>ML213513.1:494351-1104063 GCA_004369045.1 Heliocybe sulcata | reverse complement strand
GCCCTCATACTGCTCGATAGCTTGAGGAGGTTTTAGATGTTTCAGCTGAGGAATTGGAGACAGTGCGCGCCGACGTTTATCTCGAATAAGCTCCACCAGCCTATGGATCATCGCATTTTCGTAGTTATTCGCCGGGGTACGATGACGAGAATATCCTCTACGGCCTCGTTGGTCGGGTTCGTTATGCCATGAATCGTCAGATGGGGGAGGGTCGTCGCCTCCACCTCCACCACCACCTCCACCGCCGCCATTACCGCCATTCCCTGCGGGTGTACGTCGTGGTGGTTGGTCTGGTGGCCCTCGACGTTGTTGGTCATCATCTGGAGGGCCCCTATACGGAGATCCTCCATTGTCTCCTCCTCCCAGTGGGCCTCCACCCCCTCTGCCTCGCGGAGCGGGTATGCTGGGGTGCCTTCCCATCCCGCCAGGGTAATCCCAACCATTGTTTGGTGGTCCGTCACCACCAGTCTGTTGGACAGCTTCTCTCATCAATCGGTTGATGGCCAGCTGAAGTTGCTGGATCTGACGAGCGTAGTCAGCTCCTGTTCTCTGGCCGCGCTGTAGGTGACACGTAACTCAACTCGTTGGGCTCACGAACCTGCGCATGTATATGCCCCGGACTAGTGCCGAACATATACGGTACTGGTTCTAGCGACTGGTGCAGAGGTACCCGAGGTATACTCTCCCTTTTGACCGGGTCCTCTTGTTCCTTATACCGACTTAAATGCGGCGCGGTCTCTCGCAAACTGTTGCTGGACAACCCAGGCCCTTGGCCGTAACTGACACCGTGAATCTCATTCATAGGCATTCCACTTGACAATGGAGTCCACTCCACGCTGCGTAGCCTTCCATGCAGGCTCGGAACTTCGGTAGTCATACGCCGCAGTTGCGCGGGCTGCCTTGACCCATCGACCTGATAGTCATTATCTGATTGATTTTCCGACTTAATCCCGTATGACTGGGCCTCAGGGACCTGCCGCCTGGCGGCTTCATCCAAAGGAACGTATCGGTCTACCCTCGCATGAGCATAGAGGGGGTTTGAGACGATCGGTTGCCGGTCCAGCATATACTCGCCTTGCGAGTGAGATCTCAAACTCCCGTGGAGTCCTCCCACATTCGGTACTGGTAATGGCCTCCTCTCCGCCCGAGATGGTGTGATAGGCCTTGGTCCCATTGGTGTCCTAGGGCGGTCGTAATCCGCACGACTAGGGGTCCGTGACCCAATAGGGACCCTCCCTGATGCAGCGTAGTTAGCGAATACGGATCTGGCGTGCTCCTCCTCGTGATTATCCGGCCCGCTCATCTCTCGTTGCTGTCCGTCAGCAGACTTCGCGTTCAGCCGTGCCGTGTGCACATCGCCATACCGGGCATTCGTTTCGCCAATAAGTTGTTCGATGACCGCCCTGGCATCATGCTCTGAGTCCGTAGTCGGCGCGCGGCGTCCGCCTCCCATCATCCTCTGCTTGAACTGCTGAGTTAATGCTAGGCATCGCGCTGACATTGGGGTGTTGTCCTGCTGTGGAATGGCCCCGTCTTGATCGCTCGACGAGGTCGACCCTTGGTTTGACTTTTGCATACACGGGGAATGATCTTGCGGTTCTCCAGGTACAGGGACTGCTCCGCTTGCAGTTTCTGTGCGTCCATCACGCACGGTTGTCGTAGTGCTCATCGCGGCCTTTCGTGATTACTTGGTGCGTTGTTATCACAACAAGGTTGCATCCGTGGAAAATTTTTTGAACACAGTAAGTGTTCAAAAAAGTGTAGAACTACCAACGTACCGTCCGTATATCTTGTACACTTAGATCACAAGCACAGAACAGGACCTTATCCTTGTTGATGATACACAACGATACAGTTAAGCAGTTCTGAGGTAGTAGTAAGAGTCTGACGCTCATCTCCTTCAACCTCCGCTACAACCGCGCGCCTGCCAAACAGTACCAAACACATGCCACATCGGGCGCTCCCTTACAGTGTATGTCCTCCACTGGGCTAAAAGAAGGCAAACAAAATTGCAAAATCATCATATATTGCGTGTATACCTTTCAAAGATCATTTTTAGGTACATATGAGACGCACAGGGTAGCAAAGATGGTTATAAGACGGGCATTCCTACCTCCCACCACATGTTCGGGATTTGCCATTGGGCGTCAGATTCAATCTCCGGCTCACTGAGTGTCACCGAGCAGGGAGTAAGGCTAGACAATCCACTAAGAAGTGCTGTTTGGGCCTTTGGCATTGAACATCACTTGTATCAAAGTCTTGTTGAGCTCATGTAGTGTGTTTAAAATTAATTTAACTTAAAGGAGGGGCCAGTTACCGACGGCAGTCGGAGCTTCCCAAGTGTAATAGACGGTTGGATTTCGATGTTACTGCAGCTACGCCACACCGCACGTGCCTCGTCTCCCGCTTGAGCTCGACCGACGACTTGACGAAAAGGCGGTATCATCACAGCTTGCATGTCTTATACGGTCAGGCAACTGATGGCTTACTGGTGTACGACTGTTACCTAAAGGCCTTCCTCGACGTTGCAGGGATAACTTGCGGCTATTACTGCTTGACTCATTGCCGCTTGACACTGACTGGGATAGCGTTCAGACCTGGGTAGTCGTCGTATAACCAGACTATCCATTGGCTCAGACGACGGGCTGAATCCTCCATATCTCTGGGTATAAGCTGTATTGCTGAATTTTGCGAAGGAGTGTCGAATTTGTCATTCCCGGTATGTTTCAGTACGAGTGTCTTCATTAACGTTTAATACATCTAAGCCCGGCACCAGGACACAGGCTCCCTCCTTCCAACTTCCTTCTTACTACCTCCGCATCCCACACACGCCATGACATCAGCACCTCCCCCTCTCAGCAGCATCCCCGCTCTCATCCCTGTTCCGACCGATCCGCCACGCCCAAAGAACGCACCCAGCAATGATCCCAACGAAGAAGACCTCGACCGTTTCGCGTCGCTCTTCTCTCCGCCCACGCCGCCCGCCTCCCGTTCCCTGACGCCCATCCAGACCCAGCCGGCGAAACCCCGGCCCATGGCTCATCAGAGAGCAGACTCCGACTTCGGCGCGTTCGTCTCGGTGCCCATGACCGACGATCCTCTACACGTAGCAAGCGGCGGTGGTGGTGGTAGTGGGAGCGTGGTCTCACCGGAGCCGTTCACGCCGATCCAGAACATCCAGAATCTCGATTTCTTCGACAAGTTTACCGAAGAGGCCAAGGCGGCGACGCAGGAGAACCAGAGAGAGCTGGTCGAGGAGCTGCTGAAGCACGAGGACGATCCGTTGTATTGGGTATCCGGGAGCGGTGCGCCGTCTACTTTGTCGACATCTCCACCGCCGCCAGACGCTACGCAAGGCCAGAATCAAATAGCCGATCTGTTAGATCTGACGACCGAGGCTGCGAAGGTGGGATTCGACCAGATCTCGCGACATCTGTCAAGGAACGAGAACGCCACCGAGCCTGCCACGCCCTCCTCCCCGTCCGCCGAGCCTCGATCGCAGTCGCAAGGCCCCGCTCGTTCTCGACGCCGGTCGCGCTCATCAACGCTTGGAACGTCTTTACCGACGAAATGGATCTCTTCGCTCCTGTCCACGTCGCGGACGCCGGCTGCCGCGACGACGACGCCCACGCCTGCTGAGTCGCCTGGCGCCTCGGGGTACTTTACGCATTCGGACCGCCAGTCTTCCGATACCCTTCCCCACCATCAAGCACACCAGTCTACCCTCCCTGCCTCCCTTCCCTCGCACGACTTTGCCTTTCCCGAGTCTTACTCGTCCACCGCCTCCAGCATCCCATCTTCAGCGAAGGTGATTACCCATGTGAATCCTTTTTCTGCCCACACGTTCGCCCCGCCGTCGGGCGCGCCGGGGTTTGCTGGGGACCGGTCGTGGAATAAGGGCGGGTTCGAGTTCAAGAAGGAGGAGGTGGAGAGGAGGAGCGTGAGGTTGGTGGGGAGGAAGGAGGGGACCAGTGCGGTGTTGAGTGTTGAGATGGCTGATATGGTGCGTCGCTCTGCTTGCCTATTTCCTGTCATAGCACTAATCGCGTCTGACAGATCCGCGCCCACCTGCCTGCGCTCGCCCGCCTCCCGCGCGCTTGGACGCTGCTCTACTCGCTCGACCAGCACGGCATCTCCCTCAGCACGCTCTACACGCGGTGCCAAGCGCACGCCGGCGGCGCGGTGATTGCTATACGGGATGCTGGGGACGGGCTGTTCGGTGTGTGGGTGGGGGAGGGTGTACGGCCAAGTAAGGGGGCGTATTATGGAGGCGGGGAGTCGTGAGTGTCAATCTATATTTTACCTGGGTCTACTATCCCTTCTACCCTGCTTGCCGATGTTTCGATGTTTCCTTTGAGCTGTGGTGGTGTTTTTTTTTTCCGACATTCATGGCTGATCTTGGCATCCTAGGTTCCTCTGGAAGATGCAGGGGAAGGAGTTAAAGGTGTACAAGTGGGCAGGGAAGAACGATTACGTGGCATTGTGCGAGCCGGATTATATCTCGTTTGGCGGTGGGTATGTACTACTTTCAATCCATTCTGTCTCCACCGTCTCCGCGCTCTCCATAATCACCCCTTCCTGGTGCACCATCCATTGTCCGTTTTCGCCAATCTAATACCGCCCTTTATTTAAAGTGACGGTCACTATGGCCTCTACCTCGACGATACGCTCCTGGATGGCTCCTCTGCGCGCTCGGTCACGTTCGGAAACGATCCGCTCTGCTCGAAGGGCCCGAGGAAGGGGGAGAATGTGGCATTTGAGTGTGTCGGGCTGGAGGTGTGGGGAATGGGGCCGTAAGAGTGTCGTGGGCACGGTTGAGCTGGTCCCTCACAGCCGCGAGGGTCTGGTGGTTCTCGGAGGAATGTCGCCGCTTGCCAGATGGAGGCAGTGGACCTCTGATGTGGCATTGACTCGAGCTCGAGCATCATCTCCTTTGCTGTCGTCTATATTACATCGGACACTTGTGCATTGATATCACTGTATTCTTGTAACCGCCAGTTGTATTATCTGAATCCATTATGTGGTATAACTCGAAAGCTTCCGACGGTGCCACTGTCGCAGCCGGCGGCGTAGTGCGATCAACGATCAAAGGAATGTCCCACAGCCTCCCCGCAGTCCACGAATACCGACCAACCTATGCTTGGCACGGCGTCGGGAACGCCATTCTTTTCCTTTCCTCTCTCTCTTTCTTGTTCTCTTTTGCTAGCAGGACGACCTGGACGCCCTCTCTTTCTTTCCTTGCTGAGCGCTGGGTGCTAGATGGCCTCATGGCTGAACGTCCTCCGCAGGCTCGCCGTCGACACCAGCTCACCTCGCTCTGAGGAGGACTACGAGCTCCTCCCTTCATCGAACGGCTCGCCAGCGGGTGCGGGCGCGAGGAAATGGCATCAGAGGCGGTCGGCGCGCGGGCTGCTCTACGCGTGCTTGCACCTGTTCACGGTGCGGAGGCTGCTGATCCTGTTGGTGTCGGTACCGCTGCTCTTGGTGCTCGGCGTGCTTTGGTCGGGCGTGCCGCCGAGCTACGCGGATATCAGGGCGTTTGAGAGGAATCTGCCGCAGCATAATGTGAGTCTTGCGGTGGTGGCGGCGAGGACGGGGCATGAGCCAAAGTATCTACGCTTTCCGGGGCATCTCTGGGGGCATGGGTTGAACAACATATTGCAAGAAATGTGCGTGTCACTGCTATCTCCGTCCTACATTGGTGCTGATAGAGAGAGATGGTGTAAAGTCTATTAATGTCCCAGCTCGCGTACCTCTCCAACCGCTCGTATGTCTTCGAGGACTACGTCTGGTCGAAACTCCCCTTCCCCTACACTGTCTACGACTTTGCTCTTCGCCCAACCCGCATGCCCATCAATGCCTTTATATCTGGCCCGAGCGCTGGCGGGCCCATGCCCGGCGGTGCACAAGCGGTGAGCGCGGAGTTCTGGGAGTCGGTGTGTCCGAAGGAGAGGAGGCACGTTCTGAGCACGGAGGGTGCGCCGAGCGCTGAGCTTGGGGCGGAGGGGAGTGCGTTGATGGAGTGGTGGGTGGAGCGACTGAAGGGGGTGGATGAGAGCTGTGTGGAGATTGAGCAGGACTCGCTCAAGGATCCCATATTTCACCGCATGTGCGTGCCCCTTCTCTTATTCCCTCCTACTTGTATCACTGACACTCCCGTCCACAGCCTCTTCGGAACTCCGCAAGTCCTCTCGCTCTGGCCCTCCCTCTCCGCCTCCCCCGTCCTCACCGATTTCATGTGGTCCCCACTCGTGCAGTCCGCGATCCTGCGCAACTTTCCCCTCCTCCAGCCTGCATCAGCAAAGGCGCTCTACTCGCCGGGCACACTCCCCGGGCTCGTCGCTGTCCATCTTAGGCGGGGCGATTTCAAGCGGCACTGCGCACGCCTGTCGGGGTGGGGCTCTGCGTACATGGGGTTCAACCAGTTCCCGGCGCTTCCTGATAAATTCGACCCCGTACCGCACAACACGTCCGCGCCCGCGCTGCTGCAATATTACCTGGAACATTGTCTTCCAGAAATACCTCAGATCGTCGAGAGGCTGCACGCCGTGCGCGCGGAGCGCCCCGACTTGAATCGGGTTTACCTTCTGACGAATGGGTGGGGCTGGTGGCTTAATAGATTGAAGGATGCGTTGAGGAAGGACGGGTGGGCGGATGCGACGAGTTCGTTAGATATCCAGCTGGACGCGGCGCAGAGCTATGTGGGCATGGCGGTGGACATGGCGATTGCGGAGAAGGCCGAGGTGTTTGTAGGGAACGGGGTGCGTGACTTTGGCTCCTGCTCGCGTCTTAGCTCATTGTTGTTGTTTTGCTTTTGCTCTTGGTACGTAGTTCTCGAGTCTTTCGTCGAACATTGTGATGCTGCGGATGGCGAAGGGGCTGGAGCCGTCGCTGAATCGGTTCTTGTAGGCTTGTTCAATACTGTATTTGTTTGTATAATTTATTCGCTGTGGACTATGGACTCGGATTTGCATTTGGGCAGACGCGCTGCTGCCCATGGTTGACGCATTGTTTTCCGGTTCTACGGGAAGAATCAGACTGTTCGCAAACATCTTACCAACATCCTGTCCGCTCTCAAGCAGGAGTAGGCGCTGGAGTCACCGCTGAAGGTGTCTATGGTCGCTATAACAGCAGCTCGATACCCTTGAATCGACTGGTCGCGAAGCTGCCCAGAGGGAACGGTATGCAGGCGACGAGAAATGGCCATGGATCAGTGATGCAAGATATGCTTCAAGACGACACCATTATGGCTACATATCATAGTGTTACAGCAGTACCAAAATCTCATAGACCGCTTGCTCGCCGTTCAATCCCGACACGAGATATTGCGCGACTGCCATGGGTGGTTCTAAGCCTCCTTCAGCTTCACGACTTTAATGTTGCTCTAACCTTGAATCCTCAGCGTCCTCCTAGTCCCGTTCGTTGCACGGAATTCCACTCAGTATCGGGACAGCAAGCGGGTGCTCACGTCGCACGTACCACCATTCTCTCTTCCGGCCCCACCAGATGCACGAGTCCGTCCCATGCTAGGGAAACTACGGCATCCGCCAGCTCCTGCGCATTCTCCCTCGCCAAGTTCCAAGCTCTACGAATCGTGAGATCCTTCAGCTTGTTGCCTGCATCATCTCGGGATCGTAGTGCCCCGACTAGTACCGCGTAGAGATCGCTGTCTGTGGGCCGATCATGGTCCTCAAAAGAGTCCATGCCGGTCAGGCAGAGCTATCTCAGGAGAGGGAGGACATCGCCGTGATCCGATGAAAGTATTTTGAGGAGTGCTCGGCAGCAGTCGCTTGTCACCTCGTCCAAGGGCAGTCTGGTTACACTCTCCATGCTCTGGACACACATCTCCCATGGAGGCTGCCCATGCAACCACTTTAGAGAGACATCTTCTAAATGGGATGCATGCATTACGTTGATGATACGGCTGATGAGTTTTTCGCCCACCTGCTTTTGCGTGAAAAATACTTCAAGTTCCGGATCTCTACCGCCGCGTGCTGACATGGGCACGCTGTAGCCCCGACCTTCGAAGAGCGTCTCGCTTATATCAAAACGGCCGCCCTCCATGGCGAGGGCGCGGAGAGGATGATTGAGACAGAATGGCTGGATAAAAGACATCACGGAAGCACCGTGGCTTCCGCATTCTCATCGTGTGGCTGAGAGGCTTGTAGATGAAAAGTCCGCAAGGACGGGCATGAAATGTGAGCGAGAATGACGGCACACCGGCGATCGTTGTCATGTAGTTCCAAGTCTTGCAAGTGAGACAGCGTCACAGCCCACTCGGGATTCCAAGCAAGCCTGCCTTGAAAACGTGGTGAGCTGTGCTTGAGGGAGAGTACGCGCAGCAACGGCATGTTCTTTAGGAGCGCCAGTAGAATAGGAACGGGTGCATCTGTGCAATCCTTCAAAGTGAGCGATGTCACTGATGGCAGGAGGAGCTCTCTAAACAGGGAAAGGGAGTAGTGCCTCACTTCGACTTCGTCCAGTGCAGAATGCGACAGATTGGGGAGGAATGATTGCTGGGTCTGCCGGTCGTAAAACCCGTGGAGCTCCAAGAAACGCAGCTCCGGGGCCGCTTTCGGCTGTAATTGTGAAAATGCTGCGAGGTCTTGTCCGTTGAGGTGAAGGCTGTGTATGCGATGAAACTCGCGGTGGATCAGGTCAATTACTTCCCTGTCGTTCTCGAAGTGCCACCGTATCCATATGTAGAAAGCACACGGAGAGATGATTGTTTGGATCGAGTGAGTAGCTCGCGGACGATCCGTGCGGGGCTGGCAGTGAGGACGACCGCCCACAAGTGAGAATGATCCATAACAATGTCGTATCACAGACGGGAAACTTTGGCACATGACACCAGTGAGAAATAATAATAAGGCTGGTAGTCGATCTTCTTGTGGGTCTTGGGGAGGAAAGCAGCGAAGATCTCGCCTAGGATCTCAGGGGACAGACGAGCGATGGGAGCGATTGAGTTTTCAAATCGGCATTCATGATAGCAGTATCTGTCTTCTGTTCTTTCATCTCTGCTTGAAGCTCTTGCTGGGTCGCTGCCACACTGGTTTTTGCACCGGTAAGCGAGGCGTCCATTCTCAACAGCTGACTAGAAGGCATCATGTTAGGGGGTAAGAGGACGGAGCAAAGAATAGATGGAGACCTTCAGTACCTTAATACATCCGGGCTCAGCTACAGGCACTTACGGGGTGAGTAAACAGTTTCGAACGGAGGGAGCAAATCAAGACGACGGTGAGCAGTGCTAAGAGTCGTGACACCGTTCCAATCACGTCGAAAGTCACACCATCACGCATCGCCTGTTCATTCCGACCGAGGCTCCCATTTGGCGCATTGGTATTACTCTCTCTGATCAGCGTCAACAATGCGGGTTAAGTAACAAGAAGTACGCTGCCGATTTTACTGCAATTTATCTGCCCTGAGGTACCTCGTCTAGGGCAGCGAGCGCTGTCCCGACTCCCGAGCGCTGTCCCGACTCCCGAGCGCTGTCCCAGGCAGTCTGCTCTTCCCTGGGATCATCACTGAGCTGGCGGACCGGAACGATTATCATAAGTGACCTCGAAGTGGACATAGCATATGCATAAACAAGTTATCTATTCAATATGTGACGACTGGGGCCGCAAATACAGCATCCACATCACGCACGATAACCGAGGGTTCCCCACAATATACTCCTTGCTCTGCAGCTACGAGACTCAAACGGCTACGCCCTTCGCATACAGCCCCTCGGGGTCGTCGTCTCCACGCGGTTTGACTGTCTCGTCCGTGTGGCGCGACCCGCGGAGCTTGTTGTCCATCGCCTGCAAGCGGATGTTGTTGCTCACGTTCGTCTCCGTCGCGCGGAAGCGCAGCGCGTTGCTCTGATGGCGCGTCGAGAGACCAAGAAACCAAGAGTGGTTCAACGGGAAGAAGGTGTGCGTTCGGTTCAGGTTCATGTGATGCAGATGAACGTTGAGAGACGAACCTCGGTGTCGAAGTCGACGGCTGATTGGGAGATGTTTTGGAGAGTGATACGGGAGTTGAGGGTGTCAAGGAGTGTCTGTACAACCCGCCGGTTTCAATAACGATACATAAAAAATGAGAGCGGGGCACCAACGTTCGTATATATCCTCCCAATCGGATACGCGAACATGGCGTATAGGTTGGTATCGCGATGCAAGAGGAACCCAAACAAATCACCGAGCGCAAAGATGGATGCAAACAGGCCTGTCTGCACCGCGCCCCGAATGAGGCGGTTCAGGATAGTGTTCGTCTTGCGGATACCAGTGCGTGAGCGCCACAGCGCTACAGTTAAAGCGACTACAGCGAAGACAGTATAAGCCCCGCCGACTCGGAGAACAGGGCAAGCGGAACGCACGCGTGATGGATAAGTCGGCAGCCGTCTGAAAGCCTAGCCAGCAGGTAACCAGGGGTGCAAGAACTGAGAACTTGGAGACGCTGTGTGTGTGCGCGGATGGGTGGTTAGAGTTGGGAAGGCGGGGTAGAGGGGACGGGCGTACTCTTGGATGATCCCGGACCGGACGCCTGCTACGACACCGAATACGAACCCCGCCAGACTTAACAGGCAGATGAATCCTGTGATAATCCAGCTCTTCGTGAGGCGAAGGACGCTATGGTGATTATGTTCGTATTGGAGAATGGGCAGTGCGAAGGGTGCAAAAGGGCTCACCGGTGTGCGAGGAAGAATTGGGTAATAATAGCCGCGCAAGAGGTGGCGACCGCCGTGAAAGGAATTTCCCAGCTCACAGCTGAGCAGAAGACGGTGCTGAGTGGGTTTCGGAGACCACATGTAGGAGAAACGAGACGCACTGAGGATAACGGCCGGGTTGCCAAAGTTCGTTACGCTAAGCGGGCGAGACGCCGTGAATATAAAATCACAAATCGTTTTCGCTGAACATACCACATGTCCCATGCGGCGTACACGGCACTGAGGAGCCTATCAGCATCGTACCTACCATTCAGTATCATGAAACGCACACTGCTGAGTGGAGCGTGTCGAGAACGAAGAGGGTTCCGACAACAGCCCTGTCGAAGCATGAAAGTTAGTGGACAGCATACGCGGCCACAAGAGATTATCTTGAGCTCACCGGACTCGCCAGGGATCATTGAACTCTGCATTCGGTCATCAATGGCTTTGTCGTGCAGGACCAGTGACGCGGATACATACTAGTTGTATGATAAATTAAAAACTGCCAGGACACAAGGCCGTACAGATAGGTATTGACTGTTGGGTATTAGCTTGAAGCTTGTTTCGACGAATGATGTGGGACTCACAAATGATCCCCAAAAGGAGGATTCCTATCAGACGGGAAATACTCTTCTGGTCAAGTCCCAAATCCGACATCGACGACATGCTCACCTATAGTAGTGTCAAACTGACCCATACTGCACCAGTCAAAGGAAGAAAAGGCGTACGCAGGGCCTTCACATTAAAAGTAGTCGACGACGACGACGTTTACGTTGAGTTGGTAATTGAATTCGGCCCATCGCTCAGGGCGGGCGCGCGGTGGGTGAAAAGTGTTTATTGGCCCGGCATCTAAGCTTCGCGAAGCTGATCCAGGCCTCCGTATCCTTACGATCCTGGAGATTATTTCAAGAGGGTTCGTTTAGCGCGCTGCCTCATGAGGTTGCAAGAGCCCGACGGTGCGGAGGCGTCGTTGATGGCCGTCACCACTCTCGGGGGCAAATTCGTGAGTACAATTAGTGCTCCGGTACCCACGCCTCAAATCTCTTCTCTCTTCATCTTGAGCTGGCGTCGTCTAAACTTCATGTATATATCATCTTCGCAGGTGCACCTGGACGGTCGGCAAACGTTCTTCTGAGCGTCTTTATCCTGGTGATATTCGTTGGCAACCACAATTGGCACCGAGAGGCTCTCGTCCTTAACGTTCTCTCATCAGGGCGTATTACGGTATTCTCTCCATCTATTCGACGGCGCCACCGTTCCGATACCGACTCAGAGCTCACTGTTCCTCTCTCGGACGGCCCTTGAGGTATTCCACCATCGAGGATTTTAGGCTTCCAAGCTTGAGCGGCGGCCAGCTCTTGTCGATCAAGCTTTGCGGCCCAGCAATTGAATCGGCGCTATCTAACCTGGGAGAGGACGACTGCCGTTTGGATTTTGTCTCTCAGTACTCAGTGACCGCGCTGTTATCGGATCGCGGGTACATTTGCATTTCGCCATACTCCTGGGTCCATACACAGACCTTTCTTTCTATTGGCGGTCTGACTGAATAGTGATTTATCATTGGCCGAAAGTCAGGGTGAGCGGCCATCGTATCGCGCGACTTGCGGACCCTGCGAAGGTGAATCACGCTACACTAGGTTTTTACGTGCACGAACGTGTCCCCTGACCTCGAGAGGTATGGAAATGCTAGTTCTCGCTTTCTACCTCTTCTTCTCGAGCGCTCGTGCGTACCTTGCGCAACATGTTAGATTAAGAGCTACTACTACTACGTCATGTTCATTCACGAAGGCCCTGCCTATCGTACTAAGCCATACTAGTTCGATCGTTTGTAGGCTAACGCTGGTCCGAGAGATCTGCAGCTAGCGCTAAACTCCCGTCCTCAGGCCTCAGCACTGCACACGATCACTGCATAACATATTCTTGCTTCCATTTGGGAAATTACAAATTGATCCGGGGTCTGGCGAGCCATCGCGAGTGGTCCAGGTGCGCATGAGCAACTCGCAGACCTCGTTACGGTTGTCTGATGCATCTGCACGGGTACCGCGCAGACTTCTACAACTATATATACAACTGAAGTTGGTGTCGTGATCGGGCGGCTCTGTCGATGACGGAGCGGGCAAACGGGTACATTTACTCAGAACTGGGACCAGACTACCGCGAACTTCGTCCTATCACCGATTTCAATGTGGTACTCGGGCTTGTTTATACATATGTCCAAAGTCTCCTTCGGTACATCAACACAAGACTTGGATACGGACCATGGCCGCCGCCGCAAGAGTTAGCCTGGCGACCGGTGACGCCCCATCTGTCCTTCGCAAAGCAGCTCTTGTGTCATACGCGAGACGTCCTCCTGGGCACTTGATACTCGTCCGCTTCTTACGCTGCGTCGATTGTGAACGTACCGCTTCGTCGCACGGGCAATGCAACAGTCCGTTAGGCGAGGGATATGCCCTTGGTACGTCTCTACCAAATTTGTCCGCAGAGCACGCACCGGACTTACGCTTCATTCGCAGTCTCTGCTAGTCTCTTCCTCGAGGCGAAGAAGCTACAAGTCTCGATGCGACGAAGCACACATTTGCGCTGTATGCATCCCGCGATGAGCAGTGGTGTCAAGGAGACATTGAGGGCCTATGTACGCCTGAATCAGATACCTCCGTCTGGTACTGACAGGCTTCCAGGAGTCGATGAAAGTTCTTAAAATACTGCAGCTATACGAAGCCTCGCACTAGATGATGTCAAGACACAGATCGGCCTCAGCATCGATGTCCAGGGTCTCAGGCGAGACAGACGCGGCAGGGACATTGTCTGGATGTCAATGTTTTATTTGTGAACAGAGTGTGGTGAAACGTGAGGCGAGGAGGAGTGTCACGAATATCTAGACGATGTTGAGGCGACAGTCGGCGAGAACCGAGCTCTATGTTGGGAATTGTGACAGTGACGTCATCGGTGCACCTCTTCCCCAACATTGTTCATGCCCATTTCGAGACACATCTTTTCCGGTGCTGGATGCAATTCTGTGGCAGAACTCTAATGTACAAGCAAGCTGACTGCGACTGTCATCTCTCCCACCTCAGACGACGTCGAGCGCGAGGAAAACTTGCGCCTCTCGCAGCTTTCAATGAAGTTAACGCAGTAAGAATCCTACTTACATTTTACACGACAAACCTGTAAGACAATCCCCAGAGTTACTATCCCCCTTATCTTCCTCGCCTTTCCCATCGCCGAAGCCGACTCCTTATTCAATTCAACCGTACCTGTTGATTGCGCCAGTCCACCTTACGACTCTTGCGCCTTCTACCTGGAATGCTTGGAATCACGTTTTCACTGCGGTCCTGACGGCTACCCTCTCGGCTACGGTCTCAAATTCTGTACCAAGTTCTCTCAAGAGCGGTCAAAACTGACGCCCGCAGGCCAGACCTGGATGCTCAACACCATGCACTGTCTCCAGACGGCTCTGGTTCCCGAAGCCACAGGCGAGGTGCAAATGACATGCCAAGAGCTGCTGGATACTGCGTTCGACACGCACGCAGGCTGCTACATCGGGAGTGGGCTGTGTACGCTCAATCCGAAGGACTGGGTCGCAATCGTGGATATCGTGAGGATCGGGACGTTGTTTGGAAGCTGGGATGCGGTGAAGGAGACATTCGAGGCGGCGGGCGATTGTGCGGAGTTCATCGCGTTCGCGACAAAGACTGCTATTAAGAGGGACATCAAGGAGCTCTAGCATGCGTTGTCGTCTATCTTGCGGGCATGTTCGGACTGTCAGCATGCACGTAGCTATGTGAATATTCGATTCTGCTACGACGACTCCGTTTGTTAGGCCACTAAAACGCTCTCCATTAGTCGCGGTGCACTACATTCGACAGCAGACAATGGTCTATCAAGATGGTTCCTCGCGCTATTCTGGCCTTGTAGATCATTCCTACTGTCATAGACTTCATCGAGCACGACTGCATGTATGTCTCTCGTCACTCTGGATCATTCCCTTCCAGTGCCGCTACGTCCATATGACACGTATCCATGGCCGGAATGCAACCGAGCCCTGGCGGCACGATAGACAGACACCACCACGAGCTCGCAGGCATCGAGCTCGAAATCGCGGCGTTGCGCAGGAAGATGGACGCTCATCAGCTCAAGAAACATCGTCGCAGATCGCACGCCTGAAGGCGAGGACGAACACTCTCGCCTGTCGGTCGAGCCTGACCTCGAGTCTTTCTTCTTTGGGTTCACGGCGCCACCGGGCCCGTACTTGCTGCTGGCAGGAGGTTGCTCTAGGGATACCTCGCCTGTGAACTCAGCACCCATGCGCAACCTCCCAAGGCTGAGAACGCGGATGGAAAGTCATCGGATGGTCCCTATCTCTGATCAGCACGTCAGTCCCGCCCATCTCCTATGGGCATTTCGCATCGACACGCTGGAGTAAGCGGACGTAATTGATGCTACGCGCTAGGCTACCTCACCGTGACTGGGCCAGCAGCGCGTCAGTGACATTATAGCCCTGGATTCCGGTCGCGCCAGCGACGAGGTTGATTTTCTTAGAAAGGCCAGGTGTGCTATTCCGGCTTCTTGTGCGGAGTTCATCGCGCTCGCGACGGAGACTGCTGTTAAGAGGGACATCAAGGAGCTCTAACGTGCGTCGTCGTCTATATTGTGGGCATATCTGGACTGTCAGCATGTATGTATCATCGATTGGTCATGTGAACGTTCGATTCCGCTATGGCGGCTCCGTTCGTCAGGTCGCTGAAACGTCGCGGTGCACTACATTCGACAGCTGACAATCTGTTTCAATTTATAGCAGATCTTAGGCTCTTCCAATATTAGAGTCCCAACAATCACAACCATTCCCCGCTGGATTGCTGCGATCTTGTCCATCACGATGGTTCCTCGCGCTATTCCTGGCCTTGTTGAATATTCCTACGGTCATGGCCTTGTACGGCTCTATCGAGCGCGACTGCATGCAACTGTCCCAGCTACTCGAGCTCGTCCCTTTCCAGCGCCACTATGCCCATACAGCAGGTATCCATGGCTGCAGTGCAACCGATCCCCGGCGGAACGATAGGCAGACACCCTCAAGAGCTTGCAGTGCTCCGGCAGGGTATTGAGCTGGAAATCGCGGAGTTGCGCAGGAAGCTGGACGACGGGACGCTCTTCAACCGTCTACAGCCCAAGAAACATCGTCGGCGTATCATCGAGCAGATCGTGCGTCTGAAGGCGAGGATGAACGACATCACACCTATCGGTCTCTTACCAGACGAGGTCCTGGTGGAGATCTTCGCGTTCTACGCGGGCGTCAACGTCGAGCATGACCTCAGCTCCTTCCGCTTTGGCCGGCCGGAGCTACCCAACCCGTACCTGTTATTGCAATATACGGTGGCACGCGTGTGCTCGCGTTGGCGAGAGGTTGCTCTAGGGACGCCTCATCTATGGACGGACATTCACCTCAGCAACGACGCGCAGCCCAACGAAATCGCACAGAGTCTACGGCGCTCCGGAAGCTTGCCGTTAAGAATAATCGGACACAGAATAAGTCTCCTCAAAGACCTCGCTGCCGACTTCTCACGTGCGCGAAGACTTGCTCTCTGTATTAATACCGTGGATTGGATCGATGACGTCCCAGAGGGTCTGCAGTTGCGCTCTTTGGAGTTGCTCAATGTCCGTCCCCCATGGGACCAGCCACCATCGGCACCATTGCACCGGCTAGATCTCTCACACTTACGGGCTCTCACCATCACGGGCGTCAACTTTGATTGTAAAAACATGCCAATTTTGCCGTGCCTGGTTCATTTTTCGTGGAAGGCTGCCTTGGAGGCTACTTCGGTCATGGATCCTGTCCTGGATCACTATACAATCTATGCAATCCCTGATCTTATGTCTCTCCTTTGCAAGGTACCATCCCTGCGGACGCTGGAGCTGCGTGGGCCTTTAGAGCCTACCGCCCAACACCTCGCGCATAAGCAGCAGACCGACCGTCCACAGCTGCAGCGTTTGTACCTGGACGCTCCGCTTTCATTCTGCGCAGCCTTGGTGGATCACGTATCCTGGACGCAGGACACGATTGTTCACATTCGAACGAGCGGATCGCTCCACCTTCTTCAGCATTTTCAAGCTCTCGGGTCAACCTTGGCTCAGACGTACTGGTCCAACTGTGCTCTGGATATCGAGATCCGCGTCATGCCCCTGACAGTGTGCTACAGAGCACGACAGTTCATTCTACAGGAAGTCATGGTCCCACAGCCCGTGCTTGATATCGACCTGTCGTACCATACAAACGTACAATCAGGCCTCGTACAACCCGAGCATGCTGCAATGATGATGATCGGCAGGATCCTTCCTGCAGAACAAGTGGAGAGTCTCACAGTGTCCTCGACGGAAGACCTTGAAGGATGGAAAGAATGGCTCGCGCACATGCGCAACGTGTCCGCTCTACGAACGGACCAGCGCCGTCTCTGCTTTGCTCTAGCAGCCGACGCGTGCAGTTCCAATGATCATGGCGACATCAACACCCAAGCAGCCATCCTGCTTCCTCGCCTCAAGTATCTCGTCATCGATCATACGGACGGGCATATGTCTCCGACCGCGTACCTGGAATCTCTGATCAGGGTACTGGAATCGAGACAAGCGTGCGGGAGGCGGCTTGAGCAGCTTGAGCTGCCACTCGCTCTGAAGCCTTTCCACGACTTTGGCGTGGTCTCGAGATTGGCTGGAACCGTTCAGACGCTTACTTGGAGGGAGATGCCTGGGATTTGACACGGGCTTTATTCTTCGGCTGGTCAAGTTTAGAGTGATCTCCTGTTCACCTCGCGTCCAACCAGCAGTCCAGCGCCTCGCACAAGGTTTCCGGTACTGTGCTGCGTTGCCCGTATGTGGAACTGAATATATTACCTTTTCCAATCTACCATGTTGGATACGTTCCCGGTTCTTGTGGTAATTATTGTCATATTGGACTTCATGGTACATCGTCGTGGGTAATAATCTTCTCGGTACGGATTAGTCAAAGCAACGAGAGCAGCGATTTCCGATCATGGCCAATATTTGACTGCTTCTTATTCGTCGAAATGCCGCCGGAGGGGAAAAAGCGAGCGTCTTCTGGGCAAGGCTCAGACGAGTGCATTTCTAAAACTCGGGATGTGTGGAGACGGATCAAACGAGGGTGGATAGAGAGATGCCTAGACGTTTGAGGGCCTATAATCGACGTAGTCAACGAGGGAAGACGTTCTGGCTTCGGCCTAACAATCCTTTGATGAGAAGACCGCCCGACTGGTCAGATCAAGTCTTACCTGCCAAGCTCCTTTCGCCACATCGTCCATTTATTCATCCGCCTCCTCGCTAAGGGTCAGCTTCTGCACAACCTCCTTCAGCTGATCTACGGCGGAACCACAAAGATGCTTCGCTTCACGAATGTCGAGATGTTCGAGCTTCGCACCTCCCATGTTGCGTGACTTCAATGCAGCTGCGAGCGCCTCTCCAAAATCTGGTCCCGAGACTGATCCTTGTGTACGATGCGGTATGAGCCCCTCTGCACTGTCCGGCCAAATCTCCGCGCTCCAGAGGGGCATTGTCCTATCCTGCGCTTCCTGTTCCTCCAACCTCAGATAACGAAGGTAAGGAAAGGGCCGAAAATGTGATTTATCTTGATGGCTTGCGTCGTTGTTGTAGTTGGATCTAAGGACGGAGGGTATAATACTGTGGAGGTCTCCACGGACGTACAGCTTTGTAGCGTGTCGCATTGACGACAGCACTTCCGGCCTTGCTGAAATCGGCGAGATCGTAGATCCATGAGGCAAGAGCGTCCCGAGGCGCACATAGTCGACTTTTGCCACAGGCAGGACTTCGAGGAGCAGATCTCCGACTTGTGGAATATTGTCGAAGCGGGCATCGGTATCTATGATGAGGCGCATTTTTGGAACTGGTGCAGCTCGCCCAAGCTCTGCCTCGTGTGGGAGTACTTCCATCCACCCTTTGAACTCCACACACTCGTCGTCAGAGTGCATAAGCTCGATAGTCAGAAAACTGTCTGACAAGGCGGACGTGGCCAGCAGAGATGCAAAGTGCTGGACCTCGTCGATGCTCAGCACATTGCGCACGTGCAGATTCATGGATGTATCTTTTCTGATACGCAGATGTCGAAGAAGGTACTCGCATGAATGGATCCCATTCGATATGTGAAGTTCCTTTAGACAAGGAAGATCGACCAGCGACTCAGGCTCCGATATGCCTGCGGGAAGGTACAAGACGTCCCAAAGTTTCAGAACCCGAAGGGACGGCATCAATTGCACATATGACAACAGCGCGTCCGCTGGAGCTCCAGGGCTTGGTCCAAATAAATGAAGTCAGGGACGGCAGCGTTGGCATTAAGTGCAGGAACAGAAGAATGCTAGTGACTTGGAGTTTCTTGAGCCCATGTGATCCGATCGTAGTTAGGAATCTTCCAAGCGCGTGCGCATATTCGCTGCCATCTGGCTCCCGATGGCAGGCAGGCTCAAGTAGAACGGTGAGGTTCTCGATGCTGCCATCGTTCCGATACTCAGTATTTGCGAGCGCCTTCAGAAGTCCTACTGAGATCCGAATTCTTAGAGTCCGCACATGATGAAGCCCGCCCAGACATAGCTGCAGCATATGCGGTGCCACTGATCGTCCTGGTGCATTCGATACTGTGACTGCTGCGAGGCTGGAACGCTTGAGCATCTCTTGAATACATTCCACTCGGTTCGTCAGGACGATATCTGTCCAGAGACTCGGTGTTTGCAGCGCAAGTTGCCGCCAGTGATGACAGATGTGGGTATACCGTAGCCAGTGGTATGGTGCCGGTAGTAAGGGCTCGAATTCAGCTCTGGACGAGTCTTCAGCGTATGGGTAGAGCGCGAAGATCTCTATCAAGAGCTCATCCGGCAGAGATGCTATATGGACCAGACTATTCAGAACACGCTTCAGACGTATGACTTCGTCCCTCTCTTGAAGAGCAGCTGAGAGTCGAATTTGTTCCTCGATCTCCGCTCGCCTCGTCAGGATCGTCATATCAGGCGACTCGAGGGTAGACCTGTGCAGCACGAAGAGGATAAGCCATAATCAATCAAGAGATGACTACTTACTGTGGCGGTGAGTTTATTCGCAAACGCTGCATACCAATGACTTTACAGTTACAGCGACGAATCGACGACGAGAACCGTAACTTATGATCAAGATAATCGATGAAGACTGGCTCGACTGCCGTGAGACTATGACGTCATAATAAGATGTGGCGAAGAAGCGGGAGGCCACAGAGCGTGCCACAGCTTGCTTGGGAAGTCGCTAAGGGCTGCCGTTTTCTGCCCCGGGCGTTGCTCACTTCACAGCAATCAATATTGATGCACTGCTCATTTTGTTCTGTTTCGTATTTATGTTGACCGCCAACTATCTATGTCGATTTCGAAAGCACTATCTGATAATCTGGTACACCACATTCCTACGCAGAACAGCTATGGATTGATTATGTGTGTCTGTTGTTATATCTGCAAGATCACATTTATCTGCACGACTCAAGACGTCAGAAAAAGAATTCGTGATTATCAGCACCTCCGAACACGAAGCGCTTCCGCCCGGGGCTGATCGTCCTGTCGTTGGACAGTTCGTCTATCTTCGTGGCATCACGGGATAGGGAGGAGCAACTCTCTGAAACTCAATAAGAAACAATGGATATGCTGTATGTATAGAGAGCACTCACCGTTCTCGTCCTCCTGAACATGCTCGTCGTGAGGAGCTATCCCACTCTTTGTCACCAAAATAGCTGCAGCCTCCCATTGTGAGAGCTGCTTCTCTTGTTGAACACGTTCACCGTGGACCGTCGCCTCGCTGCGCGGACGTACGACAGCATTGAAGGAAAAGTCGAGCATTATATTGGCTGCCTCCCACTCGAAGCGCCGCCTCTCTTGGTCATGCGGATTGGACCAGAAGCTGGACACGAAACTCAGAAAGAGCCTAGCGTCATCTTCAATCCCTTGTGTGATTACTTCGTGGTCCCTTTTTGCATCGCTCAAAGTAGAGCTCTTGCCTTGCTGTCCGTGGGACATGTCTATGGTGTCCGTGGCACGGTCGGCGGCCCTCTCGGTCTTCATGACGGGTGGCTGCCCCTGCAGCTTCCACGACGGCTTCAGCACTGCCCGCGGGCGCAGAGACCCTGACCTCTCTCTGATGGTCACCTCAGCCGTTCTTTTGGCCGCGACTTTTATCCTAGACGACCGATGAATAGAGCGTTCATGTAGTTGCTCTTGTGGCGAAGAGGTGTTCTTCTCAACCTCAGTCGGAACGAGAGCGTCGTCGATGGTGTTCTCACCCTGTTGACTGTGATTGGCATTAATGGTAGTGGTATTGTGGGAGGAGACGGTATGTGCGGTAGGATGTGGCTTGGGATCCTCTTGTATCTTTGATGAGGGAGAGGGAGCCTTGGTCTTGGCGGCCTTGCTGCCACGGCGAGAAGAGGAGCCACGAGGAGCCATAGCGGTATAAGAAAGTTCCAGGCAAAATGAGTTATACCGCCTGTGCCCTTGGAGTGGATAGCAAGGTCGTGGTTGGAAAGAAGTGGCTGCCCGAGCCACATCGCGGACTTTATACTCAGACGGTCACATGACCGGAGCCACGTCTTCTTTGTGGCATCTAGAGTACGGAAACAACAGGGGTCAAGGCTTTACTTCTTATATAGGCCATTGCTTGGTACAAATATATGAAAGCAGTTGGATGGTTTAGGAATAATCTGCGAAGCTGTGCGCAAGCGAGCGGAGTGGTCTATGAATTGCATGCAACCTTCTCCATGCATTATCGGTTGTTACGGCATCACCATTTCACTCTGCACAAGAACAAGCCAATTAATTATAGCGTATCAGCGTATTAGCAGAGATATACAGGGTACGGAAGGATTAGGCAGTCTCTTCGTTCATTATCTTCGTCCTCCCCGGGTGGCGTGATATTCCGTCTCAATATGCACGATCGACGCAGAATCCAATGTTACCGCAGAATTGCCTCCAGCACTCTGTTCATGGCCAGTTGGGGAATGCTTACTGTACAAATGAATGAGCTGTATTGTCAGATAGCCTGCCGCGCGGACTACCTGGTGAAAGCCGACGCACAGCGGCATCCGGCTATTAAAGATGCGCTGCGACGTTCGTAGTGAGCAATAGTTCGTTTCACCGGAGAAAGACTAATACATATTTAATCCTTCATGATTCAGAGCGGGTCAGTGAGCACCCTAGAAAGAAGAAAGGAGGTGCGTATACTCCGACAGGGCGCTCACGATACTGCAAGTTACCAGAAGCGCCTCACAGGACCATGGTACAAGAGCATAGGGGTGTTCTTACCGAATACAGTTGATTGAAAGGATCCTGGTGAATGCTTAATACAGGTATCGCTGTCTGTAACGAGGACGTTAGTTATCTGTCCGAGACATGTCCGAGGATCCAGGCTGGAAGCAAAGTATCTGTTTCAGCTATCAACAAGTACGGGCGTGCGGCACAGTGTACTAAGCGCCATATGGAAACTAGTGGGACATTTGCTTTTCAAACTGATTCCCGAGGCATTTACCAAGGGCCCTAAGCTGACACGTATAACTGACAAGGACAAAACCCATTCATAAAACCCAGTAAAAGCGCACCATCTTCGTTATGGCCTTTCTAAGAAACCATCATCGTCAATGGCGCAAGTCGTTGGTGCGACCAGAGTCCAGGGTTTTACTATCATTGACGTGCTGCTGGCCCAGTCACTGAATCACCCTCGCCGTGCTCGGTCCGCGCACCAACCACGTCCGAGTACTTCAAGGTGTCAATGTCTTCAGAGATGCGATGTGTCGTTGGAGATTGACGTGACTGACATGCTGATAAGAGATAAGAAGCATTCTATGACTTTTCATCCGCGTTCTCAGCGTTGGGATGCTGCGCATCGCTGCTGAGATGAATGTTGGTCCACAGGCGAGGCGTCCATAGAGCAATCTCTCGCCAACGCGCGCCAGAAGTAGGTACGAGTAAGGTGGCATCGTGAACCCAAAGCAGAGAGACTCGAGGTCAGACTGGCCGTAGACGCGAAGATCTCGACAGGTGTGAGAGTGGTTATCGTGTGCGATCTGCGAGGATGGTTCTTGGGCTGGAGACGGCACCTCGTCCGGCTTCCTGCGCGAGCCCTTGGCGGTGGCTGCATATTGTGCCGTTGGTGCGCGTTGCGCTGCGGCAACGGGTACCTGCTGTTTGGACGTGGAAAGGATGAGCGCGAGTAGCGAAGACAGAGCGACGAGAAACCTACATGCAGTCGTCACAAGGCTCTTTGTACCCGTAGCTAAGCGCTAATCATCTATACCAACAGCAAACGGTTCCTCTGCACGCGCTCAAAGCAGTATTACCTGGAAATAGTAGTGAGAACCATTTCCAGCTTGCGAGAAGCGGATATGAAGCATCCGACACGAGGAAGACCTCGATTTTGCGAGAGTTCCCTTGAAAATAAGTCATGTTGTAGTGATGCCTCGGAGGACCGTGCAGCCCTGAACATGCTCAGAGAGCAGACAGGTCCCCTGCAGGGGCGAGGAAAGGAATTAATTGACAAGACGACGGTCAGAGGTTGTTTGTACATGTTTGGTCTATGAGCGGCGCGATCACGCGTCGAGATAGATTCGCGACTCTCACTCCGGCCACATCTTGCCACAAGAGACATCTCCTCACCGATCCTCTCGATTACCTTTCAATATGACTCCAAAGACTTTCTATATGCGTTTCCCTGCCAAACCATGGACTCCGGGTGAAGATCGCTGGCCCGAAGCCCAGTCAGATCCTGTGAAGGCCACCGCCGTAGAAGAGAGACAACTGGCACGATCCAACTCGACAGGCACCGCCTTGTCCTTGAAAGCCCCCACTGGGACAAATAATGGTGAGTCTGCCACCTTGATTGGACTCTGGACATCCCTGTGACATTTCTCGGCGGAAAGTAGATACCAACGCGCGCTCTGATGTGAGTGGTCGTCATATCAGAACTAACATCTTCTGGGTAGGAAAGAAGAGATATCGCAAGGCATCTCACTTTCCGTTCTCCCAGTTACCGGAAGAGCTCATGGTCGAAGTCAGTAACACTCATCATCCCGGTCTCCATCAGTGCTGATCTACATGCTTCGCAGGTATTGAAACATATGGACCCCGTCGAGGCTCTAGCATTTCGACAGGTGAGTAAGAGGTTCAAACGTATCATAACTGAAGGTGTTCTGCGATCCGTTCGAATTGCGTGGTGTGCGCCGGAACCGCCGCAAGGCATGAAGGAGGTATGCTGGGTCAATGTCCTTTTCGGACGTACATGCCAGGTGTGTTGTGAACGATGAAATCTCGCATGGGAAGTATTATAACCTGTTCTCCATTACAGCTGTGTGGACAGAGCGGGGCGGCCTGTTCACCCGTCACGTCCACCGTGTTAGGGCGCAGGGTTTGCCTGCCGTGTAGGAGCCGAAGGTAAGACCTTCCTGTTTGTTTCCTGTGAATTCCAAACTTATATTATATATGTAGCGCGAGACGCGTGGATAACGAAGCTCCCGGAGACGTCTTACTCATCAAGCCGGATACGACTGTCAATACGAAGGACCTCATAACCTGGGGAGACTGTGAGTTGAAGCTGCGCTGGCTATGGAGTGCGCACGTGCTGACCACAACCACGGTTCAGGGACCATGTTTGACGACTTCTCGGAACCGTGGAGTTTTGCCCTATGGTTCTGCTGGGCGAAGGAACACGATACTGTTTATGACAACCTGGGTCGGCTACTGGACATCGTCGAGAAGGATCGCAAGATGGGCCAGTTGAAGCTTGAGAACTACATCGAATGCAGGAAGCAGCTCGTCACGGACAGAATGAAGGTTGGTTCGCCTTTTCGCCTGATCTTTGTTTTCGCGCTCGGTCTGATGTTCTTGCTCTATCTTCTCAGAAGGTCGAAGAAGTCAGAAGATGGATGAAGACGAATACGACTGCCAGACGGTCCGCTCGGCGCTCTGCCACGCAGCAAATCACATCCTAGATCGCGGTTTCCTTGTTGGATTTCTTTATTTTTTTATTTGTATCGGTTGTATCATGTGCTTGTATGAACGGTTTGTAGAAACATGCAGTATCTGCGCTACTCGATACTTCTGGCACTTTCCATCGCGTACCAACTGCCGTCGGTTAGTACTGCCCGATTCACGTTCCCACAGGTGGAGGAGGTTCGCAACTGTTCCTGCAATGCAGCAGAAAGGCGAATCAGGCAGCCGTCATTCGGGCTTAAAAACAGGTAATACTGTTGCGCGCGTTGCCGCAGCCCTACTCCAACTCACAGTTGTCACTGCTGTTGTGAAGTCGCACAAGCGGTCAGAGAGGCCTCGTCGATGAGGCCTACTGAAATCATACTGCGATTCATGACGACAGGGTTGCCATCGTCTTTGACTACAGTGAACCCAAGGCCGCAACGATAACAAGGAGATTGGTACACACGATTTCAGCCTCTACGCCTCCGTAACTTATCAATGCCCGACTGATGGGTTGTCGTCCTGGTCATCATCCTCCAGCGGTAGTGGCTGATACGGTCCATGCCTATCCCAAGTCACCTTGTCTGCCAATTCCTGTATTCCAGCTACGACGTCCTCGCTGACGTCCACAGTCTGACGGATATGAAGACTGTGCAACTTTCCGCTCCCTGTCCTCCAGGATCCGAAATATCGCTGCACGGTATCTCGCACTGCCTCCCGTGTGTTTTCCAACACAACATCTCCTTCCAGAATGAGGTTCTCGACCAGCGGCGAAACAGTATAGTTGCAAGTCCTCGGGTGTGAGACCAAAGGGAGGTTGAAGACGTGAAGTGTGGTCACGTTTGCCATGTGTTGCATTATCTTGTTTGTGTCCGCAATGTGGTACCAGTATCCCGTTATGGAGAGATGGACAGCGCGGCTCAACGAGGGGATATTGGCAGCGACTTCGGACACGAGGATGTGTCCCGTCGCAAATCCAAGAACAAGTTTTGGCGGGGGTATTTCGGGATATACACCTGAGGGTCCGCTGGCTGCCCACATCTCTATGCGGGACCAGCCGTACGACGGGAAATCTTGGTCAACTCGAACGGCGTCTAGACCATTCGCCGCGACCACTTTGTCTATTCTGGCGAGGATGAATTTCCAAGCCTCGCTATTGCGCCATTCAACGATTGGCCAACCGAGTATAAGCTTCATGTCGACATGGTCCGGTGTCGCCAAATGGCCCGTCAATGCTGCCGCGGCCTCCATGCTCTCGTCGACATATAACTCACGTAGCTGGTGCAGAGCGTCTGTGTCCTGGTCGACTGGTTCTAGAGGGCCTCCGTCCCGCCGGTTGAGGGCCCAGGAAAATTCTGAGATTGCACAATGCAGGAAGACCACGGCGAACGGAACACATCACAGTCATTGAAGCTATTGGGGACCCAGGCTCCCCTGATAGCTCCAATGATGTGATCGACGGGACAAACAGACGTCGGCACGCATTAAGAGAGATGCCGAAAGTCGAAAGTCGACAGAGTCGAGAAGTAGGAAAGTTTGATAGCCATGGCAGAGGCTCGTCAATGGCGTCTTTCTTGCTGATGGAAAGACTACGAACCTCCAGAAGCGAAACGTCCCAGCAGCATTCCTGCTCGAAGAACTTGAGTCCACGTTTCGTGCAATTGGCTAGCTCCAAGTCACGGATGCGATGCGTTTCGTTGGCCAGCACGAGGCACAACTCTTTTGCATGTTCCAAGTGGTGCAAGTGCATGCTCAGATAAACCGACAAGTCGCACTGCGCAGACCTTCCAAGCATGAGTCTGTGGAACGCTAGACCCGTCCGCTTCAGCCTTTCACCACTCGCGAATCTGGACCAAAAGGCAGGGGCGCCCAGTGCAGCTTCACGCCAGCGATGACAGATGCGCGTAAGCGCTAGCCAACCAAAGGTTGGGGGACGCGAATACCCGTGCGATGCGATGAGTAGGATCTCTGTTAGGAGTTCCTGAGGGAGACGCGCGATGGGGAGCAGGTCGTTGTACTGTCTCTTGAGTTTGACCAATTCGCGCTCGTGATGGGCCATCTGCCGCCTAATCCGTCTTCGCTCGGCTTGCATTATGGACCTGTTCTCTATCGGTTGCTTTGAGAGATCAGAGACGTCACAAGGAGCACTAGAGGACCTACCTTAAATCAGATGAACGCGTTCAAAACAGCGTCGGTAATGTTCTGCAAATAGGGGGGCTTAATTGGTGTTCGTTCAGCGCGCTGCATTACGGACCTCTTTTACTGTTGCTACCTTGAGAGATCAGAGACGATACAAAGACGGCTGGAGGACGTACGACAAACGCGTTCAAAGCAGCGCTCGTCGGCAATGTCCTGCAGATAGGAGCTCAGCTGCTCTAATTCGGATTCGTTCAGCACGCCGCGTTACGGACCTGTTCTACTAAAGTCGCTTTGAGTAACCAGATCTCAGAGACGATACGAAGACAGGCGGAGGACGTACCACAAATCAGACCAAGGCTTTCATGCGCATTCAAAGCAGCCTCGGCAACGTTCCGCAAATACGAGCTCAGCGGCTTTTCTTCAGATCCATTCAGCGCGGTACGTTACGGGCCAGTTCTACTGCTGTTTTTTTGAGAAATCAAAGGCGAGGCGACTGAAGAGCGTACCTCGAATCAGCTCTGGCGAGGCAATATCCCTCAGAAAGTCGGATCGACAGTCACGTCCGCCGAACGCGTTCGCAAACGGCGAACGCGAACGCCGGCGCCAGCCGGCTTACACGTGAGGTTTCGCATGCCACCGGATGTTACCGGACAGAACAATCACGCTGCCTGACATAGGCCCCGAACCGCGCTGCGCCGACCTGACTAGTGTGGCTTCTCTCTGCGCCACTCCGAGCTCATGGTACTTCGAGGATGCGGGCGAGCTCGGAACGGAGCATGGTGATGGTCGCAGAACGAAGAAGTGTCGAAAGGCCACGTACGTGCCACAGCACGGTAGAAGGCCACGGGACCGTGCCACCGACGAATGGCATCCGGGGTGCCTGTGTAGGACTGGCAGCCCGAAGCAGTCCATGCTCCGAACGCCGAACGCAAGCTCAGTGGGTCACGGTAAAGGCCCGCGACGCGCGCGAACGTCGAGGCCTCACGTGGCTTGTGGCGTTTGTGCCTGACGTTCGCTGAAGGCGTTCGCGAACGCCGTCGACCAGACGTTCTCCATATCCCTAGGCCTCAACAGGGGCGGGGAATGGGGGAACTCACGAGCCGTCACATCATGCGCCCTTTGTCACAGGACGTACCTTTCGTTTCTCCCACTTCTCGATTCCACTTGCCCCACTTTTTTCTCGAGTTACATGTACCTACTCGCCCTGTATCTCGTACATCTCGTACCTTCCCGCAATCTGCATGTCTCACCATCTCTAAGCTCGTATCCACGCATCCCGCGACCGCTGAAGAAACCTCACGCATACGTGAGTTGCTGTCTGCTATCCGGTAGATGCAGAGCGACAGGAAATAAAACCGCCTACGTCCAACTCCGCCTTACATCACCCTCACAGCCTCCAACAACCAATAAATTAATAGCATACTATTACAAAGGTACCAGCAAACAACAACTCGTACCAATTATTTTAACATCAGCGTAGCATATGGTCAAGATGTCCATTTCCCTCCTCCTCTCTCCTCCTCCAAAACCCCATCACGCCAACGCCCGATTAACACAACTAAACGGACTCGGGAACGACCCGCTCCGATACCCTACCAATCCCCCCATCAGCCTCCCCTCCAAAAAAGAAAAGAAAACCCCACTCACCTTCCACGATACTATATATACTCGAATACAACCCCGCAACCATAATAAACGCGCCCGCCTATCCGTCTCATCAGCTTCTTTCTCCTCTCTAGACACAAGGAAAGGAAAGAAGGAGGGAGGAAAAGAAGAACGCACCAAAACAATCGCGCCCCAAAACACCGCCTGCGCTCTCGGCCGCGACCCGCGAGGATGGAGGTGGAACCAGAATATCCCAGATATGCCATAGGTAAACCAGCTCGCGAACAGCGCAGAGATGACGCCCAGGAGGTCGTTGAAAAACGGGATCCTATCACAACAAGTTGAGAATGAAAGGGGAAATGGACGGAAAAAACGTACACCTCCGCAATCACAAACGCCAACGCCCAGATCCCCGCACATATGCCTATCCACGTCACCCACCCCGTCCGCGTATGACTGCTCATATGTCGACTCACACTCCCATCGTCCATCCTAAACACCCTCACGAACGCCTACCCACCCCACCGCATCAGCCCCCCACTCACCCCTATGAAAAGAAGAATCGAGCACTCACAAGCTTCGCACACACATGCCCATTAATCACCCCCGCAACCACAATCGTCGGCAACGCCACGCCATACGCCACCCTCCTCAAAACGTGCCCCGTATTCCCCAACGCAGGGCTAACCGTCCCCGCCCCCGCAAACGCGTACACCACCACGCCCACGATCAGGTAGAGAGTGGTGTCGGCGATTTGCAGCGCGTAGAGGGCCTTTGGGAAGTCGCGCGGGTCGCGCATCTCGGAGATGAAGGTGAGGAAAGCGACGTGGCCTGCGTAGGCGAAGATCTACTGAAACGTCAGGGACGTCAGTGGGAAGGAGAAAGCGGGAGGCGTACAATGTCGGTCACGGCGAGGAAGCCGTTTGCAAAGTTGAGGTGGCTGGTTACGCCTACGCCACCTTGGTGCCCGATCTGGCCTACCCCGATCATGGTGATCAGGACCGCCGCTAGAAACACCGTCAATGTCGGTACCAACTCCGCCCTCCCGAGAAGAAACGAGTGCGCACCCATGATGCTGATGAAACTCGCGACGCTGAGGTAGCTGATGCCGTTCAGCGTGCGGGGGATGGTGAGGAGGAAGCAGACGAGGGCGGTGATGACGGCCCATACGACGGAGCAGGATGCGCCGTTGGTTACTGTGGGCGAGAGGGGGAGGTGAGCTGGGGACATGTGAGAAGGAAAAAGGAAGGAGGGGCGCACTGGTGTCGAAGGCGATGAGGCCGGTGAGGACGTGGCTCCCGCATATGAAGATGAGGAAGACGACTTGGGCTGTGCCGAGGATCTATGCGCGTGATGAGCAAGAAGAAGGGACGAGGCAGGTGAGGCGCAAGAGGGGGAGCACGCCGAGGAGAGAAGCAGAGCACGACATTGATCCGCAGATCTAGCAGGTCCCCCTGGAGCGACTTGACCAAACGCACCTCCCTCCACACCGGCCCGCCGAGGACCATCCCGGCGTCTGCCATATTGTGCACGTGCGGGTAGCGCAGCTTGAACTGGCCCATCGTGTACCCCGTCGCGGTCGCGATCGTTCCCAGTGACTGATCGCCAGTTCAGCCACCCCCAGCACGAAAATTGATTTAAAGGACGCACGATGACGAGGATACACCCTGCGACCATGCCGAGGGCGTTGAAGACGGAGGGGACGGAGAGGATGCCGAGGGAGACTGTCTCTGCGAGCATGAGGGCGGCGGCTTTCCACCAGTGCATGGTGCGGTATTTGACTGGGAAGAGGGTCAGTACGCAGGTTTGCCGGCATCGAGAGAAACTGCGCACTGTCCGCGGTGTCCTCATCGCCGTACACATCAAACTCGTTCGTCTTGACGCCGTTCTCCATCTTTGCGCGCTTCTCGGTGTCGTTGGTAGAGGCCATGGTCGCGTCGTCGCTCATCCTGGCGGACGTAGTGGAGGTGGGTTGAGGCTGAGGTGTCGCCATGGCGGGTATATGTATGCACGCCAGCCGAGGGATCAGGTAAGATGGCAGACGGGGAGGGCGATAAGTACGCAAACGAAGCCCGCGATGAAGTCATCCCATCATCGCTCAGCCACCGACGTCCGACAACGGCAGAGGCTTCCGGTGAGACGCGCGCGTGGGGCCGTGGAGCTGCTCTGATCTCTCGGGGATGGGATAGTTTGCCGCTGCCGGTTAGTACACGAAAGCATGCAACAACCTCGTCGTCGAAAGGATAGCACTGGTTAATAGCGGGTGCACGATGCTCTCGAGGACGAACCAACACCGGAGACAAAGTGCATGTGCCCGAAGCATTTTGTGCACAGCCACTTCGCCTCGATCGAGATCTCTGAATCCTCGGGGAATGAACAGAACATGACCGAGATCGTACGACTGCAATTAATACGCGCGCCTCCACTTGGATGTGTACTATGATCATGATGGAGAGAAACCGCTACAGAGGCCGCGTGGAATTAAAAACGGGGGAAATTTTGGTGGTATAGGAGTGTTTTAGGATGTAAAATGATTGCAAGCCGACGGGAGAACTGGCAAAAAACACACAATAGCATGTCACTGGACACTACCGGAATTGAACCGGTCCCCTCCCGCAACCTAGTGCATGCTAAGCGGGCGTGATAAACCAACTACACCAAGTGCCCGCAGATATCGTGAGCACGTACATATATGGAGAGACGTTGACTGTGTTAGCAAAACTACTTCCACGTCGTTCTGTCCCGTTCCGCGCCGGGCTTTTCCTTGACCTCCTTTCCGCTTTCTCCCTGCCCCCCTCTCTCCTCGTCCTCGTCCTCGTCCTTCCGCACCGTCCCACTAAAACATTTCCCCATCGTCCCGCCGCTCCTCCCTGCTCCCCCAGTCATATTGTCGCACACCTCAGTTATGTGCTTGCGACGACATGACATGGGGCAGGGACGCGCGGCGCTCTCTTTCCCTCAGCCTCGCATCTTTCTATCCTCAATACACAGCCGTCGTCACCCCTATCGTGCGCTGGCTATCCATATGCTGCCAGCTCTGACCTGTACGCCCGACGTACGCTGCACGCCGCCCGCTCTCATTCCACTGTACGCTGTCCATCACCCTTTCTCCGCTGTCTCACCAGTACTGGTCCCTCGTTACATGCCGTCCCTCGCACCGCTGCAGTATGCTGTCCTCTCCGCCGCTCTCTCCACCGAGGTCCCCCTATATCCGCTTCTCTTTTCTCTACCCATCCGATCCCTTCCCGACCTCGAAAGACAACTGATCTCCCCTCCCCTGTCCCTAAGTCCAGAGACACTAATTTTTTCTCTCACCGCGCAAGGTTCCACAGCCGTCTTTTCTCCCCATGTCTCCTTTCCGCTCCGTGCCTCTCTCCTCGCGTACGGGCTCGGTTCCTCTCCCGTCTCTCCTCCGTCCCGGCGAGTGATCCTGATACCTGGATACCTGGATACTTGCTCCTCTCCTCAGTCAGCGGCACTTCCTCGCCAACGGTACAGACCCTCGTCCGCCTCCTCAGCCGACGACACTCGATCTGCCGCTCCTCTACCACGTGCAGGCGCGTGTTTTTCCTCCCACTGGCGCCCCGGTGTGTGGACAAAGACGCGTCAACCTCCCTCTTGTTCTCCGTCTACCCGGCAACTGATACCCCTCTCTCCATCTCATCATCCACACTAAAGACGCGGGAGGCGGGAGACGCATTCCTGGATCTAAAGTGTTAGTTTCTCCGCTGACTGATCCTCCTCCCATCTCTCCGTTTCCGCTCCCTCCTCTCCCACGTATGTCCTCCCTCATCCTCCCCCGTCCCGGCCTGCCTCCTGTGCGAGCGATATCTTCCCCCGCGCGGGCAGGTGGTGGCTCGAAGAGGCGGCTTGCCGGGCCGGTAGTCTCAATCAATTTCTCCCGCCTTCACGAGTATCTTTCTCATTTATCGCTCATCCCCTCGCTCTATACTACACCACAAGGCTCCTTTATGCCCTGATGGAGACCAACCGCTCTCTGTGGGGCGTCTTTACTCGTACTTCGCACATCCAGGTCTGGCGGGCTGGACGTGTGATGTGAGCGGTGACCGCGTCTGTCCATCCCACTAAGCACTCGCAGTTGATAGGGACACGTCTTCCGCGTGTGTTTCTCGCTCCGCGGTCAAGTATCGTGCGGTATAGCAGGATCATAGAGACGGGACACTGTCTTTGTAGTGGGGTCATACCCCAGTGATACAGTTGCTGACCACGGTCACATTCTTGGATGTCCAGATTGTTGGAGGCCCAAGACCCAGACAATGCATATGAGCATACTACACTCCCCAGGACCTTTCGTCGCGCCCCTCGCTTCCATCAAACCGGTACGAAGCTTATCCGCCACCCTAGCTCAGCCACGTGATCCACTGCTCCGACGTCCTCTTAATTGCCGCCGTAATCTCCCTCGCCACGACCCTATCGCTCTGCTCCGACGGATGCAGCTCATCATACCTTTTCGCACCCTCCGTCAGCCATTCCCTTCCCCGCCACTCTTAAGAAAACAAACATACCAAAGAAAACTATCCCTATCGCTGCCCTCCGCGACAGTACAACGCGCACTGCTCGTGTCGCTGACGCTCGCGTTTAGAGGGAAGACGCACGAGTTGACGCAGCCTGTGACGTTGAGCGGGGCGGTGCCGTTGAGGTACGCTGAAGGCTCGGCGTGCATGGCGCTGAAGAGGGCGTAGGAGTCGAATATCCCTGGAAGTCAAGGGGATTTTGTCAGTGGCACGTCGGCGTACCTGCGTAGGGGAAAATCTGACCGATGTGGGCGCCGGGTAAGGCGGGAGCGAGGGATTCGAGCATGAGGCGCGAGAGCGCGTTGCTGGTGGTGGTGATTTCGGTCATGAAGACGTTCCATTCTGTGGCGTTGCGTTGGAGGGACCAGTACCGGTTCGGGTAGGACGAGGCGGAGTAGAGCGGGGTGAGTTGGAGGGGGAGCATCTAGACGCAGGTGCGGTGAGGAAGCTGGAATCGAAGTCGAAGTCGAAGAAATGGAATCGTACGTTTTGGAATACGAAGGTCCGCGCGCCGTAGGCGTACATCACGCGCACCCAATCGACCGCGCACCGCGTCGTGTTCACGAGGGTCACGCCGGGTCGCTGCCCCCCCGTCAAGAGCTCATGCACGCCCACATCGTTCGTCCCGATCCACAGCGTCACCGCCGTGTCCTCCCACCGCACCTGCACGCTCCCATTCCTCACCTCCTCGATAAAGAGCGGGACCTGGCCCTCCATCACGGGCGACACGGGGCGGTAGGTGAGGTTGTTCGAGCACGTCGCGCCGGAGACGGCGTACGGGAGGAGAGTGAATGGGCCGTAGGCGGCGGCGTAGGTGGGCCAGGCGGAGCCCCCGTCGGCGGGGTTGGCGGCGTCGGTGTAGGAGTCGCCGAAGGTGACGAGGGTTGTTATTTGGTTGGGCTCGGGGCCGGTGGGCCAGGCGAGCGCGAGGGGCAGGGCGGCGAGCAAGAGCGGGAGGGAGGAGGGGCGCATGGTGGGCACGGCTGAGTTGGTTGGTGGATGATCGGGTATTTATATGATGGGCTGGGATGCGGCGGGTTTGGTTTGTAGGGTCATAGGACCTTCCTGTAGGTGTACGTATGCATGGTTCTGAACCTGTTCTCATCGGTTTGGGACGATCCTCCCGGTTTGTCGGTTATTGACGTCCCGGTGCGTAGATATTCTGTTGCGGTTGGATTGTGCTTGTGCTGGCTTTGGAATGGAGGAGACGACGAAGCGGTTGACTCGAGCATCCGCCTGGGTCGAGCAGTTGGTGAAGGAATGGAAAGGAGGAGGATGGTCATATGAGAAGACGCGCCGGACTCGCGGGCCGTATCCATCCCGAGATATTTACATGTCTCTGCGGTAGTCGACGAGAGCCTTCTGCAGAGATGAGGTTCGTAGTTTGGATGTCTATGTCTGCTAGCCACGGGAAGAACCGTCTTGCGTGAATCAGATGGAGCGGCCAGGGCAGGGTCTCTGAGCGCCGACTCTAATCCTTAACGATGAGCTTTGGGTAGCAGTTGGTCTAAACTGCTAGCGTACTGTACACCATCAAGCGTATGATGCCCACTTTTTCTCCCGGTGATGCGGGATACAGCAGCGTTGGACCTGTAAGAGTTCTTCAAGGACAACTATCCCCGCCATTCCTATACTTCTCTCGCTTTTTTACTGTTTTCTCTAGTTACGGGTCAAGACGCCTGCGCCTGGTTGCGTTATTGTGCTTTCGACAGTACCATGAAGCTTAACACTGCGTTATATTGTTACAAATCCCGCCATGTCAAACCTACTACAATCTTGATACTCCCAGAGCTACGATATAAAGCATGACTATGGAAGTGCTGTACCCAAGCAGAACTCTTGGTCGGACAGCGCATGTGGGACTGCCCGCACGCTGTACAAAGTTATCTCTGCCGCAGGGATGCATCGGAGGGCAGGGATGCATCGGAGGGAGGAATGGGATGCGATCGTCCCACGGAAATGCTGAGCGGCTGGTCGGTTAGAGTAGTCTCGGGAAGAACGGGCTCGGGTGAACGGAGATGAGGAGGGGAAGAGATGGTGTAAACGTGAATGAAGACCGCTGCTATACGTTGTTGTATGTCGCTCCGCACAAGAGAGGCTCTGGCGGGATCGAGCATAGTGACGAGGTGGACGTTGACCCTTCCCTCAACGTAAAGGGATCCATTCTCTGTGAGTAAGGTCGACCCTACCCATCCCAGGCCACGGTCTTGGTTTGGGGAGATCCCATCGAGGGCGGTAGTCTATCACCTCCGGAGTAGGCTTGGGCATTGGCATAGTGACAGGCCGGGCCCAATACTCGGCCACCTCCCTCCGAATAAAGTCGTCAAGAAGACCAAAAGACTGAACGCGCTTGGGTTCTGGCTGGATCTTCCGCTTCGGTGTGACTTCCTTTAAAGGAGTCTTCGGGATTTGACTTTTAATATAAAGATTCACTGGTACGAGACGGCGAATGTCAGCGCCCAGCACACACCACAAGGAGAAAATGTTCACGTACATATTCCATGATCAATGAGCATAATAAACGCATCTTCATGTGTCACATTCAACACCTCGGACCGCTGATGGAGGCCTTTGGACAGCTCCACAAGCAAGGCATCGGCATACCGACGCGCGCCGTCCTTAGAGCCGTCGCACAGCTCTAGAGGAATCCTCATTACTTCGCTGGCGAGGAGAACCGCTCCGTTGGCTCTATCCCGTGCATTGTAGCGCGTAAGGAGTTTCAGAGAAAAGAGAGCGCAGACGCCAAAAAAGTCCGCGTATTGCTTCCTGACTAGACGCATTTGCGGGCGGGGGTCCAAGATGACAGCCTGCGTTTCCGCAGACGTCGTGTGCTTCGTCTTCCATTCGAGCTTCCCCATGACCTTTATCTCCATAACCATCAGGAGCCTCTCATCGCACGGTATAGACCCGTATCTCTTCATGTTAAGGTTATTGAAGTCCACCAATGTGGTGAAAATGGGATGAAACCTCGGGTCTTTGAGTTGTTCTTTTGTTTGGGGAAGAGGCCAGTCGTCTCGGTGCACCTTTGCCGCGAGCGACAGACAGGCTAGAGCTGTGAGCAGGAAAAAGTGTCCCTTCACCTCGACTTTTGCGAGAATGCAATCTAGATAGTTAATGGCCAGATGTAGGGGGACGTGGCCCATCCGCTTCCTAGAAGCAAGCAAGAGAATAACGTCCACCATCTCGTTGCGACGCTTCCAGTCAATTTTGCCGGCTCTCGTGAGTGACATCATAGTTGAATATTCTGGCGCGCTGCTGGCCTGGAGGATAGGATCAGTCGGTTATCTGATGGAAAAAATCCCGTCACTTACTTCTAAATCTAGTAGATACTCTCTGTTCTCCGCCTCGTACTCCTCCCTTTCATCGTCATTCATAGAAACCCACGAGTGACAGCTGGCAGAGTAGCAACTGCAGACTGGTGGCTCTTCTTTTTTCATATCTCGCTGCCGCACATTGCGTTGACTCTCCGCGTTCGATTCAGGATCGGGGTGGCTCCTCTTTGATGGCATTTTCACCTGAAAAACAGAGCTGTGTGACTGGACTGAGAACGAGGCGTGGATGTAGAAGAGATGTCTATTCCTCAAGGCGGAAAGCAAGGTGATGTGGCGGGTTGAAAGGAAAAAGTAGGAGAGAACCGGAGGTCCATGCCTCGCCGTATTCACACGCTTCAGAACATTCGAGGTCTATGCGCTTGTGCTACACATTAACAGAGACGAATGGCATAGGACCAGTCAGTAGTCTTTGTGATAGATATTCCAGTTGCTACGGACATCACTCGACCTGGCGGGATGCGGAGAGCATGATATGAGATGTAACTAGTAAAAGAGCATCGTCAGAGCCCTCTATACAATACGAGCCGTGGAAGGATAAGCATCTAGATAGACTCCACGCGCAAAGAAGATTATAACAGAGCAAATAAGACAACGGGAGACGAAAGGTATTGAAGCTATTCCTTCCCAACAAACAGTTTGCGAGTCTTTCGACGGAACCATGCAGGTCAAGCAGCCCAACGGCGCTCACTAATGCCTGTGTGTCCCTACGAAAGCAAGTCCGGTATGCCAAGAGCGTTCAGCCCTCAGATCTACTCCGTTACCCTGTTGCGACGATAAGAGTATACCCGAGCTCGCCTGTCTATACTGGCTCCCATTATCACTGGAATGTCACAAGCAAGCACTAGTGTACGTACCGTTGAACGCGGATGAGTGATCCATTTCGTGCATGTTGTTCAGCATCCCTGTCGTGGAAGACAGAGGGTGCAAGCGACAACCGTAAATCACAGAGCTGGCAATTACCTTCAAGGTTCACAATAGTCTCTGCTCATTCTCATTGGACAGCGATCGTGACAGGGTCACCATAGTAAGAATCTCAACCAATGGTACACGCATGTCGGGACTCCCTGCACTCGTTACGGTCTCCTTGGCCGTAAATTTACTTGTTGATGATTACTTATGGCCTAGCCTGTTCTTCAAATAAGTAAAGGACAGGAGCGTGAAAAGCCTGCGCTGAATACTGACCTGATCGCTGGCGCGGCGCGGCGACAAGTGGAGAGGTTCGAGAGACACCCAACCACCAGCACGCACACTTCCTCTTCCTGGGCAGAGTGCGTCTACTGTATCCTTTCATAAAGCATGAGCAATATTGTTACGCTCTAATGTCTGTCATGCGACTCACTGGGAATCCAACAGTCTCAACTTGCAAGCGCCGCCCGCCCGGGACCTTCGGACTCCGCCGGTTTTACCCGACGCTGTCGTCACGACGCTCTTCCGCTGGCCATGGACGACTGAGACATCTTTTCAAGTCCCTGCTGCTCCCACTGCTGTAGACTTGATAGGCATGCGCGCTCGTGAGCTTGGACTTGGCCTTGGGTTGCTGGAGAAGCCTGACTGGGAGCAGCGGACGAACACATTCGCTGAACTGCAACACTTGTGCAACGTTGAAGACTTCTGTTGGAGGATCGGTACTTTGCTGCACAACGTGAGCCACGGTACCATGCTGAGGGAGAGAGATACGGAACGTATTGGTCTAAGAATGGTCTCAGTTGAGTCACAGTATCTATCGTAGCTTTGCTCACCGTTGTGGCGCTCTTCTATTGGCCCTCTGCGGTCCTGGACGTTGTTATCGAGGTGCTGTGCGTGAATGGATTGTTCTCCGTCGACGGGCCCCGACTACGGCAGAGGGCCAGCGGTTCGTACGATGTACTCCTGTTGCTCTCGTCATTTGGATCAGCCCAGAGCAGCCTGTTTGTGGTGACAGGGTAGCTGTGCGGACGAAGTGCCGTGCACATTTTATAAAGTGCGTGAGAGACATGCTGAGCTCTGATTTATCTCGCTTACCTTCCTGTCGCGATTGCCTCAGAGCACGAGGACGAATATCGGAGTACTTCCCGCTGGTTCTACTACGAAGCAGGAGGCTGTCACTCCGTTAATCGTATTCGGGCTTTGTCTGCTTCGTGTCTTATATCCTGCTCTGATACTCTAGGCGTTCGAGCGCCGACAAACTGAGCTTGGAGCCTGCGGGTTTTCTCCTCACGATTTGAGCACGGTCCCCATCATCAGATGCGAGAATGCCATTCCTAGAAAACAACGTTAGCGTCACCGATGTTCCACTGGCTACTACATACGCCACGTACTACCCTGACGGTATCGTCCTCGACTTGGCCGCGTCCTGTTCAAACAGAGGACGCCATAAGGACTATAATCTTATGTCAACGACCTTGCGTTACCTGCCAAGAAGAACGCCATGGCATCGCATAAGAATGAGGAGTCAGACAGGTGGCTCCGCCGTACGTTGGCTTAGCTTCCACTTTCTCGCCTAGCTCAGCAATAGACGTCAATTTACAGTCATTGTATCACAGCGGAAATTGCGCGTTACTCACCTCCGATCCTTCGACGACTGTCTTGTCTGGACATAACAACAATCGGAGAAATCCTCGTTTTTCCCATGTAAACGACGCAGGGCTTCAGGACAGAGTGCCACAGCGGCATCAACTCCTCGCGACCCAAGCTTGACGTCGCGGCTATACATCGCTCTCCGCTCCCGAACGCTTGAGGATGCCAGTGATCGGCCGCGCGTTGACGAGAGTTGTCTTCAGGCAGAGGAGCTGCTGCATGCAACAATGTGAGCGCGTATGATTCTTGCCTCGAGCGGCCGAGCTCACAAGACGCGCTCCTGGAGACGATCCAGAGGTGCGTGACGGAGCGAGGTTATAAACATGGGTGTTCAGTCGTAGACGGGCGATGATCATGCAGGAAGTTCTTTCAGACCGGTAGGAGCTGTGAGTGGCGAGCTTGAGGAGGCATCGCGCTTAACGCTGTGCAGTATTTCCGGTACCATCAGTGGCACGGTGCAAGACACAAGTGGCACATGGGAGTGGCGTCGTGAAGTGGCACCAGCAACCTGCAAAGGGCATCGTACCATATGAGACAAGAGACGTTCTTTGACATACCCGTCTTTCTCTCCTCCCGCAGACGACACTCGGAGTGGCTCATATCGTTTATCGACTCGAGACGGGTTCTACTGGCTCAGTGAGTCTAAAGTCATACTGTCATGAGCTATTCATCTGCGCACCGACTGATAGTCTTGCGTGTTTAGGCAGACTAAATGCTCTTGCAATTCGGCCGCTTGCTAGGTTGAAGGAGCGTGGCCAGGTACGCCGCGTTTTGAACAATAATGTGGCAGACTGTGCTGAAGGCTCTACAGGACATGAAAGTGGCCCTTAAGAAAAGATACTCTAGCGCAGCATAAGATGGTCGAGGACAGTGTTATACGTCCCCGAGAGTTGGGAGCATCGTGGGAGTATACTCATGCGGGAGATGCAGGAGCAGCGTCACACTTGTGACGTCCAGAATTTCGCTACCTTCTTCGTGGCTGCCCCCACACGTCCTCTAAACATCCCTGTACTCGTCAATATGTCTACTCATCCTTGCCTGAGGCGAAAACGGGAGGACGAGGAGGAGGAGGAGTATGTTGTAAGGCAGATCCTGAAGCGTCTGAAAGATGACAAGAGAAAGGACTTGGAGGAGGAGAAGGGGAAAGAGGAGGAGGAACCAGAAGAGCTATTGGGCGAATGGGTGAAGGTACAAATGGAGTACGGAGCAGAGATTGCAGAATGGCGGTCAGAGTTAGAGGTATGCTCTACGTCTACTCTTTCTTGACGCGACTCACCGTGTCTGTCATTCAGGCTGACCCCTCGTTGACGCCTGTTGCCGACGAAATCGACCAAAACCAGGACGAAGTCCAATGGTCTGATAGACCTGCCTTGATCGACAACCTCGTCGCATGGCACCATGAGTGGAAACTCCGCTCCGAGACGCTGTTCCTAGCGGTCGATCTCCTCAACCGCTATATGGCAAGGAAAAGAGTCGCACTCCGTCATTATCGCGCCGTCGCATTTACCGCGCTCTGGATTGCGAACAAGAGCGCTGAAGTCCTCTGGAAAGAGATTTCGATCAAAGACTTGATGCATGCTTGCTCCAATAGCTGGTCTTCGAAACATTTCCAATATCAGGAGCAACAGATCCTGCAGACGCTGGACTGGCGCTGCCAGCGTCCTGATGCGTTTAGTCAGCTCAGATCCTTCTGGTTTGACAAGAATGAGGACGTGGAGATCTTGCAGCCGGCCTCATATATACTGGAACTTTCGCTGGCCGTCCGTAACTTCATCTCCGTCTTACCGTCTTGCAAAGCGAAAGCTGCGCTCATCCTGGCGCGAATGATATGCGGTCGAGAGGTGGACTTATCCGAGGAGCCTGTAGAGGTTTGTCAATGCCTCTACGCCTTTGACGACATGCTCCGCGGCCTGTCGGAAGACTCAGTCAAGTTCATCGTCGTCAAGTGGTCGCAGCCGAACAGGTACAATGCTGCATTTACTGTTCGGGAGGCCTATGAAGACGGTGGACCTCTGCATCGCCTCGAGGTTCTTAACATCGACCCAACCACGGACGATTCGTCCACTGGAGTGGAACCTGACGGAGGACATCCTGCGCCCGAAGTTAATCCTGTGTCTTCCGAACTGTTGGAGGACGATTCATCTCATCGGCGGATGAGGGTGAAGTCACTTCCTGCGATTCCATCGAGCTGGAGCTCCCGTGTGGGAGGGAGCGCGAGGCCGTCTTGCACCTCGGGCTCTGGCTGCGCACCCTCTACCGGATGTGCGTCTTGCCAGTCTCGCATGCCGTCTATTAGGCTCTCGCGGGCTAAAAGTTGTACGGAATTCGAGCTGCGTGCTGGACGTGCCCGCATCATGACATAATTCCCTCCACTTCACACATTCCTCATTGCTCTGCCGTATCTCTGGTACATTATCAGTTCATAGATGTCGATGCAGTATGGTAATTGGACCGGAATATCGTAGAGTACTGATGATTGTAAAGTAGTACTGTCCGCTTGCGAATGTATTCATGTCAGGTAGGTTTGACGATGCTTGGTAGACTACGGCAGTAGATCCAGCATGTGTTTCTCGAGGAATTCAATGTATATTCCTTAAGTGCGGCATGCTTGATGCTGCAAAGTGACCATCCTTGGGCGAGCGAAGCAAGTGCGACCGTATAAGCGTTGGCTGCATGCAGCGACATAGGTATAGCGAGTCTGTTGACTTACAGTATGAGGACTGTATCACTTATCAAATAATAATCAAGGCTGGAGCCCGTGTTATTGGGACGCATACCGATTTATGAGCCATCTGTTAGGATGGCATCGCGCCGTGAGCATCTCAAGGCAAAGATGGCGTGTAGTGCACACTGCACCCTGCAGGACTACATGTACATCACTGTAGTGGGATAATCGATGGCTCAGGTCATCGCAGGATATACCGTCATTCTGTGGCTTGATGAGAACCTCAGCACGGTCATGTGACGAGTCGCGCGTGCGATTCGCCGCGCTGTCCCCGCTGTCAATTGCCACTCTCACTGCTTCCACCACTTGGCCACATCCAGTCTCCTCAGCTCATTCAAAACCAACTCCTTTCATCATGAGCAACACCGATCTGGCCTCATTGGCAGCAAAGCTCCGCTCCCTCGACCTTGCCGTAAACCCGGCGGACCAGTTCTCGTTAGCAGAAGAGCTGAGCAACCTCGCGCTCACCATGATCGACCCCGCCTCAATACTCGCACAAAAGATGAACGACATCAAGTTGGACGGATCGTGTTCACCCGGCTGCATCTCTTCCAACTTATACGATGCCGTTAGTGATTACCTTGGCTTGGACCGCGATCCCGCGCCCGGTAATCTACCAGAGCACGATGAGAGAAGGATGGCAAGAACCATTCTCTACTTCTATGACGAGCGCTACTCCATGGAATGCGATATTTGGAAGATGTTCAAGGAGGCAGAGATTGCCATGGGAGCTATCATGCTCGTGAGGTTTATTATGGGGAAGGGGAGGACACCGTTTGGGGAGACGAAGACTGGGCTTATTACCATGCATCTCCTGGACCATTTCTGCCAGATGGACACTTACCGTCTCCCGGAGGAGTGGGACTACACTATACTATGGTCAGAAGTGGACAATTTCTATAAAAACTCGAGGAAGTCTATGAACAGGCTTCCCCTTACTATGGAGGAGTATGAGCGGGTTCCCCTTGAGCCTAGGGATATGAGGAACAGACGGCATGATTATTCAAGGTGTTGAAGGTGTGCCCCTTCTAGCTTATGGGCTATCGTAGTTATACTTATCCTTGCGAGTGACAGGCTACACGCGCTGCTTCAATCCGTCGACCGTGATTCATATGCTGTAATAAGACCTCAACTTTGCATGGTAAGCATCATTGTCTTCTGTACGTGTCCTGTCCTCATTACGTCGACAACAGTGCCCCGGGGAGCTATCTGTAGGACATATATATATATAGACCGATGTTGTACCATCTGCCTTCCACACTCATTCTCGTTTCTTCGTTCATAATCGTGCTTGTATCGCTCACATTTCACACTGCTCTTCCTTATTCACTAATACGCTTGTACGAGGTTGCTTGGATCTCTCTTTCTCGTATCATGATCCAGAATAGATTTGCTATGTCCTACGGAATACATTGCATCGTGCTTCCTGGCCTTTCAACGTCCCAGACCTGTCCGCTCTGGACACACGGCTCTCAGTTACACCAACTCGGCAGGCAGGTGACTAGACTCTTCGCCGTGAACCTCATAGTCCTGGATCATAGATCAGCGAGGACGAGGACCTGCAAGACACGTACTTAGCTGGCGAAAGGCAGCTTATGAAGTTGTTCATGTCGTGGCACCAAAGCACGGCATCACTTACCACACCGATGGCGCATCGGGGCCTCCGCATACCTCTGACCAAGTGCAAGTGCTCAGATGATGCGCTGCTTAGTGACGCGGGGGCTCTCGACAGCTGCTTGCAGGGATGACTGATACGATGGCAGATACGAACTGGTCGATTCGAAGGTGGCCCGCAAGATGGAGTTCTATCTTTTAGAGGGACTTCGCCGATACGATCTGAGAAGTGGTAGGTCACAGGAGCTGAGATGCGTTGTTCGGCGTAAGGTGCTTTCTGTAAGCGACTAGATGAGATCAGCCTAAAGAACGAGCGTAAGCGGGAGTTGGATGCAGATCAGGGATTCAGTTCACCTCTATTGACATCTGCACAACGCTCTACGTACGAACAACGGGCTGTTCATACCAACACGTAACAGGATGAGACTTTCGGCCGACCAACCAATAGTCACGATCGTACCTTGGGCGTTATCCTATGCATTCGCAAGGGTTCGCCGCTCTTGAGCTTGAGCGGATGTTAACTCAAATTTGTACCAACCGGCGGAACTGAAAGGATGCTGGAGACGCGTAGATAATCTGAGGATTTTCCGGGTCGAGCATGCCAAGCTCCGTTCCTCTTCCCCATCAGAATCGACCTGCTGTCGAGATGACAAGTCCGTGCTGCTTCAGCGAGGAACCGTCATCTTACGTGGCTGATGCACTCTCCCAGACTGATACGGCCGCCTGAAGATGCTCCTGCTACACCCCGAGGACCGTCCGAAATCGAGCAGTACTTGCGCGGCGATGATTGCACAGAAAGTAATCTCTGCAGTGTCAGTTACACGCCGACATAGTCAGGGAAAATGAGCTGCAGTCGATCAGAGCACAAATCGGAAGATGTCGTGTCGCTCACATATGCCTATGGGTATAAAAGCGAGCTGAGCTGGTAGCGCTACACGGAAGATACGATGCAGAATGTGTTTTTCCCGAGCCGCGCGAGGATAAGTTCGCCCACTTGAAATGCGCTGATTAGTGGACAGATTGAATCAAGAGTCATTCAGAAAAAGAATTGGGCGTGGCCCCGGTCGTCTGAATACTGGTGTAGCACATATCGACTAGGCGAAAGGTAGCCAGTTAGGGTGGATATGGAACAGACAGGTGTCGGTGGAATGCGTACCGCATGGTACTCTAGCACCCTGGAATTGAGCATACGCCTTCGATGTATGTAGGAGAAGAGGGGATGCGATGTGCAGACGCACGATCTACAAATGTTGCCAGCCATCAAGACCATTAATAGTCTGCCTGTCGGCGTATCTCCGTCGGCCCCGTCGGAAGAGCTTCTATCATTGCCGGTGGAACTTTACCAACCCGTATTCGATATTCAGGCAGCAATCCAGACCGATTGACACTGAGTGGCCATGGTCTTCCTTGAGTATGTCGAGGCGTTCATATCGCTGCTCGAGACCTCTGCATGGAAGCCCCAAGAACATAAACGCGGGATGACGTGAAGCCCTCCGGTGGCCGCGTCTCAGTGGAGGTACCTCGGTACCAGGCGTTCACTCCAATCCAAAGACTCTGCATGAATGAACTAGAAGGTTCCGCTGAGGCCCGAGGCCTAGTTCTTCCTACTCTTCCTTCTCGGCGATTATGTCCCACCTCCCTCATGCTCGCATCGATAAAGCCATTATACTGCCTGTGAAGCAGTCCTTTTGAGATGAAGGAAAAGCATCCCGACGCGGACGGCGACCGATTAGGAGAGCGATAATTGGCTCAGATCCAGGCGAGACGACAATTCTTGAGGAGCTCGGCGAGTCATAGCAGCGTCAGAGATCGTCGCACTAAGCACGTTTATGGTGGCAAATACCGCCCGGAAACCTAAAAGTAAGAACTCAAACAGCAAGGTCTGCGCCAATCGTCGTACAGAGCATCGGGAAAAGCCGACAGCGAATCACGGCGAGCGGTGCCGGCGTGGCGTTGTGGCGCTGTTCCGGGCAGTCCTCCCGCCCAAGTGCCGGTTTGGAGCCGCGCATCCTGGTCTGCAGCTGGGAGCTTCCGCTCCCGCGATGGTCTCTTCAATACCATTGTGATCGCACAGTGGGAGCTGCACGCTGCGATATGTTAATCGAATGGCATTCGCGCAAGGTACTCCAGTGACGCACGTCTAACGGCTTTGGTAGCGCCGAGCTGGATCGAGGCCAGGCTATTGACATCCGTTCGTTATGGCGGTGTTCGACAAGTCTATTATGTTGAACTGCAGGGCTATAAAGACCGTTACGCGCAGTTCACTTGTCACCCAAGACAGCGAATAATTTCCTCCGCTAACGACGACCTCGACGATGTTTCAATTCGCGTTCTTCCTTCTGTTCGCAGCTCGCCTCGCCTCGTCGCTACCTTCTTCACTTCCAAAGCGGTCTGAGGGATCCTGGTGTGACGACCTGGGAGGCGGCGCATATGACCTTGCGTACAACTTCTACTTGACTGCTGTCAACACCACTCTCCCGAACGCAAACACGACCGGTGCTCCCTTGGTCCTCAACCCACAAGGTCAGAATTCGTCGGGAGAAGCGATATACAATGTGGCTGTCAGTATTTCTTGACCGGATCTTCAGGAGCTATTGCGTCTAATATCGTGCCTTGAATAGACGTACCACAGTCAGCCCGACACCATGGGCATCTGGCCCAATTTCACTCTCGACCACGGAACACTGGTTGCGAACTACCCCACAGACCTCACCTTATCCCCTGTTGGTGTTGATACCGAAGATGGGGGCCCAGTTGTCTTCACCGCAGACACTACCAACGCCTCCCAGATTTACTGTGGAGTAGTGAGTATTCGTCACGTCTACAACTACACCTCCGCTCACGATCACCCTGCAGGCGGACACTGATCCCGAGCAAGGAGGCCGCCCGCTACTCGCTCTATACAACAATCTGAGCGAGTTCTCCATATGTCACCAGACGGATGGTGGCAATGCCGACCTCCTGATCTACAACGCCAGCTCCGAAAATTCGCTTTACGATTATAACTCTTGTTACGCTGTGCTTTTGCACCTCATTTACGACTATTAGCGCTTTGCAGTAGTCGGTTGTCAAAATGAAAGCGTCCGCGTAGGGTGGTGTACGGTGTAGGACAATTACGAGCAATGGACTCTTGCCAGTGACCGACAATATTGATCCTTCTGCGTTCAAACTTCCCTACTTAACTGCTCCAATACGGCTACCTCCTGTAGAGATAGAGTTGTGCATCATCATTCGAATAAAACATATAAATCTGTGAACGAACCCGCGAAAGTGGGGCGTGACCCCAACGTCGTCATGGCTGCCACGTGTCTGGCATCAAAAACGACCGCCATGGTCTAACGCAAGCTTGTATGTAACTCTATTGCCTCTGACCAGAAACTGTTCGCCATTCAACTCACCCCGTGGACTTGTGCGCCTCCACGAATATGACCTGCACCGTGTTGACAGAGCGTGATCATGAGGTAAACGCTCCGATACTCTTGGCGCCTTCGACCCATCGCCTATAAAGTTCTCGCCTAACCGGCTCGCTCTGATCCGTTCCAACGCTTCATCTTCATCCTTCTGTCCATCTCCATCTCCATCATCCTTTCCTCCATCTCTCCATCTTCATCTTCACCCTTCTTCCTCGCCCAAACATGTTCGCTCTCCTCGCACTCGCAGCCGCACCTCTCGTCGCAGCGTCCCTCAAAACCCGCCAATCCAGCGGAGCATGGTGCGACGGCCTCGGCGGCGCCGCCTACGACGTGGCGTACAACTTCACGCTGGAGGCCCATAACACCTCCACCGACTCGGTCGGGACGCAGATCGTGCTGAGCCCCGCGAGCGATGGGGCCGGCGCTGGGATATTCAGGGTTGCGGTGAGTGCTTGCTTACCTTCTTATACGGCGAGTGGTTGGTTGAGCGGAGAGATGCAGACCTATGATACTGAACCCAGCACCATCGGAAGCTTCCCGAACTTCACCCTCATCCACGGAGCGCTGAGGGCGAACGAGCCCAGCGCGCCCGACTGTGCGCCCATGTCCCTCGGCGCGGACGCTGGGGCACCAGTTAGCTTCTCCGGAAACTGCTCCGCCCCGGCCACCCCCGCGCAGGTGTTCTGCGCCATCGTACGTCCCCTTGCGGTTCCTCACTGTCATTGAGATCTCTAACTTCGGGCTTGACAGCCAAGCACCAGCAACGCGCACTACGATCTGCCCATCCTTGCGCTGAACACGCACGAGGACCTCTTCTCCATCTGCCGCGAGAGCGCCAGCGCCAACTCGAGCTCGACCATTGCCAAGGACATCCTCGTCTATGATGCGACGACTGGTAACGATGCCTACGACCATGACAGCTGCTACGCTGTCACGCTTCATATGGCCGGTTCTTACTAGACACGAGCTTGGCGGTACCGTGTACGAGGACTACGACTTCTATTTGTCGCTGCGGATTTATCGAGGACTGAGCACCCGGATTACTTGAGCAACTACGCTCTCCCCCACTCCTGTCGTACTACACTCTTTTCTTGGACATATTTGGTCTGCTGTAATTTACCGTTGTGTAATTGGTCATAACCGGTCTTTGACTCAATCTCTTGCCTGAACGTGCGCTCACATAAGATGATGCCTGTGTGGATACTTGGTTTGATTGTTTCGGGTAAGTATATGGCGAGCCACATCGTGTACAGACATGGTCTCTAGGAATTGTACACACTACATTATAATACAAGTGAGATCCGAGAGTAAATGTCAACATAGGCAGGGAGATGGCTACAGCTACGCAGACGACTACGCAATTGGATCAAGAGCAAGCGAGACGTGTTCACGAGAAATTCAAAGCGTCGGCGGGGATCTTGACGCAATACAGATGAAGCATAATGGATGTCGTACAGCGATCTGAAAGTGTTAGATGTACGATCAATTCACTCAGTTCCGGCAGAACCTGATAGATGGCCGCTAACCTTGGATGGAACAATCCACGGAAAGGAGCAGATGCTCCTGGTGGCAGCACACACTCTAAAAGATTATGAGCACGCTGCACGATAAAGTGCAGAGAAAACACCCACTGACCGCGAGTCGACTAAATACGATCCGGGAAGTGCATAAGCGTCACAGCCGGTCTCCTCGCCTTCCCAGATCTATAATCCGCAGACGTAGGCCCACTCCTATAAATCTCCAAAGTCCTCGGCACAGGCTCCAGCTCGTCTCTCCAATCCTCATAGAACTCGTCCAGGCGATACAGCATCTCCCAATGGCTGCTCCTCGGATTCACTTCATACACCTCCTCAGGCATCAAGCTATGCTCGTTCCTAAGCGTCCTATCAATCGTCGTCATAACCTCCAACGCCTCCTCGTCCTGCTTCATCGGCGGGCCCCGCCCCGCGCCGCAGAGGTGCCTGGACATCATGAGCGCGCCCAGAGCGATGATGTCGGGCGGCCAGGGGTGGAAGATGTGGTAGTTCGATGTGAAGGAGATTAGGACTGCCGCTACGCGTTTTATGTAGGACGTGTCTTTTGCGTGCGTGGCGTAGTCGAGGAGCCAGCCTTCAGCGGATTTGTGGCCGGTGATGCCGACGCCGTCTTCGAGGAGCTGGCGGTCGATGGATGGGTCTATCCGGTTGAGCTCTTCCAGTATGGGATGCATGCCTGAAAAGGCACTCGTATCCATGATGGCTTGGTAGGCGGATAGCGCCGGTGCACTTGGAGGATGTGGCCCAAGGCCCAAGGAGCGGACGAAGACGCGAGTTGCTGCGACACGCCGTGGTTCGTGTCATGTGATCGTGACCTGTCCGGCTAGCGGGAATCACGGTGACACGTGATGTGTCGCGTGTCGTATATATCTCCAACGCCCCAACGCCTGGCCACAGCTCAGCCAATCGAGCACAACAATATTGCGAGCTCCTGGCACTTTGTTGCATATAGAGTATGGTCTCGAAAAGATGTGATCGAGAAGCATACACGGAACCCGAAGTCTAGACTCTACAAGCTACTCGAAGTACATATACTTTTACATACGCAGTTACATACGAAGCATTAATACATCCACAACACACAAGCTTCAATGTCTCCTTTACCCCGTACAGCCGATTAAGTACGTTCGTGCCCACCACCAACTTCCTGCGGTTCCGGCTTGGCTACCCTCTCTTCCATACCGAGCGCTTTCGAGGAACGAACTGCCCATCTCGGCAGAGGTACAATGGAGATGCATCTATTAAACTCCCTGCACCTCCTCTTATAGTAGTGCCTAGCCAGAACGGCCACGCGGCGATAGTCGGGATGGCTAAACTTGTCCACCAAGTATCCTGGCAGACATTCACCAGCGTACACAAAATGGTGCTCCATGAAGTGTTCCAGCACGTTTACGACCTCCTTCGCCTCGTCCGTGAGAAATAAAGCGCAAGCCTTGATGTTCCCGCAGATCCTTTCGGCGAGGTAGAACGAGGCGAGGGCGATTGCCGAGGGACGGATAGAGATAAAGTCATAGTTGTACAGTGTAATTTGGATTATGAACATCGTGAGCGCTTCGGCGTCCTCATCCTGATCCCTTGCCTCTCCTAGCACGGCAATAAAATCTAAGACAGTGGGGCAATGAAGCCTGTAATCGAGAGCCAGGAGGATTTCACGCTTCATGTCGAGCAGATGCCGCTTTGTGCAGCCCGGAAGCAGGGGCACGATCGCGTCCCGGTGGCAATAAAAGTTGATGTCCTCATTAGTATGCTCCGTGTCCTCGTGTTGCAGGAAATGCGCTGCTATCCATATGGATGCAGCCATTACCAGGGGAAGCTCGTGCGGGTGGCATGTTTTGGAAGCGAGAAACCGGTCGAAGAGGTTGACGCCGAGGAAGAGGACGTCGGGCATTAGCTGGAGTCTGCGGTGTATTTGAAACGCATAATTAATTGCGGCCTGGCGTAGCGGAAAGTCGAGAGTAGCATGCATGGTCACTGTGTTTTTGGTGCGGACGTATCTACTCTGGAGGATGACTGGCCTCAGCCCTCCGGTCGTGCCACAAACGATGGAGTACGAACCTCCGTCTTGAGCATATAATGTAACATGTTCTTTCGGTCCGTTGTGAGTCGCTCAAAGTCCTCGTGCTTTTCGTCAATAGCGACTGACGGCGACGCCGATGAGAGCGCGTCTGAGCAACAATCCGAGGCAAGTCGCCGCTTTTGATTGGATGACGGAGGAGGGGAAGCCTCCCTTCTACGCTTGTTGTCAGAGGAATGGTCGCTCATTGCGAGTATGAGACGTGGTGGGGAGTGGGGAGGTCCTGGCGTGGCCAGAGATGAACAATGACAATGGTCGCAGGCAGAGAGCCAGACCTCGGGCGTGGCCGAAGTGCTACTTCCTAGTATATCTTATGTCATCAAATATGTAGGACGGCTGGGACTGTTGTTTGAACATTGTATGATTCGGCTGTACAGTAGTGAATGTGCACATGTAGTGCTAGATATCATTTCCTTTTATTTCTACCGCCGCTTCTGGGGAATGACCGGCAGTTTGATTATTTCCAGCTGCCACCGCTTATCTCCCACGTTCAATGGCAAAGAAAAGGCTTCATAAGTTACCTTACGCGACGCTTGGGTTGAGATGGGTCATTACCAGTCTCAGGATGTGCATAAGATCTTGAGATCAGGCTACGCGATACTCAGGGTGGCACCGACGGAGCGTTTTGCTCATTCGTCAAGCCGGTTTTGGACATGTATACCCGGGTCAGAGGAAGACAGTGCAAGTGTACAAGCTCCTTGCGCCTGGAATATTAAGAAATATACCAGCATACTGTGGGAGATAATGCTTCCTGAAGAATAGAGTCACGCAGATTGCTCTTTCAATTCATGTCCGGGACTTAGAGAAAGCGGCAACGGGACTCACATTTGATTGAACGTAAGCCCGGAGAGGCTGGTCCAGATAGGCTGCGTCATAAGCAAGCATCATATACAGCAACGGTCGCCTGCAGAGATAGACTGCCGTGTAATATCTAAGCCACCACTCTTAACATCGTGGTTAGAAGATCATACTGTGGATGACGGGAGTGACAGTTATCTCGCTTAAAACAGAGCGCTTTCTCCATACCACAACGCCTCTCCAAGTGGACCTCCGACTTCCTACAGCAGGGAGACGATGGTGAGCACGTTTCAGAGCCACAAAGCAGACGTCTTACTTTGTCTACTCATTCAGTGGAACTCATCGGTGGCGACGGGGACGTGCATCATGTCTAGAGTACAAGGGCAGCGAGACCGCCTGGTGAAAAGCATCCATCAGTCGGCGCTGTCCTCCACGAGGACTGAGATGACTCGCTCTTGTTTATGGAGCTTTACGCGTTCAACGGATTCGCCACTATAATAAATGTGGACCATGACGCTCAGCGCGATTCTGATGTGCCTTCGATATGGGAGGCGGCGTGCAACAGCCACGGGTCCTGTATTCCTGGAAGAGCTGCTAGATTGAACGTGAACAGATGAACAGTAATTCCTGGATGTCGAGTGGGCGGGGGAGGGAGACCAATGCAAAGGGAGGCGACCAATGTAATCGCGCGTCCGATGCGTCGTTCTGATAAGTGACGCCCCTGTGGCACATCAGGCGCTTGATCAGCCAACGGGCCAGTGAGCCACAGCCGTTGTGCACGGATCACAATACTGTGAAACATTGTGTCAATACCAGTAGTGACACATAATTGTAAAGGGCGCAAGAATCAGGAGTGCCACGATATAAGATCCGGAAGTCTGAAGAATGGCTAACAGGCTAACTCACGTCTATCTGATGTGCAGCCAGACGATTTGAATCATCTCGGTTGTATTGGCGCGAGCAGTCATATAACCGTTCTACTGTCATAGCAAAGTATTACCGTAACAGCTACTGTCTTGTGCCCAAATAATGGAATGGGAGTGGTAGATCAACGAGCCTATCAGATGTGCGGTCATGTCTCGGCAACAGCCGTGGTTTTTCTCTTAAATAGGCGCCGAGCGTCGTTTCCACTGCTTCCCTGCACATGCTACATGCTTTGGAACGAGAGAAAAGTGTCTTGACCGACTCAACGAAGTCCCATTCGAATGCTAACACAACATTTGGTACTTAATCCACGATCACTAGGTCTTTGCGACTGGGCGTCTACCATTCGCCGCCACGAATCATGCTCCCATGGACACGCCCACCACAACCAAGCACATCCGACGGACCAGGGGAGGGCTATTAGATCTACTACGTCGTTTGCGTATAGAGGGCGCTCAGGTGAGTGCTAACTCGCTGCTGCCTCCCATCCCATCGTCTATGGCTGCTGAGACGGCGATGATACCTCCATGGCGCCTAAGCTCCTGCATGGGCTTCCCAGTGGCATCTTCCTTGTTGTCGCTCCTCTTCAGTGGTTCAACTATGTCTTGCACTTCGACCCAAGACGCCTGAATTCCAACCTCCCGATGCCGCGCAGTCCTTGCAGCCTCTTCCCCGCTCTGACCAGAAGCGCCCCGACGCTCATCGACCTCCACCTCTGATGACAGCGCGTCCGATAGCTCTTCATCTTGGCGCAAAAGACGCTTCTCCTCTCCTGAGAGCGAAATGACAGTGGGGCAAACCGCAGGTGTCTCAACCGGAGCGACGAGGCGAGGTGTTTCGGTCCCGCGGCTTACATATCTTGTCAAGGTGACGTCCACTGTTCTGGGCACCTCTGTCTTGTATTCTTCAGTCGCCGTATCATTGCGTGAGTCAGAGTCATGAGGGCCGTTATTGGGGACTGCGGCGCCTTCGCGACTCGCACGTGAATTTGTGGTTGACTGGGAGTCGTCCATAGATTCTGCCTGCGAGTTCGCTGGGGTCGCTGCGGAGGAAGAGTCTTCATCATGGTAGTTTTCCCGATTTCCAGTCTGCTGGACAACGCTGTCTACCGCATCTTCGGAATCCGCTACAGCTTCATGTGACTGTTCCTCGTTGGAGTCATCCGTCGATCTTTCGCCGGCTGCTCTGCACTCTGCACAGCAGTTAGAGGTCAAGGCGCAAGTAACAAGATTATCAACCCACCCGAGATGTATTTTAACAAGAATTCTGATGTCTTCGCGTCCATTGTACGCAGCCCCGGCCTAATCTCGAAGTGTTCCCACAAGAGGAAGTCCTTCAACTGGAAAGCAATCTCGTCCGCCATCATCGCAGCTCCCTCGCAAAGCTGGAGTGGCAACTGCAGGATTCGCGACGCAAGGAGTAGCACTCCATGTGCCACAACGGAAACTCGGTATTCCACAAATCCAACGTAGATCGTCGTAAGGAGCCCGAGGAAGATGGAAAGCCGCTGGAGTTTCTCCTCCTCGAGCTGGTACGTGGTGTAGAGACCATCAAGACACTCTTGGATCGTCAGGTATCGTGCGGCCCATCTGATGGCTATCAATACTTTCTTCTCCATCATGATGCATTCTTCCGGCTCGTACAGCACGGCACCTGTCTTCTCACAGCAGGCAAGTAGTTTGCTCACACTGAGGGGTTTGGCTGCTCCCCCGACCATCTTGGATCCCACCATCAAACAACCGCATCCAAGGAGTCTGTCGTCGACCCGGTCAGCCTCAGCATCCGCTGATTCAGCTTGGTCATGTTCCTTTGAGAGGAACCCATCCAGAACGCAGATCGCCAAATGCAAGGCCTCTGGCAAAAGTTCCAAGGCGACTCCCATCTGCATGATCCAGTCTACCGTCTGGGCTCGCTTCTCGAAGTCCACTCCATTATCCTCCATGCCGCGCATGGCATTGGTATTCTTGTTCTGCGATGCCAGATCTCAGGTTAGTTCAATTCCTTGGTAAGGAAGATGATCGATACCGACGTCTAGCAGGCGGAAGAGGTCGCGAGCGTCTGGGTGGAAGACTTTGGGATAGTCGCTCTCAACATCCTTTTCTGCATGCTCTTCCTCGTCTTCTTCATCTTCCGGCCCACGGGAGGCACATATTAAGGCTAAGCATCCGCACGGACCCAACGTTGTCTCGAGCCGTGGCCGTTTGTCTGGAGTCGCGTCGGAGGCATCGGAGAGGGATCGTTTGGGTGGCATTGTGAAGTTATGGCTATGCTTCTGATATGCGCAAGAGTACTTCAAGAAAGGTTCTAATGCGAGCTGGACGAGGATGTGTCAAAGGACAGGCAGAGGAGGACCGTGCACCGATCCATCACAATGTGGCCTTGGCCTATCGGAGATTAAACCCATACAACTCCGACATGACAGACAACGGCGGATATGCGAGGATGAACGCTGCACAGTCCTCCTAGTTGTACCTTCCAAGGGGTTCTGTTCTATAATGTGTGCAACGAGTCGCATTAAAGTGCCTTAAATATCTGGGCTGTCCGTTTTGAGGCCCGTCACTAGTCAGCTCCCTGATGTCAGGGCTTGGAACTCCGACAACTCCGACCAACATTTGGACTGGGAACGGTATCACAATTTTATTACGCAAGTATCCCTACTGAAAAGTGAGAACTGGTACACTTGATTCGCCGTTGTATAGCCAGGGCATTTGCTCCTCGCTTCGCATAACCCCGGTATCCCGTCTCTAGCCCTGTCAGGCGTTTACTCAGAAAATGCACTCGCTCCTCCAAATCAGGTGGGTCGCCTACATATACCGTCAAAGCACCTCTGTACTGATTATCTACCAGAACCATCAGGGAGCTGAAGAATATCTCGCACCCCGATAGGCACGTTCGCCTACCCTGCATGAAGATATGCTCGGTCTGGAAGGGCTATTACGTGCGCGTCATGTTCAATGTTTCAGGTCATTTATTATCACGTCTAGTACGAAAGCTCAGGATGACGAACTCGAGGGATGTGGCATATGGTGGGTATCTGACCTAGTGCACGATAGGACGGGGTGGCACATTACAGTATGTGGTTTTTCACTCGTTCCTCAATATTGGCTTGCAGCGATTCTACGGTAACTGCACAGCTGTATCGTCAACGGCACCCCCGGCTCTGTCTTAAGTGGCAGTGGCACTGAAGATAGGCAGGTCACAATCGCGACTTGTCACGGCGCATTCCAGCACGTGATATGCTCGTTATACATAGGCTCCGAATCGCATTCCAGCACGGCTGCCGACGCCATGAATAACAAGCCGCGTCTTATCGCTGCATATATAGCGGCCCGTGCAGAGTTATGCGCTCCCTCTCACCTCCATCATGGCGACCCAGAAGAGCGCTCTCAATATTGTCATGGCAAGCGCCAGAGATCGCTCTTATCAGAGCTAGCCTGATTTCGAAACTACCTCAGGGCGCTATGACTTTCGGAGAGGAAGGAAAGGAACAAGCTCGTGTGCATGATTTGAAGGACGTTGAGGCTATCCTGGACGTGTTTCAAGCACACGGGCATTATGAGGTATCGTCCAGCCAATAACATGTTGCAGGCCAGTACTCATGAGTCTGGTACGCAGATCGACACTGCGCGCGTTTACTGTGGTGGAACGAGCGAGGAATACTTGGGTAAAATCAACTGGCAGAAGCGTGGCTTGGTCATGGATACGAAGTTGTACCCTAGTGCGGTAAGGGGACCAAGAAATGGGTTCTACTTGCGTTAACAGATTGCACAGGCCGCCCAACATCGGATGAAGAGGGACGGCCTAGCAGTGATTACTCATGCTCCGGAAGTGATTCTACTCTTCCTTCCTCTGGTTGCTCCCGATACTGATCAAAACCCAGGATCTGCGGACCCACTTGCTAGCCTCACTCAAAGCTCTCAACACAAAGTAAGACTCCACCTGCGACTACATCTTCTCCCAAACCTCATATACCGCACAAGCCAAATTGATATGTGGTACCTCCACGGCCCAGACCGCACCACTCCATACGACGTCACCTTGAAAGCAGTCAACGATCTCTACAAAGAGGGCTACTTCAAGCGTTTCGGTATCAGCAACTACATGGCGTGAGCTACGCGTATCATCCCGCTATCAAATGTCTCACGTGTTCTGCAGATGGGAAGTGGCCGAGATGGTGGCGATCTGTAGGGCGAATGGATATATCCAACCGACAGCTTATCAAGGCATATACAACGCCATGCACCGGTGAGCATACGCAAGTACCCCGACTATAGCCTCACTCAATCGTCTCTTCGCAGGAGCGTCGAGCCCGAATTATTCCCCTGTCTCCGCAAATACGGTATCGCGTTCTACGAGTTCAACCCGCGTACGCCCACCCTCAGAGAAGTCAACCGTTTTCTCTGACCTGCATTCCCTTTCCTTCAGTCGGAGGCGGCTTCTTCACCGGCCGATACAAGTCCTCTGATAACCAAGTCGAACCAGGTTCCCGATTCGACCCCGAGAAGGGCCAGGGCAGGGTACGTATCCGACCTTCCACCCATCTTCACCATCTCATCCTCACATATATATCGCGCATTAGAGCTACCGCCAACGGTAACCCCTCACCTCAAGTCCCCGGAGGATGATACTGACATGCGACCAGGTACTGGAAAGAACCCTACTTCAAAGCCCTCGAGGCCGTCGAAGCTGTCGCGGCCACGCATAACCTGACGATGGCCGAGATCGCGCTGCGCTGGGTCTCGCACCACAGCCTCATGAAGCGCGAGTACGGCGACGCCGTGCTCATCGGCGCGTCTAGCGTCAAGCACATCGAGCAGGTAAATTATGCCACCCATACTGATACCGTCGGATCTGATGTACCGTGACGCAGAACTTGGTGGATTTGGAGAAAGGCCCGCTGCGTAAGTCTTACTAGAATTAGGTGCTTGGCTAGTACTGACGTGGTGGTGTTGGCTAGCGGATGATGTCCTGCAAGTCTTGGACGAAGCGTGGCTCTCTGTGAAGCCCTACGCGGCGCCGTACTTCCACTAACCCAACGATTCCGCTAGACCAATATTGTACTTGTATTCCAAATGCTGTATGGACAAGAATGAGAGACTTAACCATCCCCTCGACTATATGCGAGCGCTTCCTCGCCGCGTGCTTTTGTCTTCCGCGTGATAGTGAACCTACGCACTCTGCGTATGCACCGAATGCTTGAACGGGTCCTCCAAAGGGGACTTCACAAAACCATCATTAACTTCCAGCACGGCACACGCACGGAGGGGGGGACCCACTCACCCCTGTATCCTGCGCGAACTCCTGGACCGTATCGATCCGAATGGCGATATTGCCCGGGTTATTCTGCCCGAACGCGCGGGGTCAGCCGATCCCTGCCTACACGGGCAGTGCTGTAAGACCTACCCGACCGTCCAACCGCGTCCTGTGCCGCGAGATGGAGGGCTTTTCGGGCTCGCTCCCTGACCCGCTTTTTGAGCTTTTGCGGGCGTTGAGGACGAAGAGCGTGCAGTTGACGTAGACTAGCAAGGGATGGAGTGAGAAGGGGCGAGGAGGCGGGAGAGGGGGAGACGAACGGCGGGTTAGGATGAAGAGGAAGGAGACGTAGACCATTGAGTTGCGGAGGGCGATTCCCTGGGCAAGTGAGCTTGCACGTTAGTTCGGGATGGTAGGATGAGGACGTACCATTATCATCATGAGTATTGAGAAAGTGCTACAAAGTAAAATGTTAGTAAAACGAAACATGGAAGAAGAGAATGACGCACGTAAACGGCAGACCCGTCTCGAGGGCGAGTACAACCTGCATGAGCGGTAAGACGAAGCATCATCTGCACATGCAACAACGTACGGAGTTGATGACGAATGGATCACTTATCATCATCCCACATGAGCACAATGTCAACTAAGCATTTCGAGATCGCACCTATCCGCACCCCTTTGGAACCGAGTCATCCAACACGACGCGCCCGTGATATAGAGGTTCGGAATCGCCGAGAAGATATTAGCGGCCAAGATAAGATGCTATTAGGGCAACATCTGAGCCGTCCCTCGCTTTCTCAATATGAAGAGCATCTCACTCTGTACGCGTAGAGTTGTTGAAACGTCTCCATCTCAAGGCTACGGATGGAGTCAGATAGGAGGGTAGAGGATGAAGAGAGGTAACGCACCCCTGGGCGGCATAGACTGAGAGCTGCTCAGAACACGGACATCCGAGGAAGAGAATGGAAACGCACCAATAGTAGTGCCTTAGAAGCGTTATCAAAACAGTCAACTATTGAGATCTTCGCCAGTGGCGGACCAAACTCACCGAATCCAGCGAGAACCATCGCGAGCTACAGATACATTGTTAAGACTACCAGCGCATCTCGGAAAAGCGAGAACCGGACGCACCATGGCTGCGCTAAGGACGTTATTTTTGGGGTTCTCTGCGGGGCGGGTGAGAATACAAAAGGAGGAGGGGAGATAGTGGCCCACTTTGCCATACATGATAGATGAAGAAACTGGCAAGATATATACAGGCCGATGAGTAGGACGTGGCTGGTAAGGATATCTTCAGACTGACCTCTGCGCCATCAGAGCCGTGAAAGCCTGCAATGCGCGACTAAGCGACGTAAAAGCGGAGAACATGGTAAATAAAGCCTTACTGTGAACATGAATTGGACCTATGATGCAGTTAGCCCTCCTACGCAATCGACACAGCCCCCACTTGGAGGCTCACCAACAGCGACCTGGAAACATGAGCATGGGAGGCTTCTCGTACGAGATGAGCGCTCGTTACTCACCGAACCAATGCGTCCAGCATCATCTCGTTGCCGTAGTTCGTGATAGCATACGTGTAGGCTGAAACGACATCAGACTCATATTCGTTCAGACCACCATGCGGGTACCGACTCGTATGCGAGATCAAGGCTTGATGGACAGTGTTTGCTGCCCAGATGGCAAGGACCTGAAGGAGCGATCTGCCTATGACCCTTTGACGACGTATAGAGTGACTCACCAAGAGCCGCAAATACCAAGGATCTTTCTTGTAATGACCGAAGTAGTAGTAGACCTGCGCCCAAGAAACTTGGGGGACGTTCAACGCGTCGAAGGTTATAAAGCATACACAGCAGACCTACCACCGTACAACCTGCCTCGAACTGTTAATATACACAAACGAGACGATCCAAGACCCCAGACTCACGTGGTCGATATAACCGACCCAATGAAGATAGCCCCAATCCTACATCGCGTCCTTGTCAATGAAACAGCCCCGCCATGCAAGTGGCACTTACGCGTTATGGAGGACCATGGTAAGAGACAGGGATGGTAGCAAGACTGTGAACACGCCCGGCCCTCTCGACCCTAATCCGAGTATTAGTACCGTCTACAACCCGTGCTTCCCGCAGAATCCCGAGCTCTTAGATTGTCCGATGGAGTAATGGAGAGTCACAACTGGATGCATCGAGGAGAGGCACTTCTGCATTGCGACTAGAGCAATCAATAGTCGTGGACAATAGGACAGCTCTCCGGAAAGAGTCCGCGTCGGGGTGGATCTTGCCCAGAATGTACGGCAAGCCAGGAAGGAGTTGAGGCAACAGATTACTATTTGAGCGCGGAATTGATGTCAGTTGAAATACGTTCCAGCGACCCTGTCAATCCCACTTGCCTCTGTAAAGCTTTCAATGGTCGCCTGAGACGACACATACAACGCCAATACAATGCCCTGCACAACAGTGCGGGAACATGGTCATGCAGGAGGCGCTCAACGTAACACTTCTCATAATCCGTAGTCCTGGGGGCAAACGCGAGGCAACCAGATATCCTGTTCGAAAACGAGTCAAAACCGACACCCCGAGTTCCTTCCCAGTCGATTCTCCAGCCCAGAAAGCTCACCACATCACCACGGTAGAACAATCCTTCCACGAGAACTAGCCAGAACCAAACCCACCTTCCCACCCAGTCCAGCCCCATCTCACACACCGCCACGTCGGACAAACGAGTGTATTTGTACATTGACCGCACCCTGGACAATTAGTATACGACACTATATCACAATACAACGAACTGGTAGTATATCACGTAGCATATGTTAAATTCCACTCCAACAGTGTTCCCAATAAATGAGTAAATGAGCGAGGAGCTTAATACGGGCGCCAGCGCCGCGACCTAAAAGCACGCTTCGAGTTAGCGGATCGCCTAGAGCGGCCGAGGGGGCGTACATGTCAAACTCACTCAGACTATCGTTCCTACGAGCGCCCCGGAGATGACCATCCCCACACCTCGCTTATCCATGCCGCCATGTTGATGGGCCGCTGTCGCACTTGCGTGATCCACGGGTGCGAGACGAGCTCCTCTGGTGTCGGGCGGTCTGAGGGCACGACGGTGAGCCTGCAAAAGTGGCTCAGCGATCTGCAGCGCGTAGAGAAAGGGCAAGGATGCGTACGAAAGACGAATAAAGTCCTTCATGGCGTCGCTCCACACGAGACCGGGCTCGTCTTCCAGCTGTGGAGGCTGGGGAGAAGGGTAAGGAGAAGGGTAAGTCCGTGCGTCTGTGCGATAGAGCCAATACGAGCTCACCTCGTTTCTCGTGATGGACACCATGAGCTCGATGGGCGCCTGGTCGTTGACAGGAATCGGGAACCGGTTCATCGCAAACTCCAGCAAAGACAAGCCAGTCGACCACACGTCCGACCGGATATTGTACTTCTGACCATGAATACGCTCAGGCTAACGAAAACACGTGCATGAGAGGATATATCAGCGAGACGACGTGGCGCACGTACCGCCATGTACATGCTAGACCCAGTGAACGTCATAGCCTCCGAGTTCACCAGCTCCCCGGATACGCCAAAATCGCAGAGCTTCACGACGCCCTGCCGGGAGACGAGGATATTGGACGGTTTGATATCGCGGTGGATGATCTTTTGGGAGTGGAGGTACACAAGACCTTGCAGGATCTGCAAGAAGAATGAGAGCATAATCGCCACAAAGCAACACGCTACTCACTGAGTCCGCGAAGCGTCCCACAACCTTCTCCCCAACCCTCGCTCCCGCCTGCTGCAACCTCTTCCCAACAGCCTCCAAACTCCTCCCCTCACAAAACTCCATCAACACCTTCACCTCACTACTGCTCGGACTAATATACGCTCCATACGACCTGACGATATTCGGGTGCCGCACCGTCGTCGCAATATTCAGCTCCCTCAACAACTGCCGAATCGGCGCCTCCCTCGTCGCCACCGTCTTCCTCGCCAACACCACATCCGTCCGCGCGTCCCTCACCGCATGCACCATCCCGCTCGCGCCCTCCCCAATCCTTGCCATCTCCACCAACACCTCGTCCGACCACTCCTTCTGCTCCTCCTCTTCCTCCTCGCCCACCAGCCGGCCGCGCGACGGCTGGCGCGACAGCGCGATCGTGGCCCTCAGCGCCTGCATCGAGTCCTGCGAGTGCATCGGCTGCCCCTGCGCGCGCACCGTATCCCCCGCACCTCCGTCGCCCCCAAACCCGCCCGCCCCCTCCTGCTCATCACCATACCTGTTCTCCCTCCCCACCGGAATCTGGATCTTCGGCAGCGCGCCCTTGCGCGAGTCGGGGCGCGGTGGGAGGGGCCGCAGGTTCGTGCGCGATGAGGTCTTGCGGATGATGAGCGGCGATATTTCGGGGAGTGGCAGTTGTGTCTGCATGGATGGTCGGTTGGCGCGATGTAGGAGGAGGGATAGAGGGAGCTGTGTATGTATGTAGGCGACAGATGGGAATGGCCTCGGTCACGGCCCTGCGGCGGTCCTGGAATGACCTGCCTAATTGGGAGTGATCACATGTCGTTGACAGCACGTGATGAGGCGAGATGAAGGTCCCTGCGGAGGAACGTGAGTCTTGCCTGCACAGGCTGAGTGAGTAGAGAATGAAGAGTAAAAGATCCATAAAGCACGTTCACTCTGCCCGAGTACGTCAGGCTACCCTACCGGGACGGGTTCGACGCTCATCGGCACAGACGGACCAAATCCAGGCTGATAGACGCGCATAAGTGGCTGGATCATGTTTCATATAACGAGATGACCACCAGGGGGTACTGCCATGTATACCGGGACCGAGCCGAGGAACGTCGCAATTTTCATACCAGATGCAGAGGGTACCGCACCTGAGCATTCCAGCAGGTAAGATTGAGTTCTGGTTTCAAGGCCTGCTGATGCACGTTGTTAGCCACCGAACGCTTCCTCCATTCCTGGCCGGATCCTGGGAAGCCGATTCCAGCCTGCCCATACTCTCCATTTCTGAGAGAAGACTCGCGAATTCTTCTACGGATATAGCAGAGAACATGTAATAGTCGTGGCTTGATGGACAACTGTCCACTCCCGTCGCCGAAGGGTCGAAGAAACATGAATGAAGGCTTCCCAAGCGTCGCAATATCAATGTACCGACGGGTACACCAGGCAATGCCTCTAAATCCCGCACAGGCAGTCGGAGCGGGTTATCTCAGCCACAAGCCAGCCCTTCAGCCTGTCCCTAGGTCGGCGCAATATCCACGAGTCTGCGGCGACAGTCAAACACCAGCAATCCAGCATTTGGTTCATGTTCGGTGGTGTAGACCAAGGCAACCAGCGAGAAAGCTCTCTCCGACACCGTGATACAGACACAGGTCTCGGATGACGGCGAGCTTCATTTCGACGATTTGACGCATTTAACGGGTGTTCCGTCCGAGAACGACGAGCGTGCATCAGGGGCTACAATGGGTCCCAACGAGGTCCTGACCGCGTCAGACAGCCAATAACGTACCATACCGCGTGTGTACGCCTGCGAGCAGTTATTCCAACCGCTCCAGTTCAAAGAATTTGCCATGCTAGGAGTCCACTCAAAGAAAGCCGTGAAGAGTCGTCCGACGCGCCCCACAAGCAGCAGCGATACAGATCAAACGCAGCCGACCTCGGAATGTACCATCGCCACAGACGCGTCTTGCCCACGCCTAACGCGAAAGCCCAGTCCGCCAGAGCCAGAGAAAATACCAGCCGTCCGAGGTCGCGGTCGAGAGAGCGAAAAGAAATCCCCGGGCGTCCCTATAGCGCTCCTAATATATAATAAAGCAGCGTGCTCGCCACCAGACGCGTCCATCAGAACCCGCCCGCGCTGCGGCCGCACTATGGACTGAGTGCATCAACAGGCATCAACATCATGGAGGAAAGGGGAGGATTGATGCGAAGCACAGCCACGCGGGTTCTCGAGGAGAATTGTTTTGCCGAGACGAGGAATCATGCACCTGACGGAACACATGAAGACACCGACAGAATTACAGTGGTGGGACGTACGTATACGCTACTTGCTCGAGCACGGCCTGACTATAGCTCTACAACAAATACTACAACAAAGATCAGACAACATACACGACGCACAGAGAACCTAAAACGGCTGCTCAGCCAGGATCTGATCTACCTTCACGACCAGCTTCCCGGGGTTCACAAGCTCAGCCGGGAAATACCCCTTCGCGCCACCAACACCCCTCTTCCTCACCACATCCTCAATCCGGTCATACGCCTCCGGGTCACTCTTCCGATCCACCCAGCAGACAAAATCCCTCTTCTTGTTGTACACCATCAGCGGCGTCTCCGGGCTCCTCACAGGGCAACAAGCCACCACATTCCACGGCGCCTGCACCTTGATAACCATGCTCCTCGCTTGCATAGTAGGCTTCGGTATTACGGCGTTGGCATCAGTACATTTTGGTTCCTCGGAGGATATCCCGGTGAGGTTGCGCATCAAGGCTGCCAGGGGCATGACCGTTTGATCGCAGTAGTACGAGGGCGTAAGCGTGATAGTGTTGCATGCAGAGAAGGGACGACAGGTAGCCATGTGCGCCTTCCAGTGCGCACGCTGGCACACAGTGGAGCAGTACCACGTCGCCCGACACGCGGCGCACCTCTTGAGCTTCACGCTCTCCCCCTCCTTCCCGCAATAATCGCACTTCTTCTCCTCCATCGGCGCCTCCGTCCCATTTCGTTTGCGGATCCACTTTTGCAGCGCCGCCGTCACCTGCGGCCCCCACCGCAAACAAACCGACTCTGGCACGATCCCGTCTGCGTCTGGGATGTTGACGTCCGCGCCGAACTCCATGAGCAGCTCGACCGCACCGACCTGGTTGCTCTGCATCGCACCGAAGAGGGGCACGCAGCCAGAGCGGTCTTGACAGTTAGGGCTCGCGCCGTTCTCGAGGAGGAGCCGGGCAAGATCGAGCTTGGCGTTGTTGTTCATGGTCGCGTGGTGCAATGCGGTGGAGCCGACAATGTCGGGCACGTCGGGAGGAGCTCCGACTGAGAGAAGGAATTTGAGAACGTCGTAGTGGTGCATGGGCGAGCCGTCGATCGTGGCGACCCGTTGGGCACCGGCCACGACTATGGTCGCGTAGCTGAACTCGAACGGGGTTTCAGTACCTGTTAGATCCGGTGCGTCGCCTGAGACTACAGCCTATAGTACGGTCAGCAAGCATTTGGAGTATGTTCCAAAGACAAACTACCGCCTACCGTTTTCACATAAGTCAGATCTGCGAAGTAACATCTCATGGCAAACTCATTGAGCAGCGTCGCCCTGAAAGAACAGGATTCTATAACACGACCTCAGTTATTTTGATTATATCCACTAACACCGTAGAGACTTACGTGTCCTGTACAGTTCTTTCAACTTCTGCCCACCCTTCCTTGTTTTCAGATATCCCGGCTGTGCCAGGATTTCCCGCATCTCGCGGGTGACGATAAATCCGCCACTTCCGGGCTTTGGAGGAGCCATTCGATGGAGAGGTAGCCGGTAGCTGCTTAAAGAGTTGGTGGCAGTTCTGGGCTGGAATATATCAGCAAGCCTAGCAATCAGTCACGAGTATTATACGGAGTCGCTGTAGCTTTACGTTGGGGTCCGAGACCGTTCAGATTGAGAGTGCGGAGACAGAGGAGACTGCATATGCAACGATTCACGAGGCAGCGTTTTATACATGGATTATGATGAATAGTATGGCAAGAGCGTGAATCATTGCAAGAAGTGAAAGCGCGCGGGCATTACCGGGTATTGCCCATATCAAGCATGAATACTACCATATCGGGAAACGAGCATTAGACTGTTTGGACGACGCGGCGGTGTAAGGGTCAAAAGTCGTCTGACAAGATGCCAGCGAGACCTGTGGTCTAAATAAAAATGAGACTAAATAGCGGAGAGAATTGTACCAGGACTCTGCATTCCATGATGCGCAAGCTCCTCGGCACGTACATTTTGATACAGAACAGTTGTCCGGGAGACATTATTGTGAACTACACTACATCGACATGGCAATAAATACTGTATTATCAGTCTGCAACCCCAGGCCGTGTATGACTCATACTCTCCATACTTCTTACGTCGCCGATCTCCTCGACTCACACCCTCCCCCTACCGAACATACTGACCCTCGGGTTCCACCGAGCGTGCAGGGGTTCCATCATGACATTGTTCGACGTAGCGAACATAAGAGTCGTGATGAAGATGAAGAACATCGTGATCCAGCCGATCCATGCGAAGGCGACGAGCGCGGTGAGGACGCGGCAGGGACGGTAGATCCAGCACCACCTGAGGTTGCCCCAATACGTCTGTATAATATGAGATGGAAAAGTGATAAGTGGAAATTTTCATACGAAGGGCGAGAGAGACGTACAGTCGCGATGGAGGCTCCGACGAGCCATAGGACAAAGAGCACAAGGAGGCCAATGAGCTCACCGCGGAAGCGGGAAATTATGCGGCGCTCGTATACGCCCGTGATGACGTGAATACTGATATCGAAGAAGGTAAGTGAGAGCAGACGGGATGTTAGAGTAGATACTGACATATATGAAGCCCATATCAGGGTCAGGATCGACGTAGCGCACAGTTCCGCTACTATAGGGTCTGAAAGTGGGAAGAGTAAGGCCGGGAATGTTGACGGATGCAGTGTGTCCGCGTACCGTAGAAGTCGACGCCCGAGTTTAGAGGGTCACCAAGAGGAATGTGGGTAGTGTACCAGAGCCTCCAAGCCGTAAGGCCCAGCATCACTGCTGAGAACACCCACTATGGAGTACGTAAACATAAGCGGCGCTCGACAATTTGTATAGATGAGGCTTACTAGGCAAGAGTAGAGGAAAACACGGAGGTGCCAGAAAGCGGGCATGTTCAAGTCGTTGATAGGTGTAAGGGAGGACGAGGTACGGAGCGAGGTTGACGAAAGGAGTACTGGACGATAGGTGGGTCGTATCGGTCAGTCTCCTTAAGTACTCCAGACTGCGTTCAATGAACGAGGAGTGCTTGAAAAGCATGGTCATTACGTAGTGTCCCGGCTAATTTCAGAACAATTTGAGCCCCAAGACGTCCGGACCCTAGAGCAAGAAGGCATGCATCGATTGTCGAGATACAACGCACCCGTACAGCATTCGGGGATAGCGACGACAGCCTTGTATTCTAGACGCCTCCGCCGTCGTACGATTTGCCGCCTTCCCTGAGGAACCTTGAACGTGCTGCAGCAAAGCATGGTGATGTGTTTGTTGTTTTCGTTCACGGATCCATTCATTAGAAGGTGTCCGACCCTAATTGACGTCAATGGACCGGCCGCCTCGAGGCTTCCTGGTACATATCCGGTCGTGGAACGAGGCACGGAGCGTACACATGGTGATGAGTGTGCATTAACATGAGCTATGCTGTGCACTGATCAGGCTGTGGATATCTCGGTGACTTCGGAAGAGATGATGCTCAAGAGCAGGACGATGCATGCCACGTGCGAGTGCGACGTGATAATCGCGTGGCTTTTCTGTGTCGACGCATCCTGTAATGCAAGGACACAGAGCCAGGCAGAGAAGACAGTGTAAGTTCTACAGCACATTGTACCATATCTTAGCGCTCCTCTAATGAATCGACAGAGCGACTTACCCAGGCGTCTATCACTTCATGGAAGGAGTTCCTTCCGGACTTCCATCGTATAACGGCCTCGATCTTCTCAGAGGTGGAACATATCCAGTCAACATACCAAAAGATCAGATTCGTCGGTGATAGCAGGATCGCATGTACCACCCGGACTCGGGCCCTCGCACTGCCCGGGTGTTAGTACGGAGGGTGACGTGGAGGGTGACACCTACGGACTTGCGCCCCCTACCACCAAGGTAAGCTAGCACAACCCCTATCCTCTCGTAGTCGCGTCTAAAACATGCAAAGATGCCAGTGACCATTTCAACAAGGTGAGACATGCGGAAGGTCTTGCACTGAGGGAAAGGTCTATTGCACTGAAAAGGCCGTGTCGGATTTTGCCGAGCCTTCACCGGCGCCTATTGCGCTCACAATAACCTTGTTATCTTCTTGTCACTTGTGAGAAGTGAGCATAGAAATAAGGCATCCTCTTGTCAGATGCTCTGACAACTGTATTACCGAACCTGTACTTGCGTCATATTCTGCCGCGCTTGGACACACAATCTCCGTCTTTCGTGGACCGCAATGCGATGCTGCATGACCTCGGCCCACAGCATTCGAGCGCTGACAGCTGAGCTTTTGTGGCGTTATGAGAGCATTATAAGGAGCACACATTCCAGCGTTCCCAGACATCCATTCGAGCTCCCTCCTACCTCGAAAGCCGACGCAGCGCTTTATTATCATCCTATGCGATCGTACATGGCTTCCAACTCGTCCTCCCCTAATCATAGACAATCGCGAGCTCTAGAGGCCCCACCACCCACAAGCTGCGCCGCCTGCCTGATTCGCTCCGCGATCAACGACTCCTCTTACGAATCCTACATCATCGACTCCGCCAGGCGGTATGCGTCCGACTGCGACGCGTGCCGCAGTCTCGTGAGGAGAGCCACCGTGAAGAAATGGGTCAGAAGAAGCCTGGGGATCAAGCTACCGATGAAGGTCTCCATGTCCTAGTCGAGCGCAGTGGGAGGAAAGACGGGGAGGTGGAGGTGAGCGCTGAATATAGCGCCTGCTCCAAGAAGAACGGGAACAGGCCCGCTTGGTCCGGGGCGCGCTATAATGCAAAGCTCTTAGGCCCGATGCCATGAGCTAGAGCATAGTGTCTCTTCATATGGTAGGCCTTCTTGAAACATCTTCATTCTTGTTTCAGACAGGATCTCATATTTACCGCCTGGATAGGACCAAGCTTGGATATTCCCTTTCGTAGGTGGAGCACACTGGTGGAAGTAGACGAAATGGGAACCAAAGCATCGACGGGGAGATCATGGGAATATGGTCTCGTTCAACGCGGACGATGTTGGGGTTGGGCGGCCAGGTGCACGCGGCAATTGGGATAGTTTTGTCCTTCATACGCAGACTAGGAGGACGCCACCTAGATCATTAATAGACGTCATCGGGCACCCGAAGGCCCTTATACCACCCACGCACGGAGATTCTTCGGTACCGATAACATAGTGGACGAGTCGCTCTAAATATCCTTACTCACCATAACTTATCATATGACCCTTCTTGCGATATCATGCGGCGCTCAGTCATCAGTGCGTCGGTTGGGGTATATAGCCTGTCTGTACGAGAGAGCAGTGCTGCGCGATACCTATTGCAAACCGTTTAGTAGTGCAAGGATGTCCGGCGTACCTTACTTCAAGTTGAACAACGGTACTTCGGTGCCAGCCATCGGTAAGCCTTTCTTCCTCGTGAAGATCTCTGGGGAATAAGGGAGCCCTTTAGGCCTCGGATGCTGGGGCGGTACGACCAAGGAGGATCGTTCTGCTGCTAGACACTGGATTCTGGCAGCCCTTAAGGTCAGCAATCGCTGACACGCCAATGGAGGGTGTGTTCGTACTCACTGAGGATTTAGTCGGGATACAGGCACCTTGACACTGCCTGGGGATACGGTGCGTATAAAACAACTTCGGACGAGCAGGTTATTGAACTCGAAGGTTTGAAGGCACGGAGGAGTCAGTAGGCTGGGCGATAAAAGAGTCCGGCATTCCTCGTGAAGAGATCTGGGTCACCACCAAGCTCCCGTAGGTCTATCTCCGCAGGCCTATTGCGGGACTGTACTCAGTCCAGGTAGATCTCACCACCAGGGCATGGTCGCAGAGTCTCTGAACCAGAGTTTGACTGCACTCGGTCTCGACTATGTCGACCTGGTAAGTCATATTCATATAGCCAAAGAGCCGATTATTCACCCTTTTTCGTGTTCACAGTATCTCGTTCATTGGCCGCAGCGCTATGTGTACGATAACGGTGACCCGGATCCAAAGGATGAGAACGGCAACTATAGGACGACTGAAAGCCCTACTATTCCGGAGGTGTGGGCTCAGATGCAAGAAGTATACGCTGCAGGCAAGGCCAAGGCTATCGGCGTTAGCAACTATTCGATCAAGACGTACGTTCAATCCGTCCGATCTGTCGAGCGCACCGCACCTGGGATGGGAATACCGTAAACATGATTTACTGACTTTCTTGGACAGACTTGAGGTACTCCTCCCGACAGCAAAGGTCGTCCCTGCAATGAATCAGGTGGAGTAAGTGGTGCTCTAAGCATTGTTACTACGCCTCGTTAACACGGTCGTTTCTTTTGACAGACTGCACCCGTACCTTGCGCAGCCGGAGCTGAAGGAGTACTGTGAGTCCAAAGGAATTTTGTTGATCGCCTACACTCCGACAGGTGCGTGGCAACGCGAAGTTCATATTCCAGTTTCTGTGACCTGATCGACATAAAAACGTGCGTAGGGTATGCCACGGTCAGGAGTGACCCCACCATCACCGAGCTTGCGTCAAAGTACGGTGTAAACTCGGCCCAAATCATATTAGCGTGGCACGTCTGGCGGGGAAATGTCGCCGTCCCAAAGAGCGCCAACCCGGAGCATCAGAAGTCAAACTTGAACGTAAGGGCTGTCCGTCTCTACCGAGCGAAGCAGCCCATGACATGAGTACCATGCAGATACCGAAACTCTCGGAAGAAGACCTCAAGCGAGTCAGTGCTCTTGACCGAGGCGAGCGGTTGTGCAACAAAGCAGATGCAAAGGGTCAGGTATGGGGTTGGACTCTCGAGCAGCTGGGATGGTAAAACGGGTATGTACGTTAATCGCGGTATGTCGTGAAATATGTTTTCTTCCGCGCCACAAGACTCGGGTTTTGCCGGACAGCGGTACCCAAGAGGGTTGCCTTGGCGAAGCAACTGACGACGCGCCTGGACCACCCCTTGCTTCTGATTCCTGGGGATTAACATCGAAATCACGAGATCCCCGCTCATGGTATTCTGCGACAGGCACGAAAACGATTGTTCAGCAGAAACGAATTTAGCCCAATAGTCAAGATGTCAAGATATATACTTTGTTTGCCAAGCACATTTCCATGGTCATTTAAGGCGAGACACTGCATTCCCAAACATAGCGATATGTTCAGATCTCGTCGCAACCCTCGAATGCGGGGGATTGATACGTGTGGAGCAAGAACAATCTCGCGAATTGTCGCCCGTCGCTCGTGACAATAATTAGTCCAACGGTAAGAACACCGGATAATGCCCATACTAAAGAGGGAACGCGGTCATATGCCCCGTCTTCTTTCCTCTTACTCTCAAGAGCTCGACTGGTCGAGCGCTACACTCTCTTTCCTCCTGCCGTGACACCATCGCATTCAACATGCCTTCGGTTCTGCAACGTCATCCTAGATACTCGCTGCTCGTCGGGCTGGTGCTCATCGGCACGATGTTCATGCTCTCAACAGACAGCCTACCGGATTATGGACTGAGGTCTGTGGTCACATACGATCCCAGCTTGCCCTCTCGAGTTGCGAGGTCGGAGATGGCGTATCAGGCGATGCTCAACAAGAGGCACAAGCTCATTGAGCGGTTTGGACCTACTCCCAAGGACATCGCCACGTGAGCATGCAAAGCACCTGCTGTCCTCAGCAGTATATTGAGCTTTGACTCCTCTAGTTTCCCGCCTAATCAGGAACCATGGCCTGCGTACACCGTCTGTAAGTACCCAACTTGGTGTCACTCGAATACATGCCGACGAGATATCTCAAGGGGACTTCTTCCCACCGGCATTCAACTGCCCCCATGAAATCGAGCGCCCAGGCGCTATGGGTGACGGCGGGAAGTGGACGTGTGGCCTCTCGCGGATTGAGAAGAAGCCCGACTGTGTCATCTACTCTGTAGGAATCAACTACGAGTCGTCCTACGAAGCGGAAGTCCTCGAACGGTCGCGCCGCTGCCAAGTGTGGGGCTACGACTTTACTGTCGACTCGTTCGGTCCTCAGATCCCTTGGTCATTGAAGAGCCGCACACATTTCCACCCGTACCGTCTGGCGGGAACCGACGTGCCCGAAGAGAACCAGTATACCCTGGAAACGCTCATGCAAATGAACGGTAGCTATCTTCGCCCAGACTCTTCAGCTCACGTATAAACTGACAATCCCAGGGCACACGCACATCGACATATTGAAGATCGACATTGAGAGCTGGGAGTTCGAAACGCTCAACACCATGATCAAGCCATACGTTACCTCCGGCCGCCCGCTGCCCTTCGGACAGCTGCAGCTCGAGATTCACCTGTGGGGCAAGAAGTTCTCCGAGTTTCTGCAGTGGTGGGAAATGCTTGAGGAAGCCGGCCTCAGGCCATTCTTCACCGAGCCGAACTTGGTATACCAAAACTACAACAAGGGAGCAGACGCCGAATTGGCTGAGGTATGTTTTCATTCTCTACGAAGACTCGCACACTCTGATGTTTTGCGGCCCCATAGTACTCCTTCCTTAATATCAAGGGTGATAATATCTTTGTCGCCGACCCTCCTACCCAGAACACGCCGGACGCCATTGTATACCGCCGGGACGCGGCTTAATTGCTCTCGTTGGCTCCTCCGATGCTGTAACATCGCTATCGTTATCGCTCACTGGAATTTCCTTTCATTCCTAGTTTTGTGGAAGGCAGCCTATGCCGAAGCCTGTCTTTGACTGTGCCATCTGTTATACTCAGCGTATCGTGGATCACTAGATTCTCTTTGCGGACGGGATCTCCAACTACGGGCGATTAGGTAGCTTAAGTAACGAACGGACTGTACTAATATTGCTCTAAGCTCTACGTGATCATATAAGATCTTCTTTCCTCACTGTAGCCTTGAAGGGTGGCCCCGCCGTCATACCTCACTCCTCCTCGCCGCAATCACACAGACCTCTCCAAGCGCCGCAGCTACGACACTAGTACAGTACACTCCACCTTCTGTAACTTGAGATGCCAGCCGTCGAAGACCTAGCTGAGAGATATCCCGAGCTACGTACCTAGCAAGAGGCTCTAACGAAGGCCCAAGCCACACAAATTTGACACGAGATAAGGGAGCAAAAATGCGAACGAATGACTGTTACGAAGCTGTAGAGCTACATATCTAGAGGAAAACGGCGGATACAAATGAGCGACTATAGTGGCAGATACAGCAGTACAATCTAGATGACCAGAAATAGAGAACCAGCAACGTGGGCATGGTACGCCACAAGTTACCGTGTGGCCTGTAGCCTGTAGGCACAGCATGTCTTCTCAGCCGGAACGCAAGCACTAGCAGTAAACGAACGCAACTTACATGGGAGTTAACAGAGCGATCAATGAGCGAACCTTCCCTGAGATGCAATGACGAGCCACTAAAAGAGTCTCAGCTAATTCGCATAGTCTATATCGCGGTGTCAGTGTACACAACAAACTATCTCGGAAGCACCTTACGCTCAAGAGGGCCTGAACGTTGTCAGCCGGACTGCTGCCAATCTGTATGTTCTACCTGGAAGCGTAAGCCCGGAGTTAACATAGGAGAAGAAGGTCTTACACTCAGCAGAGCCGCAAGCTTTTCGGCCGGGCTGGAGGCGGGTAAAGTAGTAGTATATGACCGCAAAGTAATCTTGGGGTTCGGCCTTTTCCAAAGAAAGTCCATAGTCTTGCAGTACAGTTCGACGCTGTGTGGTACAGCGGGGAGACGGTCCCTGGCATACCGATAAAAATCCTGAATGTCGACGTCCAACGGCAGAGAGGTCAGGGGATTCAGAATATCCGCAAAAAGCGTGGAGCTGTTGTTTTGGAGGTGCCTGTCAAGAATCGTCATGACCTCCAGACCCTCCCGATTCTCGTCGATGGGTACCCTCTGTCTCACGCAGAGGAAGCGCGAGAGCATCAACGCCCCCAACGCAAGGTTGGTGGCATCGTATTTCTTGAAGATTTCCGGGGACTGATGAACGACGGTGAGAAAGAGCTTTGCGGTGTTGTACACGAAGTCGTCTTCGATATACCCGACCGGGCAGGTGCAATGGAGGCCCAGCCAATGTTCAGGTGAGTTGATGGGCGGAGGGGGTTCCATGGGCCACTGTCGGTCGGTACGGACAGCGGGATAGTAGAACATGCAGGTGTGAGAACCTGCACTGTCGCCGTTTTTGCTAGGAGTCGCCATAGATGAGTTGAAGGTGGACGTTGGATGTGGATGGCGAGAAAGAAGGAGAAAGTGGCGGTTGTGGCACCAAGGCAAGGTGCATTCGACGTTCCCATCACATGATCGAACCACAACCTTTGTTCCTGATAAGGCCTGTGCCACGCCGCGGACCCACAAAGTGGATTTGTTCTGTGGCCAGTCCGGATGAAAGCGAATATTTGGTTCCACACACCTTTCCGCTTCCACATTTCGTATTTTTTTATGATTTGTACGGGGTCTTCCTAAACTTATTGATTCCAGACGATGGGTCCATGAATCGCTCACTTCTTGCACTGACTCAATCACCGGTTCGACAGAGGAGCAAGAGCGCCCTTAAAAATACCCAAAATTAGTCAAATGGTATGAGTCCTTAGAAGGGTATCTAAAGAGCATTGCCCAACTCACCCTTTGTCATCGGCATTGCACCCTGGCTCCTGAGTGGTGCACATTATGCAGTGTAGGTGTCTACTCACTTGTGGCTGATGGGCGAGCCCATGCTTCCTTTTCACCGAAACCCTTTCAGTTAACCCGAGGCGGTATTGCAGAACAGGAGCTTCAACACCGTGCTATCCGTTCTAAATGCAACCTGATAAATTCCCTGGTTATGCTAATACAAGGCAAAGAAGTGACAAGCCAAGAATTGGGGCCTTTGTACCGAGTCAAGGTCGACGATAATCGCTATTGACCTGGTTGAGGTCGCAACCGAATTCACTGCTCTGGTGTATTAAGATAAGCTCGACGTACATGGCATGCATCCATACACAAGGTGATACGCATACCAATTATCCAGACTAGAAGTAACCAAACAATATCATCGTCGGAGGGAGAGGACGGGAAATCCCGGGACATGGTTCGTCCGGAAAAGAGGAAAAGAGGACCCTCCTCCGCCCACCTTCATATGTCCACCAGTCTCTTATCCACGCAAATGCTGCCTGTCTGTCTCTGCACCGAAGCTTTCTCTCTCTCGTCAGTGAGGGAAACGTTCAATTCCGCCCTCTCAACGGAAATGATATTCTGCATGGCTGTTTGACGCCGCTGAGCGCTGAGCAACATGCCTATCTTTCACGGAATCTTCTGTGCGTTACCCAACGCGATCCTTGGGCTTCTATCTGCTTTCTAGCATTGAGCCTGCGAAAGGACTATATGATCAAGAGGTCAGGCAGGAGTGTCGCTGGAGGGTGATGCATTCCAATTGCGTTTTATGGGATCGCATCTAAGAGTATGTTGTTTGTCTTATAATGGAAGGCAAAATGCCAGAGTACGGTGCTATTCACAAAAATGTGACTTGACGTGTTTGCCAGTGACTAGTGAAAATTTGGGCCTCCAGGGTCCGAGACCGGATGCCTCAAGAACACATCATAGTATTATGAGCTTCTTCACCGGCTATCGTGACATGCTGGAGTGGAGGGAGCAGTCCTTTCCCCTCATTGTCACCGCCTTCTATGCCGAATACATTGGATCAGGTGCGTTGCTTTGCGCTCAGTATCATCATCCAAGTCACTTTCCGTTTCTAACCAGATCTCTGGCTCGTCTTGGGTCTTGAGACTCTGTCTGCTCTTTCTACTCGTGATTGTCCTTCTCGGCATGGTGGTTGCGAAGATATAGCTCAGAACCATGGTTAACGGACGGCTGTTGTAAATGGAATCTCTGAGATATCCTGCCGTGCTGCTGGTGTTCTCGCGAGCGTGTCGCCTCTCGGATTTGTCCATGTAATGAGTTGCAGATATAAGGTCAGAGGTCACTGGTTAAGTCAGAGCGAGTGGCACGGCCTGACTTCTTTTGTCACAGGCTGTCTTTATCCTCGGCATTGTCTTCCGCCCGTCAAAACTAGGGCGCGTGTCCTTGCCCTTCTCTCGTAGTGAGCAAAGAACTGGGACGCTTTAGCTGACTTTTTCAGTCCTTGGCGCTCCTCGTCCTTTCGCGAAGCTCGTACGAAAACCAGAGGTGACCGGATACTGTCATCCATTGCAGGACACGTATCTAGCAATGGTACCCCGCTCGCATTCCACATATGTTTCTCCTCTTTCCGGTGAGCAGCTCTGTCCCGATTTTACAGATTCGTCAACGCTGAGAGCTCCAGATGCATAAGATGTCTATGCAAGATGGTGCCGCCTGCTCTCCTTGTCGCGCTCCCATTCTGGTTTCCATGACCGGTTGCCTGTTCGTCATTTTCATCATGCATACTCGGGCGATGCTCAGGCCAGAATACCTCCAGTAGAGACACCAATCGGAGAGGCTTATCCCCCTCGTCCTTCGACTTTCCCTTTCTCGGAGTGCCTAGGTATCTCGATAGTCCCTATCCGGTACCTAAGGGAGGGTTCAGACCTACGCCTCACCAACGTCTGCTGTAAGTCTCCTCCCATAGCACCATTCCATCTGACATCTGATCGTCGCTGTCGTATAGTCCGGTTCTCCCGTGTTCAAAGGAATTCGCTTCTTCTGCCCTCCGTAACTCTATCAATATGAGTTTCTAGGTGTCGCACTGCTCACTTCGTCAAGGCGATCGGGAGACGAGGACGTGGGTAGGCGTCCATGCGTCGGCTAAGGTTCTTGTGACGCCCCCTACATCCTGTTCTCTTCATCACCTCCTTTCGACATTATTCGTTCCAGGCGATTACAGGTTCCAGCATGTTGGATATCCGGAATGAATGGCCATTTTTTCTTAAACGTATAGGGCGTGTGCTGTACGTTCTGCTCTCTTCTGCTTTTTGACGCCGTTGTTTTCATAGCACACATCAGGACGTCGACCCTTCTTGAGATATTTCCGTATGTCCATGGAAGAATAACGCGCCGCTCTCTTCCCGTTCCACTCCGTGCTTTCGCGTCGCCCTGCTGTCCTCTTTCTGTCCCATCCGAATAACTCCCAGTAGGAGCACGTAGATCTGGAATCGTCCACCATTCCCCGTCCCAGCTGAAAATAACAGTGAGCGGGCCTGTCCTATACGCTAAAGAAGCCTACTAATGCAATTCGCTCGCTTCGGCGGTTCATCAATTCCACACGATGGTACCGAGGGTAGGACGTGTCTGGCCTTCGCAAGATTCATGAATCATTCGAAGCCGTACACGCCTTGCTCTCTTCGCCACCTTTCCACCTCCAGTCCGCCGAATTTGAATCGTCACTTCAGTAAGTCAAGCCTGATCTCAGACTCCATATTTGCCTGCGCCTTTGCAGTTGCTTCCACAGTCGAATAACACTCTATTAACCGTGCTCAAGGCAACGGCATCTTCTTCTGCTACTGGCCCAAATGATGGTTGATGTTCAAGGTTCCGCATTGTTGACTTCTTGCTGGTGACGGCGAGCACAGGACGTGGAGATTGTGTAGTTCTGCGATCCCCATACGCCCTGTTCTCCTCGTCTTCTCCGAAGGTCAATCTCCCACTGCAGAGATCAGGACTTAATCTTTTCGTGACAGGCATTTCAGTGCGTCTCTCGAAGGAATGACGCCGTGCGCCCCTCGTTGTCCTCCATGCGTTTCATGCCTTTCCATGGTCTTCACTTCCTTTCAAATTCCGTCGCACTCGTGGACTTCCACCTTCCTACGTCTCGACTCTCCCGCTGGTGAGGTTCCTATGCCGGTGAGCGAGACCTCCATCCGTGGCTCCCTGGCGTTTACTGGAGGAGTTCCTCTGACGAAAGTCACTCCAACGTTTTTCTGTATAACCCTTCCAAATGCATGGCCCAGGCCATCACCAGGCCCGTAGACATATGGCGCGTCGACTGGAGGATGGTCACGTTTGTCTCGCACCTTCTGTCCTCTGCATAATCTTCTCTGCCACTCACTCGCTGTGTTTCTGTATACACGAGGGCAATAGCCGTCAATACATTCCTGCTCTCTTGCATGGAGCTGCATGTCTTAAGCACGTCTGGGCTGCTACCTCACCCGTGACCTGATTGACACTTCGAAATAAACAAGTACTTTGATTGTGTATATCCGATAGATAACGACAGAAGTATTCCACCGTACCCGAGGACTGCTGCTCGCCATGTCTGCGTCAGCTATTCACCCCCGTATCAAACATCGAGGGCATCGAGGTCTGCTCGATTTATAAGCGAGCAGCGCCGCCTTCCAGTGCTCGCCTGATAAACGGTCTCCGCAGTGATGTACAGTGGGAAAGCACCTGACTCACTCGTGCGCTCTTGTTCTGCAATATCTTAGACTCACCATTGGGCATACTTTGGGCTAACCTAGAAGAACACCCGGACGCCAGCTCGTGACGGAAAGCTCTCGAGACCCTAAGCCCAAGCGACTGTAGCATTTATGCCAGAGTCAAATCAGCACGGATATGAATACAGGATGTTTTCGTCCTCAATGACTTACCCTCACCTCACTTCCCCGACCCTCTCTCTCCAAACTCTCCCTCGATCCAGCACCGCATCCGCCTCGAGGTAACACCCCTTCAGCCACCTCCTCGTCTCTCCCTCTCCACCCTCCTCCCCAGCTTCAAACGCCCGTCTCGCATGCAACACCCGTCGGTTATCAAAAATCACCGCATCGCCTTCCGCGAGCGTATATTCAAATGTGTTGGCAGGATCATCGATGAGGTGAGTAAAGGCACGAAGGGAGGTGTAGAAAGATGGCGGGGTGACAAGCGGGAGCGGGGCTTGGAAGGGCGGGGAGTAATTGATGTACGCAATCTCCGACTCCGATGCGGAATTGGAGTAGGTAGGAGCGAGCTCGATAGTTGGGTGAGAATAGCGGAGGTGATGTCCGTCGTTGACATACTGGAACGGAACAGGCGTGTTCGCTAGCACGTCAAACGCATGAGGATCGGCGGTACGGAGCTGGTTCGCGGCGTGCAGGGCATCGAGGAAGAGCGACTGTCCGCCCTTGACGCGGTTGCGCAGGCAGTGGAGGATCTGCAAGCGTGGTGGGTGTTCAAAGTATCTGTGCATAACATACATCGTATAGTAGGGTAAGAAGAGGTAGTGAACAAGGTAGACGTACAACAGATCCATATGCATCCCGAGCTCCAAGCTCGTGTACGCGATGTTCCGGCTCTGCTTTACGCTCCTCACGTCCCACGTCCTCCCATAGAACGTCTCCCGGATCTCGCCAAACTTTGCTGCCAGGTCCTCGATTCCCTTCCCACTGGTGTCTTGGTGCGGTACACCGGACACGAACAGAAGCCCATAGCGAAGGAGCTGTTCAATGGCTGTGAGCACGCCTTCTGGGTGGACGAGATCGTCGTACGGGACGAAAAGAGTCCCGGATTCACGCATCTGATGGGCGGACCAAGGTACACGCTCGAAGTCAGTACCAGAATGCTGTATAACAAGGGTTAGCTTAGCATTAGTGCAACATAGAGAAAATTGCACCTTCTCCATCGCCTTCCGTTCCTCCCTAAAAGTCTCCAGCCACTCGCTTTGATACACACTCTCATGCACGCCCTCTTTCCCTTCCGATTCCCACTTCACCCTCACCTCTCCATTTACCCGGTCCACTTCCACACCCGCAGGCCCACCGACCGGTTGGACATTCACAAAGTCGGACGTCCGATGTAGTTTCTGTTTCGTCGACGGATGCACGCACTGCGGGCACTGGCACGCGTCGCGGAGCCACACCGCGGGTACGCGCAAGTCGTGCAGCGCAGGGATGGTTATCGTATGAAGGCGACGACGAGATGGATCAATGGGATGGAGTCGGCCGTGGCCATGGCAGAAAAGGTTTGATGTGCGAGAAAGCGTTCTCAGAGTCGCCTGCATCGTCGCTGCGAAGAGGATCAAAAGTCTCGTAAGTGACGCTCGTGGTCAAACCGTCACGTGAACCGAACGCGTGACTTCTCGTAACACTTACCCTCGTATAATTTCCGGGCCAGCTGCTCGTTTCCTGAGCCCATTCCCTTTCAGAACAGGTATTACTAGTGCCCCGGGCATCATTAAGACATGCGTGTCGAAAGAGAGCCGGAATCTGCAGACTGTGCGACCAAGAGATTTATTTGTAGTACTCTTCGGAATACAGGAAACAGAGCCATTCTGCGGTGAGCGTCCCGGAAGCTTACGAAGAGGACGTCAACCCTCCCATCGATACGTCACGTATTATCGGGCATGTTGACGTCCTGGTCCGTGCATTTGAAACAGGGTTATGTTCACGGTGACCGTCAGCGGAGGAACCGCGGATGAACATACAAGGTATGTCTTGGTTGGAGCGAGGAGAACGCGAGCAGTATTGCATAATCGACTTCGGAAGATGGGGAGCCTGGAACAATTATACGACACCAGCCGCAACAGGACTCCCGTAAAAGCGACGACTTACGACAGCTAAGCAGGGTATACGAGGTTCAGATCTAGTAAGAGCAGAAGGTCAGAATGCCCAGCTGCAGCCTGCAACGAAGACAACGGCTGGGAATTCAGATCTACTTGGTCATCCTGGAGCTATCGGAATAAGAGAGCATAGTAGAGGCGACACCGGCCACAATCAAAGATAATGAGTTCGCCCGGACAGAGAACTCAATCCTCCGCATACGGATACTTCTAGCGAGAGTCCAGACTTCAAACGTGCGTGGTCCTGGCGACGAAGGGAGATTTCCACCAGTGACAGAATCGAGAGAAAGCGAAACTGAAAGAGAGAGAATAGAACAGAATGACAAGGACAGCGAGGAGAGCGCGGCGTCGGCCTTCCTAGACATACATGGCAGTAGTTGTTTATGAGAGGCAGACGTCATGATCTCCACGGCGGGAGTGTTGAAGTTGTCAAAAGACGAGAACGACGAGGAGTGAACGTGCAGCCAACGTCCTATACACCTTGTGAAAAGAGACAATCCATCCTAGACATCGCGTGAACGGATTACCGTCCATTCACAGATGTTACAATCGAGGGCTTACGACGAGGAGAACAGGCCGGAGAGCGTATTGCAGCATCTCTTGTAGAACAGAAGAGCAGGGCGTTATCTCCTCCAGGTGCTCGTGCTCCATCACCAGAAGAGGTAGCGTCCTGATCTCTGGAGTGGGAGGAACGACTTTGTAAGAAGACGAGACGGATTGAGGTACACCAAATGCCGGAGAGAGCAGGGCGTAGAAGCCCTTTGTGTGAACCATGTGGATTCAGAAAGCGCCCACGTCCCGCTCTCAGCGCCATCCGGTGAGATTTATCAACTGCCGAAGCGAGGAGACAACATAAGTAGAATCCTTCAGCGTATAGTAATCGCCGACTTACTGTGATAAGAGAAACTAGACAGCATACTGGCTCAGGAAGAGCAGCATGTCAGGATTCTCAGCTGGAGAAACGAGTGGCATGCGATTGCGGATTTGCTTCCTCCTATGGAGAGTTTTTCTGACGAGGAAGTGATGGCGACATTTTGGCACATTCGCGAAAGCCTCTAGAGCCAGGACAGTCCCAGAAGGCATGCCGGGCATGGCACTCCTGGGAGTAAGGCGTAAATAGGCCCCCGGGCCCCAACACTCGATACCTTCGCGGAACTCACGAGAGTGGTTCTCAGCCTCTCGGTCTTCCGGAGCTGCAGAGCGGAGAGTGGCGGTGTCCAACGGCGACGAAGACAGGCCGCACCTACTCGGTTCCTGTCTTATAGCCGGTACCGCGTGTATATCCACAAGTCCAGCTTCCACCGCCCAGAGTCGTACTGCAGAGCATACATCTGCACCCATGAAAGAGTGGCTACGAACCGGCCTCGGCGTCGCCCGTCGAACGCCTGCAGATGGCGTGCCCTGGGCGTCCATGTTGACAAAGTTGCTCTAGCGGACGAAGTGGACGGAAAGGAGCGGAGGAGGGAGAAAGAACGTAGCTCCGGTACCGATGCTCACGCCCTCGCCGACACAAAGTGCAGAACAAACTTGAAGCGAGGATGAGGCGCAGGCGGGAGCACTCCTGGACATCCAGGAAAGCCTCACTCTGTTAGTACCTCCGGTCACTGGTCAAGATTGAACGCGATGCACGAGAAAGGGGTGTATCAGAGAAAACTGCGGAGAAAGGATGGCGAGGAGAACAGGCAGAGATGGCGAGCATCTGTCTGGAGTAGACGTCGTTCGCTCGGCATTTCCATATAGAAACGATCGAGTACGAGTACCCACCACATCACGAGTGGCAAAAGACAAGACCTGTATTGGGCCTCAAGGCAGTGGACCTCCACCAGGACCTTCCGTTACAGAATGCCGTCCTGGATATGCACATCGATGTCCTGGGCTTGACGCTGGTGAGGGAAGAGCGCATATGGCTAGAAAGAAGAAGTGTACGGGCGTACGAGCCACGTCGGCGGGCTAGGGACGAGAGGGAAGGAAAAGTTAATTGTCGACCATTGTGCCGCCCAGACCTTTATACAAGAGTGAACAGGTCAGGATGACGTACAACAATGAGCATCGCGAACAAAGAAAGGCGAAGGCTCTAAACGAATTGCGTGACGCCTCCATCACGTGCCCAAAACGCGTCTCATCACGTCACTTTTGTGTCCGCCACAAATGCGTCCCAGGTCCGCAAGTGACACCCAGATCCACTTGTTGCTCGTGTATAACTATGTGCATATATAAATATATATAGGTAGTCGTGTGCGATATGAATGGGAACGAGGATATACACTTCAATCAGTAATCCTGTAGAAGCAATTCAGCAAAGTGCGGTCGACCTAGGCCGGACTGTTTTATTTTGGCCAACATGCCCACCAGAAAGGTACGAGATCTCGATACCCTCGCGATGGAACTATCATACCGATATATATGAGGGGTAGATGATAGTACTTGCACACATTCGCGAAATTTCCGAGAGTTAGCACATTTGTGGAGAGCAAGTCGAAACTGAATCTGAGTTGCTCTCTGTGGACAGAATGTACATAGACCGTCCTGGCTTCGACGTCGATAACAACGAAGGAAATAGGGATCAGAACGTACTTCGTCTACATCATCCAGTACCGAGGCGGGCATGCAGCGAGTTTGCAGGTCATTGCAAGACTCATAGATACGCGCAGAACACTAGGAAGAGTATGGCAGCAGGAGTAAGTACTAGTGTCGTATCGCCCACGTCTAAGGGACTGCTCCTAGCGTTCAAAGCAAAAGAGGACGGAGATGATAGTGCTGCGGAAAAGGAGGCTTGGAGGCGTGTATACGGTATACCGGACCAGAAAAGAGACATACACCTAATACTGAAGGTCGCCGGCCTTGGATAATATTGGTGGGAACCGACTCGTCGCGCCACCGACTCATGCCAGTCTGTGACGCGTCAATCCCGTGCCATCAACGCGTCAGGTCACATCACACCTAATCGTCTTCTTCGTCTTAACCCCAGCGACGACACGATGACATCATTCCCACTCCCACTGACAGGCACTCGTCACCGCCCCACCTGTCCTATATAACCCTCCCTCCTCCGCGCAGCACTTCACTGTACCATCTGCAATCACAATAATCATGTCCACAACTATCCCCCCTCCGGCTGTCGGAACCCCCTCTCACGAATGGGCCAACGAGACCGCCCAAGCAGCAGCGGGCACCACCATCCCCGAAGCCGGCAAGTCCTCCTTCACCGCCCCGGACCCATCCGCACAAGTCCCCGGCACCTCGTCCTTTACCACCCCGTCTGCCCCGACGTCCGTCGCCCCCGCCCCTCCCACTCCCGGCACAGGCCTCTCCACCCCTGGCCCAGACATCCCCGGGGCCTATCCCTTCGGCCAGGGCGAGAGGAAGGCAGGCCTGAACGACCCGAACCAGGTCGTGGAGAAAGCAAAGAGCGCGGTGCCTAGCCAGGAGGACGTCAAGCAGTATTTGCCGAGTCAGGAGCAGGTCAATGAGACGCTGAAGAGCGCACAGGAGACGGCGGCGACGACCGCGCAGACATTGGCGGAGACGGCTAAGCAGTACCTGCCCGCGAGCGTGGCGTCGTATCTGCGTACGTGATGTCTCTTCCTCGTATTTGTTCGCTGCTCATAAGGTGCGGGTATAGCCGGCTCGAACCAAACGACCACGACCGGCGGCGCGTACGACTCCACGCACACCACCGCCCTCCCCTCCACCGAGCTCACCGGCACACTTCCGGGCGAGCACGTCGGTGGCGCTGGCGCGCTCCCTGGCACTATCAACGAGACCGGCGTCGCGAAGGTTCTGGACGAACGTACCCCCGGCGAGAAAGGAAACACCCTCGAGGGTATGACTGCCACCGGGAAGCAGGGTGTCGCCAGCGCAGTAGGCGTCGCGGGGAGCGCGACAGAGGCCGCTGCGAATGCGGCGAAGAGCGCGCGAGAGAGTGCTGCGAACGCTATTGGGAGCGCGCAGCAGACTGCTTCAAGTGCTGTTGGTAGTGCGCAGCAGACTGCTGCGAGTGCTGTGGGGAGCACACAGGAGACGGCTGCGAGCGCGGCGAATACTGTCCGCGGGACGACGGGCCTCGGCTCTTCTGCGTCGCGCGACGATATCAACGAGAAGGTAGCTACTGCTGGTGGAATCGCGCTAGGCGGTGCGTACGGAGCTGGGGAGGTGATTGCACCGAGCGGGCAACCGCAGCCTCCGTCCTCGGGTCTCGCTGGGGCTTCTGAGCAGCCGAATGCAACTGGCTCGACGCAGCCGTCGCAGTCGGTGTTTAATAATACGCTGGAGACGAGCTCGCCTGCTGGTGCTGTTGTTGGGGCGGGGACGTCGTTGCCGTCTGGTGAGAGGGAGGGGGCGCGGGAAGGAGAGAGTACGGGTGGGGTTGGTGCGCTTCCTGGGGCTGTTGGGGAGAGTGGCATAGCGCAGGTGCCGGAGAGACAGGTCGGGTCGGGGACTGGTGAGTGTTTCGTTTCTGTCATTCGACAGGTCGGGTGTTGAGGGGTTGGGTGTAGGGACGGCTGCGCCTTCGGAGACTGGGTTGGCTGCTACTGTTGGTGCTGGTACGCGTCTCCCGTTGTTTGGTGTGGATAGAAGAATGGCAGCTGATGGCGTGCAGGTGCGGCTGAGTTTGAGAGGAAGCAGAGTGTGCCGAGGGCGAAGCCGGAGGATATGGTCGGTAAGGGCCATGGGGAGGGGGAGAAGCGGCTCGAGACGGATCCGCTGGTCAAGACGAATGGAAAGGATGCTGCCAAGTCTGGGGCTACGAAGATGCCGGAGGAGAGGAAGACTGGTGGGGAGGGGATGACGAGTGAGGCGAGGGAGGCTGTTAGGAATCAGGAGGTGAGCGCTAGCCGTGGTTCTCATTCGGCTGAGCGAGAGGGGAAGGAGCGTGGTGAAGAGGTGTCTGGGAAGGTGGAGAACGAGGGGAAGATAGAGGGAAAGGACGGAGAGGAGAAACCTTTCCCCCCGCAGGCGCCGCTCAACACGACGGGGCGGGTGCATGCGCTTGGCCCGGAGGGCGCGACGTTGGATGATAAGCCGATGTTTTCGGGGGGCGTCGATGATGTGGAGCGTGGATATGAAGGAGGAGGAGGAGAGAATGCTGATGTGAGTTTTTGTGTTTTTTAGGCCGACGACGCGAAGCCGACGGGGAGCGGGAAGGGGGATGAGGGGGATTATCATCCTGCGAAGCTGCATCCGCCGGCGGAGGGGGGGAAGGCGGCGTCGGCTGGGGAGGTGAGTTGGTGTGCCGTGTTTTTGGTGTTGGTATTAGAGGAGGGATTGATGTTGACAACGACTCTTGTAGAGTCAGGCACCGGCTCAGCCGCAAAAGGCGGAGGGACGGGATGCGCATTCGGCGAGGGATGATGAGGGGAAGCATAAGGCGAGTTTTATGGATAAGGTCAAGGTGAGTGCGAGGCTTCCTAGTATTTTTCTGTTTTTGGCGGCGATCTGTGGTGGTTGCTTTTTCTTTTGTAGTTGTTTCTGTGGTCATGGCTGACGCATATTAATAGGGGGAAGCCAAAGTCCTCACTGGGAAGTTGACGGGGAAGAAGGAGAAGGTGGAGGAGGGTGAGCGGGTGAAGAGTGGGGGGATGAAGCCATACGGGTGAGTGCATTCCTCTTTATCTTTGTTTCTATGTTTGGTTGGCTGATAGGGTGGGGTAGGTCGGCGGTGAAGGAGGCTGTGAATGCGGATGGGAAGGCTGCATGAGCTGTATGCGTGTTTGGCTTGGATGGAACTGGTCATTCGGGAGATAGTGTTGGATGAAGAAGACAAATGAAGCTGTACTAGGCATGAACGCTGTAATTGTACACATGGACGATATTGTTGTATTTTAGTATTGATGCGTACCAGTTGACCTGTTGACTTGTGTCGTGTGTGGATGGGTGACGCGTTATGGTCATGTGATTTACGGGTCCCGTGTCCTAAAGGGTTCCACAAATGGGTCGCTGTGTTTCTTTGTTCTGCGTCGATGCAGTGTCTTGTTCCTCTAGCTCTACTAAAGAGGGCGTCCTCGCGGCCTTGGCCATAGCTATTACTGTGCGTCTTCACCTGGTCTGTCCGACTGTCCTTTGTGGTTTTGTTTTGGAGGCCGTTGTAATCGTCAGGATGGGGCAGCTTCGAGAGGTGTGTACGAGCTTGCTTCTCCATTGTATGTCGCGAGGCCGATGCGAGGACGTGCCCGTCGTGGTCCTCGCTGATGATGCGGGTATCTTGGCGTGTTCACGTCCTGGTCTCTTCGTGCGCGTCTGCCCGGGACTTGTCGGTCTTGCTCTGATAGTCGGGAGCTTGGGTTTCGGCTCGTCGGGGTCTTTCTGGGTTGATAGGTATGTAGGTGATATGTTGTTCGTGGAATGCTTCAGGGGCCTCAGGTGCGTCCTGATACTTCTTTTTTTGTGCTGTAAGGACCAAAGCCGGGTCGAACTCTTCCTTCATGGAGGCTATTCTCCTCTCCCATCGTCCTCCCCCGACAGGCGGCTTGTTGTATTTCATGAGACTCGAGACCAGGACGTGGAACTGCTGACGCGCGATCGAGTATAGCGATCGTGCGCAGCCGTTACGTGCCCTGCCTTCCTTGTCTTCCGTCTTCCCAATCTTTTTCCTGATCGACCAAACAGAGATCTAGACTCTCCGCTTCCGCCATTAATCATGACCGGGCGCTTGTTCCTTATTTTCTTCCACTCAGTTCCTCCACACTCTTGATGTGGCGGCCGAGGGCAAGCAGATCCCTTCGTCCTCGTCGCTCGTGCTGAGCTGCGAGGACGCTGCGACGTGCTGCAGTCTTTATCTCCCTACTTTCACCCATCGACTGTGATGCCGTGCCCGTCTGAAGGATTCGAATTCGTTTGATGAGCTGGGAGAGGAGAGGCCCGTGCCGTTGCCATCTCCTGAGTTTTGCTCGCCCTCTTCATTTTCCTGCTCTCAGATGCGAAGATCAGGCGTCTTCATCATCTCTTTGACGTGATCACGATGCCCGGTGGCTGACGTCCTGGTCTCCCCTTGCGCCGTGCAACTCCACGTCCAGCTGGGCGCGCACGGGTCCGCTAGCCTGCTCGAGTGGCACGGATCTCAGATGCGTGTGCTCGACTCAAGCTCAAAGGCAGCACTTTCCGTTGACGCGGGTACGCGTCATCCTGCTCTTCGTACCATGTTTATCACGTATTTTCGCGTCAGGCAGGCGGTTATATTGGGTGTCGGGACTGTTGGTGCCTTGCCCTCCTCGCCATATGTCCCTTCATTCTTCTCTCTTATGCGGCATGCACTGTGTTTCCCATTCTCTGTCTGTCCAGCGATACCAAGGTCTGGATGTCGGATTAATGGGCCTGTATGAGGAGATGAAGAGACTCGCGTCGCGTTTGCATGCCGCCTTGCCTTGTTCATGCTCTGACGAGTCCGCTCACTCTTTTGATATACGGAACACGCGCGACCCACCTCGAGTTCTGTATCGCAGCTTCGACTAGGAGGCCTCCAGATCCTCGCCCGTAGACATATGCTAGTCTTCTCGCGTGATTCGACGTAGGAACGGAAACGCCAGCCAACTTGAGTGCCTATAATTGCTGCCGCGTTCATGCTATCATATATTGGCTGGTTTGTACTGGGAGGGACCTTTAGTAAGCCTACAATAACTCCACCGCAACTAAGCATGAAATGATGTATTTTATCCGCATCAACTGCTGAATCTTTGCACGTCTCTCAAATAGTCAGCCATCCGTCGCAGTGGTGAAAATAATGCGGAGACTGTCGACATGCTGAATCATTACAAGTCCGAACGTAAGAACATTATGCCATCAGCCTTGTGATGGGATTTAACTAGAGCTACAGATCGTAAAGTCCCAAGAGCCCTTCCAAAGAAAAATACGGGAAGTTGAACGCCTTGCATATCCACTTCAGGCGTTGACCGTAGTGATGGTAACCGGTGCATAGACACCTCCAACAGTGTAGTAAGTGCTGCCATCCGTGCCGTTCTGGGGATAGGTCATCTGCAGGAAGATATCATAGCTGGCGTTCCAGTAGTAGGCGTGAGGGATCTGTCCGTGAACGAAAGTCAGACCATTTCAAGGACGGCACATAGTGAGTCGCTTGCCTGAACCGTGAACTGGTCGGTGAGGGTCCCCGGAGCGGGTTCACGGTGCGCCAAGAGGTACGGAGCCTCGTAGCCGTTATTATTCTGCGGCACCTCGAGGAGATAGTCGGTGTACTTGGGCACGTGGTTGTAGTATTCGACTGCACAGGTGAAGTCCGCTGTGATCGTGGCGGTCTAGTAGCATGAAGGTCAATCTGAGTGTTATGTCGCATCGAGATTTCGTGGCACTCACGTCACCGGCAGCAAGAGTTGTTGGGGATACGCTGATGACGCCAAATCGCAACGCCTCGTAGCACTGAAGGGCTGGGGCAGCTGAGGCGAGGGCGACAAGGGAAGAGATGGCGGCGGCGGCGAAGAACTTCATTGCGGGTATGTGATAGAGAAGAGGGCGGTGGTTAGGCTTGAAAGGCGTGGAACGAGTCGTCGCAGGATGTCCGTCAGGCCTCGCTGGTACGCCATTATATACTGCAGGGAGAAGGCCGTGCATAGCCATGACCCTCTGCGAGCGCACTCGGAATGGCTGGATTAATTGTGGTCATGAGGTCTGGCAGGGCAGTGCAATGTCGCGTATGTCAGAGTGTACTGGCGCGTAGGGAGAGAAAATGCCGTCGGTAACAGTAGGAGAGAGCAGGACGGTCTGAACAGCCCGCGTTCGAGCCCGCCTCCGAGGCACTGCGTACGTACTATATGTACATATGCAATTGCTTCCGGGATCCGGACAGCCTTGGCCTCCCGGTGGTCTTCAACGCATTACTTCATTGTAGGGCAAAAATATGACTGAAGACGCGATTTGGCAGAGAGTAAGCGTGAATAAGTTGACGGAGGTCTATCGGGCACGGCATACCTGCAAGAGAAGATCCTTCCATGCGGTGGCTGTGTATAGCTGTGTTGCAGTGCCACACAGCGGTTCACCGGCATCACGCGTAGTACTGCGTAGTTGCGGCAACGATGTTCATTGCGGCGAGCTATTTGCTGTCTGATCCGTCTTCTTTCTGTTTGCATCGTCATCCTGATTCCAATTCTCAGGTCATAAGGCTCCCAGAGAGTGAAAAGCAACTGGAACTGCGCACCTGTGAACGTCGATGATGGGAATAGTAACTACAGGAGTCCCGGCAACAACCGGCGACTTAACGGCTGGGGTTCCTATCCCGGTCAGCAGTCTATACGTTAGCTCTTGTCCGTCTCTGCTTGAACACGCGTCTCCCGGGTTCGTTGTTTAAAATTGCGAGCCACATTCCCTCGAGCGCTATCAGACCCTGTACTATACAGTTCAAGACTAATCCTCAAGCTTATATTCCCCCTTCGTCCAACCCTCCATCTCGATGAACCGCCTGGCGCTCTTGAGCACCTTCGACCGACCCTCTCCATAGGAAGTATTGCCTGGCCAGGCACCGTATATGTCCTCAAAGGTGAAGGGGCGAAGGGCATTCCATAGGCCCTGAATATCCCATGGCGGTAATGGGATCTAAGAACTGTCCGTGTAAGCCGCAGTAGAATCCGTGAGCCATGCGTACCATATTCGGGTATGAGTACATAAATGACATTTTCGAGTGGTCTGCGGCGATGGCGAAGGTATCAGAGCAGAACACGACGCCTGTATTGGGGAGACCAGGCTCCGGTGGCTCCATGGAACGGTCCCAGTGCAAAACGCACGACCCAGGGAAGTGACCTGCGGTATCAATAGTCCATGGACCCTACCTTGCTTGCATTTAGTGTTATGCGCACCTCCGCAGCGTATCATAGTGAGCCCCTCGGCGAATATTTTGCGGTCACCTTCCCAGAATTCAACTACCTGTCCGACCTTACTATCGTCGCGCTTGAACCATTCTTTGTCCTTGGCAGAGATGAAGACCTTGCAGCCAAGTTTTCTGGCCCAGGTGACGGAACTTCCAAAGAAATGAGGATGAGAAATGGCAATGCCTAGGAGCGGCTTGTCGGCTGTCGATTCACGGATTTGAGCCACAGCGGAGTTCGACAGGTAGGCCTGACAGTCCCAGATGACGGATCCGCGGTATCCGTTGACTATGAATGCTACACGAAGAAAGCCTGATATTAGTCCGATGCATAGCACTTTCAATTCGTAAAGCTTACGAGTCTGACCAATTCCAAAGCCAGGCTCAGTCATGATCCTTACAATTCTTCGATCATTCTCTTCTGGGACGAGTTTCGTCTCGTGATCTTTGTCGATGTTCCTCCAAGACGTCCAATTCTGTCCGGTAGGCAAGACATATTGCCTCTCGTCAAGGCATATAACGCACCCATCCCCGGACTTCTCGTCTCCGATTGGATACGGACGTCTGCCTGACGAGGAGTACTGAGTGCCACACGTAGTGCAGATGGAGCGGTCGTAGTCGTCGTCCGCTGAGATGGACATCATGTTATCGGCTTGCTCGTGAGGCGCGCTGCAGCCAACCTTTATACAGCGTCGGACCCGCAGCGTATGACGAGAGAAATCGCCGCGTATCCCATAAATGACGTCCTCGTGATCGTGAAAGCAGATGTTTCGGCTTCGACAGTTTGTAAGCGGTATACCCGAGTCCACGAGATGTAAGAGGAGAAGCCATAACCAGCTAGAACGACTTTGGGATAGTCGTAGTACCGAGAAGAGAAAGTGGACTTCTGTGGGCGACGCATCGGCAGCAAGGTAGCTAGAATTATGTATGCGTCAACGTTCGCATGCAAATATAGAATCGGGAAAACCGGTCAATCAGAATCCTTAAGACCAGAGGGTTAAAACGTTATTCACCAATATCGGAGAGATTATCTATGCGGCAACGAACATGCAAACAGGCAAGAAAGTTAAAGCAATTAGGGGAGTACTCTGATTGAGTATCATCCCGAGTTAACCGGTAGGCTGGAACAAGCCCCCTTGCGTAACATGTGTGTCGGTACGCGGAGACATGACTGGTCTCTCTGTTTGGGCCCTTCGGATTCTGCTGCCTCCCGGTCCCAGTCATACTGTAGGCTTGCGTATTAGTAGTGGCGGAAGCGAGTCGTGCTTTCGATACGTGTGGCACTGGTCAACGAGAACGCCACAAATCAGACCAAATCCGGTTAATCACCGACTTCCTTGATCGAATTCGCTGGCCTATTCCCGGGACAGCGACTGCGACGCACTGCGACGACGGACACGACGATGAGTTGCCAACATGGGCATCGTGCTCGACAAATGTCAGGATATCCTGTACAGAATCCGAGTCCCGGCGCCAAATGGATCAAGCATCTAACCCAGAACCGACTGGGCACATTCACTGGAGGTCACTTCGCCGACGTTAACCTCACATCTATCCTATTCACTCACCGTCTCGATGATGAGAACCACGTGAAGTTGCAGGTTTGGAGTGCCCCAGAGCTCAGTAAACCTTCGTTCGAGGAGGCTATGAAGCAAAAGTTCAAGCCGGCAAAGAAAGGGGACTCCTTTGGACCTTCATGTACGTCGAGCTGTTGAGGAACGGATAGGATGACAGCTGATTATTAGAAGGGACAAACCACTGGTGGAAAGTCTCCGTGAGCATTCCTTCGTATTGGCAGCAGTATGAACGAGTGCAGTGTATGTACGCTTATCTCCAATGTATAATCATGCCCACGCTAATGGATCCCAAGTCGAGTTCGATCCTGGTTGTGAGGCGATGATATTCACTCCCGAGGGTGTTCCCTTGCAAGGTATGTGCGTGATGGAGGTTAGCTTCGAAAGGTACCGGAAATGCTCCTTCAGGTATCACCGGAGGGTTCGGTGGTGACCGTCGCGTCGACTATGTCATCCCCAAGGAGGCCGTGAAGAAAGGCAGCCTCGACTTCGTCATTGAATCCAGCTGTAACGGGATGTTTGGTGTGCCATGGAACGGCGACACCATCGCCCCTCCCGACGTACGCTCATTCAGGACACCATACTGAGTTGTCGGTTCACATTCTTTGTAGATGAACCGCTACTTCTCTCTAGCCTCTGCAGACCTGGTCGTACCGAACCAGGAGGCATGGCGGCTGATGTGGGATTTCGCGACTCTCCAAGAGATCGTGGACACTGTCCCAGGCAATACACCTCTCCAGAACCAGGCTCTGACTGTAGCAAACGAAATCATGAATATCTTTGACAATAACGAGCCCAATAGCGTGGAGCAGGCACGGAAGGCTGCTGAAAAAGTGTTCGGAGAAGGATGGGACCAGAAAGGAGAGAAGATCTACAAAGAGGGTCCTGAACGCCCTCTTGTGTGGGGTATTGGACATTGTCATATCGATACTGCGTGGTATGTGAGATGCGCAGGGGGGGCTTCCGCGAGGGCTAACGCCTGTCAGGCTTTGGCCCTACCGAGTGACACAGCAGAAAGTTGCTAGGTCCTGGTCTACCCAAGTCGATCTTATGGAGCGCTACCCCGAGCACCGATTCACTTGTAGCCAGGCGCAGCAGTACAAATGGCTCGAGAAGGTACGCTCCTTACCATTGCTGCTCGCGTGCTGGCGTTCCCATCTGTCTCTTTCATCCAGCTCTACCCGCCTCTCTTTGACCGCGTGAAAGAGAAAATCAACTCCGGACAGTTCCACCTTGTTGGGGGCTCGTGGGTCGAGAACGACTCCAATATGCCGTCAGGAGAAGCACTCTCACGGCAGTTTATCTTCGGACAACGATTCTTCCAATCGCGCTTTGGCAAGCGATGCGATACCGCGTGGTTGCCTGACTCGTTCGGTTTGACGGGGGCACTGCCGCAGCTGATTCGACTTGCGGATATGAAGTACTTCTTTACGCAAAAGCTTTCCTGGTGTGTATGCTCGCAGTGAATGTGCAAGCCCTGTGTGCTCACAATATATCGTAGGAATAATATGTCAGCATCAGATCTGGTATATGTTAGCGGGACTGCTACTCACCACTTTGCAGCAATACCTTTCCTCACTCGACATTCAACTGGGTGGGTATCGATGGCACGCAGGTGTTATGCCACATGACCCCAGTTGGTGAGTAAACTACCTGACTATGATGACACAGACTAAGTTCTTCTGTAGACACCTATACGGCCCAAGCCACTGTCGGTGACGTTAACAAGGCCCTAACTAACCATAAGGTACGCTCGAAATTGCTGTCCATGTGATATATTCCAATGCGGATGTAGAATTTGGAATCCAACGACACGGCCTTGCTGGTCTTCGGTAACGGTGATGGCGGTGGAGGACCCCTTTCCAAGATGCTGGAGAACGTACGTAATCATGGGCCTGAAGATATTTCTTGCGGGATATCGACGTTATCTTCAATAGCTTCGACGCATCCGGGCCACGACGAATAACCATCGTGAATTGCCGCCTGTCGTCATGGGTCGTTCAGTAGAGGACTTCTTCGACGATGTGGCGAAGAACTCGAACCAAGGGAAGACACTGCCGAATTGGTGAGCTCGAACTGCCTTGATATATCTGTCATTTTGACTTGTCTTGTCCCGTCAGGCATGGTGAGCTGTATCTTGAGGTACTATCGGGCATTGGCATCTCGGTGTCTTTTGGCTGACTGCTAGCAGTTCCACCGAGGTACATATACTTCGCATGGTAAGGAACCTTTTCTAAATGAGACTCCGAACTTTCTGACGCAAAGCACAGGCTCCATCAAGAACGGCAACAGGAAGTCAGAAGTCCTGCTCCGAGATATCGAGGTACAAGTGACCTCCGAAATTCGCACAGCGCGACTTACCTCTATCGTAGCACGTTGCCACTTTGGCGTCCTTCACAGGAAAGGACTACACATATCCGAAGGACAAGATTGACGTCTGCTGGGAGAAAGTTCTATTGAACCAATGTGCGCGGACTCGCTGCATTTTATATTCAGATTCGTCTAGGCACTGATTGTGTTCGTCTTCTATTCTAGTCCATGACGGTATGTGACTAAGTGAGAGTATTTAATCTGACGACAAGCTCATGCTTTTGCTAGTTCTTCCTGGCTCGGCTATGTGCGTCCTCTGGTTCCTCTCCATTTGTCCATGCTGATGGATCTGTCCAGTGGTATGGTGTACGAAGACGCCGAGAAACTTTACGCGGAAGTAGCAAAGGATGGCAAAGCTCTCCTAGAGGAAGCCTTTGGTGCCATCCTTCCTCGCTCCATTCCCGTTGTCCCCGAGAATTTAGCCAAGATGCGCTCCCCAGGCGAGCTAGTCGCCGTTAACACGACCTTTTTCCCCCGACGCGACGTTGTGAAGGTGCCGCTGACGGGCGGGGCTGCACAGTTCCAGTCGCAGGTCATCCAGACGGCGCGGGATGGGACTGGGTACGCGTTGATGGCGTGTGAGGAGAGGAGCAATGTCGCGGTGTGCAAGGGAATGTATGCCGACAGTCGACCGGTGTCAGGTATGCCTCACATGTTTCCCCAAGCAGTAAGCCGTGCTGATGGGTCGTCCAAGTCTTCACGAACGGATCCGGGCATTTCGTACTGAGAAACTCGAGCATACAATTGACTATCTCTAATGGCCGCATAAGCAGTCTTTACGACGTTCAACTAGAGTGTGTTCTCTTTTCTCTCTCTTCCCTCCTCATCGTGCTTAACATCCATTCGCAGGCGTGAGCTCATTCCGAGCGGCGAGACCGGTGGCCTGGTCATCTTCGAGGACCGTCCGAACTACTGGGACGCATGGGGTGAGCTTACCGGCACCACACATCACATATGGAGGAGCTGACGTGACTTCTCTCTCGACGTAGATGTCGAGATCCACCACCTGGAGAAGAGAAAGCCTCTCGAGTTTGCGAATATTTCGGTGACGGCGGAGGGCCCTTTGCGCGGGTCTGTTACGTCGGAGTTCAAGTACGGGCAGAGTACGATTAGTGTCACGGTATGTCAAATAATGTGAGACCGAGATCTGGGAGCTGATCTTGATTTATAAGATCTCGCTGGACGCTATTGCAGGTACGAATTGCAGGCATGAGGTGCACTGTTTGGCTCATGCGTGATATTAGCCACCACGAAACCCGGTTCTCGGTCCATGTTCACTTTCGATGCTAATGTGGACTGGCACCAACGGCACGAATTCCTTAAGTGTACGCGTTTCCCCATCTCCCCTCGCGCCTGCCTCTCACTTTTGATCTTGCGCCAGTCGAGATGCCACTGGACATCCATAGCGATACTGCCACGTACGAGACGCAATTCGGATACGTCCAGAGGCCGACGCACAAGAATACAACTTGGGATTCGGCGAAGTTCGAAGTCTGTGGGCATAAGGTTCGTTATCCATCCCTCACAAGCCGTTTGACCGTACGCTAAGCGAGGCCCCGTAGTACGCTGATCTGAGCGAGTTCGGGTACGGTGTTGCTCTACTGTCCGAGAGCAAATATGGGTTTTCGTGTTTGGGGAATGTTTTGAGGATCTCGCTGTTGAGAGGTGCGACAGCGCCGGATGCCGAGCAGGACCAAGGTATGTCATGGATGTCTCCTCTGGGTATCAAGATCGCTGATGAGCTATTGCCAAAGGTAAACATGAGTTCTCTTGGGCTGTAATGCCACATGCGGGACACTTCCTCGAGTCGGATGTACCACTCGCTGGATATCTTTTCAACTCGCCCTTGCACGGTCAGTCTACTTCATTCTCCTACTGATTCCGTCGCTCATAAGGCATCTAGTGCGCTACGTCCCGCGGGAGTGCAAGTCCCTCCTTGACAGCATGAGGCCACCCTTCGCCGTTGAAGGAGCGCGCAACGTCTTCCTTGAGACTATCAAGAGAGGCGAGGACGACGACTTCTCTTCCTCTTCCTCTGCAGACAGTCCGAAGACTATCGTGCTGAGGCTCTACGAGGCGTTCGGAGGGCATGCGAAAGCGAAGCTGAGGATTGCGGGCGCTGTACCTGTGAAGGAGGCGTACATTACGAACCTGCTGGAAGATGCGGGTGAGAAGGTGGCGGTGGCGTCCAGGAAAGACGGTAGTGAGGATGCAGTAGTGCAGCTGGAGTTCCACGGGTTTGAGGTCAAGACTGTGAAGTTGGTGATTGGATCTGGAGGTGATGCTCCCGTGCGGTGAGTGGTTCTTCGCTGGGCCAAAATGCAAGAGTTAGGATCTCATGATCCCCAGCAGATCCGTGGAGAGCTGGGTAAATGTCGAGAAGCCGTGAGCACAGATACACCTTGACTTTCCGGACTGTACTTGGTGCGAGAGCGGTGGTCGGGATAGTTTACTGACATTGTGATCGCACGAAATCGTGCACGATGTATTTGCCATTTTGTTCGTATGGATTCTTGTATACTACCGTTAGGTGAGATGGTCGTGGTTAAACTTCGCTCGCTACTGGCGTGCGAAGGGAGTTAAGAAATGGACGGCAGTTGTAGAGTCTTTTGCTCCGAATTTGAGCGCTGAGCGGTACATGCTCGTCTAGATATAGCTTTGCCGTATCCTCTTTCATTTTGTCTTCGCACGCCACCTGACTGCTTCTTTCTTACTTTCCTCCTGCGTCCGATGGTCACCAACATGTACGTTACATTTTTATCTCGTCCATGCTTATAAGAACACAGAACCTTTCTGCTTTCTCTTCCCTCTCCTTTCCTCTCCCTCTATCGCAAGCATGCTTTAGTGTTGCATCGCTGCTTTGACCTGCAACCACTCCCGACTTCTCTTGCTAACTGGTAGGCTTCGGGCCAACAATACCTTTACTACGGACATATAACTCGATGTTTGAGTACCAATTTTCTCCAACTTATTTCTTCAGAATAGATCCATCGACTGTAAGCGTTTGCTTTAGAAGTCCGGGGTCTCATGACTACTTCTGGAAAGCAATGAATATCTCTCTCAGTGAGCGTTCTCAGTTATCATTGTGGTTTTGACGCTACGTCCAATTGTAGACTTTACATCTCCGTTGCCTGCGTATTTTGTTGTGAGTGGCATAATTGTCCCCAGGAAAATGCGTATCCCCCAAATCCTATAGGAGGCTCCCGACAATGTTATGAGTAGTCACGCAGCCAGTTCAGGTTTGACCACATGCAAGTGTGGACGTTCCTGACGACGTTCCCAGGGTCGATCGTTTTTGCGCTCGTCCGTCATGATCAATGGCACATGATGTTACTCATCAGCTGATTCTGTCAGGTTTTGCCGCTTTGGATGGGTGACCCAAACTAGTCCCGAACAGCAATCTTCCTGGTATATGTAGAGTTCTTGATGCCGCAGAGCACTAGCTTCGCAACATCCTGGGACAGCAACGTAGCGGTCACACTGCAAAAGCACGTCCTATCCAAGCAAAGCGCGGAAGAACTTCCGAAGGAAATCATGACCTATCCAAGGCAAAGCCTGACTTCTCTTCTCTGTTCTGAATCAATAAGCTGGTCCTGGCTGACCAACATCATCCGCGATCGTGAGGGCGGCTGAACCGTGCGGGGCCCCACCGCCTATATCATGTTCCAAGCGTCTCGTACTAAAATGAGGCTTACTCTTGGTATCCCTTCTGTTACGCGCTCGCAATGTCCACGCTCAAGTACACACCTGTCGACGAGATCCCACAGGTACGTTGACCGTATCTTGAAACATAGTTTGCGATTTACCACATTCTTCGCAGATCCGGGCTACCCTGAAGCAGTCCTTCCGGGCTGGCAAAGCACGTCCGCTTGAATGGCGCCGGCAGCAGCTGTACCAGGTCGCACGAATGGCCAAGGAGAACGAGGAGGCGTTCATGGCCGCACTGCACTCGGATCTGGGCAAACCAAGGATGGAGACGTGGTTGGGGGAGATTGGCGGGCTCATCGAGCGGACACTGAAGACAGCGGAGTCGCTGGAGGAGTGGGCAAAGCCGGAGCACCCGGAGGTTACGGACTGGCAAAAGCCCTGGCGACCGACAATCTATAAGACGCCTAAGGGGGTTGTGTTGATCATAGCGTGCGTGCTCTCAGAGTCTCAGTTATCAGGATGTCGCTAGAAGCGAGTATCATGCAGGCCATGGAACTACCCTATGATCCTATCCATGCAACCCCTTATCGGCGCCATCTCCGCAGGCTGCCCCGCAGTCATCAAGCCGTCCGAAGTTGCGCCCGCCTACGCCGCCCTCATCGCCGAGCTCATCCCGAAGTACCTGGACCCAACCGCATACGCCGTCGTGAACGGAGGCGTCGCCGAGACGACCAAGTTGCTCGAGCTTCAGTGGGATCACAGTGAGTGTACCCGCACTGCGATAGAACACCAGTTAACTGGGTGGTACAGTCTTTTATACGGGCAACGGGCGTGTCGGGAGAATTGTGGCGAGCGCCGCTGCGAAGCACCTTACGCCGGTCACCCTCGAGCTGGGCGGGAAGAGCCCAGTGATCATCGACGCCGAGTGCGACATCGACATTGCCGCGAAACGTCTCCTCAACGGTAAAGCCACGAACTCTGGCCAGGTACGCGTATCCCTGCCGCAGTGTTCCAGGCGATGCTCACAACTACAAAGATTTGCGTATGTCCCGATTATGTCCTTATCCCCGCGCACAGGCAAGATGCGCTCATCGCCGCGCTCAAGGTGCACTATGCGGCGTTCTTCCCTGAGGGCCCGCTCAACTCGTCGTCTTACGGACGCGTCGTGAACGCAATGCATCACAAACGACTGATGGACATGTTGAGTCGGACAAATGGGACGATCGTGCTAGGTGGCAAGACGGATGGGAAGTTGGGACTGGAGCCAACGGTGGTGAAGGACGTAAGGGAGGGGGACTCGTTGCTCGAGGAGTGAGTATTGTCCCTTTTTCGCAGTCAACACTGGAATTGATGAGGGTTTAGGGAGATTTTTGGTCCTATACTCCCGATTGTGCCAGTCAAGGATATGGACGAGGCGATTAACTATGTTCGCGCTAGGTACGCCGTCCCTCGTCCTGCGCTATGCGCGTGACTGACGACGCGAGCAGAGACCACCCTCTGGTCATCTATGCCTTCACGCAGAACCCCGAGCTGAAAGAGAGACGTGCGTTCTGTCTTTCCTTTTCAAGACCTTCCCTGACCAGTCGCTTATCCAGTGATCGCCGAGACGCTGAGCGGGAACATCGTCTTCAACGACACTTTCCAGCAACTCGCAGGTGCGTCGCTTTAGCTTATGCAGGCCTATTACGTGGGGTCATCTTCCGGCGCAGTGAACGAGATCCCCTTCGGCGGTATGGGCGAGTCAGGCTACGGCCTTCAGATCATGAAGTTCTCTTTTGACGGCTTCACGCATATGCGTTCGTCTGTCGATGTGCCGTACGAGTAAGTCCTTCTTCTACTTGCCATCTCAACTTCCATGTCGACTGACCGATGCGATCGTAGCTGCGAGAACCCGTTCCGATACCCACCGTACACTGAGGAGACGCGTAAGATGATTGAGAAAGGCATGAATTTGAATATCCCGCCTCTGACGTTGAACGGGCACTAGGGACGGTACAGGGAGGAGAGAAGATAACGTGACTTGTATTTGACTATCTATGGGAATGTATCTAGAGGGTTCGTGTCCTATGCTGGGTGCGCAAATCGAGATGGTTAAGGATGCGGCGGGTGCTATGGTATCGGGGATATGAATGGCCAAAAATCGAAATTAGAGTAGACCGGTGGGTACAAATACAACAAATGGGAAAGTGTACTCCCCGAACATATCGACTCACGCACCATACTCCCATTCTTCTTCGTCGTCTTCATCGTCGACCCCATCGTCATCATCGTCCTCGTCCTCTAGAGGCGACTCTGCCTGATACTTCTCGACTGCCAGCCGCACCTCATGCCACTTGTCCCTCTGGCCTGACCATACCACCCTGTCCACCTCCGTCCCGACCACCCACTCGAGCCGGGGGAATATGTCCAGCAGAACTGCTGCCACCACGGGCGAGTTCTGGATGAACGACTCTCCGACGTATATCGATATGATCCTTTTGTTTCTAGGTATTGCCTCCGTCCCGAGAGAATCCAGCACATGTTGGCGCTCATGCGCGTACGAGGAGCTGAGCCGCGCGTCCAGGGGGAGGGACAAGTTTGCCAGGCCAGGGCAGCTGCGCACGAGGCTCGCGACGCCGCCCAGCGTGATCTTCGTTTGCCGCGGGAGGTCCTTGTACACGCCGAAATGCAGCGACCGGAGGCGCGGCCACGCGGCCACTAGCGTTGTGAGCGCGTCGTCGTCGATGTCGAACCCGCACTGGACGTGCAGGCGGAGGTGGCGGAGGCTCGTGAAGGCGCGCAGCGGGAGGAGCGCGCTGCCGTGGAGGATGTACTCTTCGCGGAGAACGGCGTCGGACGGGAGGCGCGCGGGGTTCTGCAGGAGGCAGAGGTGGCGGAGGGAGGCGTGTGAGAGGGTGAGTTTGCTGGAGAGGTCGGACAGGAAGCGGGTGACGGAGGAGGGGTCGGCGTATTCGCGGACGGAGAAGTAGGCGTGCGTGAGGGTGCAGGGGCGGAGGATGTTCAGCATGTCGGTGCATTCGGAGAGGCGGTTGAACGCGAGACTGACGCGCTGCAGGGAGGGGAAGGGGTTGTCTGCGATAGGGAACTGGATGCCGCTCCCGACGAATGCTGCTGTGTTATTGAAATCGAGCTGCAGCTCCTCGAGGTGCCGGAGCGAGGACAGAGCAGGAGCCACCTGTGCGGCGAACGGTGCATTGCAAGAGTAACTCTTCAAGGCGACAAGCTTCGGAACGAGCTTACAGACGGCAACATAGACAGACTCTGTGATCGCAGCCCCGTAGAAGCAGGTAGCTAGTTTGCGGAGTGCAGTACAAGTCTCGACCAAATGCCGAAGAAACGGGGTGGTGTCTTGCTCCGGGCAGACGCTCGTGAAATGCAGAGTTCTTAGCGAGCTTGTCAAAAGCCAGTAGATCTTAGACAGCTTCGTCGGCGTCTCTGCAATCCAGCGCAAGTGAAGTATGTTCGGCAGGATAGAGGGCCTGTTACGGATCAGTCTGGATGGGTAAAGCTGCGGTAATGCGGAGAAAAGCAGCTTCTGGAAATCGTCCATGAACGGCGAGCTTGTGAAGAGAGATCTCACAAACGAGGCATAGAAGTTAAAGCGGTTGAGATCAGCCACCCGTATCGGCCGTCTGAACGTCTGACATGGTATTTGGACAAGAGACGAGCGCACGAGAAGCAATAAAGCTCACTATAGATCCTCTATCTTTGCACCACAGATCTTGCGGCAAGCAGTGAATTAGAGGCTGCAGTTCCGTAAGATCTCGCCAGAGGATACTGAGTGCCGGGGCTTGGAAAGCTTTGCAGGTTCGCGCAAGGCTCGCTAGTGTAGGAGGCCCATATTCCTCTAAAGCCAATACGAACTCGAAGATCTCCACCAATATCTCGGTGATGAGCAGACACTTTGGAATGTGTGTGGGCATCTCCATTCCCGAGTAAATGGCATAGTCGTGGTCCATTGCAGCTGCAAGTTGTGTCATACGTTCAGTTCCGTTCGCGGCCCACTAGAGCGCGACGTACCCAGCTTACCAGGCAGCCGTGCTCAGCGCTCTTTCTTGTCAAGCAGCAAGTATGAGCTTGCTGGGCGTAGAGAGCTCTACGAGACTCGGGCTTGAAGGCGGGCACCCACTAGACAGTGTCGTATGCGTCAAGGGGGACGCAAAGGGTCGTACGCGTCAAGGGGGACGCAAAGGTATGTGCATATATATTTCGTTCTACGTCACTGATTTCAATTGGTATTTGTTGATGTAAGTGCACCATTACATCACACTTGGCTTAAATTATATTTCTTATTACCATTAGTTATGCATTATATTATCTCAGTCGATCTTAAATCCGTCTCAAGTATCGACTGCTCGATGCTTGCTCTTGCTAAAAGCTACATGCGCGTACTGTGATTCCGACCGCCTCAGCCAGGCTCAGCTCCGTCTGCAAGCTCTCACGAAGTTATATATTGCGTCTTCTTTGTCGTGCTCGGACCAATATTAATGGTTCGTCTGCAGAGAGAGCAGCCTGATACACCGCTCGAGTGTACGCGGAAACACGGTACATGTGCATACTCTAGCTTCGTCATACAGCAGCGCCAGACTTCATTCCATTGGGGAACTGATGACGTCGGGGACAGCAACTATATAATAAAGGTACGTCTAGCTCTAACATTAAAACTATTATATATCACTAATCTTCATACCGCTAATCTTTTGGTCCTGGCCTGTAACCTCACGAGGGAACCGGTGACCAAGCGCCAGCTACCCACTGGCACGCTGTGTAACGTATATGGCTTGTGGATGTTAGCTGCTGCAAGGCCACTGGATGGTGCGGCCTGCTCACCAGGAGACATATCTTGCATATCTTGCCACCATTCTATTCCGCAAGACGGGGACTTGGATGCACAAGCAATTTCAAGCAAATGCACCGAATCCTGGTGACAGTGAAATCTCTGCGAAAATAGAGTACCGGCCTGCAGATCCACAGTTGCGATTTTGCGGACTCTATCCGGTCGTGTCGACCAGGACAGCTTCTTGGCGTCAATAGGGTCGTGGCCACCGAGGTGCCAAATGTCGACATCGTTTGTGCTCCCAGTCCTGGGCAAGCTAATATTCTTTCCTTCTACGTCGCTAGGGAGGGCGATCGACAGTTCGCAGTCTTCCATCCCAAAATCCAGCGCTCTGAACTGCACGACGGTCGAGACCTACATTCCAGATTAGTACGTTTTTCTATGTGTGATATTGCAACAGATCGCTTACTACAGATGAAATCTGTATTCGTCTATCTTCTGGCGATACATAGCCTCGGAACGTCATGTGGCCATTGGGATCGTCGGAATACACAAAGCCAGGCCTTGAGGAGTCGATCTGTATTACTAGAGATGGGTAATTGGTGAACTCCCTGTGGATAGGAGACGTCGGCCGCGGTATGGTGTCGAGCCCAACGAATTGATTAGGCCGTGGCAGCTTCGCTCGGGGGCTCCGAAGAACCCCTTCTTTAGGACTGCCGCGGTCGAGCAGGACGAGTATGCCATTGACGAGTGTGCACAGAATAGCCAAAACAACGAGGATAACGGACAGATAAGTGGGTTTGCCTCCCAAGATATGTTCATTGTGGGATGGCTAATCGCAGACCAATGGGTACTCACTGGATGTTGGTGACTTCGGTTCCGATGGAGCGGCTGCGTCGTCGTCTCCCTCTTCTGCAGAGAGAGCTTGATAGCCGACATTTGTCAATTCGTAGGACATCGCGGATATAGAGAGAGGTGGTCTGTCTGTCCTTCGTGCCCCTACGGGTGCACTCGACGGTACCGACTGGCTATGTCTGATCTGTCTGTCACCGCCATCAGTGGCAGTAATCCTGAGACAGATATGACTAGAGTCGGTGTACTGGCTTCATCATGGGAATCCAAACCCGTGATAGAGGTCTGATGGTTTCACATTGCTCAATAGATCTGACACTTCCGCAGGTTCATAGAGGCGCCTTGAGTATCTCTACTGGGCATGTAGAAATAGGCGAGACTCACTGTGGTGTCAAAGGCCATACAGGTAGGCGAATTCTCATCAACTACGCTCTATTGTAGACTTACTGCCACGCTCATGAACGTCCTGAATGATTGTTTTAGCCCTCGCAGCCTGTGGCAGTGTGCCCCCGACATGATGAATGAGAATGCAGTGCTCGAACAGGTGAGCCACGTCAGAGCCTTATAATAACTCGTCCGTGATCCGAGATGTGTTTGGGCGTTGCCGACCTGGTCCAGATATTGAGGAACCAACACAAATACATACTCAACTTCACGACCTGAGGCGACGCTAACAATGAAGACCCCCGAAATCTCCCGACAACGGCTGACACTCGTCGCCTTCTTTCTTATTGCCTGGTCGGTCGGGATCACGTATGTGTATCTACGGGATAGATACCAAGCCCAAGGTGAGCCTAGGAGTCGGTGTGAGCGACGTTATGCTGAAGCTGGTCTCCGGCGCCCAGGTCAGCTTGTCTGGATGAGCGCATCCAAGAACAAAGTGGGGATGCGCGTATCAAACTCTGTCCATTACAGCTTGGACTCTGAAGATGCCGGTGAAGAGTTCTCGAGACTCCTGCCGTCGGGCGGGCACATCGTTCACCTGAGCCCTGATAACGCCCAAGGAGAGACGAAGAACTATACCGTCACCCTGTTTCACCAGCTTCGCTGCCTTGACACTATCAGGCAGGACTACGTGGCAGGTGGCGCAAGTATGTCTCCCTCCATGATGACGCACCACTGCATGAACTACCTTCGGCAGACCATTATGTGTCGTCCGAATCTGAGGCTGGAGTCGGTCAGATTTCCAACCGGTCCGAAATCTACCACCACACAGATATACGACGTGGTATGCAATGACTGGAGGGAAGTCTACGACGCTGCGGAGAGGAATTACGTGGCGAGTACGACAGTGCACTCAAAGTGATAAGCGGGGGCACTTAGGTATGTCCCGTAACTGCTCTGTCCGTAAACGCGAACTGATTGTGACGAGTACATCTTTTACTTGTACTATGTACATGGCTATTAATAACATCCCTTGATGCGAGGCCGTATACCACTGTTAGTCCGACCTGTTTCTAGGCAGAAGCTACGACATGCTCGGGGGATCTTTGAAGCACGGTCATCCTGTGCGGACCATGCAACGCACCATGCCGTGCAATGCACTTGCAAGTACCATCTGCTCACGGATCAGGTGCTTCGTTCGATATCGGGGCTTTGCATTTATGTTTCTTGCGATTCATATGAGCCAAATGCCGGTGCTCGCTGTTCCCCGATCCACATAGCAGGGAAGGGATAATTCACTTCCTGAACCTTCGGTGACATGGCTTACCTGCAATTGGCGGTACGATGGTACGTCGACAGGCGAATGGCGTCTTCGTTGATTCACATGGGTTCATAGCCTGAACGAGAAGTCCCTGGGCTTAAAACGCGATGCATCTTTGTCTTACGACCCTCACAATCTCACAATCCCATAGTGTAGCACCACGAGGGAGTTCTTGCCCTACTCTCGATCATGGCGAACTTTACACTTGATTCTCTTGACCCGGAAACTACAAGTCAAAACGTCGCCGCTCGGATGTGGTTCGTAGGCACTATATTGAGCTCTTTCGCCTACGGTGAGCCTAAAGGTTTATTGCATTGTCCGGACGCTCACCTGACGCGACCAAGGAATTCACCTGACGCTCTGTTTCTCCTGCATGACGTTGCTATTGAAGACACGAGGCCCACGGAAATTGTCTCTCATCAGCTACATCATTTCACTCTTCGTCCTGGGCACCTTGATGATAATCAGCAACGCTCGCTCTGCTGTCACTATGCTCATCGATGGTCGACGTGATCTATCGGCGTTGAATGGCCCAGTAGAGAGTATATTCTCTGTCCCACAGAATCTTCTGACCAACGTCAGCTTCACTTCCTTGAACTGGATTGTCGGGACTATGATGGTATGAGGCAAGCAGCATTGCCGGGCCCCGATCGCGATCCACTCATGGCATGCACTCGCAGCTCTGGAGGTGCTATATTATTTGGCGTGACCGCAAGATACTGGTGCTGCTGGTTCCTTTGTCCTCGGCTTCCTTAGGTATAATCACTCTACCAGTGGCGTGAGACACCCGCCGTGCTGACCCTGATATATGTGAAGCCATAGGAATTGCCTTCCTGATACGCCTCTCCCAGCCCGTGTCCAACGTGTGGACCGAGACAAATGTTGCCTTTGCATTGCCTTACCACATAATCGTGCTTTCCATCGACGCCATGGCCACCTTCCTTATTTCCATCCGCATTCTGAGGGTGAGGCACCTGATCCGAAACCTTCTACAGGACGTCTCGCAATACACCTGGATAGTGGCTATGCTTATTGAATCATCGGCACTCTATGTGCTGTTCTCTCTCCTCTTCTTGATTCCATTTGGGCTACACCATCCAATGCAGAACCTCTTCATCCAGATGCTGGGGCAGGTTCAGGTGAGCGCTGGAACCTTGTGCAGGTGCAGATAGCCATTAATCTAAAGAACATTGCTAGATAATTGGTCAACTGCTCATCATCTGTCGCGTCGCAGGGAATCGTACAGTTACAGAATCATTGGCCACGTACCAAGCGCAGAACGGCGATCTTAACTTCTGCAGGGAAACAGTTCCTGAACGTAGTGCATCAACCCTGTGCGATGGAAAGCCAGGATTGCGGATCACGGTGACACAGGAAACGACAAGTGACGCCAAAGTCATTGTTGGCACCAAGGACGAGCCGGATGCCTTGCTCAATGGTATCTACTATAAGAGTTATGCAGGCGATCCACGGGGAGTATAAGGTGATTACCACCTTACCGGCTATGTACATCGATGTAATGTGCTCTAGAATAGTGACAAGAGTTGGAACGTACAGTACTTGATCGAGCCAGCTGTCTACCAGATACTACTGTACACGGCATAAGACAGTGGCGGGGTATGTGACATAACAAAGCAACGCACAGCAAAATGAGGAAAACGTCGAAATGACCCAATAAATGTGGAATATGAAGTAGACTGGCATTGACCTCAGATGAGGAAGCCATCTCATCAATGATCTGTCGTGGAGTAGCCGTCGTCATCCTCCTCATCAAATCCGCGGCCAAGGTCCAGACTCGCAAGATCTCCGAGGTGCAACTCATCCTCAGGTCGTAAGTTCAAACTGCCAGGAGATCCAGGCATAGTTGAGAACGTCGTAGATGTGGGCGAGACATTGGCGGGCACGGTCCTAGCAGTGGGCTGGGGAGTTGACGTCTGGGTGAGAGGCAAAGCAGGTGGCGGAGATGATGTTGTTGAACGTAGAGATGTGACCTGGGAGCCATCTGCAGCTTCACCTTCCTCGTTCATCAGCATGGTCATGTTGGACGGCGGAAGCTGGAAGACTGACGAGTTGCTACTGAGGCGTCTTCTATGCTTTTCCGGCGGAGCTATCCTCTCTTCTTGAACGGGAAACGTCGCATCCCTGGGTGATTTATCACGATACCTGATGCCCGCCATCCTCGACTGCGTCCTTGATACCGGAAGATCAGGAGACCCCGTTCTCGAGAACGCATTCCTAGGTGACTGATAGTGCTGAACAGAAGCGGCAGATGGAGGGCCACCAGACTGCTGCCGAGGTAACCGTTCCAGAAGATCATTCATCTGCAACTCGAGTTCGCTGACGCGATCGCGGAGCTGAGTGTTTTCCTCTCTCAACACCTTCGCCGTGCGTTGGGAATCAGCAAGCGCAGACAACAGCGCCTCCGTCTCCATAGCATGCTTCTCTTTGAGGGTATCCACCTCGGTCTGATGCTGCTGATGAACGGATGATGCTGCGGACAACGAGGTAGGCGCAGTCGACGGCGAGAAGGCCCGGCTAGTAGTGGAGAACGTGGGACTATCTAACGGTCGCAACTGGGTGTCAGACATAGTGGCACTTCCGCTCCGTCCTCCCCAAGACGAAGTCGACCCAGAAAGCTCGGAGAGTGCCATTCTCGAAGGCGCAAACTGTGACCTGGAGTCTCGATCACTAAGGGAACTGCGCACTGATCCGTACCTGGATGTCGCATTATCCTGAGCGCTGTCTTCCCGACTATGGGCCAGCAAACCTGCGGCAGCAAAGGCCTTGGCCGTGCGGGGACCAAGCCATTCGGTTGTTGACCTGGTCATTCCCGGCGAGGTGCGCGATTTAGGCGGCATGTAATTCCCACCAAGACTAGTGCTCCTCCTTCGAGTCCTGATATGAGTTAAACGGTCCCTCTCTACAGACCCACGCCCTATAGTATCCATACTAGGACGAGCCTGATGTGGCCGTCGCGAACCGGATGCTCCCACAGAAGGGGGGCGGGACGGCGGTACCATGGCATCAGGGTCCCATCCACTGGCAGATACAGTGGGAAAGTGACGACGCGATGCACTGGCACTGCCCATGGCAGTTGAAGGGCGAGACGGTGTATTGCGGCGAGACGGAGTTGGTGGCTTTCTGTGACCCCACTCATCGCCATTGGCCTCCCGCTCTAGAAGGGGATGGACCTCACGCAACGGCGAGGGAGGGTGTTTACGACGACTGCCCCCATCAGACGAAGAGGGTCTTGTGCCGAATCCTTGCGTTACAGTGGAGTCAGAGTGACCATAGGATGGGGAGTCAGGTCCCAGTGCATCCTCAACAGAGAGAGGACTCAAGTGAGCTGTATTGGACCTTGGAGGGCGGGCTAGTGAGGAGGTAGAGGAAGAGGAGGATCCCGTGTGACGGGAGTGATAACTAGGCCTTCGAGGAATGTGACCTTCGAGTGGCTGTGTCGTAGACGTAGGGGACCGTTTACGCGGCGAGGACGACGTTGAAGCATAAAGACGGTTCGCAGTACTTGTTCTCGACTCGGGAGACGGAGTTCGTGACAGCGAAAGAGGGGGAGTAGTGTTGGAGATAGGAAGGAGCGCTGGTTCCGCGTGTGTCTGCTTGTATTTGTTCGGGCTCAGGAGAGCAGCCAGGTCAGGATCTAGTCCTTCCAGATCCAAGCTGAGCTTGTTGCCGCGTGCAAGATGTTCTGTAGCAGGACTGGGTTTCCTTGAGAAAGTAGTGCTGTCGTTTGGATCGTCCAAGATGACACCGTCTGTCCAGTACTCGCCGGCGCCGTCCTGCTTCATGGCATCCATAACTTCGTCCTGCAGATCCGATAGAGAGAGATCCAGTCTTTCGTTCTCCTGTCCAGCCGACTTGGGTCTGGAACGCGGGTCTCGCAGTGTCGAGGAATTCGCTGGACTAGAGATTTTCGGCAAGCTCAAAGCTTCATCCTGTGACTCGTCAAAGGGCGGGATATGTCTCGAGATGCCCGATGTGTCAGCCTCGAGTATCGTGGAAAGGTCTGTGCCCAACGGTATGATAGACGACTCTATGACAGGTGGCCCTGTGAACGGGAAACGTCAGATAATATACTTCACACCACAAGGCCAAGCATGCAGAGATGATCCACATCGTCATAACCCATACTGGTCTGTCGACATCCAAGACTGCAGGTCATTACAATTTAGGGGTGATGGAGACTGTTATGTCGCGAAGGACTAGTCTGTGCACACAGGCATTTATGGGTTATGACAAAGTCGACTTGAATCATGGGTCTTCGATCTAGCGCATAATGTGTTGACACTCACCAGCGTCTCGCCGCGTTGGCATGATAGGCGGCAGAGGCGGGGGCGGAAGAGACTTGTCCACGTCTGGACCTGGCATGCTGCGAGTAAACTGACTCCTAGGCACCTGCTCACTCCGACGTGACTCTATATAGATGATAGGGGTCTCAGATTGCTCCTGACCCAGTCGAGCATGGGAGCTCAGACTCCTCCGCCCATTCTCCGACGTAGACGCCCTGCGCGGCGTAGCAAACTGGCCTGTCGAGCTAGAAGATTTGGATTGTATGCTGGGAAATGGGACTTTGTTGCCAAAAGGGAGGAAATTGCGAAGGGTGCGGAATGATGAGATACCAGAGGTATTTGGGGAGACCGAGGAGTTGGACGCGGGGCTCCCATTCGTAGGGGTTTTCTGACGACCCGGAGTTCCTAATGCAAGCTGCGGAACAGACAAAGAACTAGGCAAGGCGCTTCGAGCGGGAATAGGTCTAGGAGATACGACCGGGATGAAAGAGGGGGCTTGCGGAGAGCGGTTAGGACCCTTTGCTATGTCCGACATGTCTCTTCCTGTCAACCTGAACCATGCACGACCAGAGCAAGAACTCGGAAGATGGAGCGAGAGACAGGGAACACTAGCAGTTCCAGAGGGATAAAGAGAATGCCAGCATTCCGTGGCGACAGGTTAAGAGACGGAGTTGAAGTCGACGAGAAGGGAGTTCGTACTGAATGTTCTCACGGTAACTTCTTGATATGATTGCCATTCGTGGGGTTACTGCATTGACGAGTAGGAAACAGTACTCGCTATTATGCGACATCCGAAGATCGTAACTAAGATATTACAGGACATTACAGACAATCGAGGCCGGTAATTACCTAGTGGTATACAATATTTCACTATAATGTGTGCCGTTCTAACCGGTGTCCATCCCAACAAGGAACGGAAATGAGCATTACGACGCAGCAAACGGTGACTTCTCCCTGAGTCTTCCACCTATTCGATAGAAGATGAACCTGCGAAAGAGAAGTCAGTACATAGAAGACATTAGCCGAAGTACTAGAAGCGTACGGAAGAGGAGCCATAAGTGCCGTCAGCCCGGCAAGCAAAGCAGTGGCGCCGACCGTGCCCAGTGTCTCGTACATTGGCGTAGCAAACAGAGGAAATACGGCCGCGAATGCCGACCGGAGGAAACTATTGCTTGCCATCGCGGAAGCTGCGATAGGCCGATAGGCCGTGACGAGGTAGGTGAAGGTTGACGTGAAGATATAATATATGGATGCACCAAACGGGACAGAGGCGATTATGGGCGCTATCCAGTGAACGTGGCTGTAAGTCGTGAATGCCATCCAGATCAAAGCTGCGGAGCTACCCGTCAATACAGCAATGCATTTGAATATAAGATGGTACTTACATATGGGCGCTAGAACGCCTCCGACTTGTCCCATAATCAGACGGATCTCAGGTGGTGGGTGCTCCCCGTACTGAGCAGCTCGTCTCGCATGAAGTCTGCTATGCACTCAGACAAAGAAATCGCCGGCTCGTCACTCTGTACGACGCACCTATTCCAGTACGGCTGCGTAGCAAGTGCCGTAAACATGCCGATACCGATACCAAGGAAAGTCAACCCGGTAAACTGAGGGGTGAAACCATGATTGTCTTCAAAGATGAACGGGTACGCCTGGAACGCAAGATATAATATTCCCAGGATAAGCGCATTCCAGGTGTCGAGCAGGAGAGCCATTCGATCGTATAGCAGCAATTCTGCACCGGCATTAGTACCAATAAGTGGGAGTATTGAGCGACATCACGTACGGAATGGTTTGTAGCAAGATATCTCAATCGCCTTCCACACACTTGGGCTGTCCCTCTCCAACGGCGCATAATAGTTCTCGTCGCCAGATGACTTCCGCATCCTATGGGCAATAGTGAGACGTCAGAATAGTTAGACATAGACCAGCCTCTGGATACATACTTTGCGGCCTTGCGCTTCACAAGTACGGGTTCATACGTCTCTGGCACGAGCTAGTGCCTGATGAGTCTGGAATAGCCTGAAGAAAATGGAATGCCTCACAATATACAGAGCGATCGTTTGAACGAAGATCCATATGATAAGTGTTCGGTATGTCCATCTCCAGTTCGTATTCTGGGAATTGGGTTAGATAGGAAACATTACATCTACAGTACTCCTTACCTGATTGATGAATCCGCTAATCAGAGGACCCAGCACGGGGCCTATGAATGGCGACATCGTGTACACGGCCATTGGACTGACTGAACTCAGGGACATAAATCAGACTTCAAGAGTGACTTATCCTTACTTTGCTACCGAGTGGTTATCGAAAAGATCGCCTATGCTTCCTCCAGCTACGCTCAGGAACGCAGAACCGCAGAAGCCAGTGATGAACCGGAAGACCAAGAATACAACTAGTGTCAAAAGCTCAACTTAGTCTTCTCTCAATCTCGCAATCAGAATAGCGTACCTATATCAGGCGCGAACACGATTGGCCATGTGAACACGAAGAAAAGGAAGTACGAGACACGGTATACAACGTTCCTCCCGTACACTTCAGAGAGAGGGCCGACCAGCAGAGGACCAATTCCCAAACCCTCCACGAACAGACTGATAGACAATATCGTGACCTCACGTGAGACGTGAAAATCCTGCGCGAGCCCGGTCTCACTGAAGGATGCCTACGAAGCAAAGTATAAGTGACAGATCCTGGCAAGTAAAGTACAAGGGTCATTCACTATGGAAGATGCGCAAGTGACGCAAAGCGCAGAAGAGCTGATGATGAGGACAATGAGCCACTTCCGAGCCTGGGACAAGTGCTTCGGTGAATCCGTCTCGTCTAACGCGACACAATATGGATCTTCCTCCGTCTCCGTCTTCCGTCTCACTGCATCTTCAGGCTCGGCACCATCGTTTTCAGTATTTAGTGCAGTCGCACTGTCACGGCCATTCTCTAGATCGGTCGCGTTTCGGTCCTCAGGTAGCTTCTTCTCATCGTAATCATTCCGTGCGTCTGCTATCGTCTCAGATGGCGTTCTAGACATTCAGAATCCTCAGCGAGCGGAAAGCAGCAAACGCTAGACGGCCTACACAGAAGAACTGACGTCGAGAAGAACGCGAACCAAGACTCCCTGGACTAAAATACCTGTGGAGGTGTGATCCTATATTTTGTGCGCCCATGACGCTCGGTAAGCAGGTTCTCGGTTAAACTGTTCCGACGGTAGCCCGCGTTAGCGTCTTCTTTATGAGGGCGTTGATATCGGAACTCTCACGAGTACAGACATATTCCCACAGTCAGTTCAAGGTTGAAATTTGAAAGGCAAATGATAGTATGATTCGCTTCCTGTTACAACGCAAGCCCGGCTTTTTCGCTTCATCCACGTCGCGAAAGTGATCTCGTAATTTCGGTCGCTGCTGCCTTTGTAAGGATAATCCTCACCTACCGTACGGTTCCTCACCGAGACTACAAGACTTGCATCGCATCGAGGATGACATATCACCGAAGTGATTTCTCATCAACACCGCCGCATACCGAATCTCCCTAGGGCATATGCATGGCCGCGCATGAAACGGATTATGGGATTATACGATGTTATATAGTCTCATTCTCATTTGCCTCGAAAACATCATCGTCCTGCGGAGTCTATATAATATGAATTCTATCCAATTAATCCTATGTGGACATTCCTTCTCTAACCCTAGGTTGGCGTGGTCAAACCAGACTCAAAATGTTGCTACAATCTTTATTGACTTCCTGGCGAATCGTTTGCCACGTTTACCAATTGCAGCAAATCGACTGTCGAATAACATATATGATTCTAAGGTGCCATGTACCTATTTATGTTTCTGAGGTCGTATATAGGTCTCTTTAGATCTGTCTGCATGACAATGCAACCGCATCGAAGCTTACAGTGGATTTATATAGTAGGAGGCTCCAGTCTGCCAAGTTCTTTCCAGCCTCTAGAATAGAGTAGTTATACTCTCTGTGACTTTTATCTGGGCGCAGTCTGCCCTCCGTTCCATCGCTTCGCTCGGGTTACTAGTACTCCTTTATTTACTTTCAGCTGTTCCTTTATTCGGTGCTTTACAGGCCACACTATCCATCTCGTTAGTACCCTAGCTACAACGACAGTCATCATTCATTGCTTTCATGCGTGTTTCGTCGCGCTCGCTGTCCTTCTCCTGGCTTCAGGTTCCCGCCACATAGTACAAATAGGGAAGCCCCTGTTTCAATAAGGTAAACATTGACGTAGTGCGCTGATGCAGCTGTGCTGCTGAGTACTGAAGCGCTTCCTCCTCGCCATCAATGTCAACTAGGTCCAGTCGCCGTTCTGGTAGTCGTTCAAGCTCGAACGCGTCGATACCTGCTTGGAGATCTCTGTCACTGTCCAAGGCATCAGCGCCCGCATCTGTCTCGAAAGTCTTTGCGCAGCCTGAGCACGGGAAACCTTTGGAATCCGCAGCGTCCAAGCTGCCCACTGCTATGGTCGATGATGCGGCCAGTATAACCAGCAAGAAACGAGAGAGGATGGATTCTATGGAAGATACGAAGGAAGGGGTGGAGGATGGCAAGAGGGCAGGGTCTGAAGGTGGGGAGTCTGACCGTATTCAGGAGGCTGTGCACGCCATGGCGGACGATCAAGCCGTCGCGAACGAGACTCATGGTGAGGCACCTCTGACAGAGTCTCCCAAGGGCATTGCCCCAGAGACCGCATTGCCGCCACTTCAGGCGACTGAAGCCATACCGTTCCCATCTGAGCAGACTACGAGCCCCACGAGCCCGGATAACTCGCCTGGTCGATCATCATGGTTCTCTTCACTCTCAAGAGGTCGCGGAAAGACCAAGTCTATATCCTCCACGATGGCGACGCACTCTGAGGAGCAGCAGTCAGATGCTACGGAACCAAATACACCTCCTGGCCCTAGTATCCAGATCCAGCCGTCGACTCCGCAATCTGAGCAGCCGGTCCCTACTTCTGTGGCGACGACATCTCCGGAAACCAATGTTACGCCCGACGAACAGTCAGAACGACTGCAACCCAAACCTAAGGCGACGGAACCGCAGCCCATCCCGGACCACGGGCGGAAACGCTCTTGGTTTACGTCGCCTGGATCCTCGCCATCCCGCCGTGGTACGCCTACTTCCCCACTTGGCCGCTCTCACTCTCCACAGCCGCCATCCACCTCTCCTAAATCCCCAAAGCGAGCCCCGCGAAGCCGGCCCCAAGTGCACCACGCGTTGTCGGTAGCTTCCTCAATCGACGAGGAGGTGCGCCACAATGAATCCGTGTCTCCCCCGCCGGAGCCAGCACAGGCGGTGGTGCAGCCCGCGTCCGATGCACCCATGCCAAAGATTTCATCGCTGAATCCCGCGACGAGCAGGTTTACGCTGACGCTGCCGCTGCTGGGGCGGCCAAAGGTGCCCTTGGAGAAGGCGGTTGCCGCAGCGCAGGCGGAGGATGTAAGGGACCCTGCGCCGCCGCAGGAGCCTCTGCAGACGCCCATTGAGGACGCGATTCAGTTGGCTCAAGAGGGGGATGTTAGGCAGGAGTCTCTGACGGAAGATAAGAGTACTGGTAAGTCTATCGATTGAATCTAGAGGCATGTCTGACGGCAATTTTTGTAGGTGGTGAAGATACTGGTCGAGTTGAACAAGGGGATACCACTGCCCTCGCATCAACGACAACAGTGACGACGACGACGACTACCGTCACTCAACACAAGGCGGACGCTAGCTCGTCTACATGGTGGGACTATGTTGGGTGGGGCTATGGTACCACTCAGACTACTCAAGCACCGCCTGCGCCTTCTGGCTCCTCTGATGTTCCGGCGGACCTGCCTGCACCTCATCCCCCGCGGAGTCCCACAGCGTCCGACAGTTCGGGAGTCAGTGCGAGTACTGCAACAGATTCTGATGACGAGCAGCACACAGTCAAGAAGTCACAAACTCCGAAAGCTTCTTCTATCTTCTCCGCTGATACAGCTCGGAGCCAGAGCTCTGCATGGTACTCACCATGGTATTGGTATTATACGCCTGCCCGGAGCATGTCTGAGGAGCAGACATCGACATCGGCATCGATCGATCAGAACTCTGAGAAGACAGCGTCGGAGCAAGTCAAGGAAGAGGCGCTGGCGCGCTTGGCGGAATCAGAAGCTACGGATGGTACTGTCCAACAGAAGTCCTCGACAGAGATTAACCCGATAGAGTCTAGCATCACTGCGAACCGACAGGGATGGATCTCGTTCCTCGCTTCGAGGGCTATGATGATGAAGAGCGTGACCGGATCCGAGAAGAGTGTTGAGACGGATGAGAGTGGCATGGAAGTGATGGATGTTGATGAGGAGACGCCGAAGGGAGAAGAAGCGCCTGCTTCTGCTTCGGCACCGAAGGGACCTGCGCCAGCAGCGGCGTCGTCCAGTCCGCCAGCAGGCAAGAGCGGGCCGGAACCCAAGAAGCCCGGGCCCCCTGCGGCGCCGATGACGGAGTCGGATTCTATCAAGCGGGAGACGACACGGGTGGGGAGGGAGAAGGAGCGCAAGGGGAACAGGAAGGACCAGCGCAAGTCGAGCTCGGCGTCTCCCGCGCCGTCGGGCGCGAGTACGCCGACGTCGGTTCGGGCACAGCCGCCTAACCTCGTGCTGCCGACGTGGGCGGATACGTTCCATGCGCCGCCGCGGTCGGTGGTGCCGCCGGCGCCGGCGTCGACGCTGAGGAAGACGATGCGGCTTGTGAGCGCGGTGGGGGGCGCGTTGTTTGCGAAGGAGGAGGAGGGGGCGAAGGGCAAGGGCAAGGGCAAGGCAAGGGAGACGGAGGAGTATGCGCAGTATGGGAAGGCGCTGCCGCGGGCGTTTGATGTGCTCGGTGAGGGGTTGCAGCCGGATGTGCTGAGGGGGTGTAAGAAGGTGGTTGTGATTGGGATACATGGGTGGTTTCCGGGTAAAGGCTGTTCATGGATTATTGGTTGTGTGACTGATTGGGTTTGGGTAGGTGCGGTTATGAGGACGGTGCTGGGCGAGGTGGGTTGTCCTCGAGTGGCATATTGCATCGCCCTAATGTGCATTGCTAGCCGACTGGGACCAGTAGCAAATTTGTGAACATGATGTGTCAAGCGTTGGAAGAGTTTGAAGAACGGCATCACGTCAAGTTGGAAACGATCACGCGGATTCCTTTGGAAGGCGAAGGCACGATTGGCAAGCGGGTCGAAAGGTGAGCACAGCGGTGTCGTCGGAGGGTGCGTCTCCCCATTCACAGCCCCGCGTTGGTTGCGTAGACTGTACAGCAATCTGACGAAGAATGAGGAATGGATGGACGCGATACATGGTGCGGATGTGATTTTTGTGGCTACGCATTCGCAGGGGTCGATTGTGTCGACGCATGTGTTGGATGGGTTGATTCGGGATGGGCATATACGGACGAGAAGGGGTGTGGGGGTGAGTCAGGCGGGTGTGGGTGTGGGTGCGGGGGGTGGTGTCCCGGCGGTGGGGGTAATGCCGCAGCGGGTGTGCTGTCTCGCGCTGTGTGGGATCCATCTCGGCCCGTTGAGGTATCTGAGCAGCAGTTCGCTGTTGCAGCCGTATATTCAGGTGAGTGGGTGATGGTTGATGGGACTTTGCTGATGTTGGTGGTGGGTAGTATTTCGAGTCGGCGGCTGCGGGGGAGTTGTTTGAGTTTCAGGTATTGTGTTTGGATGCTTGTGGGATGGGGTGGTGGCTTACCGCCGGTGGTGATTAGGATACGGAGAGTCAAGTGTCGAGGGAATATGTGAAGGCGCTGCGGAATGTGACGAATCATGGGGTGCGTCGCGGGGTCTATCTGATGTTGTCTTGTCTTGCCTTCCCTTCTGATTGCTGGGGCGGTAGACAAAGATGGTATATGTGGCTTCGATGAACGATCAAGTCGTGCCTGTGTATTCGGGGATCTTCACATCGGCGTCGCATCCTTTGATACTCCGGGCGTTGTACATTGACGGGGACGCGTACCAGTGAGTCGGGTCTTGCCTTGCCTTCTGAGATGATACCTCGAGCTGATTGGGGGTGGGGTAGCTCGTCGGATTTCATGAGCAATTTGCTGGTGCTGCTGATAAGGGTGATGAACGCGGGGTTGTCGGAGAGCGGGCTGGTTGTGCATCTGTCGGAGGCGACTGCGGGGTCGTTGAGCGGGGTGGGGCATTCGACGGCGTATGAGGAGGTGGGGACGTACAGGTGCGTCCTGCTTTCTTTTCTGGGTGTTGGGTGGGGAGGCTGAGGGGAGATGGTGTGCAGGTTGGCTGTTGATTATTTGTTCCTTACGGATGATGGACTCGAAGAGCACCCCGAGTTGGAGATTAGGCCGTTTAATGCGAGTAGCGAGCTTAATGACTACGAGGTGCGCTTTCCTCCTCCCCCCCCTACATAACTCATGGGTGGTAGCTGATTTGGTGATTTGGGAAGATCCCGTGGTCGCTAAGGGACTTGATCGCGGACGAGCGGGTTGCGTATTTTTTCTGGCGGGAGTTTGCGATGTTGAGGGATGCGTTTGATGAGTGGCATCCGAGGACGAGTGTGTTGAGGGATGTGAAGAGGAAGTTGCAGCCGATTAAGCGGTTGCCTGCTTCTGCGGGTGGGAGTAAGCTATAGGCGGACTTTGTGATTTAGTGGTGATGGTGGATTGTATTTATTTTATTTGTTGGTGGTGTAGGAGTAGGGTGGTATTGGGAGAGTAATGTACATGTACAGTGGGGGGATGTATGGGAGGGTCAATGTGTTACGAATAAGGTGGTTATCGTGATCAGCGGTACTCTGCGCCGCAGTCGCCGATGGTGGTGATCATGCGGCGGGAGTTTGAGCGGGCGAGGAGGGCTTCGATGGAGGCGGTGTCGGCGGGGGAGAGGGTGAATGTGAAGACGTGGTGGTTGTCTGCTGTGTGTTCGGATACGCCGAGGCGGGAGCCTGGTTTGTGTGTTGGGTGGAATTGAGGTGAGTGAGAGGGAGGAAGAGGGAGGGAGAGGGAGGGAGGGAGAGGGAATGAGGACGCACCGACGAGGACGGCGCCGACGAAGGGGTGGTCGAGGACCCAGCGGGTGGCGATGTTGGCGATGCTGGCGCGGTGGCGGTCGGCGATGGTGCGGAGGGTTGTGAGGAGGGATTGGAAGAGGTCCCAGGTGCCCCAGGCGTGGAGGATGATGTCGAGGTACTGTTTTCAGTGGTTCATTCAGTGTGGGATTAAGTGGGGGAGGGGGGAGCGTACCTTGCGTTGGGAGGGGGTGAGGGAGCCGGCGTAGAGATCGGGCTCGGGTTTGTGGAGCCAGGTGTCGGAGAGGAAGCCGCCGCACTGGGTGGGGGTTAGGTTAGTGGGTGGGTGGGGGTTAGAGGAGGGGCGGGCTGACCAGGGTGCCGTATGTGAGGAGCTTTATGCCGTGTTTCTCGCAGACGGAGGCCATGCCGTGGAGAGGGCGGGTGTCGATGAGCGAGAACTACCCGATCATGTGAAGGGGGTAGGGGAAAGGGAGGGGAGGGGACGTGCCTGGACTTGGTTGGAGACGATGGCGCGTGGCCCGAGTTGGGTGCATATCTCGTCTGTGCGGATAGAGTCAAAGTTGCAGAGGCCGAGGGCGGTGATGAGGCCTTCGTGCTGGAGGTCTTGGAGGTGGCGGAGGGCGGTGATGTAGTCGCGGTTGGCGTAGTCTTGCCAGTGGAACTGCCGTGCGCGGTCAATGATTAATGAGGGATAGGGCGGGGAGGAGGACGGGTACCTGGAGGAGGTCGACGGAGCGGGTGCCCATGCGGTGGATGCGCTCGCGGACGGCGGCTTCGACTGTCTGGCGGGAGGGGTATGTCGGTCTGAAGACGCACCATTTTGTGGCGCCGACGACTTTGCGGCCCGGGGGGAAGGATTTTTGGAACTGGCCCTAGGGTGGTCACGTGAGTGGGTGGCTCTTGGAGACGGGGAGAGCGTACGAAGAGGATCTCTGCGCTGCCGTAGTGGTCGGCTGGGAGGGAGTGAGTAGGCGAGATGAGAGGAGGGAGAGAAGGGTACCCTAGATAAGATGATCGAGGCGGGGGTGTTATTTGGGAATGTGGCGTGTGGCGATGAACTCTCACCATGTCTGGATGTGGCTCAGTAGAGACGCGTGATAGGAATCGGATGGACTGACCAAATGCGATGTAGCCGAGGTCGACGTGTCTGGCCATCTCACGGCGGATCTTGGGCGCAGGCGCGGTGCCCCATGCGTTGCTCGAGAGCTGCCAGAGGCCTGTCCACAGCCGCGGCACCGTAAAGGGCCCGAGCTCGAATGTCTCTATCATCATGGCTGGGGAAGCGCATGGAGGCTTGGGTTTATGTAGATCGGTGCTCCGGTTTACTGTTAGGTTGCCTGAAGTGCAGTGACGTGACCCGGGCCGCCGCGAGATCTGCTTCGGAAATCAAGATCTGTTGAGCTGATTCCTCGACCTTTGCACCAGCCATGTGTTATGCCCTATAAGATCCCTGCCCTTTTCACTCGCAGCTGCGCCAAATGCCTGCCCCCGAGATCACGCCGGCGCATCCCTTCGAGCCTCGCGCTGCCAGCGGCCATGTGTGAGTCCCCCTCCCTGCCACTGCAACCCTGACTCAACTCTGTACAGCAATCTCATGGTGGACACTATGATCGCCAACATGCGGCCAGAGGAGTACGTGCCTTCCCTACATTCAAATCATGACGCTGACTATGGACCAGCTTAAGAGCCGTCATGCGCACGCTGCTCGCGACCCACTCCCCCGCCCTCGCATCCGCCTTTACAGAAATCGCACGCGCCCGCCTCGCCCAAGTCGACGCCCGCGCCTCCTCCTCCGCCCCGCTCTTCACCCGAACATCTCCATCAAACCTCTCAAAGCCCGCCCCAGGGCTCACCGACGCCCTCACCCGCGCGCGCGCCCTCTACGGCGCCGGCATGGGCTTCGCGAGCCTCGCGCTCCTCACCGCCGTCGTCCGCGCCACGCGCGGGCGCCAGTGGGACCCCGAGGGCGACATGGTCAACGCCCTCGCGATGATCGACGCTGATATCACGCAGGCGATTCAGAGCTCAAAGGAGGAGATGGACGCCGGGCGGGTGCCTGATCTCTCTGCCGCCCATGCGGTGGCGGGGGAGTTGTCCGAGGCCCTGAGAGGCTGTGTGCCGGACGTTGAGGGCTGGGGAGGGGAGTTTCCGTTTGAGAGAGCGGTGGCGAGTTTGGATCATTGGAAGTTCTAGTTGGGGTTAGATACACGCATCGATACCATGGCTCGCTATTATCAATTCATTGGAGCAACCACGCAGCAAACGGTCCGCATCTCAGACTCTGCATAATTTCAACCCAGGCGTAACATGGTCGTGCGGCGCCAGATATAACCACTGAAACTACGAGAACCAAATTTCACCCTGCCTCGACGGATACACTACTGCTCTCAGCTACAATTCGCTGCCAGAGACGCCACATGACGACCAGTCCCTAGTCAGTGACGGTCCTTCCGCGTCACCATCTCGTAGATCACGAACCGAGAAAATAGGTAAGCGCAGGGCGACGGATCACGAACCGAGAAACATCGGTAAGCGCACCGCTAGTTTTTACCTCGTATACTCTGGACGTGCCTCTGAGAAACGGGGCGAGCGTAAGGGGCACCTGGTTGATGGGGATTTAGAGTATCTCCTCTCCTCAAAGAGGGTGCCGCCGGAAAAGGTCGTTTTCCCGGCCATCCCTGTGCATGGCGGAGTGCAGCAAGAAGCGGGTACGGATTCGTCAGGTTCATCCGCCGATCTCCGCAAGCTAGGTGATTAGCGTCCACGGAGAGCAGGTGGCATAGTCATCTGTTTTGACTTTTGGTTGACATAGTAGCATCCTGACATAGCGGTAGGGTAGCATGGAAGCAAAGGCGGTACGGTTCCTCCACGTTACCGGTGTGTAGGATGGATGCCGGGGACGCGTGCGAGGGGATGAGGAGGTGGCGGGGAAAGTATTGGCTTGATCTGTTTTGCTTGTAGCAGTACGGTTCGTCTGCGTAATTGGGCGTAAAGGACCGGTCTGGACAATAAATGCCGGGGACGCGTGCGAGGGGATCGGCAGGTGGTAGTGAAAGTATTGGCTTGACCTGTTTTGCTTGTAGCAGTACGGTTCGTCTGCGTAATTGGGCGTAAAGGACCGGTCTGTACGATGGATGCCGTACAGGAACGGGGATGCCCGTGCGAGAGGATCGGCAGTGTTACTCGCGGCCGAGCTCGACGGGACTCCGAGCAGTTCAGAAGGAAGGCACGATCCCCTCCAGATGTGCTGAGACGCGGGTAGCAGGACGTTGCAGAAATTTCGAACGGCTCGGCTGAGTGGTAGTCGGCATGCCAAGCGTAGCAAGTTCGGCTGTCCAGGATCGGAGAGCGGGTGTAATAGTACTATGTTTTGCTTGACCTAGTGGCAACCTGACATAGCGCCAGGGGAGCATGGAAGCGAAGGCGGTACGGCTCGTCCACGTAAACGATGCAGCGTACCGGTCTGTACGATGAATGCCGGAAAGGAACGGGGGGGTCGGCAGTCCCGCGAGCCTCCTCGCGGGGATGGTAAAGGGCGGCCCGGACTCGCGACACGTCCAGATGATGCAAGACGTCGCAGAAATTTCGAATGTCACGCTGAATGGCGTAGGTCCTTCCGCGAGTCTCGGCTAGTGGTGGTCGGTATTTCAAGAGTAGCCCGTCGGCTGCGATAAGCAGTCGTCCATCCTAGAGAACAAGAACGCGAGTGCGACAGGGCAAAGTGAGGACGTAACTGGATTTCCGGGTGCCACATGATGTTAGTCTTTCTTGAAGGCCGGCTGTATCGAACCAAATCGTTACAGGAGCGTACTCCACGGACCCGTAAGAAGTCAGCTGCTGCTCGAATGATCCCTGCATGTGACAGCGGACACGGTGACCTTCCCAGTAGCATATCAGACATTCACTACGCCGTTCAAGGAATGACGCATAGAGCTACCACCGGCGTTCAAATCATTACCCACAAAAATTGTGATGAGAGTGGAAAGGGGCTATATGAAAGCGAAGAATAGTAAGTACGGGCGTACGGAATTGCGGTGGAACACGCGTTTGCGGCGTTCAAAGACATTCCGTCGCTACGCAGATGGAGTTAGAAGATGAACTTGGACTAGAGGGCACCCACGGTGTGACTGCGGGATGGGCAGAGACTGTTAGAGTCTAGCTCAGGCAGGACGATGCTTCCCTTGGGAATGCTCGACTGCTTTCTTGACAGTGGAACAACCGGGCAGAGGAGCTGCGTCAGTGCAAAAGGCCGTGAAACGAGGAAGCGGTACTAGCTACCGGAATAATTTGTAAATGCGGTTGAGCTAGCGTTCGTGGCATGACTCTCGGTTCAGGGGAGACCGGCGACTACGGACGATGTTTCCCTTGGGAATGCTCGACCGCTTTCTTGCCAGTGGAACAACCGGGCAGAGGAGCTGCGTCGTGAAACGAGAAAGAGGGACCAACTATCGGAATGATTTGGAAGCGTGCTCTCCTGTTCAGGAAGATCCATGGTTGTCGGGGCTCTCCTGCTGTCCATTTGGTGAACCGAGAGTATTCAATTCGAGCGCCCTGGTATTCTTGGCGTTTTCTGACAGGGCTCACTGGTTTCAGGTAAGGCTGAGACTTGCTGGAACATCTAGGCTGAGCAAGAGCAAGTACGTCTAGGAGACACCGGATTACATCTAGACCTAGGATGATGCTCTTTGGATCCGCGAGTCCTTAGTTTGGTGATTCGGCGTTCAAAGACGTTCCGTCCCTACGCAGATTGGGTTAGAAAATAAACTTCTACGATAGGACACCCACGGTGTAATAGGTGTGCGGACTGTGAAAGTCTAGCTTAACGAAGTCTCGGGCCGATGACTACGGATGGGTGTTCGACCGCTTTCTTGACAGTGGGACAACCGGGCAGGAATAGGATAAACGGCGCTGTTTCAGTGAAAGGCCGGGAAACGAGAAAGCGGGACCTGCGAATTGAGCTGGGTTTCGTGACATGGCCCGTGTAAGTCTCAGCTCAGGCAGGCCGGCTACTACGGATACTTTCCTTGGGAATGCTCGACCGTGTTCTTGACAGTGGAACAATCGGGCAGAAAGCGCGATGGCTAGGATAACGGGAGCTGCGTCAGTGAGAAAGGCCATGAAACGAGAAAGCGAAAGCAGCTACCAGACTGGTTTGGAAACGCGGTTGCGCTGTTCAGGGAGATCCACGGTTGCCGGGGCTGTCCTGCTGTCTATTTGACTGAAATGAGAGCATGGCAGGCAGCATTTGATGGCATTTTTCTGGCAGGGATCAATGGTTTCAAGTGAAGGCTGACACTTACTGGAACATCTGAGCTAAGCAAGTACGTCTAGGAGGCACCGGGCTAGGAGTCAATAGGCATTCTGGCCTAGCATTATGGCCTTGTCGCGACTCAATAGTTTCGTGATTCGTCGGCTCGTGATGAAAACTTGGAAAAGGCCTGGGACAAAGCACAATGCGGAAGGAGTAGAATCGTACCGCAACGGAGCGATTCAGACATTGGTGGATCCTGGAATAATTTTGTGTAGAAACGATTTATGTCGGTACCCTGGACGCAAAGTTGGCCTCTGGTCGCGACCCTCTGCCTCTCAGTCCATATCTGTTTGGTTTCGAGTAGATACGTTTGAGCAGAGAATAAAGGTGAATAGTAGTAACCCCTGCAGCGGGAAAGAGATTCACCGTGTCCGAGACGAGTGGCGGCGCGCCACCGCAGTCACAGCCACATCATGATCTGTCAATGGAAGTTTCAAAATAAGGAACCAGGGGAAGCGCTTCAAGCGCCACCGTCATCAACGGGACGAGGACCTGCGAGCGCTCCTACATGTTCATATCCTCAGAACTATCGAACATTGGCATGTCTCTCGTTTACTCTAGTCTTCAGCCATACAGCACGCTACCTTCGACGTGTCCAATACGTATCGTCCGACGCTTCTCTCGTTTTGGGGACTAAAGGTCGGGCTCAGTATCTTATGACCCTGCTGGCATCCTCACCAGGCGCTGCGCTTACTTCATGGGCACCATATGAAGTCAAAGCACTTCCGGTACGTCCTTATTCGCGAGACAAGTGACTCTCGGCACGTCAACGTTTGCTTCCGCCCGGAGATTTACGTGTGTTTAGCGTAGGATCGAGGCGCTCCGACTCTATTGTAACTCGCTCTATGGGCGGCACCATCAGCGATGAGCGCGCACGAGTAACCTAAACGGATCAGGCCGAACCCTGAAACGACTATTGCATGCAGCCGATTGGCGACTGGAATGTTGGTCGGCTTTCATATAGTGGCCACTTATGTAACCGCTACGGCGTATACGGCGGGTTCTCATGCCCATCGAGCATTGGCCGCTGTCCAGGCCGCTGTCCAGGCATCATATAAGTGCCCCGTCGGCCCAATGTGTTCAAGTTTTCCTCTTCGCCTCCTCCACCTCGCTAGTTCCGCCAGGAACTGCATAGGTATGTTCCTTCTGCTATCCCCGTCTGACACTGATCCTCTTAGCTTATACAGTCCATCATGGCTCCCCAATCACTGCCAATCGAACTCCTAGAGAAAATTGTCCAAAACGCCGATCGAGCAGAACTCCGGGCGCTGTCTTGTGCCAGCTGTACCTTCAAATCCATTACGGAACCGGTGCTCTACAACAGCATCGCAGAGCTAGGATTTCGGAGCACTGTCCATGCTATTCTCTCTGTTCTTAGACCAGGATGCGAGTATCGCCAGGGCTATGTTCGAAAGTTCTCCATCAATACGTTGGCTTGGGCTCAGCGAGCCAAACCGGAGCTTCTGCAGGGCTTCTTCCGTCTAGTGGCCCAGGCACTAGAGTCGTTTGTCAAACTTGACGAACTCTACCTGCTGGGTTTGCCACCATCAGAGGCGTGGGTTCTTGGTCGGTGCACCGCACAACCCATCGCTTTCGTGACGGACATCCCCCCGGGGCAGGTACTTTCTTCATGGCTGGAGAGACAGCGCCGGATGGAAGTCCTGGTGCTTGCTAACAAGTATATGGCACACTGGGACGAGCACGTTCAAGTGTCCTCTTCCGCCCTACCTAACTTGCGCCTTGTTTGCGCTAAAAGCAACACCCTGCAATCCCTCATTCCAGATCGACCCGTGAGCCGGGTCGTGCTGGACTTCACTCTCGACAACAAAGGCGATGGGTCCGCCTACGAGGATCTAAAGACCGCTTTCGCGTCATCCGCACGCCCCGTCCACACTTTGGGCATTCACTTCCGTCCTGCACCCCGGAATAATTACATCACATCAGATCTTCCTATGTTCGTCAACAAAGACGCGCGGCTGCTCGATGCTGTCACCTTCCTTGATATTCACGTTCCGACGTTCCGTCTCTTTGATGTAAGTCAACCCCGTGCGTTTCGCTCGTGTTGCAGTGATAAATTACGTTCTTAGGCCTTCTGTGATATCGCGAAGACTGTGGAGACTTGCCCAAACCTGTCTCGTGTTTGCGTGACCGGGCGGAACCCCCCCTTCGATAGTGAATGTGACTTGAAGGAAAATAGTCAACGTTGGCATGACCGCAGCTCTTCCCTAAGCTGGACAGAGTTCCGCGAGCCGGAGGGGCGGTCGCGTCGTTTCGCTTTGGACAAGCCGTCAGGGAAGATGGTTCCTGCTCCTGTGGCTGACGTCGCTGTCGGCGCAGACGCAGAGTATGAGTACTACTCTGCTCTCTTCCAGGCAGTGTTGCGAGGTTGAGGTCGCTCCTCAGCTCTCTGTCGATTCTGGCGTCATCACATTTTGTTACGCATGCCATTATACTCTACCACGGTGGCCCAGGATAGGCCGTAATATGCATGCTGTGATAGTGGATCATATCATGTTCAAATTTTATTCACCGACCAAGTAATATATCACTCGCGATCGCAGGGTATTGTATCGTATGTAGATCTTCGTATCATAATTTGCCGCGTTCATGTGGATCATCTACGATATGTTAGGACTTTCTTGCGCGACAGTTCCAGTGCTAACTCAGATGTTCCCCAGTACGAACTGTTCATCAGGCGAAGCATGGCACCCATCTGTCGATGATCCGGACCGTCGCCCTTCATCAAGATGCTTAGACCAGAACATCAGATTGTCAGCAGACATACCATCAGGTCCGGAAGATCAATTCGAACGTCGAAGGGTAAGTTAGTCATAGGACACCTTCTTGCTTTGAGTTTTGGAGTCAAATTTATCGCAACAGCGCGGCAACATTCGAGATAGTCACCCGCTCCATTCATCTTCTTAAACTGTTTATTCTCTCTCTGATTGCACTGTCGTAGTTGGCTCATTCATTCCTGCAGGCCAATGCAATCCGTTTCTCGTCGCAGCTTTACTTAGCGTTGCAACTTGGAGTGGCACTTGCGGAAGCAGCCACATTAGCAAGCCAAATATATGTCAATACGTCAATACAAGACGCTCGCGTTGCGCTTCTCGAGCTCCCGACTTCCTCTCGCAGTCTCCTTCATCACTATGTACTATGTCTCCGGACGGCCCTGTGCACGCAATTCAGTGTTTCTTCTGTAATCCATCTACAGCGGCGCACACGTATATGTCTGTTCTGGACCTCGCCTCATCTAGTTACGACTCGGTCCTCGTAATGGAACGACTCGTACTCCTGAAGCATTGCAGTTTATCCGTCCATCGCACTTCCCTTGCAGCTGTACCTAACCTTAGGGGCTTGCACCTGTAGGAGGACATGCGATCAGGTCCTCTCTTGCGGAGTAGTGTCGCGGAAGGGATCGGTCGCAACGGTACGCCTCCTCGTTTGCGGTACGCGCTTCTGACTTCCGCAGGCGACCCAGAGGGGCTGATGCGTACTCTTTTCTCTGACACGGCTATATAACGCCGTATTGGCAATCAGAGGCGTGATCTCATGTTTGAAGTGAAAGTTTTGGGCGGAGGGGTGGTTCGCCTCGGTAATGGAATATCGCAAGATGGGAGAGAGAATCGAGGCAGAGGGTATATGGAAGTGAGAGCGGTGAGGAAAATAGCCAAGAGAAGCAAGGTAAATGTGGAAGCAAGCCCTCGGGACCGCATTTCAGGGACGATAGGCACCCGAGAGAAGAGTGAGTAGGCGAATTTGGACTGCCAACGGGCCCCAATGGGCTTGCAAGGGCGCTGGTGGAGTTGAGGAGGATAGGGCTGAGCAAGAAAGCACGGCTCCTGCGGGACCCCATGCTCGGCGTGGGCGGATACTTCTCTCCACAGGTACAGTTGCATCATCTCACAGGAAAGCTTGATAAACTGCGATGCGACATATGCGGCGCAGCTCTCTGATGCAGGGGGTGAGGGGTTCCTTGGTGCGTCTCATTGGTCTGTCGAGCTTGTTCTGACAGCGACGAGGGGCTTCGGTGGGAAGATGGTGAGTCAGTTCTTATGCTGCGTTTCACGTGTAAGACTAAGCTCAGGCTATTTTAAGCACCTATGAAAAAGGTTCCGCAGAAATTTGACTAAGGGCAGTGGCGAGCAGTGGCCCCTACTGTGCGGTGTTGAGACCATATAAGCGACGAGGGCCTATCGTGTCCTTCACAACTGGACAAGCGACCTTGTCAGCCGCCACTTGTCTATCCCCGCCATCCTCATTCGAATCGATTGCATAATTATGTCTTCTCTTACCTCCACCATCCCTTCGAAGCGCATCGGTATCATCCTTGGCAGCTCTCGCAAGGGAGGCAACGCCATGGGAATTGCCAGCTGGGTCTCTGCTTTCCTCAAGAAGAACATCCCATCCGATGTCGAAGTTGTGCTTGTCGACCCTATAACGGCCCCGCACCCTCTCGGCCCCCTCCTCCATCCGCAGATGCCATCCCTCGTCAAAGAACTCTCCGACTACCCGACGCAAGCCATCCGCGACTGGAGCACCTTCGTCAGCACCTGCAGCGCGATCGTCGTCGTCTCACCTCAGTTCAACTGGGGGTACCCGGGCGAGCTGAAGAACGCGCTAGACCATCTCTACTATGAGTGGCACGGGAAGCCCGCGATGTTGGTCACGTACGGGTCAAGGGGCGGCGCAAAGTGCGCGGAACAGCTGCGGCAGGTGATGGGGAAGGGGCTGAAGATGAAGCTTGTTGGGCGGGATGTGTTGGTGGCGCTGTCGCACGATTATATCGCAGGCCAGGAGAGAGTGAAGGGAGAGGATGAGTTTTTGAAGGCATTTGAGGAGCCGCTGAAGGAAGCCTCGGATGAGCTATATGAGCTGATGGGCGGTGAGGCGAACGCTCCGGCATAGAGGCGGATGTAGCTTGTATTGGATTGATAGTGAGTGCTTCTTGAATCCAAGACATGTCCCGGAAGCTGACGCAGCTGTCCCCCGATAGCCCATAGACCATCACCCTACATCTCGACGTCCTTCGACTTGCTTGGATTTCCATACCCTAGTTATACCTAGACCGTAAGTCTAGCTGATAGTCACGCATAATGGATATATGTTCCCAAGGAGTGGCAGCCAAGATAAATGTCCTCTTGGGCCTCGCGGGCCGTATGATGTCTAGTTTATACCTTCACATGACGGTCGACTATACATATAACATTTCGACCCAGCGAGCAGAAAGTAACTGCTTCTACAAGGTCATTGGTGTCCATGCACATGGCTTGAGCGAACGCACTACAATGAGAGGCCATGAGCGAAGTTATTTAGGAATTTGTCTACAACTCTAACGACGCCTTTTCATGGCCGTACTTCCTGATTTGGTACGTTTACGCATTCTTAGAGATCCGATACCTGACCTTATCGATTATTTCACCACATGGCTAGTATATAAAGGCTCGCGTTGCATGTTCGTCGAGTAGAGAACTTTGTTCCCCTCTCAGGAACTGTTGACTAAGATTTGTTCTGGTTCTTGACCGTTGTGAACTTTGAGTTCCTATTTTCGTGGACTCACTGCGTAGCAAGGCTACGTCTAAGTCTTACAAGTTGCATGTAAACCAAGTGCGTACGCGATGTCTTGCCTACGTCGACGGCAATTTGACCGATGTATGTTCCCCGAAACTCGAATTCAGCCTGCCATCTTGAAGAAGTACCAGTAATACTGTGACGACGGCCGAAAATTCGCTCGTGTTCAGTCTGCACAAGAAGATTAACATACAGCCGCGATCATGTCCGTGCCAGAGCTGCCAGACGAGCTCCTCCTTGCCATCTTTAAGCACTTTGATCCGCTTGTCTTGGCCAATTACTGCGTACCGGAGCTCGTTGATATCACCCATGTCTGCCACCGCTGGCGAGAGATCGCAGTTGGCACGCCTGAGCTATGGTCGAACATCTACATTTTCCATCTGACAAATAAGAACCTGCCACTTGAAGTGATCCTCCGACGGTCGCAGCACCTGCCCCTCAAATGTCAGATCTACGCAAACATCGAAGTTCAGCCACGGAAGCTTCTGATGCGAGCATCAGAACGCATCGAGACACTCAAGATCAAGGCTCCGAAGTGCGTCCTGACCCGTCTCATACACTTGCCTATCGGCCCTTTACCCCTTCTTCGTGTTCTTGAGATCATCGAAAAAGAAGACAGAACGGGCTTGACCGATTCCGAGGAGACACTCGACTCAGAGCAGTTCTTGGAGCTCTTCGCGGCGTCGGAGCTCACAGAACTTAATCTCGACGGTAGATCGTTCACAAACATCGAGCCCGTGTTGCAGCCCTCCCTGACGCGGCTCACTCTGTGCAATCGGTACTTCACTGTCGACTACATACTCAAAGCCCTTACCCAGATGCCACTACTCCGCTTCTTCTATCTATCAGGCGATCTGCCAAGCTCCCGGAGCGACTCTTTACGCCGTATGTACAAGGGTCTTCCTCTACTGGACGAACTACACCTGAATATGCGTGGCTCGCACGGCCAGATTATCCGCAAATTTGCATTGGTTCCTCCAAAGCGCCTGGTCGCCGTGAGTAACGGGTATGCAGATTGTATGGTGGCAATCAGGGACGTCTACCATGATCTAACCTTCGTTACCCTCGAGTGGATGGACGTCTTGGACGGGTTCATCTGCTGGATGAACTATGACCCGTGTTCGTACAAGGAGGCGCCGGTGTGCATCCTCCTTCCTGCCTCCTCACCCTGGCCGCTTTCTTACTTATTCAGGATTTGTGTACGGTATGCGATCAACCTGCGGGCTGTCCAGCACTTGGGCATCGGGGGCTCGGTTGCTGAGTCTGATATGCAATTCATTCTGAATGGCATGGAGAACTTGGTCACACTGCGTATCGCTGGAAAACTGGCTGTCAAGGCGTTCTTGATGCGCATGGATTTGAAGGCAAAGGAGGCAAAGGCTTATCGGACTGCTTTGGCTGCTCAAGGCGAAGAAGGAGAAGGCAGACAACAGACTGTAGGTGTCCAAGGTGTCCGCAACCCACGGCTATTACCCAAGCTGCAGACTATGATCCTGGAGGATATGGATCCGGAAGACTTTCCTCTCGAGTACATACACCAGGCCCTTTGGCTCATCGACGCCAGCCATAGCGCCCCCCTCTCCCGGCTGATTATCCGAATGCCTTTTGGAATGGATCGGTCTGTTCTCAATAATCTGCAGAGCATGGAGGTTGAAGAGGTCGTTTGGGATGATGGCATGGATTGGCTCGGGGTAAAGGAGGAAAAGATTGACCCTAACATTGTGGAGCTTGTTATGTCCGCAAAGCGTTTTTCAAAGTCACCGTAGTCTCGTGTCTTTCCATGCACGGCAGCGTAGACTTAGGCGATTGATGAGTCGATCTAGCACCCTGGCCGGCGCGTCTATGGAGGGACTAAGAATGAATTATACTTGCTGTCCTGATGGTACAGGGCCTATTCATGGGTCCAGCGGTGTGAGTTGGGATGGACGTGCACGTGAGGAAGTGTGGCTGAAGTTTGTTTGGCCATATTTTCTGTTGCCTCGCAACCAATCACAGAAAGGCCTCATCAGTATCGCAATGCGGCAAAATTGCCGCGCACCCTCGACCTCCCACCACGCTCGCAACCGCTCTCACCGCCGCTGTGGCCGATGACGGGACGTTTCCTTCTCTACTTCTCGCTCAGCTGTGCTGCTGCTCCCGGCGGAGTCTTGTGGGTCGTGGATCTGCGCTGCAACAAGGACTCTGAACCGAGCGCAAGAGGAGCCGTGTCACGGAGTGCATCTGGAACTTTAGTCGTCACTAGTGGCGCTCTGGACGGTATGAACTCTGACTATGTTTGGATACGAAAGATTTCTGCTCCGAACGGCAACTGGACTGTCTGGACTTCAAGGTAGGCGCTTGAAAACCCTGGAGATGCTGCTAGACGGGCTGGCTGGCCTATACAGATCTCACTGGGGGCGAAATGACTTACCACCTCGACTAGGAGCATCAAACATGTGGCTCGATGTTCTTGAGTCAACCTCCAACCTGCCCAGGATCCGCTCAACGTGAATCATCTTTCTTTCGCAACGTCTCGTCCGTCCGTCGGCATGCACGTCTTCTGCTATATGGCTGGTCTTCGCTGGCAATATTCGTGCTTCCGGTTCAGCTTGTCTCATCCCAAGGCTTAGCCTATGCCTTGGTACTATCGTCAAGATCTAAACTGTACTCGCTTCGCTGTTGGACTTACCTGGCGGCACCGACTAAACTTTGGTATACTGTGCCGCAAACCCTTTAAGCTTTATCTGGTCCGGATCTGACCTCCTAGTCAAACTCTAGATTGCTCTTCCGGACGCTCCCTGAGTCTGCTTCGCTCCCTGAGTCTGCTTGTCGGTTGGGCATGTGCGAACGTAGTTATCATGAAGCCCTGCCTCCGATGGATTGGCTTCGCTTCACCCCGCCTCTTTCTCGTTACTCAGAGCTCCGTGCTAGCGGCTGTTCCTCTAATGTCTCCGTCCCTAATCGTGCTGCGGCGTCAGATATGTCCGATCGTCCCAGACTTCCTGCCGCTTTATGGGGCTATCATTTCAGCGGGTAGTGACTCGGGTTCCGATAGTTCATGCGATGCAGGAGTCCGTTTCTACTGGAGATTCTATGTCATCGGCCGCCGCGCACTCTCCTGGCCTAGGGAGGCAGGGAGGCAGATGGATCCTTGCGCTGAAACTGACTCTGAGCTGCAATGCTTGTTTTCTACGGACGATACAAATCTGCTGCACTCTGCGCAATCTCAGACCAGCAGTACCCTAGCAGTGGTCTAACAACAGTCCGGGTTCTCGGCGAGGACGCCACAACCGCCTTTGCTTGGTCTTGTTTGGCACTTTTTAGATCCTTTTCTCACGATTATCACTTCTTGTCGACCGTTGCTCTGTCGCCTTCTGTCACTTCTCCAAGTGTCCTTACCTTCAAGCACCTGAGTCACCACAGAGGACTATCGAACCTCCACAGATCGAATTACAGCCGGTCGTGCTCTCCATGTCAGGAATTGTGCCCATAATCCCGGCGGATCTTCAGCAGTACAAGTGAGTCGATAGGGAAGAGAAACATGGTCACTGATACTGAGAGCGGTACACAAGCTCGTACGTTGAAGATCCGAAATGGCAGCGCAAGTTCTCCATTATATGGGCCTCCTTTATTGGCTTTGCTATCCTCCTGGCGCTACCCCGGTTCCTTCGGGCGGTCCGCCGTGGACGCGCCTTTGATACGCTCTTTGGGATCTGGGAAGACTGGAGTGGGAAGGGATTTTACAAGGGTGTGCCGATAAAGGATTTGGAGCCGAGGCAGGATCGGAAATGGAGGGTGTCGAGTGGAATTGTCCGCACTGTGATCTCGACTTTGCTGTGGACGATACCAAAGTCGGAGATTAGTTTGGGACAACGTGAGCGTTATCTCCGCTGTATACTCAGCCGGGTGTGAACTGTTTGCTTGGATACAGTCTTGGTGGTTGGCGGATACCTCGCTACCGTACTCGTATGCATGATCAAGAATGCCCCTCTCATCGAAAATCCGAACCGTGCTGGTAAGTACGGCCCGATAACGGAGGTTCTCGATAGCTGAGAGATGCTTTTCCAGGATTTCTTGCCCTCGCCCAACTTCCAGTTGTCTTCCTCTTCGCAACGAAGAACTCTGTCCTGTCGCTCCTCCTTGGCCCAGGCAACGGATATGAGAAGCTCAACTACATTCACCGTTGGTCAGGTCGCGGCATGTTCATCTGCGCTCTCGTACATGGAGCGCTATGGATCCGCAATCACGTTTCGTTTGGCCTACCCATTCTTGGACAACAGAAAGAGACGTCTGGCGTAGCAGCGTTTGCATTGCTCTGCATTATCGTCTTGACGTCGCTGCGGCCCACACGGAGGTTTTTCTACCAGACGTTCTTCTACGTACAGTACGTCTTGCGCTCCCGCGATAGCGTGCTGCAGGGCTAATTGGGATTTAACCAACAGCGTGCTCGCATCCATATCGTTTTTCATCACACTGTGTTACCATACCATCTACGCTTCGCCCTGGATCTTCCCTCCTCTTGCCTTTTACGGTCTTGACATCCTTCTGCGGCTCCTCCGCTACCGTATCAAGGATGCCACCCTTGTCCCTGTTTCCAATAGCATGACGCTGGTAAGCCCATCAGCTCACCCTCCTTCCTCAACAACTAACCTTCCCTTCCTTATTGTAGATAAATGTACACAATTGCGACGGTGGTTGGCAACCCGGCCAACACCTTCGTCTACGGGTTTTCCAATCCTCCCACATCTTCGAGTCCCACCCACTAACTATTGCCACGGCCCCGCCCTCCACTACCTGTCTCTCTGCACCGGGGCTCGTGGTTGGCGCAAGGGCTGTGGGAGACTGGTCCAACTCGCTACACCAGTACGCTCACCAGCAGCTCGAGCGCCTAGCCCTACAAAACGAGAAAAGTGTCGAGGAGCCATTGGGGGCACCGGTGCAGGTGATGCTGGACGGCCCTTACGGCGGATGCAGCGTCGACCTGGGGCGGTACGAGAGCGTCTTACTGGTTGCTGGCGGGTCAGGCGTTACCTTCTCCCTCAGCGTGCTGGATGACATTGTGGGACGGTGTTGCCGGCTTGGGCGGCGCGGAGGGGAGAAGACGCGCAGGATCGAGTTTGCGTGGTGCATACGATCCTTCGGATGCATCCAGTGGTTTGCCTCGCAGCTCACCGAAATAGCCAAGACTTGCGCGGGCACCTCACTCGACCTGCACGTATCCATCTTCGTGACGTGCCTCTGCGACCCTGAGGCTGTGCCTGACATTCCGAACTCTGTGGTCACCATCCACCGCCCGTCGGTACACGCTCTCCTCTCGGACCTCGTCACCCCTCCTTCGTCATCTCCGTCGTCTGATGACGAGGTGGACGTAAAGAATAAGTTGAGTTGGGTGGGTTTGGGAGGCGGCGTTGCGGTATGTGCGAGTGGCCCCGAGACGATGACAAGGGAGGCCGCGAATGCTGTTGCGAGGATTAGCGCAAGTAAGGGCGTGGAGTTGGGTGGGGTGTCGTTGCATACTGAGTTGTTCGCTATATGAACGTGGCCTTGGGCTCTGTAGGCTGGATGTACCTGGATGTATTCATGTATTTCACGGATTTCATGTACGGTCTCATGTACGACGATCTTTCAACGAAAACTGTAGTTATGTGCACGTGAAGGACCCAAGCTCCCAGAATTCGAGGAGCGGTCATTGTCATAACAGCGTAACATCGTACAAACATTGCGAATGCAAAAGCACAAAAAAGCCATATTTCCTCTCAAACAAGATGCGCACCCATGTTCGTGTACCGACCAAAGAGCGCCTCTCCGATGCCTAAACCGACAACAATAGACAATATGAAACCAACTTGAAAAGTCCTGTCGAAGTTGCTTCAGCCACCATCCATAGATAGACAGCAAACACACCGACATTACGACCAACATAAACGCAAAGCTTAGAGCGGACTGGGCAGCATACATGACACCTCGAGGGATGTCGTTCGAAGGGATGAAGGGCATCGCAGTAAGGAACGCGCGCGGCAGTGGGGCTGAGGGGATGACGGGAATCGAGGCGGTAGATGATTTCTCTTTGAGCTCGGGTCGCGTTGACTGAGGGAGGGAGGGATTGTTGAGTTTATCAGATAAGGCTTGCTGTCCACTATATGAACCAGCGTCAGTCTCGCTGTCCACACACTGGTCTTTTTCGAGGGGCAAACGCCTCCCTACACGTTCCAAAGGGAAGGGTGAGAAGCGATACTCACCTCTTCGACCAAGCCATCTCCGATAACGCCCTGATGCACGCAATCCACCTCTCGACGATAGCCAACAAAAGAAGACCGATACAAGTTCCAACCATCGCACCCGTGGTCTTGGGTACCCATCCATCAAACCAGAGCACGTCTCCCGGCGTAAAGTGCAGGTACGGTAGCATCTGCCCTTCTGCGAGGGACATTGCACCGTCCATGGACATGTCCATGCCATTCGAGCCATGTGCCCAGACAGGCAACGCGAAGATGCCGACCAGGTGTAACGCAATCATAGGATATTCCATGGTAGTCGAAGATACAGCGAAGGTCCGAACAGTATCGTCGACTGCAGTGGTAGAGAACGGGTCGATAGAGCGACGGTCGACAAGAAGTAATTAGCCGTGAGAATTATGGAAAAGGAGTAAATAAACACAAATAATGAGGACCTCACTGGTGGCGGAGGTGTGGCGTTCCCCTGACTCGGTAGTTACCACCAAACCGTATCTTCCCGCATTTGCCGCAGCCCCGAAGGAGTCCCATCACAAATTACAGAGCTTGTCTAGAGCGACCTCTGAGGGCGACAGTCCTGCGTAGCGTTGCCACACGGCAGAACGGGGAGTGGCACAGGTTATCGGTCACATGATAGACCAGATAAGTAGCGGGATGCCGGGAGGAACCATGGTCATATCTGGCGCCGCAGCACATGTCAACGCAGAGACAGTGGAGCAACAGCGGCAATGAGCTCTGAATAGCGGGAGAGAGAGGCACGGTGAAGCGAGGTAAATGCAGTGGAAAGCGGCTTCGTGTGGACTACGCTCGCTCCTGCCGACACGCGGACTATCGGCTTAACGAGGCCAAGAAGAGTCGACAAGCAGATACAAGCAGCGTTCCGAAGAGCAATCTAGTCAGACTTGAGGTCAGATCCGGCCCAGATAGAGCTCTCAGCGCTTCGCCACACAGCTGACCAGAGTTTAGTCCGAGTGAGCACTACCAGGCATCGACGACAGCGACAGTATAGAGGGCAGATCTTGTGAGCAGCGCCAAAGACAGATTTAAGGCACTAAATTCAGAGAAACAAAATTGGAAAGACGGATATTGACCAGTGAGAGCAGGCCGTATAGCGGACACGGCCTGTGCTGCTGCCGTGCTACAGAAGAGAGTGGGATGTTTCCTGAGTAGTTGATCCGAGGAGGTCGATAAAGGACTCCAGAGTGTCGAGATATACTAGCGCGACATTTCGAGTCGGCTTCTTGATTCCGAGACAGACGAGCCACTCCGCACGCCATCTTCACGGTTGCCAGGTCCATGTTCCAAGGCCAGACAATCGTCATGTATGCATGCAGTTCAATACTACAGCAGGCTCAAGACGAGCGGTAGTCGTGTTCACGCCCGCCAGCAACGATGCCAAAGCCCCAGATACGGCCCTTGCTCGGAGTACAGTCCACTTGCTTCGGTTCAGTTCTTCAGGAGCGAGAAGGGAGAGAGACCTCGACGGCGCCACAGCGTCGACGAGCAAGGCATGGAATGGTCGTTGTGGTCGGCGGTGGAGAAAGAGCGATTTTGCCGCACTGTGATGGGAATGAGGCCTTTCTGTGATTGGTCACGCTGTCTGCCGAGGGCAAATACTAACAAACTTATCTCAGCCACAATACTGCCCATTGCTACTGCACACGAAATAACTGAGATCTCTGAGACCATCGACAAATCGGAATGACACTAATACGACGTATAGTTACAGTCAAGAGAGTACAGGTATTGCGCGGACGTAGAAAGTGACTTTATGAATGCAAACACTTATAAGTTATAAGGCGTAGCGTAACACTGGTTGATAACTTCAAGGACTCCGACGCTTTCCTTCCCGAGCTCTTCTTCACTCCGTAACCACATCCCATATAACTTCTCTGACTTGCTTTCTCCGGATATCATCGAGGATAGACTGCTCGACGCCGGCAGACCTTTCGATGACCAGGCGGGATAGAGGATTACCGCGAGTCGTACTGATGAGCAAGAGGAGTCGGTATATGTACACTTACACGCCATTCCACATTGCTTCTTTGTTACTTTCTTCTCTATCCAACGCGCCATTATATTTACGTCATGCCCGGCTTGCAACCAATATATAAACCAGATACTTGTTAGTCTGCAACACATTATCCTTTTTCTTCCTCTTCCCCCGTGCTCTTGGGCAGACATAAACCCCGCTGATCAGTATCCCTGGACATTTACTAAGTAATACTGGAGAATCGATATAAGTCGCGGCTGACGCAAGTCGCTTTGCAAACAGAAGCCTAAGGTAAGCTGATCAAGTCGTACGTGGCATGTCATTTGTATTGATCCACAAACCAGATTGCAACTCTTATAGGGAATATATTATTGTCAGCATGTGTATAACAGCCCACACACACAGTTAATGTAACTGTACCGGCCGAAAACCCAGATGTTCGTCATTAGATAGGCGCCATATGGGCGCTAAAGTGGACTATTGGCTCGTGGGACCGCAGTTATCGGGCTGATTCAGACAAAGGCCGCTTCCATAACGTCCCTTACAACCGCCCAAGTTGGGCGTCCTTTTCTGTCTCCACTCACCTACATCGCTTCAGACGTCCAGCTCACAATTGGTGGCCAAAAGTATGCCTGCAAGGTACGTACTCTGGCTAGACAGAGTTTCCCGCGCCAAGCCAACACCGATATTATGTCCAGCGGCGAAAGGACTGTGAAGATAACCGGTAGGTAGCGCAGCATTCGACTGGGAAAGCAATTGACGCCGTTCTCAGTGCTCGGCGCGAATGGGCTCACAAAACGCGACGTTTTTAAGCTGCCAGACCCGTCTGTGGTCGTGAGTGTAGATGGTGAATCGCAGAGCTTCGAGACGACCACGATCCATAAGAAGCTGAATCCTTACTGGAACGAGAGCTTTCATCTGTGAGCAGTCTGATACCGAATCATTACGAGAGTACGGCTGACTCTAGCCGGTTAGAAACGTAACCGGATCATCGGTAGTCACTATCCAGGTGCGCGACCAGCGCAGGGTGCAGAGGCGCGACCAGGGTTCTTTGGGATCCGTGACCTTCAGAGTTGGAGAAGTATTCGACTTGGAACAGGGTAACCACAGTACGTCCCGTTTTCGGAACGTCTCTATGTCATAGCTTTGGCAATGCTGAGTTGAACCGCTTTCAGAGGTTTCCACGCTTGACCTTAAGCAGACGAACGAGCAGTACGCCATCTACGGCAACATCATGTTCTCTCTCACTTCAGAGGGTCATGCAACTACACCCTCCGTCGCTGGGGCGTCGTCTAGCAACAGTATCTCACAGGCTGCCCGTCCGCAGCCGGCGCCTGCATGGGCGCCTGAGCCGGCGTCGTCTCCAAGCTTGTCGACGTCTCCCTCCGGGTCTCATCGGGAGGTCCATCGCACGCAGTCGCAATTCCTCAGATCAGACAGCTCGTCGACGCCCCTCCCGCCGGGATGGGTGGTCCGCATCGACCCTCGCGGGCGGCCGTACTACGTGGATCACAACACGCAGACAACGACATGGCACCGGCCCCCCGCTTCCTCCACCGCAGCTCCCTCCGTTCCGCCTTCACGCTCCAGCACATCGTCCAGGCGGACACCGGCATCCAGCGAACACCACTCCTCACAGCAACAGCACGCCGATGTCTCCCTCCCGGCTGGCTGGGAGGAGCGCCGCACTCCCGAAGGCCGCTCCTACTTTGTCGACCATAACACGCGCACGACCACCTGGCTCGACCCTCGCCGCTCCAACCTGCCCTCTCGCCTCGCTGCCACCGCCGCCTCGGGCGCGAACCTCGGCCCCCTGCCGTCCGGCTGGGAGATGCGCATGACGTCCGTCGGGCGCGTGTACTTCGTCGACCACACCACGCATACAACTACGTGGGAGGACCCGCGGCTCCCGACAGACCCTGGCGCGGACGCGCCGCAGTACAAGAAGGACTATAGGCGGAAGCTGATCTATTTCAGGAGTCAGCCGCAGATGAGGACCAGGGAGGGCAAGTGCGAGATTGCACTGCGAAGGAGTATGGTGTTTGAGGATAGTTTCGGGGCGGTGATGAAGTTCCGGGGGAGTGATTTGAAGAAGAGGTTGTTTATCAAGTTTGAGGGTGAGGAAGGGTTGGATTTCGGTGGAGTGTCAAGGTATGCGCGTTACCTTTCCTAGTGCAAGGATACCGCTGACAATGAGTGCAGGGAATGGTTCTTCTTACTCTCGCACGAGATGTTCAACCCTTCGTACGGCCTGTTCCAGTACTCGACTCACGACAACTACACCCTTCAAATCAACAAGGCTTCCGGCATCAACCCCGAGCATCTTGACTACTTTAACTTCATCGGGCGCTGCATCGGTCTCGCAGTGTTCCACCGTCGCTTCTTGGACGTGTACTTCGTGCCGAGCTTTTACAAGATGATGCTCGGGAAGAAGCTGACGCTGGCGGACCTTGAGGGTGTGGATGCTGATCTTCACAGAAGTCTCATCTGGATGCTGTGAGTGACTTTTCCCAGTCCAGGTATGGGCAATCAGGCACTCACTAGCTGTGGACGATGCAGAGAGAACGATATCACAGACATCCTCGACGAGACATTCTCCACCACGGAAGACCGCTTCGGCGAAGTCGTCACGGTGCCGCTCATCCCCGGTGGCGAGGACATTCCCGTGACCGAGGAGAACAAGCGCGAGTACGTCGAGGCCCTCGTCGACTACCGCATCTCGACCGGCGTGAAGGAGCAGTTCGACGCTTTCATGGCCGGGTTCATGGACATCGTCCCCAAAGATATGATCAGCGTCTTCAACGAGCATGAACTCGAGTGGCTCATCGGGGGTATCTCCGACGTCGACATGTAAGTCCTCTGTCGCCCTCCTTCCTCATCTCCCCGCCCTAACATTTCTGTACAGGGACGACTGGGCCAAGTACACCGACTACCGCAACTACGAGAAGACAGATCAGGTCATCCAGTGGTTCTGGGAGTGCGTGCGCAAGTGGCCGACGGAGCGCAAGTCGCGGCTGCTGCAGTTCGTTACGGGCACGTCGCGCGTGCCGATGAACGGGTTCAAGGATCTGCAGGGCGCGGATGGGCCGAGGCGGTTTACGATAGAGAAGTGGGGCGACCCTAGTCAGCTGCCCAGGAGCCATACGTGCTTCAATCGGCTGGATCTGCCGCCGTATCAAGACTATAGGAGTTTGGAGCAGAAGCTTTTGTTTGCTATAGAGTGAGTGGTCCCTTTGGTGCGAAATTGAACGCGATGCTGATGGGTGTTGCAGGGAAACCGAGGGATTTGCCCAGGAATGATTTGTTACCATGCTGTTGTTGTATATCTGACCGATTTTACGCTTGCTATGCTCGTCGTTGTACTATATTTGCTTCCACGCACGATTTTGTACATCCTATTAGTACGCTACGATATGCTCCCTGGTGTTAAGGCAAGAGCACAATCCCTTAATATACCAGACCGCTGAGCTCACCTTCGTTGTTTTCGTTGTTCTCTCACTCGTGTGCTCGGCCTAGAGACCCTTTACTGAGAGTTGTGACGTCTGGCCTCTATTTTTTACTTCTGTCCGCCTCTTGGGCCTTTGGTGCCAATGGGAGAGACACGAAGTCGTTGCTCGCCTCTTAGACTCAAGACAGAGAGTCCACGAATGGAAATACTGGGTTTTAATGCATATACTCGTATTGTATCATAACTATTTGACTACATATATACGTAGATGCCATGTAAAGGCTACAGGATGCTTAATGCTGCACTGGACGACCCGAATAAAATAGCATTGCGATAAAGACTGGAGGGTGAAATGTTACGTTGCGAGGCTATGAAGGAAGGAGTGGCGTAATAAGACCGGGCTGAACATCATGGAATGAAACGTGCCGATAACTGAACCTGGGTATCGAACTTACGGAGCAGCACCACAGAACCCAGCTACCTCCTCGCGACCCTCTTCCGCTCCCGCTCGTCCACGTCCATGTCGTTTCCATCGCGTTCACGCTCCCGCTCCCGTGTACTCCGCGTCCTTCTTCTCGTACCGGCCGCCGAGCTACTGCTTGCCTCCGTAGTGGAGTTCTCACCCAAATTATTGAGTGTGACCATGAGGTCGTGCCGGCGTTTCGTGCCTGCACTAATGCCGAGAGGCGACAGCAGGGCAGTGTCGTGTACGGGTGTCGGCGTTCCGAAGGAGGCTGTCGGTGTGAGAGCGGGGGATGAATGACCCAGCATACGGATCTTGGCGTTCACGTTGGATACACCGAGCGGGAGCGGTGTCGGTGTGGACGTGGCGTCTGAGGGTAGGTGGAGGCGGGAAGATGAGGGTGAGGACGTTGGGGAGGAGGACAGGTGCCATGCAGAGTCTCTGGTGGGAGTAGCAGGGGTGTGAGGCGTCAGAGGAGTTGGCGTCGGGCGGTGCTAGATGGGCGGTAAGTATTAATGGATCCTGATACAGCGAAAAGAACGTACTGATTCCTTGACGCTAGATGAAGACATTCTACTTGAAGGTTTGCTGGCATTGGAACACGCATCCCTTGGGTTGGTGGCCGGCCTACTACCATCCGCTACTCCAGACCCGACGCCTGGCTTGCTCTTCTCCTCATCTTCATCCTCTTCCTCCTCCCGCGCCTTAACCGCTTCAAGCCGCGCCTCCACCCAGTCCATCACCCTGCCTATTGTCATTCCCATCCCGCCGGACTCGCTATCCAGGCCATCTTGCATCTGCGAATCAGACACGCCTTGCTGGATCATAAGCAGGAGGTCCTGGCATGCTGCTGCGTAGCCCGCGTTGTATGCCTTCTTCGACGTGTCTCTCGAGGAGCGGTAGAGTGTCGTTATGCTCAATGCCGCAGCTTCATAGTTCGTCAATATACTTCATTTGGGGGTAATTCGATAACAATTGGAGTCATGGCGTACCTCTAAACTTGTCCATTAGGTCCTTCTCTGCATTGGCTAGGTTAGATGGAGGAAGCGAGTTGGCCAGTGTGTTCAGATTCAGGGATTGGTGGTCCATCTTGGCCGTTGTCGTCGTAGCTGTCTCGTTAGTCGTCGGTGAATGGTGAGTCGGAACGATGCACTCGACGCACCGCATCAGTGATCCGGCCAAAATCGGCAATACCCCTGTGTCGGCATTTAATCATTTGCCGTACGTGTCTTGCTTCATTGCCACTTTGCCACTTCACCAAATGGCATTTACTCTCGGCCTGCCGCACGCCACTGGGACATCCATCTGATTCTAGGAAGTTCAAGCTGACAGGTATAGTCACCCTTGCTGACAGTGATGGCGGTTGACCGTAATGTGTCCCTGTCTACGTGTCCTTCAAGCTTAAATGGGCTATAGGATAGGGAGACTTGGTGCGGTTCTGGTACTATGCCAGTCTAATGCCGCACCTATACGTGCAAGGAGGTGTGCAGTCTGAGATATGTTGTCCTGCCCCAGCTCGCATTTGGCCAATGCATGGTCGAGCTCGTCCATCTGCTCAGTGCCTTAACTCGGAAACCGTTCACTTGCACGATCTTCTCCAATATAGACCCTGATTCCTTTCCCTTACTGAGCGATATAACGAAATGCACAGTGGGACTCTGTGGGACATTTATTAATTGCTTACTTAGTAGTGGTCGCTAAACGCCTGGAAGTACATCATCACTCCCGGGGAGATTGGCTCCCTGTCGAGTCACCGGTACGTTCCATTATGCCGACTACGCCTGGCCTACAACGATTTACTCGCGTCCAGACTCCTTATATCACTTGCAGATGTTGCATCACTATTATCCCTACTTAATATCCAACACCTTGAGTCTCTGGCTGCGTTGATGGACGACCCTGCCTTGAACAGATATTCACCATGTGGTTCCTTCCTTCCCCGAAAGGCCTAATATTCCGCAGCAGTCATACCGATGCAATTATCTGGACAATGCGATTATCTGGGTGTTACAATGGTGGCTCAAGTGTCACCTGAAAACTCTGCCTGTTGTCTGTGGATCGCGGCGGTTCAGAGGATGTGGCCTACTTAATACGAATGGTCCGCGAGAATTGCTTCCGCAAATGACTTGGAGCATGTCTCCGTTCACAGGAATAAATATACTGAAATGAACAGAAAGATTCATGCCTTGAGAAGTTGTCGAAGGGGCGAATTCGAGACGCCAGTGGATGCATCCGGCTAATCGATGGCATAATCGCTTACGCCATCATATCGGTCCTCCGAGTCACACGTAATATTTTCTGATCTTTTTGCGAGCGTACTGCAGCCGTTGATAGCCAATCTACGCAACTTATACTCATGGCCATGATCTGTGGCAAATGCGTCAATGCACCCAGTCACGTGATGCAAGCCACATTATTTCCAGGTTTGGGAATCTTTCACTTCAGCTCCTGAAACATGCAGTACTGACCAGAGCCGCGCGCCTTTGATGGAATTTCTGCATTTACCGTACGTGAAATTGACTACTGATGCCCTACTTGTGCTCTTGTTTAGTTTTTACAACGGATTGGAAGTTCAGTCCCGATATGATCACGTCGCCATCGACCCTTCGTGAGTTCCTCAGAGAAGCCCATAAATCTACTCGTTCGTCTTGCTCACAGCTTTTCCTTCGTCCAAGCAGAAAACTACCCCATGCGTGTAGCGTAGCCAACGCCAAGACCAGGACGAACAAAGTTCGAAGCCCGGGCAGGTACCAGCCCGTGAAGCCGAGGAACGCCACAAAGATCAGGACATGATGTGCGGCCGAGTCAACGTAGTACGCTAGCCTGTGGAGGCGCGATGACTGGCGGTTGCGGAAGTAGCCAGTGCGGAAGGCAATGATCGGGACTAGCGCAGGGCAGACCATGATTGCAGCGCCGACAAGAACACACCACGGGAGGAAGAAGACGACCTTCAGAGGCAGATTGACGGCTTGACGAACTCCAAAAGGACGATCTTCTAGAGAATGGGACGACGGCGGCGAGGCAGATTGCATATTTTGCGGGTCTTCTTCGAAAGGAGTGTGTGGAAGGGACTGGCATGGGCACTCCCAGCCGATTGGTTCATCATCCTGTCCGTTGTGGTGAGGACCACATTGACGACGAGCCACTTAAGAAACTTACGAGATCCGCTAGGTATAAGGGCTTTTCTTCCGGCAAGTCATCTGCGGACTCTGTCGTAGCAATGTACGAGGGATATTGAGGCTATAAGAAGTGAGCCACGGAAAGGATGACTAATTGCGACACTGAATCACCTCAGTTTTAACACTCGAAGCTTCTGTTGCAATATCCTCTCCTGTTTTTGAGAGCTCATCTGGGATGGTGGTCACACTATCGGAAGTTATGTCGCCAGTCTCGATGGAGACTACATTGTTTTCCTTCGAGCTCCCATGGGGGCGAAGACCGGCCACTCTGTATCAATACAATTAGTACGGTATAACCGCCGGTCCGGAGTAAAGACAGACTTTTGGACTAAGGCACCCTTTAGCCGCCTCGCGCCCGCCACCGCAGTTCTGTACGTATCCTTGGGGATTCGCCGGCGGAGCCTGGATGGGCTCTGTAGGAGTACGTTGTTATTCCGTCTTGATTGGGGTCCAAGGGCGAGTGGACTCACGGTGCCATCACACGTCAGAAAGATGTCTAAGACTGGCTCTGGCTCTGTCTCATCAGTAGGCGTCTGTGTCCATGATGGACGACTAGAGCGTGAGCCGAAGCTATCACTTGACGTTAGGGACGGTGCAGATGTCTGTGAAGACATGTGGCTCTGGACAGCGGAGACTAAGTGAGCAACGCACATTTCGTTGATTGGAGGGCTAATCACCTTATACACCGTGGGCATCGTTCGTCTGAGTACTGAAAGAGGAGAGGAGAACAATGCGGCTCTTAACGGCGTTAGGACGGGAAGTATAAGGCAGATTTCGTCGCAGACCGAGACAACGCGGCATGATGCTTGAGTCAGCCGCCGGCGCCCATAAGCTCACCAGTCCACCAAGATATAGCAGCTCAGGTGCAACCCAGTTTAGATCGAAATCAGATGCATCAGCATAAGTCAGACACCAACAGCGATTCAAATGAGTTAAATAAGTACTATGTGAGGAGATTCCGAAGGGATCCCAGGCTGAAGAGCGATCATATAGACAGCCATTTCCTATACAGCTCTTGTGCTAGTGGAGTCGCACCAGTAGTGACATAGATGAGAGATAGGTTGTACGCAGCTTCGCGAGCTAATCCGACGTCCTGTAACTATCTTAGTGACATCTCATCGCTTGACAGAATGCCGCTCACTTCGTCCCGCCCCAATTTGTCTCCAGCAAGCTGTAAGACGCGTTCATACTGCCGAACTGCATGAGAATGTAGGCCTACACCGTGCGTGAACAACTCGTGGGAATCATACAGAGGGTTCACGCTCACCTAGCTGTTGGAATGCCCTACCAAAGTTGTACTCGACTTCATCAATCCTGCTTGGGCGTGCCTCAGTGCGCAGCGTCCGATATTTGGACAAGAATGCCATAGCCTGGAGGAGGTCAGAGGAGCACGGAAAGCCGGTACGTTGTAGCCACCTGGGTTACGAGGTGATGCCGATTATCCGCTTGCCGCTGCATAGCGCGACCCAAGGAAGCGACCGCCAAACTGAGACATATAAGCGGTTCATTGGAACAATAGTCGTATGCATGCAAGAGGTAGACTGGAAGTAGTCAGAAGAGTCTACTTATCCAGATATTGGACACGCACAGATTGCACTCTGGTAACTCTTAGCTGCACAGCAGATTTGTCCGTAGAGTCCGATAAGCATGGGATTGTGTCTGGTAGGAAGAAATCTGTTAGGCCCCGTATCCGGAGTAGCTTCCGTCTCATTTTGAATTGCGTCTCCCACATCATCTCCCGCTGCGTCGTCAGCTTCTTCTCCCTTGTTAGGTCCACCAGGAGCTAAGACGTAGCGGCGGCCCACTGGGCCCCACCTGAGGGCCTCCCTATCTTTGACAGCAGTGTCGTGAATTTTCATCTCTCGTAGCATATGCTTTTGGAGAGTTGAGATTATGAAAGAATCCGTCTGCCTTAGACCACTGGCCAGGGTTGCGCAAAGCAGGCGGAGAGGCTCGTTGTTGAACTGATGCACGTTCATGAGGCGGCGACACTGCTCCAACGCTGCTGGGTATTGTCTGGCCTTTGTAGCGCATGCTGGAGACGTATGCATTCACCACCTCGACGCAGGTTTAAAGAAATTCTTGCTCACTAATGATGGATAGTCTGATAGTAGTTTGAGCGGAAGTTTCTTGATAAGCGTTAGAGTACAATATATGGCGCAACACTTCTTCTGCTAAAGCATATTGATGACGGTTGGTGAGAAGAAATGCGTACTATGGACCGTTTATCAGCTGAATAGCGCCGGCAAGGAGTCACGAAGCTGACCTGCATGAACAACCGCAGCCAGTTGTCGAAGGTTACTCCTCTAAACGCATTGGCAATGCTGAGTCTTCCCTTCTGAGATAACCGTTCGCTCTCTGCTAAGCGGTCAGTCCATATTTCGGAGATAATCCTGTGCTTTTACCGAGCTCAAGTTGGAGACGGGATGCCATATCCTCCTCATTTGCTTCGTCAGAGCGTTTCGACCGGCGGTGCTGGCGGAACATCCCCGGGAAAGGATTATTCTGCGTCTCGGAGTGAGCCTACTGGTAGATCAACAAGGAAATACTCGCTTACCCTCGTCGTGAGGAAAAGATTGCGCGTTTCCCGGAACGTCTCCACAAGCTTCTCGGCTTCCAGGAGCCACTCGCGTGCGGTAACCTCATTTCCAACCATTATCTCTGGCCAGAGGTCCCTTACTCGGGAGTACCCTCGTATGACCTCCTTCTCCTTCTCCTCTTCCAGGGCTCGCACCTGCGCAGGCGACAGTCCAGACTTCGACTTGAAGGTGGATTCTCTGGCCTTTCCTCGAGATTTTTCTACAAAAAGCGAAGAGCTGGGCATAGGCATGCTCTCCTCCCCTCCTGCACGGTTTTCGCGGTGCATTCTGCGACGATGGTCGATCACTGGCAATCCGTCATCGGCCTGTCCGCTATGTCAGAAGAGAATACTCGCCTTGGTGGACTAGATCAAGGGCTTTCCGGGGTTCGTTGAGAACCTCATATATCTCAGCTAACTTCATCTTCGCATCGGTGTTGAGTGGATCGGCCAGGATGACTTCCGCATATGAGTAATCGCAGCCTTTGCTACTACGCAGACAAATGCTGACCATGTTGGTATACCTCCGCCGCTTCCTTGAGATCTCCTAGCATGCGTCGACACGCTGCCGCTTGCAGAAGAACGTGGAGACTGCTCGTCTAGGGTACTATTGGTCAGGCACGGCTGGCATGTCGTCGGACAGGTAGAACGTACGCTTGCGTCCGCGCCGAGGACTTCATACACCGGTCGCGCTTCTGCGTATATCTCGCGCTCGAAGTAGGCGTCCGCAATCTCAGCGAACAGAGGTGCATAGTCCATAACATTCTCTGACAGTATGATGGTGGCATGCATCTGTTGGGGAGGATTGGTCATCATCGAAGGGAGCGGTGATAAATGAGATACCCACCTTCCCTTCATCCATGTCGCCCATCTTGATCCTGGCGATAGCAAGGCGATGCCGAGCGTTGACATCCAAGGGATACATCCCGGGGCGAAGATCGCCTTCACGCACGATTGCAAAGCCAGGCAGTGTCTCGGGGTCAATGTCGTATTCACGGTCATCCTCGCACATATCCCAGTACTTCTGTTCCGCACGGCCTTGCAACCAACGGCACCCACGCTTGATGACCTGGATGGCCTTCTCGTACTGGAAAAGTGTGCTCGTGTTATACAAGTCCGCGAGGACGAAGAGGTCCATCAAGTCAAACCCAGCACCCGATACTGAAGCGCTGCTGTCCAGGTTAACGCCGTAGCCCGAGGGAAACGTCAACTGGGAGTGGTCGAAGGCCGCTTGGAAGAGGGACGCGCATGTGGATAGATCAGAGAGCTCTATCAGAATTGGCCGGAGTTCTTTCAGGACCCCCAGGTCGTGCGGAATATGCTTCAATACCGCCAACAAAGATTGACGGGCCTAATAAGAAAGGTCACTCAGCCCCAGAGCCATAACGAGTAATTATGTATCAGATGCACCGTTCGGAGATCCCCAATCTCTTTAGCAATAAATGTACGGTCCAGGAGGGCCTTGACATTAGTGGGGTCCAAATTATAGAGTTTTCGGTAGCAGTAGATCGCTTGCTGGTTGTATCCCAGCTCTCTAAAAATAATGAGAGACTGCGATGCCTTCACGAATCATGCTGCGTACTTGGATTGGACGGCAAGCCGCTCCCACAGTTCCGGGTCGTGCAATAAATGGGCTGCCATGATCCGCAATTGCAGCGCCTTCCGGATATCCCCCATGTCCTCGTGGCATTGCGCGAGGACCGACCAGGCGGAAGCCGCTCTAGGCTCTATTCGAATGACTTCTAGCATGGCGTGGATGCACGCTTGCAGGTCGCCGTCGACGTACGCTTGGTTGCCGTCACCAATCAAGGACTTAACCTGTTGAGATAACACTGGACCGGTTCGCCGACCCCGCTAGAGATAGACCTGGTTTAGTGGTGGATACCGAGTGGCTTGATGGAAACCCGGCCACCTTCCTCTTCAGTCGCCCAATTCCTGAAGCAGCGCGCAGGTCGTTTTTGAATTCTGCGTCTTGCTCTTCCGCGTTGAAATCCCACACTTTGCTGAGCACACCGGTGGTGTCGGTGCCAACGTCTGCCTGCCGCAGGCTTTCCACAAGGCGACTGAAAGAATGCCGTTAACGAAACGAAGCGCCTTCCAACGGATAAACGCGGGTACTCAAAGTCTCCGTCGTTGAGAGTGCCTGGTCGCTCAGACGGCGAGGCATCCACTGCATCCTCCAGTTTTTCATCCGATTCGTCCGGCGCGAAGCGCGAAGAATCGTTGTCGGAGGTGTCTACCCACTCTGGTTACTATCTCTTGCGAGATCCGGCATTGGCGGTACTGACCGGTCATTTCATCAGAAGAGTGCTCTTCGGAAGAAGACATGTCCTCTGATCGCTGATATGCTGCGGAATAGTTTGGGTGGGCCATGCAAAGTTTGCGGTTTGGAAAGCGCAGACTTCCAAACCGCAGACAAGAACCTACCGCTCGGCACAGTTCGGCAAGTCCCGGGAGCGTATATACAAATTAAATCCAACTTGGCTGGTGCTACTACCGCGGGTTGCTTCATCTATCTATATCATCCGCGTTGTCTCCTCGTCTTGAAGAGGACCGCAAACTATGACATACGAAATAATATGCAAGTCTATTTCACGTCGCCGGGACGTTACTGATATATCCGCTTTTTTTACAGTTGCTCGGAACGTCGACAACGTACACATACGGTAAATGAAAGTTCTGAGTGGCTATACTCTGTGCGATCAAAGCGTGTGTACAGATCAAAACTGATGCTCTCGGAAAGTGCCCAAGGCATGCGGCTTTGCTATGGCTCGAGGACGCCGCGCGGCCCGAGCTTTCAGATCAGGTGTAGCATGGTTTCCCACTGGTTTATTCGACAGTTCGGAGAAACTTCGACTGATAGAATCTACGCCATGGGCTCCTCTTCTGTGGTCTGCTGCCTCCGGTGAAGACGGTGCTCCTGTGATGGCCTGTATCCTCGCCCACTGGATGGAGACGCGTATGAATAGCAAGAAGACACGCGAATCGCGGTAACCCAAGGCCATGGTACAACAGGTATGGTATGCTAATCGGCCAAATCAAGATTAAGACCTCCGATTGAACCACCATTGTTAACAAACAAGGGAAGTACGTTGTTCATCTCTCGAGCTCCTCCAATCGACGCCGAGTTCTATTCTCATGTTATCTAGATAAGAATCTTCCGCTGCTGCCGCTGTACAGCCATTATTCGGCTTCTAGTGCCAAGCTTGCTCAGCCGCGACACTGTGGAAGCGGCGTAAAGCAAGTAGGTCTGAGGGATGAAATTGTAGCGTCGCAGAATCGGAGGCAATCATCATCCGACTTCCCGCAGCAGGGTCTGTGGAGGGGTGCGATGGACGTTCCTTCTCCATAAGTTTTGATTAAAATTATGGTACCGCCCAACGTCCCTGGCAACACAGGTCGCAAATCCCGAAATTTCGGGCTATCCTACTTGACGGTCTGGCTTTCATAGGCTGCAGCCTATACTGTGGCATGTGTCATAATGCCCTCGGGAGCACGGGCTTATCGAGATCGATAGAGTTATGCAGATATTGACGTTCCAAGCTTGATGCATGATCGAGGCTAAGGATGGACGAGCCCCAACTTCGTTATGGCCCACTCGTTCAATCAGTGCACGAACGCAACGCCCAGATAAGTGATCCTCGGTCCTGTTGAAGATGATAGTTATCGCTAATACAGTCGGAAATAGACCGCTCTCGCCAGGATATTACACAGAGAGCCAGAGTATTTTTGGCCGGAAACAAAGTTGTGTCTTCCCGAAGGAACTGGAAGGCGGAATATCTTCGACCAACACATGGTGGGAGTCGGAAATAGATACCATATTGGCCCCGCGGTTTATTTTGATTGTGGGGCATTTGCTCGCCATCCGTCCTCGGTACGTAGCTGATCCCGATGCGGGTCTCTCTGTTCTAACCTTCTTTGACGGCTGCATGGCATTGGGACCAGCACATACCGATCAGCTAGCATAACGAGCGACATAAACGCATGCTTGATGCTGCTCTTTCGCAAATCCCTATGCCGATCGTCATAGATGTTGTCAATGATTTTGTCACCGTGGACTCTTGTTCCGGACACTCCAGCCACGAACCTGCCAAGGGAATGAATTATGCTCCAAACTTCCGAAATCACCCCGCTCTCCTCGTGTCTATTGAGTTTCACCACCCACTGGTCGGCGTGGTGTGAGAACCGAGATGCTTGGTTAGGAGCGGAAGCGAAAGTGCGTAGCTCGTCAATCGCTTGTGGTGGTGCCTTGATGTCCTATGACCGACTTATTTTATTCCGGTCGCGTTGAAATTGATAATCATACGTTCATGCTGTATGATCCCGGCAAGAAGATGCCTACCGCAGCTGGAAGTACGTTCCCGTTCTGTAACCCGAGCAGGCCTGTCAACAGAAGATACATGCACCTGAATTCTTCTTCGTCCAATGAAGGCCCATGAATTCTTGCTTCGCTCCGGATATCTGGGAAATGGGTAGCCGACTATCAAAAGCAAGGTATTATGGTCAGATTATATTCCTGCTGACCTTCATCCTAATCTGACCTCTTAGAGTGCCGCTCGAAGCAAAAATATCGGGGACTCCATTGGCCCCGGTCGGACATTGGCTCGCGGAGCTGCAACCTTACACGTGGTATCTGCGTCCTCTGTCCGACGACTTCGCCCGGTCAATCCAGATATCCGCACTCTACGGCTGTGTTATACATAGGCTGTGCGTGACCCGTATCGCAACAGCACATCAGGAACCCTACCATCCTATACCACTTGTCACTAATTTGATGAGGCGCGGTTGGGAGACTTCTGTCTTCTGCCGATTGGTCAGGACTGGTTTAAAGAGGATGACGGTTCAAGCTTACTATTACCGTACATAAGAGACCCCGTACCGTCATTGGTCGTGTCAACAGTCAGTCCTCGATGCCCGTCACTATCCCGCTCTCAGATATCTGCCAATCCCATCTGGCAATCACTTTCGACAACGCCTCCGTAGATGGCCTGTCGCTGCGCAGCATGATCCCTGTAACAGGCGCCCATGGCTTCGGCGCTAAACATGGTTCATTGGACGGCGTCTATCTCAGCTTCTCCCTCGTTCAAGGAGATCACGGTCTCGTCTTCTCTGTGTCTCCTTGTACATCCTCAGGATCCCGGAATCTCACTCGGACAGACATGTCTGCTTCTATGGATCACGGTAGGGAGGAGCTCTCTGGCCATACCAACGTTGTGTTGACGCATCGTAAAGTTAATACGTCCTCCACGTATGAATATACGCAAGACCATTTTTCGACTCAGGACAACCCGAATATATTTCCTAAAAGCTCTGGAGGTTTTGACTACGCTCTTACTGAATCAATCGACAAAGCCTTCACACCAGCGGCTGATATATCTTATGGTATGGTTTCTAATGGACCGGATCACTTGCGTACTGACGAGCGGTATAGTGGTGGATGGATCGGGGGTTAATATTCCGAGCCTTGCAGGAGAGTGGTCGCCGACTTCAGTAAACGTGGCAGATAACGAATTTGGTATGACATATGCCAAGCCTCCATCGGCATGATACTTACTGACAATATACTGTAGACTATTCTGCTCTCGCATTTGCAAGCCTACTCACGCCATCCCTGCTGTCGGATCCGCTGCCAGCCCATCATAATGAGTATTCTAATCACTCGAGCTACACCGGTATCGCCTCGACAATCGATCAATCGCAGGATATCATGTCAAGCAGTAAATCATCTCCCACATTATCCAACACTATATCCCCTTCCTGCTCATCCTCCCTTTCGTCGGCCCGAGATACTACCTTGCCATGCGACGAGTTGATACAGTTCGACTCCGTCAACTACTACGATTATCCATCGCCGGATTCAACACTTGGGTCCCGCACCACTGTCTCGTCTCCTTCTCCTGAGACGCATGCCCCGCATGCCTCCTTCTCGACTTTCTCGTCGTCCGGTGGCAAGTCTGGTGTTCAGACATCCAAGCCAACGACTCGTAAGGCTCGGCGGCGCCGTTTTCAATGTCTCCACCCGAGCTGTGCGCGCCTCTTCACCTCCGAGTACACGCGGAGGGTACACATGTCCACACACAACATCCAGCCACGCAAATCCCTGCCTTGCACCATGCGTGAAGAGACGGGCTGCAAAGAGATGTTCTCACGAGCGCACGACAGACTTAGGCATGAGGTCGCGATGCATGGCAAGGAGTGCGAGTGGGTCTGCAATGTCTGTGGACGGTTCTTCTCCACCGCTCGCATGCTGGAGATTCATAAATGTCCGGGCACTGTTTCTGGATGGATCAAAGCGCGGTGTCCCAGAATTCTTGGCGGTCAGTGCCTTCACCTCTCACTAAATGTTTTGGCTCTGACATGTCGATGACAGAAATTTCGTCTGAATGATTCGAGTTCTCGTCGTCCGAGCGAACGATAAGGCGTACGTTCTGGAACCTATGCCTCCATTGTTTTTGGAGGTATTCTTCGACTTCCTTGTATTACTAGTACTCAGCAATCCGAATAACCTCTCCGGGCTGTGCTGGCTTGTATCTCTAGTTCATTTATACTGTCAGGAAGTGGGGAAACTGCGGGTCAGCTTGGATCTAGTTTGTGACAGATTAGAACTTACATTGTGTTACTGTATCATGTAATGCCATAGAATGTATGACCCGTTGTGTCGGTAAGTTAGAATGACCTCCAATATCATAGCCTACAACGTAATCATACAAAGCGCTACAACAGCTTCGCGCATTATTATACATATGGATAATCCAGAAATCCGTGCACTCTTGAGACTAGGTCATACGGCATTTGGCATGGCCTCCGTCGCCTACTTGTCCATTTCTGCCATACGAACCCAGAGACCTCCGTGAGAATACATAGTCAAGTGGCTCTTCGGGAAGAACCGATCAACGGCCTTTCTTCCTTCTCCATCTGCCCATGATTTGGGCGGCAAAGTTCCAGGAGCATGAGCAGAAGGTTCCAATGTCATGCTCGAGAAATTTTGGAGAAGACGGATGAGCATGAACGACATCTCGTTGTAAGCAAACTGAGGCAGACCGTAATTAATCAGGAAGGTTCCGTAGTTCGGCAATACCAATAAGGTACCGACCTGCTGCCCCAAGCAAATCCGAGGTCCTGCGTTAAATGGCAGAAAGATGAATGGATTCGGCGTGAGGTATCGCTTGAGTCGTTCATCAAGGAAGCGGTCGGGATCGAATTCCTCCGCTGCAAAAATATCCACGTCAGTTCTCGAGGTCACAGGAATTGTCCGAGAGACCCGGACTTGTGCAAGGAGTATATTGTGCGTCCGGATCATGACTACATAGGGAAGTTCTAATGCTCACCGTCGGGACCCCATAGGTCCTTTCTCCTGTGCAAGAAAAGAACAGAGTAAGATACGCTGCGGCAGAATAACGTCAGTGGATTAGCCAGGACCTTAATAGGAAACAGGTAGGTACGTAGTCCTGGCGGGAACGTAGATAGGCTTCTGCGTTGGATTGGGCGACGAGAGCGTCGTAGCATGCACGGTCTCACTAAGCGGTAGCGAAAGACGTCTTAGCATGCGACCTTACTCAGCTGCTATTGACGCTTACCGCACGTTGAATGGAACCGCGGGATAGAGCCGTAACGTTTCTATGAGCGGGCAGAGACGTGATGTTAGTACACCTGATTGGGTGCCCTTCCCATAGATGAGTTATTACCGTTGATAACAGCTCGGAGGTACTTCATGTCTCTGATATCGTCATAAGTGGGTCTTCGGGTCGGTCCCACCTTGTCCAGAATCTCGGAGCGGAGCCGTGACATGACGTTTGGGTACAGCGCCAGGAAATAGACTATGAACGTCAGGGTAGCAGCAGTCTGCATACAGACGTGCGATATGAAAGATAATCACCCCACATACTCGTAGCTAACTTACCGTATCTCGACCAGCAATGAGAATGTTCAAGATCTCGTCCTTCAGAACAACAGGATCTACATGTCAATGTAAGTTAACAAACCTTTTCTCGGTGGAGCCACTAGGACAAGTGGCTGACGGATGCGAACATGAGCTCACCAGAAGTGAACTTAATCAGATGTTCCAACAGGGTTTCGCCGTCATCAGCGTCTTCGCCACTCTCCATCTTTTCTATCGGAACGGTCGACTTGTGCTTCCTCAAGGCCTCTTCCAGAATCCTGTCAACATATCCACCGACCACCTTCATGGGCGCCTTAGTCCTGTCATTGGTGATTTCAAACAGTGGCCAGACGCCGCCAACTCTGGCTCTGTGAGCAGCAGCTTCCTGCGCCACTGCGAAAGCCTCCGCGAACTTCTTTGCCTCACTGGACATCAGTGGAGAGCCGCGGGGCAATGCGGGAGCTGGAGCCTTTACGCCATAGGGATAAGGTAACTGTGCGGAGAGCGAACGAACGTCGTTCCCAAAGAGGAATTCGGTTGCGGAATCGAGCGTGAATCGAGATATCAGGTCCTGCGAACGACCGTAACCTCCCTCATCAGTTACCCCATTACCCACTCCGACGTCGAGTTCGAGCCAAGATTTACCTGGAAGTCAACAGCATAGCCTTCCGCGAACCTTTCCTTCATCCTGTTTATGGCCTCCTGGCCGTGCCGGTCGAAAATGTCGAAGTGCGATATTCGGTCTCTAGAGAAGAACGGCCGGGTCATCGAGCGGTGGAATCTAGTCCAAGATCAATAGAGGGTGGCTAGCCAAGATATCTACCTACTTCCACATATCACCTGCAAAACAAAAGCTCAGCCATTAAAATATCGATTCCATGACAATGTCAGGCTGTATTACCATCGGAATTAAACACGCCGGTGCCTAGCAATGATGCCATAGACTCCTTGAATTTGTCGCCTGCAGAATAAGTTCAGCACATTTATCCAGATTGAGCGGCAGACATCCTAACCTTTGATATAGTTCGGGAAGTCAGTCGCCAGGATGGACTTGATGTGGTCAGGGTCGTCGGTGACGATGATGTCTTCCCATAGGATCCTAACATTGAAGACTCTTCCGACTTCAAGGAATGCCTTTACCATGACTTCACCTGTGCTCATCAAACTGGGATCAGGCTCAACCAATACTAAAGATGACGGGCAGCGCACCAGGATAGCCGTTCTGGGCAGCCGCCCTCATGTTCATCAGAGTGTCGATATTTCCGATCCACTTCCCTTTCCATACCGGTGCGGGCCTGGCACCCATCCTTGTCGCCTCTTCGCGCTGGTTCCGCGATTTCCAGTAGATATTGATCGCCATCCATGCTGGGAAGCTCACGAGAACCAGAATCACAGAAAGCCACATCTGTATGTCGATTCCTAGTCCGCGTCGGAGGAAGTCAATCGCGCAGATCATGGCAGCCGGAGCCAGCGAAATACTAAGTGTTGCGCGTATCAAGTACGGTATACCAGGTGGAACCATTGCGGCCTCTCGATGGTGACAGCTGTGGCTGATCTGCAGAGGTTACCAGTCTCGAAGCTACTTCCCTGCTTGCGGTCGTCGTCTAGCAGCAGCAGATATGCGCGTCGAACAAAAACAATTCTCTCTCTTCTGCTGAGCCAATATTTAATACGGGGTTCGCATGGGGCCTGAGCACCGGACCAGAATAGCCCCGTGTTGGATTCGAAATCAAATGCCAAGGTCCAAGACTCCAAGGGTCGCGAAACTGAGGAGGCGCGCATAACGCGAAGAATGGAACGTACTTGCTCACTACGATGGTCGTGCAGTGGTCCCTAAATTCAAAGGTGTTTTGCCATAGGTTCCTGCGGAGCCAGGCGTTGAGTCAATCTGAAACCTGCCAACAAATGGCACCGAGTGGCGCGGAAGAGCGCCGAGACACGTGCGCGATCCGCCACCGTTCGAGGTCTCTATACACATCGCATAATGCCAACGGAGAAATACTATACTGTGGTTGTTCGAAGCGGTGGCAGAGGAGCGGTATCCCAGGACACAACTGATACATATGTTGATAGCGAGGTAGATATGTACACCGACTCCATCTGATTATCTACGTATACCTACGCGGCCCAGATATACATGAAAGGGTAGTGCAACCCAAGAGTGTGATTTCGTGCACTACTGGCTCTCTGCTTGACCTTCAGCTTTAGCCTTCGCCACAGCCTCGAGCTCGGCGAACGTGCCACTTCTAAGGCACATATGTCGGAAGATACCGTCGTCCTTCTGTATCAAGTTGTATGGAGTGTCGAATTCGGCGATTTGGCCGTTGTCGAGGACAATAAGGCGGTCGTAATCAATCACGGTTTTCAGACGATGTGCGACTATGAAAGACATCAGCCACCAGGAACAAATCGGAAGGATAGGGTATACCTGTTAGAAGTAGCGAGTCGTTGAATTCTTCGCGGATAGTCTCTTGTATTTTGGCGTCGGTGGCGAAGTCGATACTGCTAGTGGCCTCGTCAAGGACAATGACGGAGCTCCTCCGGAGCAATGCACGAGCCAAAGCCACAAGTTGCCTTGAAAACATGAGGCATCAGCACAGGTATACAGCCTGTAGTCCACGACACAAACCTTTGTCCTTGCGAGAAATTGGTACCGCCCGCTGAGACTTGCGTCTCCAAGGAGATAGTGGTCCTTGACTCCACTTCCGTCGAGGTTGCGGAAACGGCGGACGACGCAACGGTGGCCTCGCGGTCGACCCCGTGCACTGACGGCGGCCGCGACGGTGCACGCGAGCCTCTTTGGGAGTCGTACGCAGTTTCAGTTATCATTCGTACGCGATAAAGTACGTCCAGGCATTCTTCGTCCGTGTGCTCGTCTACAGATTGCATCAGTAAGGCAGGCATGGAAGATAATATGAGGGGTCTCTCACTGAAGGGATCCAAGTTGTCTCGTAGCGTGCCTGAAAATAATGTCGCATCTTGAGGGATGAAAGTCTCAATAATAAGATGTACGTTAGAATTGGCACATTTGGTCTCAAGGCGGGAGCTGCTCACGATACGAGACCTCAGATCGTGCACGCCGATGGTTGATATATCGATTCCGTCGATCACAATGCGCCCACTGGTAGGGTCCACCTGCACGCGCTTTAGCGGGGCTCCATATCAAACGCAATCATCACGTACAAAGCGCAAGACACTCATGGCCAGAGTCGATTTTCCACTCCCCGTGCGGCCCAGCAAACCAACACGTTCGCGAGGCCGCAACTGGAAGGAAACACCGTGAAGGACAGCCGGCAGCTCCGGAATATACTTGATAACAAGGTCCTCGACGGATATCAGAGCGTTTTGGTTTGAGCTGGAAGGCCAGTAGGCGGGAGGCCTGTTTGACTCGATCACTGCGGGAGGTTCCTGGGGTAAGTCCAGGTATTCGACAACCCGCTCCACAGAGCTAGTGAACATGAGCAAAAATCCTGTCCACAAATATGCCGACTTTACTTACTTTAGATCAAGTTCCAACGCGGTCCAGTACCGACATGCCCAATAGCTATTGAAGGTGAAACTCATGGCGGAGGTTATACACAGACCAGCAATACCAGGGGATACGAATCCCGATAGCGAGAACAATGTCGTAACGAGAACAGCTACGGCTCCCAGTATCTCGAAGTTCAGCATGAGCCATCTGTTGGTCATCCAAAAGGAGTACCACATCTGATAAGTGGGGAGTCAAGTTAGACAGCACCGGTAGAGAATACAGAGTAGAGACTAGCCTTCGTAGTAAGGTCGATCCTTCCGTGCAACTCATTTAGGAAGCGCTGTTCAGCTGAGAAGGCTCGAACGGTAACTATTCCGTCCAACAGCTCGCTGAAGCCTGCGAAGATAGGAGATCTACCGTTGGACTCCATTCGCCGGAGATCTCGTCCGGTGTTCAGATACCCTACTCCAAGGAAGCGGTAAATTAGTCCTAGGACAGTTGCCGGCAGAAGAAAAGCAGGGAAGACAACGCTGATGTTCGAGGCACATCAGTAGAGCAAATACGGCAGATAGGTATTGTCAACTCACATAATTGTAATTACCGACGCGAAGAGGATCGCCAGCGACGAGTTAACGGACTGGAGGGAGCTTGATAGAGAGGAGTCTACAGTCTCAATATCCTAAACACGAATGATGAGCTACGGAGTACCATACACGACATGACCAATGGTACCTTGCTGAAGCGGTTGAGCATACGACCTTAGTAGCCCAGATTGTGTTCAACCGTCAGCCATATACATAGGCAGGATAGACTGCCAAACGCCTTACCGTGAGGGGTGACATCGTGCCATCGCATCGTAGCGCGCACCACAGCTACCAGCAATTCGTGGAACAATAGTCGCGACGCACGCAATGCGCCCGTAATTTGGGTAACAATCGAGGCGAGATTGATGGTTGCAGTAGCAAGCCCAATCAGCGCGTATATTGCAACGTAAAAGAGGGGGTGTTCCTGAGCCCTTGGAAACTGTACCGCGTAGCTGGACGGGCCCTGAAGTCCCTTGAAAGACATTTGCGCATGGCTCATTGAGAGATGGGTATCCATCACAATCTCGTGCTCCACCGCCGCAGAATATGTGTGCAAGTATGGTGTTGCGAGAGAGTCAGCCTCCCCGCCATAAGCTTCACCCCAGACCTTCAGAAAGAGGACATCAAGATCAGGTCGAGAGCGATGGCCTCGAGTCTTACCTTGATCCAGAGTTTCTCGCTGACACTTGCGACCTATAAAGAAGGAAAGAATGATTAAAACTAACCGTACTGCTCGTCGCTACGAACCTGCATTAACACGATGAGAACAGCTATGATTGCCCAAGTCCAGTACGACCTAAGAAAGATCAGCGTGGTAATGATGGCGAGAACAATAATACGTACGAAGCCTTCAAATAAGTCTTGTAGATGGACCACTTGACGCTGCCGGTCTCCCTGTGCTCGTCTTTCACCAACTTCCTTGGCTTCTTGTCGGCAACCTTGGCTTCTACGTCCTCAAAAGCGTCTTCCCCTTGAGCCTCGGCCGCTAGCTGTTCTTCTGTCTTTTCCTCCTGTGATTCAGCTTCCTTAGATTTATGATCCGCCGTCGAGCCATGCGCAATATCGTCAAGAAGCCCGCGCTCTCGAAGCTCCTCAACCTTCCCTTGAGTATCGATCCGACCATCCAACATGCGGACCAAGTAATTAGCGCCTGGCAACACGAGTTCCACGTGATGAGTGACAAGGATCTGCGATGGACGTGAGCAGATCCGTTTTCTGGATAGGACGATGAGTGGGTCTACGAACCACAGTCCGATTCTCAAGAAGAGGTCCTTTCAGGAGCTTCTCGAACAGAAGACGCGCCGTATGGCTATCCTAGGAAAGAAGGGACAATCATTTGGTGTAAATTGATGAGGACCATAGCTGCACTTACCACTGCACTAAGCGGATCGTCCAGGAGAACATACTTGGTCCGTGCGTATACGGCGCGGGCGAGTGCGACACTGCACAGTGAGTCAGCGAAACAGGTTAGCGCTCCAGTGGCAATACTCACCGCGCCTTCTGTCCACCCGACAAACTCACACCCCGTGCACCAATCTCCGTCAAGTCTCCGTCTTCCAAGATGTCCAGGTCAGGCCTCAAAGCGCAAGCATCGATGACCTCTTCATATCTCTTCTCGTCATACGGGTAGCCAAACAGGATGTTATCCCTGATGGACTGATGACGCAGCCACGGAGATTGCGCTGAATAGGAGATTGCATGCATAAGGCCGTTCGCGTCGATCCTGGACGGATTTTTCAGCATGACGACCCGTCCAGATAGTGCCGTCATTTCACCGAGGAGGGCCATCTGCAATGAGGGGTATAAATGCTCTATGCCAGTTTATTGACGAGAGTCCAGCATGACTCACGAGCAGCGCGGTCTTTCCACTAGCAGTGGGTCCGGTAACGAGACTGAGCTTCCCTTCGGGGAACATAACACTGACGTCCTTGAGCTCGAATCGATGGTCACTTGCGGCGCTGGTCTCGCTGGAAGACTCGAAGAGCGCCGTCGAACTGCTCCCGTTCATTTTCGTCTTTTCTATCTCGTTCCATTTGAAAGTTCCATCTACAATGCCAAAGCCTTCTTCTACGTCCGCTGGCGATGGCCGGCCCCACTTCTTCAGCGAGGAGACCTGTTCAGACACTTCGTCTTCATCTAAATAAGTCTCAATACGCTTGATGGCCACTCTCGTCTAACGACACCCGAGCTGCGATTAATGAGGTAGTTGCACGAGCTCGACGATGTCCTACCTGGAGGACCTGCACAATCCATGTGGGAATAGTATTTAATGGTTGTCTATGATCAGAATCAACGGGCAGTTCGGTATGAAGGTGATTAGAATCACCTTATCATGCCGAACAAATACAGCGACTATAGGAATAGTCAGATCATGAGACATACAACTAGGAATAACGAGTAAAGCTTACCGTGAACGCAACAGAGACAGTCAGCTCATTTCCAAGCATAACGTACGTAGTGAACGATACGAGCGATACCAGGATCGGCGCGCACGTCCAGAGCAAGGACAATATCAGCGAGTTGATGCGAGCTAAGAAAAGGTATTGCCATCAAACAAGCACCATCGCAGGACGTCGACTTCACCGACATTTGATCATCCACTGTATCTCCTTGTGCCTGGCGTTCATCACACGGTCGATCCACCGATTCTCCCAGGCAAAGAACTTGATAAACTTGACAGCTCCGATAAGTTCGTTTAAGACACCCATTCTCTTGTCTCGAGCCGATAGCAAGCCTTTCTGGATTCGAATCGCCCGACGCACAATAAAACTGTTCAGAGGCCAGCCGAGGAACAGGACAAGAAAGCCTGCGAAAGCAGACCAACCCAGGAGACTGCCAGGATTAGGACACGACTCTGAGAATACTGCACTGGGATGTACTCACTGGTACAGGAAGACGCAACTGATGATGACCTCGAACGGCGCTGCCAGGCGGATTAGTTGACACCTCCAAAGCTAATTCATTGTCCCTCTTACGCATGTAAAGGAAGTACATTCCAGAAACTAGAAAAGCGACCTGTAGCTCAATGTTTTAGCACTTTTCGGGCAATCGCAACAACCGTACTCACCCTGTTAGAATCTACAGCCATTAGATTCACGATTTTGCCCGTGTCTGCACCGGCTTTTGGATCATCGTCTTGAGGCTTAGACTCTTTCTTGTTATCCTTGGCGTCTTTGACATCTCTTGCTTTCTCACTATCGACGATACCAGAGAAGTCTTTCCGCGTCAAGGCCTTCGCGTAGATGGCCGCCATCAGCGCACTTTTAGTCTTCGCCTCAGCTCTTCTCCCGAGTCGCAGGTGCTGCACGTCGGCTTCAGCTTGGCATAGCTGGGCCAGGAAGGCTAGCACAGCGTAAATATACGCCTGCTGGATACGCTCCTTCGACCCATCTTGAAGAGCATCCAGGATCTTCTTGAGGAAGAACGGACCAAGGTATTTGCACACTACACTGATGTAGGTGCCAACAAAATCGAGAAGGATGTCCCTCGAGTTCACCTTCCAGATTCGCCAGACTAAGGAGCCACGAAGCGCACTGAATTTGACGAAAATCGGGCGCGATTGCATCGTCGGGCTGAGGTCCCAGACATCGCTCTCATTAAGCGTCGCACGGGTGCCGCGGCGGATAAGAGGCCACACCCAGTGGAATGAGATCCACCCCCAGAGCGGTGTGTAGTCCTCGGGAGTGACAGACTTCCCGATTTCCTCCTTCTTCACCAGCTTGCTTGGGACTCCCACAGGCATCTGGAGGACAATTGCCAGTAGTAACATGATGGTCAGGAGGTCCACGATCATTGCCGCAAATACCAGCCCATGCGGCAGCGGCATTAGATGGACACTGTAATTGTAAAGCACGGCGCCAAGCGAGACTGTGTTGATGACGAGATGGATGCAATACAGTACGAGAAGGTCCCAAGGCGGTGTCGCCCTTGGATGAAAAATAGGTACCAGAGACGCGTAGAACCATGCTAACGAGGCGAGAATCGGTTGGGCCGTGACCCAGGGGTTACCATCAACGTGTGAGAAAAGCCTATAAGCGCCGACTCCGAGCCATACAAGCGACTCTAAGAGCGCGATGAAAGACAGGACAACTGTGCGCCAGAGAGGGACCGATTTGTCCGCGCTCTCCACAACTTCCGGAGAGAGCGAGGCATCCAGAGCTTCGGCTTCCTCCAAAGTAACGTACTCCGAGAAAGGAGACTTCAGAACGCTGGCCAGTCGTCTCAAGGGCGGAGGAAGGGGAACGTATGCGAGACAGAGCAGAAACACGAATGCCGCAGGGATGATCGCACTCCAGAACTGCCGGACGCAAGCCTCGCCCAAGTCCAGTGCGCTCGACCCATCACAGAACATCGCGTCCATGGTCTTGGGGGAAAGGTTCTGCAATCCGGAAGACATACGCCCTTTTGAAAGCTGCAATGATTGATTGCGTCTCCACGATCAGGACGGCGGCGTTAGTTACCCGAGTGGGGAGAGTTAAGAAAAGACATCCTCCGGTATCCCATGAACGGCGTCCAACCTCCTCACCTTCAGATGTTTACCAGGCACAGGAGCCGCTGCGCCGTCTATAAGCAGAATTGTGGCAGAAGGAAAGTTGCGCGATTAATTATGGATCTCGAGCTGCTTTAGACACAGCGAGGCGTTAGGTTGCCGATTTACCGTATTTCCGCCCCTTCCGGCCTGCAGCTCGACTTACCGTATGTACTACTTCAACGCATCATTCCGGCCACAATGTTTCCGCTAGTCCGCCAGACGCTAGTGCAAAGCAAGCTCGACACAGGGAAGGAGCGTGTGCGGCGAGAAAGTACACGTGCTGAGAGCGCTGAGCTCGCGTGCCACATTAAATTTATTGGCGTGGCGCTTGTTTCTCACTCTTTTTCAAGCTCAGCACGACGCGTCAGCTCCCTCTCTCGTCGTCATCTGCTAGCTGGGTTCGAAGTCAGCTTTCTTCGACTCTTTCAATCGCTGCTTAGTCTTCGACACTCTCACTGTCTCTCGCGTACTCTATGGATCGCCCAGTGGTCTCTCTTTCGTATCTTACCGGCGCTTGTTGGGGTCGGCTACTTAGACTGCGGTAACCCGGTGGATGGTGACAACAGTTCCTCGCCTCCCCAAAGGCAGAAGCACAACACCCATCATTCGGAGAGTCGTTACGCCGAGCTGGAGGCGAAAAGGTGCATGTAGCCGGTAGGAACAACCGCCGTGAACAGCGAACGGAGCAGCAAGAAGCAGCGAAGACTCGGAGGGAGGACGCCGCCCGGGATGGTGGCGATTACACTCCCGATCCCTCCGTCTCCACAGATCCGGCGTCTCTAGCTTCGATACCCAAGCTGGCGCGTTCCAAGATGCCAGAGCCGCCAACACACCTGCCAGTAGCTGAAGAAGTGGAGCCCGTCTGGTTTCTTTACCTAGAGTCATTGCTGGCCTCGGAGGAAGGAGGGTCGCCACTGATGGTCGCGACGCCAAAGCGGTATCGGTACCATTCCCGCCTCCGTGAGCATCCATGTATATCATGCACACCTCAACAAGCAGCTCTGCAGGAAGTCTAGCCCCCGGAAGAAGAGAGTTGAGACAGACGATTTCCGCCCTGTCTCTCGAGCTGTAACAACGACGCGCTTGGGTCCGCGCGCCGAGACAGCAGGTATGTGAATGGTGAATCTATACGACAAGCTGGAACTTACTCTTCTGCAGTCATCTTGTGCACGTTCACCGGGAACTATGAAGAGAGTGGCATTGTTCGCCGAAGGCATTCACTTGCCGAATCCAGCGACCAACTTCCTAGGATCAATCTACCAGGACCAAGTACGAGTGTCTAACGTTTGACGATTATACATTAGTGACTGAGCTCCATTTTTGCTGAAATACGAGGCAGAGAGGCGAGTGGATTCGTATCAGGACATAACTATATACACTTGTCAAAATGCTAAAGCCATACGAGCTTCACGAGTTCCAGCCAGCCATCCCCAACGCGTTCTCGGAGGACCTCTTGAAACGCGCCTCCACTTGCGCGAAGTTACTTGCTGTGAGTTTCTCAACACGCGGAGGAAACTGTCAATGTCCCGGCTATCGTCAACTACTCATTGATGTACTCCCTAACTGCAAAAGTCGTTACATACCGTAGAGCAGGAGCCCTTCTAATTGAAGGTGCTCGAGACAAGGATAGACTTGCAGTGTACATGTCTGCTGCATGGACCACTTGAACTCCCTCCAGGATCAATCTCGCTCGACGTCAGCGTCCCACATATCCCCGCGCGGATGGAGCTGTCCGCGCCCATTCTCTCAGCGCTCAGACCGTAATCCCGCGTTTGCGCCGACAAGATACGCACACGAAACCTGCGACTCCGCCCAGTCGCGACCAGAAGCACTGGCGTCCCGCCACCCTTCCTGATGCATGCGTCATTGGTTGGTCGCTTAGCGATATGCACCACCTCGTTCGCTGTATAAATTCGAGGATGTTCGCGTCGTAAAGCTTCACTCAAATCGACACTACCCTCGCACTCATCCTCTACTTAACCAACCCAACTACATTTTAAACACAATGGCCGCGACAACAGCAACTGCAGCGGGTCTCGGCACTACCATCGGCGTTAGCGTACGTACTCTTCTCGCACACCTCGCACACAGTAAAGCTGAGACGCTGGTACTCTAGGCCGCACAAGGCGCCGCAAACAAAGGCGGGCAGCACGCCGCGGACAAGGCGCACCGTGCGGGCGCAAAGCGCGGGTTCGGCGGGAAGATGGAGAAGGGGCTCGGTGCGATGGTGTGCAACGAGAAGCTGAAGGAGAAGGGCCGCCAAAAGGAAGCGTGAGTAACATCGGATGTCTTTGTGGAGGATGTGTGTGCTGATTGGGTGGGTGTGTAGAGCGGGGCTGGAGGAGGAGCAGGAGGCAGACCAGGAAAAGCAACAGGAGCAGGCTAGCGACCAGAATCAGAGTCAGTGAGCGGGATACCCGGAAATCAGAGAAGAATGGATGGACAATATTGTTGTATTTTTATGATATACCCGAGCTAATTGACGCTGTAATCGTTTCAATCTCATGTCCCTCTGTGATCGAGTGCTCGATGTCGAGAGGCTGGAAGTGGTAGGGACGCGACCATACGCGGGTGACAGGCAGTGCGATCGGACGCCCCACTTTGACGTCTGACAGCGAAGTGCGGGGGTCTGCCTTCGGGACGAGAATCTTGATTGGTCGGTATGTGAAGGGAAGAAGTGGTTTCGAGCGGCTGTAGCTAGCGTATGGTTTGCTAGCCAGAGTCCAAGGCTCGATGTGTCGTAGTACGTATATGCAGGCAGATGTTCGTCGCGGTGAAGGGCAGTGAAGGCAAGAAGGCAAGAACAAAGCAATTGGCCTGGAGACTACTCGGCGATGGTCGTGGGCGCAGAGTTCTGAGAGACGACGCGGTTGTCTTGAGCAGCTCGAGAGTGTGACGTCATTGTCCCAAATTCCATGGATAAGTATTTACCAAATATGGCATACGGCTTGCTCTATCTGGTCATGTCTTTCTGGAGCTAGGTAGTTCACGTACCTTCCTCGAGCTCCGGGATCGAGCTACTTCACATCTCTTGTATGCCACTTTATAAAGAAGAGTTGCTGCTGCTAGCGTCTCCCGGTTTTCTTTCGCCCTCCACCCCCCTCTTTCCCGATTGCTGCTGAGCCTGCCAGAGACGACGCTGAGACGACGCTGAATAGGCGTAAGTTTTGGCTTCATTAATCGCCTCTCGATGTTTTATAAGGTCTCGACTTATGGTATGATGTTCCCTAGGCCACCGTGTCGTTTGACTTGGGATATTCAGGGTTACTACAGAAGCCCAAGCTCCGTTTCCATTGAGGTTCTTCGCTGTGGTTCACTGATACCGTAAACCAGTGATGGTATGGTCTTGTGCAGAGGAATGACGTCTCGAGCATTATCGGCCGATCATGTCGTGGATCTGATGACCATCTCGTACGTGGGGAAGGACCCGGGCCGGTAGTCGTCCATTCCGTCCGAACGATAAATTCAAAGTATTTATCATCCGTCGCTGCGTCTCTCGCGATCAAGAGCGACTATTCTCAGCTCTGAAGACAGCGGGTGGGAGTACTATAGACTTTCGCTGCTCTCGCGCCCACGCTCATACACGATTCCACTCCTCGGGTGTCCGAAGCAGGTGCGTGTTACCACATGCAGTCTTCCATGTCCCGCTCGCCTGGTACACCCCGCTCACTTAACCCACAGCACTCATTCTCGACTGCTCTTAAACTGCGCGAACATGGCCTCCACCGAGCGGCCAGCACCCACTGCAACTACAGTCATCTCCTCCAGCAGCTCCAGCCCGGGCTTATCCTCCTCATCCAGTCTGTACCGTATGTCTCATCTTTTACTCCGTCCTGTGCTCACGAATCCTTACCATTCTCCCGTCTCTCTGCGCAGTATATACTTTTCTAGGCACGCACCCTTCTCTTCCTCTATTACCTGCCTCTCAGACTAAAGCCAACCCCCCAACCCTGCACCTCCCACTATGGACGCGTCTTCCTCTGGCGGGCCCACGACCGCGTCGCCTGCGCCTGTTATCGTCTCGTCTACAGCCACCCTCATCCTCCTGCTGTCCATATCCGCCGCCATCGTGTTCCGGTCGCTGATCATCCGCCAGCGCCACCGCCGCCTCGTGCAGCAGGCCATCCTCGATGGGACGTACGTGCCAGGCGTGTTCCCGCCCCCGCCAGGCGGCCGTGGGGGACTGGGCGGGCGGGAAAGGAGGGAGCTGGGTCCGAAGCCTGTGATGTATGAGGCGAATCTGAGCAAGGCGTGGACCGTCTTGCCGGATGAGGCGCCGTCATATGGTATGGACGAGAAGGCGTCCGGGGAGTGGGAAGCGTTGATGGTATGTTCGTGTATACCTCTACTCTTTCTGAAACTGATTGGGAATTGGTTAGCCTGTATCCGCTGCGCTTGTTAACCCTCCGGCAGAGGACTCGCCGCCACCAGCTCCTCCCGTCTCCGCGCCTGTTGCTCCGGTAGAGCAGCGTCGACCGCTGCTCAGCAGGCTACGCTCCTCTCGTCGAAATACTCCACACACAGTGGAAATGACGACCACGAACGCCCCTCCGCCGCCATATACATCTCAAGTACCTGGGACACCTGCCCCCAAATCCGCTACGGCGGACCCTGTGCGCATGACGTTCCTCATCGCTATGCCCTCGCCCAATGCGCTGCGCAATCATTCCGCGCTGCACCGCCGTCCGTTGTCGACGGCGACTGCGTCGAGCTTTGCGTCGGAGAAGGGGAAGGAGAAAGTGCATGTGGAGATGGAGGAGGTGGTTGGGGAGGTGGAGGTGCCTGTGCTGGAGTTGGGGGTTGTGGAGATGGGCGTGGAGGGAGGGCGACTTTGAATGTGATGACTGTGATGACTTAGACGTGTATAATGAAATGTAAGGGTTGGATTGTTGGGTTTATGCAACTAGGGAGCGCACTGCGTGCAACTGTGGCAGCGGAAGGTCTTCGCGCTGCTGTGGCCGATAACCCCGAAATACGGTTCTCGAACAAGCCAGGGCAGTGGTAGACACGGAGCATCGCAGGCGCGCCAGGACACGGGTATAAATACGTCGATAAAAGGGCGCTCGTGGGAGGAGGTATGATCCGGGGGAGGTGCGTCGGGGAAATAGAGAGACACGGGAAGGACCATGGGAGTCAAGTTCGCACTGGGGATTAGGTGGTAGGAAGCTAGGGGTTACGCGGTGTTTGGGATGGAAGACTGGGCGGGTAAAGGCTAAAATGGTCGCGGGAGGGGGTGCGTGTGCTTCGCGGCGAGGAAGGGTTTGCTACTGGAATAACCTTCAGCTAGCTGCTAGTTGCGAGGAATGTATAATGAGCGCTAGCAGCTGGGAGGGCGAGGTTGCCTTCTCGCTCGCTTGCTTTCTGAGTGGACTCGGGGTCGTCGCATTCAATGCACACACCTCTTTTGTGTGTCGTCTAGCATGCGCTGTTTGTCCGACGCGACGCGAGTCCCGGTCGCGGCTTGCGATTGGTCGCCACCCAATTGTGGCGGACGCGGCTGTATCGACTCACGTGTTCCTTCATACCTCCGTTCGCGATCGCTCTCTGTTTGCGTCCACTCGTGCTTTTCCTTTTCCTCCTCCTTCGACGGTCATGAGGCGGGTTCGGACAGGACGTATATAATCAGCTTTCGTGATCTGGAACGATGACAGCGGAGCTGGTTCTCGTTTACTCTTGCGTTGGTGAATCTTTGAATACCTGCAATCGCGCCCTGGTTCGCTTTAGGCGGAGGGTTGTATGGTGATGCGATGGCGCGCTGTCCGCGAGATTCGGAGGTCGTGGCGTACGTTTCGGTCTCGCAGGTAAGCTCTACGCCTATGAGGTTTGGTTTCGTGGCAGCTAGTGCGCCCGATTCACTCAAGGCGGGAGGTTTGTATGGTGATGCGATGGCGCGCTGTCCGCGAGATTCGGAGGTCGTGGCGTTCGTACATGCTGAGCGCTTGGTCTCGCATATGAGTTCTATTCCTCTGGACCTATGCGCGCGAGACTTCGGAGGTCGTGGCGTCCGTACAGGTTCAGGTGGCGGCTATTGCACGGTGCTTGGTTTCGTATGTAAGCCCCATTTATCTGATTCGTCTCGGGGGGATGGTATCATGTGTGATTGACGCCTACCAATGACAGTGATTGGTTGTTAGCATCGAGAACCCTTGTTATGAGGGTCGTACAGGGATGGTTGACAGACGCAGACCGCAGAGATGTGGTTCTCTGCGTAGCAGACCCCCAATGGATGTATGTTTATTGCGTTGCAATGCATAGCAGTTGATCCGACTCGACCGGTCCTGCGTTCTACCTGGGGACGGCCTCGCCAGTATGCTATATCGGGTGTGTTCGTATGAGGAGGACCTACAGAACTGGATGAGCATCTGCCATCGGCTGTTCAATATCGAGTCGCGGTAGTTCGGTCCAAGTCTCAAACACAAAGTCTTCCATCCGAAGATGAATGGATGTTTTGTACCCTATTGATCCAGCGTACCAAGATGACAGTTCGCAGTGCATAAGGCGGGTGTCCCCCGCAACCATGCGCGGAAGGCTATGGATCCCTCCTTTTGCTGTGTTCGCCACCGACAAGATGCTCCAGTGTTCTACGTGGTGGCTATGTGACCATGTTCGGCCCCATGACCACATCGGAGAACGCAGGTCAAGTGAGTGTTCTCGACACAGTCGCTGCCCAGCTCGCAGTCATTCTCAGAGCTCACCACAGGTATAAAGGGGCCCTATGGTATCTCCCACTATCTATCCAAACAAGCAAACTTTTACGACAAGTCTCAAGAGCTTTCTCGATAACATAACCATGCAGTTCAGCATCCTCGCCGCTTTCGTTGTCGCCGCTGTCGGAGTGCAGGCCGCTCCATCTCCCGCGCCCGTTGCGGCCCGCTCGGTCGAAGCTCGCGCTGGGTGCGGCTCGAGCGGTCCTTTTGGCACTGGACACTTTGAATGGTATCTTGCCTTTCTATCATGTCCGCAAAAGCCTAATATCTGACGCTTACCTTCCTATAGGTATATCACTGCCTCTTGCACCAGTGGACAGCAGTAGTACGTGCTCTTCTCTGACATTTTCGTCGCCCCATATGGGCGCTCATCGGGTACTTCCAGCGACTGCCAGGCCATGGATGCTTCTGGCTGCGAGCCGGGTTTGACCGGCAAGATTGGTTCCCTGGAGGTGGACGTAAGCGAAATTTTCCATCAGTTTCTTGTATTTCTCCTCACCGGATGCGCAGGATCCCAATGACACCACCCAGTATGCTAAGGGGAGCCACACCAACAGCTTGGCTTTTACCTGCCCGTCCTCTGGGCAGGTTCGCTGCCAGGCCAACTTCGAGGACAACAACGATGGCCCCAACTACAGCCTCCGCAGTAGGGATATTTGGTCTTCGACTGATTTCGGACGTGCTAACCAGTGTTCATAGTTGTCCCTGCCTAAGGTGTTGGTGATATCGAGCGCATTGATACAGTCTTAGATGTAGCATTCTACGCCGGCGTAGCCGCTTACTACATACTAGTGTCTCTGTATCCACGGTCGTATGCGCAGCTTGTAAACAATGGATTGATTTATGTGAAAATATTCGGTGCGAGAACTGGGGCAAAGCCGTTACTCCGACGTACCTTGATTGGACGGGCAATTCCCGAAGGTAGTCGGGCACGATCACGGGCGCTTGATGGAGCCACAGCCACAATATATTCCTCAACCGGGGATTGCCAAGTTCCCGAGAAGTCATTTCATCTTCGGGACAGCGCTGAGCATGCACGTTCCTCTGACGATTCAGAACCATAGGCGCCCAAGCCATCTTGTGCACAACTGTCATGTACTCTTGAGTTTGCGCTGGCCATGCATATCCGCCAACGGCTTCCTTTTCATTCTTTTGCTTGTTCTGCTCCTCGTGTTCCTCGGATTTTCGTTGAAGAACAAGTGAGTAGAGATATAATCGGCCGTTTCCGACACGTATACGTATACGGAGCTTATTCATATATTTAGCCTGCGCATCCGGAATTTCCTGTCTTACTCGACACGACCGCTATGGGACACGCCTATTGGTCCTCGTAGGATTCTCCCACATTACTATGCGGAAGGCATTGCATTTGACCAACATCTGTGCTCGCTGCATGGGTGGCAAACCCGCGACCATCCCGTGGAGGTGTGGGACGCCATCCTCGTGAGCACCGAGCTCGACTTGCTCGAGGTGCGCATGCACGAGTTGGGACCTGTCGTGTCCAAGTTTTTCGTCGTGGAGAGCAACCTGACGTTCACGGGCCTGCCGAAGCGCCTCGCGTTCCAGGAGAACCGCGGGCGGTTCGCGCGGTTTGAGGGGAAGATCGTGTATTCGATGTTCCACGGCCGACAACTGGAAGCGTCAGAGAGTCCGTTTATGAATGAGATCGAGCAGAGGCGGCACATGGATGCGTTGTTGAGGGAGCAGCCGAACCCCGACGGTCCAGTGCTGGTGATTTACTCTGACGTGGACGAGATACCGTCGGCACATACTATCAAGCTGTTGCAGCACTGCGCTGCACCGTCTCCCCTCCACCTGCAGATGTCGGAGTACTTGTATTCTTTCGAGTGGCCGGCGGGTAAGGGGAGCTGGAGGGCACAGGTGCATCTGTGGAGCAAGGGCGAAGGGATTGGCTATGGACACTCGCAGGTTGCGGACCATATGCTGGCAGATTCCGGGTGGCATTGTACGTTCTGCTTCAGATATATCGACGAATTTATTACGAAGATGAAAGGTGAGTACACCTTCGGAGGTCTCAATCCGCTCCAGTGAGTGTGTTCGCCACTAGGTTATTCGCATGCGGATAGGGTAACAGATGGATCACTACTGGAGCCCGACTGGATACAAGAGGTCGTCTGTTCAGGGGACGACATATTCGGGATGTTACCAGAAGCCTATCGAGTATGCTACCTTATTCTAATTTTCCACCAAAGGGAAGCTAACACCAATCGGTCTTCCTTCCAGTACAAAGACCTCTTTGACCTACTACATAAAGACCCGTAAGTTTCTGCTCGCAAAAGTAACTTCCGGATACTCATGCATTTGACAGATCACCCTCTGCCCTGCACATCCCTTTACACGTCCTACAAAACAGCGATAAATTCCGGTTCCTCCTCCCCGGAGGGTGTATCCGCGAGAAGTGAGAAACGAGGTGTCCGGGTGGGTGAATCAGTCGCACTACTGGATCAGAGCTGATATTTCGTGCCAAGTTGGAGGTCGGAGTTGCGTTAGGGATCAAGCTGTGTATTTATCAACCTGGGACTTCTTAAAACGCAGAAGTTAACTACGTATCGCTTGCTGTGATATAGATTGATGTTGTATGTAAGCCTTTGTAATATACCTGGTATTCGGCGCACGCTGCTACTTGTATATGACCCTTAGGTCCGTGAATCTTCGTATGAACGGACACGTGCTAGCACTTCCAGTAACGGAATATATGACTGCCCTGTAAATGTCACCCAATACCGGGAAGTCACGGTTGAAATATCTGTGCAATTGGATACATAATTATTTATTTGATATATCATGTACGGTTAAAATGAGAACATATATCTACAATTTGTTTGATTTTATGACTTGCAAGGTATATTTGTTGTTCATGTGCAAAGGTTAAGGTGAATGGTGATCTCATATTTGGCCGAAGCTACGGCAAAAAGTAAAAGTTTTAAATATTAGGTTCTCACGTAGTTCTGGCTGTATTACATATTTAGTAAAGCATATCCATATACAGCAGAAGTTTGTGAAACATTTCAAATTCTTCGCTTAAAAAAATGATGGCCAATATTTCTTCCAGCACCAGTGGGACAAATGTCAAATTGAAACCGGGGACCAACATTTGTCATGGCGATATATTCCATATATGGGTTCTCATTCGGGTCTGTTGGGGTATCCGGAAGTAAATTTGAAATTCCACACATCAAGCATATCTCGTAAGATATACCAGATATGGGCGATAATCCCTGTGCAATGCAATATCCGAAATTGTTGTCGATCGAAAACCTCAATGCAAATAAGAATTATACTTATAACTACACATCGGACAATATTTATAATTCACTTCAACATATTCTAACACAATGTAGCTTTGTATGTATTTCATATATATGAATTCCTATGCACAACATAACATATATGAAAAATAATCTGCCATTTCCAGTGAATATTATATATCAAAGCTCACGTCTCAATTTAGGTCGGCGTTTACAGCCATCACGTATATTCGGTTCCCTGCGGTGTAGCTGTCTAGTTGTCGGGGGAGTCTCGCAACCTAGAGTTGAAATGCTGACGGCCGGACTTATCGTCCTCCAGCAGACGAAGGCGGTGCACTTGCTTCCCTTCCCTCGCATGATATTCTCTGATGATTTGACTCACGCACGATCTAAGCCCAATTGGCCAGATGTACTGCATAGAACGGGCGAAGTTCGCACGTACAATATTATTAATGTCTGCCACAATACGCCACATTCACCTGATCAGGCAACACGGCGTCACAGAGCGTCACGTCGTGACGTACGCTTACAATTACCTGGTCTCCTTTAACTTGGGAAGCTCCGACTGCCGTCGGTAACAAACCCCTCCTTTAATGCATGAATCGTGAGCATGAGTTGCACAGTTTCGTACCCTTTGTTTATGCTCTCTGTTGACATTGTGTCTCATCATCGTGCCACTGAATAAATTAATGTCCAGCAGCTCCCGGTGCAGCATCGCGTCCTCACGTGTGCTGCAGGCCCGTCAGATATCTGCTGGCCGTGTCACATAGTCCGAGTAAATGTACAGAGTTAAAACAGTGCTGTGATGTCTGTCCTCCCAACTCGTTGCATGTGGAAAGTATATAGCCCTCTTTGGGCGATGCGGCATTTGGACATTCACCTGGAGCCTCCAATTGACATGGGAGGCATGTTGCTGACACTGGATACCGGGTTCAAGAAATAACACATCCAGGTACGAGGAAGTCCCGGTAAGAGAGGTGCGACAGTCAATCACTTCAAGATCCGCTAAGGCAACTAGCCCTGCAGCATCGAGCGATACACCTTATTGGGATTGAGCGAAGCTCACCTCGGGGCATAGCAGTGGACGGCCAGTTAAGAGGCTCTCCAAGAAACTGCATGCTAAAGTATATTTCAAGCAGAGAAGCAAACGGAAAGTAGACATACTTCTACTTTCACTCAGAAAGTAATCTCAAGTACCGTGCTGGGTGCTCGTGAGCAGGTAGGGTTGGCATAATTCACTGGTTCCCGGATAGGGCCGGAAGGCAGCATGATAACGATACCACTGCTGTCTCGTAACCAGACCCTTTGTACAGATTATATACCAATTCAAAGGGTCTGCTACAACTGTATCGTGAGTGAGTGATTACTAGTGTTGCTGTCGAGGCGAGTCGGCCTCGAGGTAAATTCGACCTCGACAATCGAGTTGTAGACTTGTTGCCACTCGGTGTATCTAGCCGAGGCGGTTCGAGTTACTTTTACCCATATGATTGATGCTAGGACACCACTCTCAGCGCTCGACGGCTGATACAAGCGCAGGATGACTGCAACTGTAGTAAGAAGAGCTACAGTCCGTGCTGCAGCGCCACAATAAGCAAATACAAGCAATCTCGGCAAATGCCGTGATGGTGGGTCGAAAAGTGTGCCGGAATTCAAGGGTGGAGAACCCCTCCAAAAGGAGGGGCATCTGCGATGAGAACGCTTTGAGCAGTGCAGCACCCGTGTGGAACTGCCTCACTTGCGGCATCTAGAGATGCAATGCGACCTTCTCGCCTGCGCGGAGCTCCTGGCTAACCTGACTTTCCCTCGACATGCGATCACCGACCTCAGGCTGGCGAGACCGAGTTTGAATAATGAGGCCCAGGGGTTCAAACGTTCATACACAGCATTAGAACTCGTTGCATCTGCAATAGCCGGGACACTGGACCCCGACTCTATTAGGCCTTTCCTCCTCGTGACCGGTTCCCCTCCATTTGATCGGTGTGTCGAGTTCAAAGGTTGCACGACAGTGCTCTCTCGAGATATGGCTTGGCGCAGAGGCCTCCTCAAGCCTCCCGTCGAGCAGAAGTTCCAACTGACCGTTGGTACCCTGCTCGAGGCCGAGAGAATAGTTGAGAGCGTGACGAGCAGGCTACCTTTGTCACGGCGGGCAAAAGGGGTGTCCTTTTTCTCGGTGGCGCGAAAAAAGGACAGTCTGTCCTTTCACCTGTCCTTTTTGCGCCATCAAAAAGGACACCGTGACCGTTATATGACGTCATTTGTGGCGCGTCTGGTCACCTTCTGTTAGCAGCCTAGCCGGTGCTTGCCGGAAAGCAGTGAACGTAAGAAATGCATCTGCGCGAAGAGCAACAGTGCCGTGGCAGAAGTGCCGTGGTCTATATACTTAGCAGGGGTTGCCCGCAGGAGAGGTGTCAGCGGGAGTCTTTTTTTTTTTGTTGTACCTTTGGAGAGACCTCAAAACATGCCGTAGCGCAGCTCAGTAGATCCATTGTATAGGCAGAGATCTACCACCTTTGCTATGGCTATGCAATCATGTACTAGTACTGTGAATAGCAAATGTTCTCGCACTTGGTTGCTTGCCTGCGTCGTTTACCGAGTACCTGACGTCATGCCACGGTCACGGTGTCCTTTTTGATGGCGCTGCAAAAAGGACACCTCGCAGGACAGGTGAAAGGACAGACTGTCCTTTTTTTGCGCCACCGAGAAAAAGGACACCCCTTTTGCCCGCCGTGTGTCAGGCGTGGAGTTCTTCCAAGTCGAAGGCATGCTCCCCTTGCAACTGTGGAAGCGAATCTTTCGGAAAATGCAGGGTGTCACGCAGCTGTACGTTCATGGAGCGGCTGCGGAGAACCTGTCTGCCGCTCTCTGCGTCAGTAACGAGAGAAAGAAGAAGGCCGACGGCGGACGTGCGGGTCCTGGTGCGGTTGACGCGGAGGGCGGTATGGACGAACATGGTCGTCTCTTCCCTCTTCTGGAATATATCCAACTGGACGGCGTGCTGTTTTATGGAGCTAGGACGGGCCAGGATTTCATTGAGCAATTCGAGACAGCACTGAAATCCAGGAGAACTGGGCGCCACAAGTTTCCGCATGTCGAGGTCAAGAATGGTATCAAGTTTACGGAGAAAGAAGACTCTCGGCTGAAGAAAGTGGTCCAGAAATGCACATGGGACGGCCTGGTTCGCCTTGCTCCTGCTGATGGAGATCCTGATGATTTCCACAACGGCGTGCTGAGTTGGTTCTCTGGTGAGGATTAGGAGGAGGATGATACCGAGGATTCGTAGATGCGTGCTTCATTTTAGCCAAGATTTGCTCTGCCGTACTTAGCGGTCCCGTAGCTGTAATATCTCATACTGTGTCACGCACGTCTCCAACTAGTTGGGAGACCGCTGCATCGGGATACATTTTTTGATGGCTACAAATAAGGACGCCTGTTACCAACACTTTGCCCTTCCACTTCATCTTGGGCCTTAGGCGCCTAGGCTCCAAGGTTTGCAAGCTAGTGCTGGAAAAATCGAAAAACCCATATCAGGCCTGACGAAGCCTGACAGCCCTTACCAGACCTGATATCGGTCTGTGCTCTCAGGCTGTTGCAAGATCTACGTGCTGTGGGGGTCCGTCATATCATACTGTTCAGTGCAATGGAAAATTATTCACGTTCTTGCTCACGCCTTCGAGACGAAGCAAGGAGATCTGATATTACAACGTAAAGTACAGCGGCTTATATACTGGAGTAGATATACTGTACTATGATATAAGACAAGAGACAAGACAAATGAGTCACAACGATTAATATGCAAGGCACAAGGAACAAAGTGGCCAATATACAACAGTACACGAGGTTTCACGATGGCATTTTCCGCATGAGCTGTGACGCAGACCAAGTCGCATTGGATAGCGGGTTGTGCGAGCTGTTCGAAGCATACCACTCACACCGAGCTTTTGAAGTCGGAAATTCCAACGGGTGCTTCAAGAATTTTTGCGGCAGTGATGTCGGGCCTCAAGGGGGGGCACGATCGCCCAATCTTGCAAGCCTAGCTAGTAGGAATGTCAAGTGGAAGGCAGAGCGATCACAGGTGCCATTATTTGCAGCCATCAAAACACGTATCCCGATATGAAGACTTTTGTCATGGAACATGCAGTATGAGATGATTCGGTTATGGGACCGCTCGGTAGGCCAAAGCAAGTCTTGGCCAAAATCAAACCCATGTCATAACCCTAATCGAAAGGGAAAATGTGTAATTTCATACCCTACTGGCTCTCTGCTTTACCTTCAGCTTTAGCCTTCGCCACAGCCTCGAGCTCGGCGAACGTGCCACTTCTAAGGCACATATGGCGGAAGATACCGTCCTCCTTTTGTATCAAGTTATGTGGAGTGTCGAATTCGGCGATTTGACCCTTGTCGAGAACGATAAGGCGGTCGTAATCAATGACGGTCTTCAGACGATGCGCGACTTTAAAAGCGCATGAGCGACAGCAAGCGAATCACAAGGGCACGGCATACCTGTGAGAAGTAGCGAGTCGTTGAATTCTTCGCGGATAGTCTCTTGAATTTTGGCGTCGGTGGCAAAGTCGATGCTGCTAGTGGCCTCATCAAGAACGATGATGGAGCTCCTCCTGAGCAAGGCGCGAGCCAAAGCCACAAGTTGCCTTCGGGACACCAGGCATCAGTACAGGTACGCTGCCTGCAGTCCAGGGCACAAACCTTTGTCCTTGCGAGAAATTGGTGCCGCCCGCGGAGACTTGCGTCTCCAAGGAGATAGTGGTCCTTGACTCCACTTCCGTCGAGGTGGCGGAAACGGTGGACGACGCAACGGTGGCCTCGCGGTCGACCCCGTGCACTGACGGCGGCCGCGACGGCGCACGCGAGCCTCTTTGGGAATCGTACGCAGTTTCGGTTATCATTCGTACGCGATAAAGCACATCAAGGCATTCTTCGTCCGTGTGCTCGTCTACAGATTGCATCAGTAAGGCTGGCATGGAAGATAATATGAAAGCTCTCTCACTGAAGGGATCCAAGTTGTCCCGTAGCGTGCCTGAGAATAATGTCGCATCTTGAGGGATGAAAGTCTGGATAACAAGATGAACGTCAGCGTTCACGCTTTGGCCTCAAGGTGGGAACCGCTCACAATACGAGACCTCAGATCGTGCACGCCGATGGTCGATATATCGACACCGTCAATCACGATACGCCCACTGGTAGGGTCCACCTGCACGCGCTTTAGCGGGGCTCCACATCAAACGCAATCATCACGTACAAAGCGCAAGACACTCATGGCCAGAGTCGATTTTCCACTCCCCGTGCGGCCCAGCAAACCAACACGTTCGCGAGGCCGCAGCTGGAAGGAAACACCGTGAAGGACAGGCGGCAGCTCCGGAGAATACTTGATAACAAGGTCCTCGACGGATATCAGAGCGTTTTGGTTTGAGCTGGAAGGCCAATAGGCGGGAGGCCTGTTTGACTCAATGACTGCGGGAGGTTCCTGGGGCAAGTCCAGGTATTCGACAACCCGCTCCACAGAGCTAGTGAACATGAGCCAAATCCTATCTACAAATACGAGGACTTTACTTACTTTAGATCAAGTTCCAATGCGGTCCAGAAGCGGCATGCCCAGTAGATACTCGTGGTGAAGTTCATAGCAGAAGTGATACAGAGACCCGCGGTACCAGCAGAGACAAACCCGGACAGGGAGAACAACGTCGTGACGAGAACGGCTGCGGCACCAAGTATGTCGAAGTTCAGCAGGAGCCACCTGTTAGTCATCCAGAACGAATACCACATCTAATGCGCGAAGCGTCAACTTAATTGTCACCAGTAAATGCATAGATAGACTGGCCTTGGTAGTCAGATCGATCTTCCCATGCAACTCGTCGAGGAAGCGCTGCTCAGCTGAGAAGGCTCGAACGGTAACTATCCCGTCCAACAATTCCCCAAAGCCAGCGAAAATAGGAGATCTACTATTGGATTCCATCCGCCTGAGATCTCTTCCAGTGTTCAGGTAACCGACCGCAAGGAAGCGATATACCACTCCAAGCACGGATGCCGGAAGGAGGAAAAGCGGGAAGATGACACTGGTGTTCAAGTGTATCAATATAATACTGCCTGCAGTGACGTGCTGAACTCACGTAACAGTGATCACAGAGGCGAAAAAGTTGGCAAGGGACGAATTGACGGCCTGGAGGGAGCTCGAAAGCGACGAGTCCACAGTCTCAATGTCCTGCGGCAGGATAATCAGCCAAAGAAGCGTTAACGTGATGTTACCGATGATACCTTGCTGAAACGGTTCAGCATACGACCTGAGCAAGCCAAACTCCATTAGTTAATCGTATCAAAGGGAAACCCGGAGCCGTCTTGCCTTGGGGCGTCACGTCGTGCCACCGCATTGTAGCGCGCACAACTGCTACTAGTAGTTGCCGGAACAATAGCCTCGAGGCGCGTAGCGCACCCGTGATTTGGGTGACAATGGATGCGAGATTGATGCTTGCAGAACAAAGACCAATCAAAGCGTATATAGCAACGTAGAAAAGAGGGTGTTCCTGAGCTTTTGGAAGATTAAGAGCGAAGGTGGACGGGCTCTGAAGTCGCTGGAAGGATGCCTGGGCATGGTGCATCGAAAGGTGAGCGTCCATCACAATCTCGTGTTCCGCGGCTGCGAACGATGTGTGAAGGTACGGCGTGGCCGGAGAAGTATCTTCAGCGCCGTAGGCTTCACCCCAGACCTGTAAGGTCGACATCAGTGACAAGCCAGAAAGAGACGATTGCAAGTTTTACCTTGATCCACACTTTCTCAACGACACCGGCAACCTGTAGACAGAAAGAAGGATGAGAAATACACCTCGCTAGGCACTGCTACGGACCTGCATGAACATGATCAGGATAACCAGGATAGTCCAAGTCCAGTACGACCTAATAACCCTCAGAGCGGCAATGGTGACGAGAACCAAAATACGTACGACGCCTTCAAGTAAGTCTTGTAGATGGACCACTTCACGCCACCCGTCTCCCTATGCTCATCTTTCACCAACTTCCTTGGCTTCTTCTTGTCGGCAACTTTAGCTTCTTCGTCCTCATGACCATCTTCCCCTTCAGCCTCGGCCGCTAACTCTTCTTCTGTCTTTTCCTCCTGTGCTGCAACTTCTTTCGAATTCTGATCCGCCGTCGAGTCATGCGCAATGTCGTCCAGAACCCCGCGCTCCCGAAGCTCCTCGACTTTCCCTTGGGTGTCAATCCGACCATCTAACATGCGAACTAAGTAATTAGCGCCCGGTAACACGAGTTCCACGTGATGAGTGACAAGGATCTGCGAGGGACGTGAGATAGTTCGCTTGCTGTATAGGACGATGAGTGGGTCTACGAACCACAGTCCGGTTCTCGAGCAGAGGTCCTTTCAAGAGCTTCTCGAAGAGAAGACGCGCCGTATGACTATCCTACAACAGAAGGGACATGTATTTCGTGAAAACTAAGAACGACCATAGCTGCACTCACCACTGCACTAAGCGGATCATCTAGCAGAACGTACTTGGTCCGTGCGTATACAGCACGGGCAAGCGCAACGCTGAAAAACACGATTCAGCGATACGCGACCAGCCTCCATTAGCAATACTCACCGTGCCTTCTGTCCACCCGACAAACTCACACCCCGTGCACCAATCTCCGTCGAGTCCCCGTCTTCCAAGATGTCCAGGTCAGGCCTCAAAGCACAAGCATCAATGACCTCTTCATATCTCTTCTCGTCATAGGGATAGCCAAACAGGATGTTATCCCTAATGGACTGATGACGCAGCCACGGAGATTGTGCTGAATAAGAGATCGCATGCATAAGTCCGTTCGCGTCGATCCTGGATGGGTCCTTCAGCATGACGACCCGTCCAGACAGTGCCGTCATTTCACCCAGGAGGGCCATCTGCAATGAGGGATATATAAATCGCTCCATGCCAGTTCATTGGCGGGAGACCAGTATGACTCACAAGCAGCGCGGTCTTTCCACTGGCAGTAGGTCCGGTAACGAGACTGAGCTTCCCTTCGGGGAGCATGACACTGATGTCCTTGAGCTCGAACCGGTGATCCGCTACAGCGCTGATTTCACTGGCAGAGTCGACGACAGCTGCCCCTTCCGCTGCCGAGCCGCTCCCATTCGTCTTCGTATCTTTTTTCTTACCCTTGCCATTATCCTTGTCAACTTCTTTCTCTTCAATCTCGTTCCATTTAAACGTTCCTTCTACAATCCCAAAGCCTTCCTGGACGTCCACGGATGACGATGATGCGCGAGCGGTCCTCTTCAGGGACGAAACTTGATCAGACACTTCGTCTTCGTCCAGGTACGTCTCGATACGCTTGATAGCGATTCTTGTCTACGCACACCCAAATTGAGATCAATAAGGAACCGGCATTGAATACCGGAAGTTCGCCCACCTGCAAAATCTGCACGATCCACGCAGGAATAATGTTTAATGGTTGTCTAGAACTAATCAGCAAGCAGTTACCTAGTATGAAGGCGAGAAATTACCTTATCATGCCAAATAACGATAACGACTGAAGGGAGAGTAAGTCCGTGAAATGCGTGGCCATGAACGGCTGCCAAGCTTACCGTGAACGCGATAGAGACAGTCAGCTCATGTCCGAGCATGACATACGTAAAGAACGATATGAGCGACACCAGGATCGGCGCGCATGTCCACAGCAAGGAGAACATGACCGAGTTAATCCGTGCTACGAGAAAGATTCCCATCAATAAGTAATGCAGCGTACGATAGATCCCACTGACCTTTGACCATCCACTGAATCTCCTTGTGCCTGGCGTCCATCGCGCGGTCGATCCACCGGTTCTCCCAGGCAAAGAACTTGATAAATTTGACCGCGCCGATCAGCTCATTCAAGACCCCCATTCGCTTGTCTCGGGCTGCGAGTAACCCTTTCTGGATCCGAATCGCCCGGCGCGCGATATAGCTGTTCAGAGGCCAGCCGAGGAGCAGGACGACGAAACCGGCGAAAGCAGACCAACCCAGGAGCCTGCAGGGCCGTCAGTCCGGTGTGGAGAGATGGCAGTCCAGGGCACTCACTGGTACAGGAAGACACTCGCGATGATGATCTCGAACGGCGCTAGCAAGCAGATGAGTCGGGGCCGTAGAAGCTATCCATCTTGCCCTTACCTCCGTAGATAAAGTACATTCCCGAGATCAACATAGCTACCTTTGATGAGACGTTAAGACGACTCGTGTGATGTTTACAATCGGGCGACTCACCCTGTTTGAGTCTCCAGCCATCAGGTTCACGATTTTACCCGTGTCCGCGCCAGCTTTGGGGTCATCCTCCTTCGCCTTGTCCTTCTTTTTGTCCTCCTTGGACTTTTCTTTGCCGTCCTTCGCATCCTTCGCGTCCTTGGCTTCTTTCGCTTTGTCACTATCAATGATACCAGAAAAGTCCTTCCTCTTCAAGGCCTTTGCATAGATGGCGGCCATGAGCTCACTCCTGGTCCGTGACGCCGCTCTTCTCCCGAACCACAAGTGCTGCACGTCCGCTTCGGCTTTCGCCACCTGCGACAAGAAGGCTAGCAAAGCGTAGATGTACGCCTGCTGGATACGCTCTTTCGATCCATCCTGAATGGCATCAAGAATCTTCTTGAGGAAGAACGGGCCGAGGTAGTTGCACACCACGCTCGTGTAGGTGCCGATGAAGTCGAGCAGAATATCCTTCGAGTTCGCCTTCCAGATCCGCCACAGTAGCGAGCCCGGCAGAGTGCTGAATTTAATGAAAATGGGGCGTGACTGCATCGTCGGGCTGAGGCGCCACACGTCGCCCTCGTCAAGTGTCGCGTTCGTGCCGCGCCGTATGAGCGGCCATACCCAGTGGAATGAGATCCATCCCCAGAGCGGCGTGTAGTCCTCGGGAGAGACTGATTTTCCGATCTCCTCCTTTTTCACCAACTTGCTTGGGACCGCCATGGGCATCTGCAGGATAACCGCCAGAAGGACTACAATGCCCGTGAGATCCGCAATCATCGCCGCAAATGCAAGCGGGTGCGGCAGTGGGATCAGATAGACGTTGTGGTTGTACAGCACCGCGCCGAGCGAGACTGTGCTGATGACGAAGTGGATGCAATAGAGTACGAGAAGGTCCCATGGTGGTGTTGCCTTTGGACGGAGAATAGGGACCAGAAACGCGTAGAACCACGAGAACGACAGGAGAAAGGGTTGAGCGGCGACCCATGCGTGACTGTCTGCGCCTGAGACAAGTCTGTAGGCGCCGAACGCGAGCCATACAAGCGACTCCAGGAGTGCGACGAAAGACAGGATAACCGTACGCCACAGAGGGACAGGTTTGTCGGCACTCTCCACAACTTCCGGAGAGAGCGAGGCATCCAGAGCTTCGGCTTCCTCCAAAGTAACGTACTCCGAGAAAGGAGACTTCAGCAAGTTCGCCAGTCGTCTCAAGGGCGGCGGAAGGGGAACATATCCTAGACAGAGCAGGAATACGAATGCAGCAGGGATAATGGCACTCCAGAACTGGCGGACGCAAGCCTCGCGCAAGTCCAATGCGCTCGCGCCGTCGCAGAACGCGCCCATGGTCGTCGGCAACGAGTCCTGCGGTATTTGAAAGCCGCAGTGATGGCGACTTTCAACAGATAAGCGCTAAGCACCCGCGTGACCTGTGGCGGTGTCAAGGCACTAGTATCTTAAGAAGAGCGTCCACCCAGGACAGCATAACGTTGAAGTCCAGTTTGTTGCAAGAAACCCAGGCAAGGCGTGTAGATGCTTACCTATTTACCTGCGGCAGGAAATAATCGCTAGTACGTGAGAGCTGAGCGGTCAGGCCTCTGTGCTCGTTTGACTCTGGATCAGGGATAGTTTAATATGTCAATGCAAATGGGCGACTTCGAGTCTCTTGGGTGTATAGGGAGGTTACTCAAGCCGTTACTCATATTATGCACCTGCACGATATGACATGCAGTTTCGGCTGCATCACGTGACCCAATGTGACTGCTGAGGCAACTTTTTCGAGAAAGTGGAATCGAGAGAAGGTTGCTATAGGTCATATCTTGGGTTTCTGTGTCTTACTTATCAATATCTTGTCTCTATCTTGGACAGTATGAAATTTTTTTGGACCTTTCTCGAAGTTGCCAATCGCATTTTTCCGTGAGTTCCGTGAGGAAAGGGCTTTTGGCCCCAAGAAATTTGCCATGCCTAGACGTAGTGTTGCCCTGGCCAGCGGCGCGGTGCATGCAGAGGCACCGTGGCGCTGGCACCCAGCGTGATGACTCTGTGTCGGCAGCGCGCAAGGGGGGTCGCCCTGGTCAGCGCTGCGTTGGCGCTGGCAAGCGATCACGTGATGCTGCTGTGCATCAACACGCCTGCATAATTTCACAGATATTTGCCGATTTTCTACGGTCTTCTGCCAAGGTCTTCCTGTATTCTATAGCCGTGTGCATATAATAACTGGCGTAAGTAGCGATCTGCTCAGCAATACCGCAGAGACAAGGACAGTCGGCAAGCACCGAAAGGCTACTCCGGGTGGCTCTCGATGTTCTTCCGCCACGGGCCCAGAGATGATGCTCTCGCATGATGACTGGGAGACTTTTACAGACCGGGATCCAAAATCTTCAGTAATGGAACGAGGAGGAACAACCTGCCGTGACGTCTAGAGAAGGTCGCTTTCACTGATGCATAGCTTCACCGGTATCGACCAGTATACCGTGTCTGCTTCTGGAGAAGTCAAGGCCGCTTTGGGGAGAGATGCAAAGGACATTGGAGAAGACATGCAGCTCCCGAGTGATACAACAATAGATACGGCATGCCTCACCAAAGCAGCAGCAGTCAGCATCTTACACAAAATACGGCATCGCGCCCTATCCCGCCCGTCGGCCCAGTAAGTAAACTACACAACAGAATACAGACGAGAACTTACCATCCTCCTCGTCGCTTGTCCCCTATCCCTCTCATTCTCCTCTGCCGCGCCAAACACCACAAACTCTTTCTCGCCTTCCGGCTTGACCGTCAAGATCGACGCCATATTCCCACAGCGGTAGCAATAGTTCGGAGCTGACCAAACGGTTACGAGTTGCCCGTCAAACATGTATTTGTAGCCTTCTTGCACAAGCTGGTGTGCGCGGGCGATGAGGGAAAGCGAATTGACGTGGTTGAACTGGATGCAGATGGGTGATGATCGATGAGCGTTTAAGACGACCAAAGCAAAAGAGCAGACTGGGCACCTCTCGTGTGACAGTCGCCCCGAATAACCATCCGGCACCTCGCGGGCTGACAGCCCAATTGGCGATATCATCTGGATCTGACCACATAAGATCTATACTCTCAATCAATACGAAGCTCCTGCATGCGTACATGAAAAGACCAACCGCAGAAAGCGCCTTCGTGCGGGATCTCCTGCGCCCTCGACAGGACACGTATCTGGTCCAACGTCCGGATATCGGGCGACAGGCCGCCATGCACACAGAGTGTCTCTCCGTCTATGATCTGTATCCAGAAGGCTTCATCGGTACGGTTATAATGAGGTGAGATGGAGACCTACGGCTGCGAGGTTTAGATAGTCGAAGACGTTACAACAGGCTTTCCACACTGTGGCGCTGCCATATTTCTGCTGACACTCGTCTTTCAAAGGCTCAGCAGCGGCCGGTGCAGACACGGAAGGATAGTCGTACCATAGAAGCCATACACCTGTGTGATCTGCCTGCTCTCGTGGTTTCCTCGCAGTAGCGTGACCTTGTCCGGGTACCTAGCGCCCTGCCATGAGCAGTTCAGTTCAGACGCAGAATCTGGCCCCATACCGAGCTTTCAGCACTAATAACAGAGAAACCGTCTCCAGACTATAATGCCCTCGATCAACGAAGTCGCCCTACTACATCACCCATTACTCTTTTCGCCAATTCCTATAATTGAGACGCTACACTCGCCATGAAGATATAGCTCGTATCTGGCGGTTTTCCCCCCTTCCTCAGTAGCTCTAGAAGGTCCCAGAACTGTCCGTGTATGTCGCCGCATATTGTAACTGGGCTCGACACTGGCTGGATATTCGACTCTTCGATGAGAATGGTGCGCACGCGCTCGCAGAGCAGCTTCATTTCAGCTTCAGGCAGATGCTGGCATTCCATGAGCTGGGCAATCCATTTGTCGGGGTCGTATCGGACCATTGCCAGAGGTAGAATAGCGGCAACAGGGCACCTATTGGGAGTGGATGGCGTCAAGTGCCCTGCAGCCGAATAATCGTATAATATTGGATAGTGAGAGTTTATTTAACAGATTTATTTACAGGCTGAGAAAATTATATTGTCCCTCTTTTCCTCGATCCAGCGCGTGCTCATTCCCATCCAATAGATTGCCCTCATCGAGCAGCGGTAGCAAGTGTGCCAGTTACAGTCATTAGGTCAAGAAATGGTAGGGTACATGCGAACTAGAGCGAAAAAGTCTGTATCATCCTAGGCCACAGTGACTCCGAAGGCAGGGCTCAGCCACGTTTCATAGTCAGCCTCGTTCGCCGGATTACCAGCAACCTTGAGAGCCCTCATGAGGACCTTGTATTCACCAACGGCAATTTTCGTGCCATTGGCAAAAGACCCAGTGAAGGCGTAGGTGTTGTAGCCGTTGTCGTCCGATGTCTAGGGTCAACGGAGGCGTCAGTATACAGAGTGGTAGTCAAAGTCGACCCACACTTACCGAGGCATCCGAGTTACGGGGAACGTAGTCGTATTCCGCAAGGGTGCCGACGATGGGCACCTTGTCGTACGAGTTCGAAGGCTTCTGTGGCCACCACCAGTTCCACCAGTCACGCTTGCTAAGGGTCGGAGAGACACTGGAGTCCTTCGGCACCAGATCGAGTCGAACATGGGCTGAGCCGAACGCAAATCTAGACAATCACCTCGAATAAGCCATACACTGAATGCACCAAAGCCATATTGACCAACCTGTACAGTAAGGCTGGAACATCGTCGCCTTGCATAGTATAGTTGGTGTCATTCCCTGCAACATCCCCAGAGGCATCCAATAGCGCAGGGATTGGAACGCCAAAGTACTCATCCGTGGTATCAACGACGGCCTTGTCCTTCAAGGAGGCTGCCACACCAAGGTAGGTCACCTTCAACGTCTCTCCCGGAGCCTCGACTTGAATGAAGCCGCCGTAGACAGGGTAGGTGGAGGCATCGACACCCTGGGGAGCTTTGAACCACACGGGTACTGGTACAATGGCACCAGGAAGAACGGTAATCTTGGTTAGGCCGAATGTGACTTGAGCATAGTCTGTAGTGAGAGGTACAGGTCCGTCCGATGCGAAGATACTTCCCTGAAATGGACGTCAGTTAGTGGATATGACGCGGACAACGCCCTACGGACAGGTTGGATAGACGTAGCGGTGCCTGCGGGCACATGAGAGAGCTTGTAGGTTACAGCCTTCGAGCCGGTATTCTTGATAGTGAATGTTTTGCTATACGTAGTCTCGTTAGGCAGCCCTTAGCCCATTATAATCAAACCACTCACAATCCCTCAAAGTGTTCCGTATCATTCAGCGTAAACTGACCAGGAGACACCACCGTCTTCGTGGAGAGAGCCCTGTCAACCTGTATCAACCCCGCTCCCTGCTGCGAAACGGTCTGCAGGGGCTCTCCATCCGTTTTACTGGACGCAACATTGGACGCCGTGGTCTGGAACAAAGTCCTCAGCGACTTCGCAGCGTCTTTGCCTTTGCTCTGCAGCACGAGAGCTGCACTACCTGCAACAAACGGCGTGGCCATCGAGGTGCCTGACTCAACACCATAGCTGCCGAGGGCGACTGGGAGCGTAGAAAGAATATTACCACCTGGTCCGGAGACCGCGGGCTTGAAGTACATGTCATACGTCGGTCCGTATGTTGAGAAGTCGGACATGAGACCCCCGACAGTGTCGTCAGGAAGCGTCCAAGCTGCGCCAGACTGAGGGAAAGAGACAGTGATGTTCTCCTTGGCTGCGAAGGCGTTGACCAGCTAACCAAGTGTATCAGGGACTGGTCTTCATATACAAATTAAGGAATGCACGTACGAAAGCACCATCCGACTCTGAGATGAGCGTAGCGGTGTAGTCACCAACACTGATGGCAGAGAAACTACCGCCATTGCTGCAAGGCTATTTCTCAGCCTAAACCTAGTTTGTCAAGCTGCACGCTTACTTATAGATCAAGAACGCATTGGCGCCCTTCGCGGCAGCATTATCGAGTTTAGTCGTCTACCAAGGACCTGTGAACAGCAGGGATAACGGATGCAACGGGGTGCTTACGAATGTGCAAGTTCCACGGCGAATGACAACAATGTACCCGCTCAGGTCGGGTGTATCATCAGGAAGGGGATTGCACGCATCGTCAGCGACGGTGGTATCCGTCGAGGTTGCGTAGATGGGGCGGGGACTGCTGATATTGAGGGGAAGTGCTTCCAGATAAGGCTGTTGCGCAGAAGTCAAATTCACGGTAGACAAGCAGGTTACGAGAGAAACAACGCACGATAGGATCATGTTCAACTCCTTGCACGGTCGCATTCTGCACAGGAATAGCGATGCTAGAAAAGCATTAACGTGATCACCGTGCTCTCCCACTGCCGGTATACTCACTTGTTTACACTCCCGACAGAAATAACATCGACACCCGTCCCGGGGCTCGAGGCATACCAACTCCCATATGCACCGTCATTTCCCGCCGCGATCGTGACCACGCGCCCCTGACCCGCAATGCGACTCGCAACAACTGCGCTCGACGATTCTGTCCAGCCCTCAACACCCCCCAGAGACAGCGTGAGGATGTCCATGCCGTCGTTGTACCCGCGCAGGAGCGCCTCGACGATGACTAGTTGCGGTATAGTGAACGAAGGGGGGGATAGCAGGTAGACAATACGTACTGTCGTCGCTCACGAACCCAGAGCAGCCGAAGAGCCTGTAGGACGCGATGGAGGCGCCATATGCGACGCCGCTGATACCGAAGTCGTTGCCTGGGTTTGCACCGATGATGCCCTAGTGTGGCAGTTAGCATAGGGTTCAAAAAGAGGAAGTGAGAAGGCAGGACGTACCGCGACGTGCGTTCCGTGGCCTGCGGGGCGCAGGGTATCAAGCTCAGTCTACAACAAATCATGGGTAAAATAGAAGACACACCGTTGCAGCTAGAGAGGTCTCGAGTTAGTGTGAGCCAGATAGATTCCAAAAGAGACATACGTGTCAAGCGGGTCATCATCAGGGACGGGAGTATTGCTACCTGCAGCACGAAATCAATTGCATGGCTCTAAAGATTTCGCGTCGTTAGCTACCGGTATATGCGTCACCGACAAAATCGTAGCCTCCGATAACTTTGAAGCCCGCACCGATCCCGCTGCCGAGTAACGGATGGTTATAATCGATACCAGTGTCGATGCTATTCCCTTTAAGCATATCTGCAATGACTAGTTCGGGAGGAAAGTACATACATGCCGATCTTGATGCCTTCACCGGTGACACCAGCCGCATGGGCCTTATCCACACCCTAGTAATTTGTGTTGTCACCATCTGAGAATAGCCGCAGAAGGTAAATATCTTACGGTCATAACATGCGTCGTCTCCGAATCAGCAGTAATGCGCGAGTCTTTCGGGGAAGAGACAGAGAACTGATTGATACGCCTGATAGAATTTTGAAAACATCGGTTATTATATTGAGACTTAAGCGTGCCGCAATGAACACTTACTTTGGCATCGGAACGGCAATGACAGGGCGAATGGCTTCGACGCCTGCAATGGACGCGATTTGCGTGACGTCCTTTCAGGGGATGAATTATCACGTCGAATCATGCTCAATAACTCTGCATACCTCCGGCGACTGGCACGGCCCCGTGAGTAGGTGTCTGATTGAATTTCAAGCTAGAGACTGACCGAGAGCTTCAGTGTGGCTCCGACCATGATACCAGGTTGGTTGTACTCTTTCTTCACATCGAAGGCGATATCGCGCTTGCGTAAGGAGCGATATAGAGTGTCATGCATCTGCGTATTCCCGTAGGTACTCAGCTTCAGTGTTCTGTCATACAAGGTCTGGACCATGTACCGAAGCAAATGCCCTCTTCCCGCCCAAGCCCTGCACGTCCTTCATCTCCACAATGTATTCCCCTTCCACGACATTGTTCGGGGCGGTAGTAGCCTTCTTGACACTAGACAGAGGGACCGTGGCAGCGACGCACGCCGCTCCGAACGCTAAAGAGAGTAAGGATAGCTTCATGCTGCTAAACGAATGGAATGCCCCAGTCGGAGCGAGTCAGTAGAGACCGTACAGAACGACAAGACGTCCGAAGAAACGGTTCCCCTGCCCGCGCCGTTATAAGACCAAGAACACGCGCAATATCTGAGCGGCATATCGTGGTATGCGTTACTTGGCTGCTACTGATCGGACAGAGAAGCAGCGGAGGCAGGCTCCTTTCCAGTTAATTCCCATTTGAAGCTACGTCGGAGCATCTTCTTGAGACTTGTGATTGGCTGATGCGGAGTCAACGCCTTTTTTCTGGACTCCTACCCAGCTGTCCGTCCAGGCATGCGCAACGGATCACTTCGATAGGCAGTAATCCTCCAGGCACTGATGCTACGAAGCAGATGGTCGCTGGCCTTGGCATGTTCCAGTTATCAGCCAGGAACGGTATGACCATGTAACAACTGGAGGTAAGCTCATTGTCAAGGCTCTCATAGGAGAAATCCCAATGGAGGAAGAGGACGGAATTGTGGAATGGCCTATGTATTCCCCTACAAACTCAACCTCACAATTGGTGGCGTTAATGGAAGGTCAATTAAGCCACTGTGCATACCATACACTTCATGTGTCAACCTTGTGCAAAATGCGCCCGTCATTAATATCGCATGCACCAGGTACCACTCTCCTGAAGTACGTGCCTCTCACACTGAAAGATGCTTGTTATTACCTCTCCTAGCCCGTTCGGCTGCATAGAATCAATGACCATGCAGATAGCTTACGGCAAGAGACTAGACTGGCCGGACTGGTCTCCATGTCGGGCGCACCGGCAGGGTTGTACGTAGGATCCGCTGGGGAAGCTCTGAAGATCACTGCTGGCGCGTCTCTCGTCGTCCCTCTTTTACTCTTATGCTCGCAGGGATTTACGTCGGACAATTGGAGTGCAACTATACTCCCCGACGGACCTCCTCGAAGAAGTCCAAGGGACTCGTGACACCTGCACGCGCCAGGGCGTCAAGCTATTTTTGCCTCGCTCTCGTCACCCCGGGTTATCCTCAGTAGTACAAGAAAATCGCCTACAGTGCGTACAAGATAGTTGCATCTGTTCACGCTCTACGTGAGTTGTGCCACTATCAGCTTCCGCTATGGACTCACCCAAAGACTCAGCGAATCTAGGATATGTAGAGTCTTTGCCGCGATCCTCTAGCGATGTGGTAGAAGAATCTGTCCTCGGAGATCCTCGACTGGCGAAAGCTCTGCTGGATGAAAATGCTCACCCACTGCGGAAGAGTTTCCTGAAGCTTTACGCAATCCTCTTCATTGCATACCTTTGTTCGGCAACCAACGGACTCGATGCAAACACCTATGGTGAGCTCTTGATCATACACTCCCACCTCCAGTCTGACCGCTATCCGTTCAGGTGGGCTTTTTGCGCTGGACACGTTCACGACGTACTTTGGCATCACCACGAGCAACCAAGGCCTTATTGCGGCTCTGTATGTCATCGGCAACGTCGCAGGCTGCTTCGTCGCCGGTCAAATTTCCGACAAGTTTGGCAGACGAGGAGGAATGATCCTAGGCTCGGTAGTATGCATCGTGGGGGCCGTCATTCAAGCCTCTGCACGCAGCCTGCACCCGCTAATGGGCGGCAGATTCATCCTTGGGATGGGCGCTGTGATAGTTATGACCGCAGGCCCGATGTATGTGGTAGAGATGGCCTACCCGAAGTATCGAGGCGTGCTCACTGGGGGCTACCAAGCTTCTTTCTTCATCGGGACCATCATCTCAACCTGGCTCATATACGGACTCGACTACGTCCCTAATACGCCCGAGTTCACCTGGAGGTTGCCGCTTGCCGTGCAAGGGTTGCCTCCACTGATTGTGTTCATATTTGCTTGGTTCATTCCCGAGACACCTCGATGGTGAGAATATGGTGATGGACTTACGTCCTTTGTGACTCATTGTTGTAATAGGTACTACGGGCGTGGACAGGTCGAGAAGGCGAAGCAGATCCTGATCAAGTACCACGGAGACGGCAACTCCAGCTCTCCTGTAGTGGCCTTCGAGCTCGACGATATGGCTCGATATATTTCAGCTGAAGGCTCCGATAAACGGTGGTGGGACGTGCGGGAGCTATTCAACTCTCGTTCAGCTTTATATCGGTCCTACTTGATAGTCTGCATTGCGTTCTTCGGGCAACTCATCCTTCCGCCGACGAGTTATTACCTACCTCTTATGGGTAAGTCTGGGGCTCGAACGAAATAATGTTTCTAACTAGTATCTCCAGTTAAGACGGCCGGTATCACAAACATACGCACCCAGCTCCTTTTGAACGCTCTGCAGACTCCAATCATGATGGTAGCTGCTCTCTCCGGCTTACGCTGGACAGACCGTTGGGGACGACGAAAGCTCCTCCTCCCAGGGAGCGTAGGCATGTCGGTATCCGTTGCCATCATGACCGCTTGCACAGCCCAACAGGCCAAGAATCCAGCCATCGGCGTAGTGGGTATCGCCTTCCTCTTCATTGTCCTAGTCATCTACGCCTTCACCTGGATACCTGCCATGGCTCTCTATCCTACCGAGGTTCTCTCATTCACCACTAGAGCGAAGGGACTCGCGATGCTCAACCTGCTCTGCAACATCGCTAACATCTTCAATACCTACGTGCCACCGCCTGCTATTGCCTCAGCCGGCTGGCGGTTCTATATATTTTATACGCTGTGGGATTTGCTCGGCGCTGCAGCAGTCTACTTCACCTTTGTGGAGACGAAAGGACGGAATCTGGAGGAGATAGAGGAGATATTCCGGCATCGGAATCCTAAGAAGGCATCACTGGAAAAGAGGAAGATGGCAGTAGGGAGGGACGATAAAGACGTGCTGGTGGCGTAGTCGTGCATATGAGGAGGTCCACCTACCGTTAGCATATTCTGTATTTGTACCGGCCGCCTGGAGTTTAGCCGCTCTACAACTTCGATAGTGACTAGTCCTGGTGCGATCGCGGGCTTATGTGGATGCAACTATGCCTCTGCGCAACAGCTTTCTCAGGATCGCCCTTTGATATTCTTCAAGACCAGAGCATAAATAGATCGTGCTGAAGAGTGATATCCCAGCCTCTTCCGAAGCCTCCATCTTTGTCGCATATCACCCTTATTAATCCTTAGCAAGCCATCGAAGAATACCAGAGACCTGTGAATGTAGTCACTCTTCTTACTGAGCCATATGTGCCTGTTCAGTGGGTACTAGCGTGAGCGGAAGGTTTGTAGCTGCAGGCTCTGCCCGTGACAGCTCGTGTTTACAGCTCACGTGACCGTGACCAAATGAAATAACAAGTCTCGCGCGCGTACGTCGGCATCGGACGAATGCCCTATGCGACACCTTTTACGTTTGTGTACGTAAATCCATTCCAATACCACCGCACAGGCGTCTAAGGGGGTTTGTGCACGGAGGACGCAGCAGGAAGCTTAAGAATGTTACCCCGAACGTGCATGATGAGCCTGAAAAACTTACGTTTTCGGCCTTCTGCATCCCCCTTATGTGATTAATCCGTAGTCCACCGTGAGCGTTCCCTATTCATATAGTCATTGCATACCGGAGCGAACGGCAATGGTAGTCAGAATGCTGACAATATTCGGGTCTGAGGACGCATAGGCTGTCCTAAAGGAAGACTTGGAAGACCCTTGTCAGAAGATATATGACGAGCCCTATCAGAGGTATAATCCTCACCCTTCCGACGCGACCAACAGAGATGTCTCCAGAAGTACCGCCTCCGACGCTCAAGCTGGATCCCTCGATCTACTCTCTCTCCGACGAGGAACGCATCTTTCTGAAGGCGCAGACAGGCATTGAGAGTGATGACCAGCTGAAGGAGCACATACTTGCTATACAGAAGAAAGCATTCGAGGTGAGGACCTCATGCTCGGTTCGAGGTTGGTACGAAGTCATAATCACCAACAGGTGTATCCGTACCCCTGCATTTGGGGATTTGGCTTTACGAAGTAAGTGCCACACCGATTTCGGTGCCACGGTGCCGGCTAAGGGATGGCTTTTAGGTTAAACATTCACCGGCTGCCGGCGTACCAGCACGGCTTGAATCTCGGAAAGAAACGCAAGGACGCCATCTTCCTCGACATGGCATGCGCTTGTACGTATCCAGTCCCCATGTACACCGGTCCAGGTAGGGCTAAGGCAATCTACAGTCGGGAATGATACACGCAAGATAGTCGCCGACGGATTTCCCGCTAGCCAGGTTATCGCCTCTGATTACCGAGAAGGCAAGCACGCATGTTCCACAATTCGAGCAGAGACTGAAGCGGGTGATCTGTAGACTTCTGGAACTTCGGGCACGAGTTGTTTGTTTAAGTCCACGCCCGAGACGTTCCCGGTCGCCTTCATAGCCGGAGATGCCTTTGACGACGGTCTCGTCAGCGCAACTCCAGTTGTATATGAGAAGCCGAGGTTACCAGCCCCAGCGCTCTCCACGGTGACGACTTTGAATCAATTACGAGGCCACATCGCGGCAATCCACGCTTCCTTGTTCTTTCATCTCTTCGACGAACAAAAGCAGTTTGACTTGGCAAAACGCATGGCTTCTCTATTGTCGCCTGAGCCCGGTTCAGTCATATTCGGCTCTCACCTCGGCGCGCAGGAGAAAGGCGAGCTCGTAGGCGAGGAGTACGCAGGGATGTTCTGCCACTCGCCGCAGAGCTGGAGCACCATGTGGAACAGTCAGGTATTCAAAGACGGTTCGGTCAAAGTAGACGCGAGCTTAGTGCCGGTTAGCTTAGGGGACAAGTGGCAGGCAGATTTACTGGTATGGTCCGTGATGAGGGTGTAAAAGACAGATCTTCGAATCGAGCGACTGGGAAGCCGGTGCAGCATAGGTGTACACTGTTCCCCATGCTGAATCCCAGCAAGGAGCATCAAAATCCATAAATGTTGTCGTCAGATAACCAGATGGCCATGGAAGTAGACCAGGCTGATGGATGTACCAGCGTATCAAAAGGCGCGCGTGGAGCTTCCCGACTTGGTCTCGTCTTGTTAGCGCTTCAGAGAGCCTGATCGGCGGCTAACGACAGCAATAACAACGTACGCACTCACCATTTACCGCGAAACTGGCGCCATACATGCATCATGAGAACGATAGACCTTCATTCTCAGGTAGGCTTACGCGTCCCTCCTGTAGAGCAGAACCAGGATGTAAGATCTGTCCTTGGCCATACCGAATCAGTTCTATTTATCGTGGTCGCTACCGAGAGACCTCTTCGAAATATACGGCATCGCTCGTCAGATCGCTAACGCCAACAGTCCGCTAGGATCGCTGAGCTGAAGGTCCCTAATCACAACCAGCACACGTGGAACACCGAGGATATAAGCTAGAACGCTTAGCGGGAAGTACCTATCTCTCCACCACATCTGAGAACCGAGCATGCCGCCAGAGCACCCGGCCCCAAAGCTTGAGCTGGACTCCTCTATTTACTCTCTGACCGATGCGGAACGCATCTTCATGAAATCCGAGACCGGCATCGAGAGCGATGATGAGCTGAGAAAGCACATCCTCGCCGTACAGAAGAAAGCGTTCGAGGTCATCTCTTCCAGTTCATAGTGAGGTCGAGACCAAATAATGCATATATATTAGGTATATCCATACCCATGCATTTGGGCATTTGGCTTTACGAGGTGAGTGTTCCCAGCGGTGTGGCGATGTGGAAGCGACTGATTGATGGCACCTAGGCTGACGATATCCCGTCTGCCGGCGTACCGCCATGTCTTGAACCTCGGGAAGGAACACAAGGGCGCCATATTCCTTGACATGGCGTGCTGCTGTATGTATCCGGGTATATGTTCCACCGAGCTGGCTGTTAAGCAAAGAATTACAGTGGGGAACGATACCCGCAAGATAGTTCTTGACGGGTTTCCAGCTAGTCAGACCATCGCATCGGATTATCGCGCAGGTCCGTCGCGATTTATAGGGACAAGCACAGAACCGAGAGTATATATGCCGCTTCCAGATTTCTGGGCGATCGGACAGTTCATATGAACTGTTCAGGACCACACCCGAGACCTTCCCAGTCCCCTTCGTTGCCGGCGACGCGTTTGACGACAGTTTCATTAGCACAGCTCCAGTCACCAATGAGATGCCGACGTCGCCGGCGCCTGTCCTATCCTAACCGCTCTGGATCAGTTACGAGGCCATATCTCGGCCATTCACGCGTCTTCGTTCTTCCACCTTTTCGGAGAACCAGAGCAGTACGACCTCGCGAAGCGTAAGGCTTCCCTTGTGTCGCGCGAGCCTAGTTCAATTATTTTTCGCTCCCATGTCGGCGCAAAGGAGAAAGGGGTGCTCAGAGATAGCCAGGGTACCGGGATGTTCTGTCACTCTCCTGAGACCTGGAGCGCCATGTGGAATGGTGGGGTGTTCCAGGAAGGATCGGTGGAAGTGGATGCAAGCCTGGTGCCGGTCAGCATAGGCAACAAGTTGCAGTCGTACATGCCGGTGTGGTCGGTGATGAGAGTGCAGAAGACATACTTCCGAGCAGAGAAATGGGTGTCAATGTAAGAGAGATAACAATGTAACGCATCGTGATATGTAACAAAGCTTCTTTGTCGCTCCAGAGACTCTGAGACAAGAGAGCACGGACATCTGATAGTCGCATCGGGCGCTGACAGGCAGCGAGCACTAGGGAAAGCGTAGTATAGGGCGATAGTACTTGGTAAACTCGAAAGGGAGCCCAAATGTAGCCAGCTGAGCGCTGAGCACTCAACGAAGACGCTTGCGGAAGGCAGCATTAATGAGGTATTGAATTGATATATTAACGTTCATAAACATCTCTTTGTATTTGCTTTGTATGAGTGAGCCGCAAAATAATAGCCGGCTAATTCCGTCATTGCGCAGGAGTGCAATACTCTTCACTTCGACTTCGACCGCAGCGGCGGTCTCTCGCATACTCGCACCATGCGAATACGCGTAGTAAGTTCACGTCGGTGTAGATCTTGCACATAAGCTAAGACGGTTCTATTGTCAGCCTCTTAGGGCGTTGACTGTCCCTGTGGCGGGCATCACGGTTGTTTCGAACGAGAAGGAGAAGGTAGGAGCTCTTTGGTCAGCGGTTTTGTCATCTAATAGTAGAGTCACGGTGCAGCTCCCCATATACCCTCAACCAGAGCCCGCGGTGGTCGTTTTTGACGAACCTTCTGAGCTGGAAAGACAGATCGGGTCGGTACGGACGACGGTGACCGGAGCATACAAGGATGCGCATGCCAAGGTTCAAGGTGTCGTTTCTCGCTGGATCGGAGTCGAGCATGCAGTTGAAAGTGCGCATTATTATACGAACGTTCCGAGAATCGTAATTGACTATTTACAGGTAGGGTGAAGTCGTTACTGGACCCATCCGAAGAGATTACACCTGGTCTCCTCTACACTACCATTGCGACCCTATCAACATCAATATTTACCCGCACGCGCTCTCTGCCCCTCCGTCTTGTTCTTCCTCCAACCGCCTTCTTCGTCTCGCTGTCATACTTCCTCCCGAAAACCTCCGCAAACATCTCCGAATACACCACCGAGCTCGAGGAGCGCTACATCCCCTCAGTGGCCGAAAAACATGCTATCGCACGTGCGCATTCCGGGATGCTCGTGGAGAGGATCAAGGACGGCGCTGTATCGGGGCGCGAGCAGCTCGGCAGTCAAGTTGGGAAGGGCGTGGATTGGGTACAGGGTGTGACTGGGTTAAAGATTCGCGAAGCGCTTGGACGGGGCGAGGGCGAGGTCAATAGCGTGACACGCGAGGTGGAGAAGATGCTTGAGCGGGACAAGGAGAATCTTAAGGGTTTCGCTCAGGATGTTGCGGACGGGGTGAGGACCCGGAGCGCTGCCGCTGTGGACAAGGTCGAACAGATGGCGGAGACAGATAAGGGTCTATTCAGTCGCTGGGGAAGGAGCCAGAAGGCATCTTCATCTTCGTCCGAGGACCCTGTGGTGAAGGCCAGGGAGTTCGTCGGCGATGTTGTCGACGGCACAGTCGAGCGAACGAAGGCGACCGCTGCGGAGGTCTCCAAGATGGCCGAGACCGACAAGAAGCTCGTGAAGGAGTTTGTTGGTGACGTCGCCAAGGAAACAGAAGCGCGCTCGAAGGCTGCTGCCGAGGAGATGGGCAAGATGGCGAAGACGGATAAGGAGCTGGCGAAGGACGGCAAGGAGGATGCAAAGAAGGAGATTAAAAGACTTGTTTGAACAGGTATAGATGTAGACAGGCATGTCTTAATTCACTCACTTAGGCTTGTGTATTGATGGATGCATTGACCAGCAGATAGTCAATATAATCTTATTCTATTTCCCAAGCATATGCGTCTCCGTTGATCGCACATCAAGATAGTTCTGCTCGTGCGTGGTCACTGCTGCGACATACCACTCATGTGTTCTGCAGCTCGTGAGACGCCGCCCAGCGCACGCAGGATATTGTACGACCCACAACGGAACCTCAAATTCAAAATGCATTGCTACTTCTTCAACTACCGTCCATATGTGCCAAGATGACTATGGCCGATATGGACAAGGGTCTGTTCAGCCACAGGTGAAGGAGCCGGACAGTGTCTTCCTTCTCATCTGAGGATCCTGTGGTAAAGACCCGCGAATTTGTTTGCGGTGGCGTAAATGGCACAAAGTGGACCGCTGGAATGGCGCTGCTGGTGAGGTCTCCAACCTTGTCCGCCTTTGATATCAGTAACGAGCGGCACAGGCCATCGTTTGCACGGACGGCGTTCAACTGCTAAGCTGCCCTCCCAAAAGGTCATCCCACAGTGACGCCTTCCCTTAGCGTTCGTACTATCTCACCACGAACCAATGTTCTATCAATGACCTTGCTTGATCTTCAAATGTCTACCCATAGCATTTCTATGCGATAAACCGCGCTTCACGACTTGGTCTCGTGGTTCTCCTCGATGGTTGCTTCTTACAATGGACGTCCTGTACTCGCATGGAAAATGAGGATTATTGGATGATAATCAGACTAAGTATGGTGCGTCTCACGAACTACATAGCGAAAATGCGCCGACTCTTTTTGTTCCATAGGTGCATTCCGCGATCGTATCTATTAGCAACTCAATCGTTGGCGCCCAGGAGACGGGCTCCCGATTTGGAGTTTCGAAGTTCCCTTGGCTGAGCTGTGCGATCAGACAGGCACTGCTCTTCCTCAGGGCCGATTTCAGGACACAGAGACATGGAGGGAAACGATTATGGGGTGTAAGCCGATCAGAATTCTCGCAGTCACACGTTCACCGACCCGCAGTGATGGGAGACCGCAGTACACCACAATCGAATCGAATGCTGAGAAAGCTTTGCGCAATGAACGGCATTCTGGCGCCTCAAGCAGTCAGTCTAGGGAGTGTGATGTCTAGTGATGGAAGAAGCAATTCATCGTAATATCAATGATGCGGTCTGATTGGATGCCAACTAGGCGGGATGAGCTTGAGCGGTCGTAGTCACCGCTGGAGAATCTGCGACTACATTTGGGTAGGCACGTCAATCGTTTGTAATACTCACGCTTGCATCTGACTGACGACTTCCGGCTACCCGCGAGTACCTGTATTGACAGGCCGTTTCCTTAGCAAAGCGTTGCTGCTGTATTAGAGCAACAATTCGGCTTGCGACGGTGCTCCCCATATAAACCGCAATCCGAAGCTATGTCTCAATGTCCTCAAGCACGTAGATGCCCTGGACATGGGCGCCTCCATCAATGTGGATGTAGCGGAACTTGTCGGCCTGGTAGTTGAATGCATCCTATACGGTGTGCCTCTTGTGTATCGTATGACCTTGCGTCCGCTAATTTTCTCATCCCAGGAATTTTCGTTATTCTCCATGGGGCAGCGATGTATCTCACATTCTTGAAGCGCCAGCGCGCGAAGATCAACAAAGTCATGGTTTTGGTTGCAATCATGATGCTCATCCTTGCCACGATACAGCTTATCGCGGACACTACTAGCATCTTTCTCGCTTTCATTAGTCGGGATCGCGCGGACCGTATCGCCTTCATGCAAGACGTAACGCAACCCGTATTCATCGTGAAGCATACAACCCTGATCTTGATGATTCTAGTCTCCGATTCTTTTGTTGTGAGTGTTTTTCTCATGCCGCGATATCTATCTGAGGGCCGGTTCAGACGTACCGATGTTGGGTGGTGTGGAAAAAGAACTTCTGGGTGGTTATTCTGCCGATATGCCTTACTCTGGGTAGTGCAGGTGAGTAATGTTAATGAACGTTCGATATATTCCGACCTAACCTGATGTGCTAGTCACCGGATTCCACGCAATATGGTCTTTCAGTAATTACAGGGCTGAATCAAGAGCTGACCAGGAAAAGTGGCTTATAGCGATTTCTTCGCTCAGTCTTGTGGCAAATGCATTATCCACCTGTACGTGTAACAGCATACTCATGATCCTGGGCTCAAATGTCCATGTAGTCCTTGCGGCAATTTACATATGGAACAGTAGTCGGAGAAGCCCCGAAGTTATCGCCGGAGGATCCCTAATGCCAGTCGTGAAGATAGTGATAGAGAGCGGCGTATTCAGTGCGGCATACATGTTTGCCAACGTGATTACGTTGGTGACAGAAACCGAGGGTCTTGAGACTATGGCTGAACTGGTACGAGAGCACGCATTCAGTGTCTCAGCAACGACTCACTTCAGCTCAGGGAACCCCCTTTTTGGGGTGCATCTTCATGCTCATGATTATCCGCGTCTGCGTTAATTCGGGGCATACGCTAACGTCGAGTAGTCAGAAATCATCTATGACTCTGCGTTCGTTGCCGGGTCGAGACCTGGATGGAGCGCGGGAACGCAGACGCCGCGCCGTCCCTCAGCACAACCAATTTTTTATCGAGCAGGAAGTCTTCGTTTCTATGCAGGAAGGAGAGCCGTCAGGCAAGGACTCGAATGGAAAGCCGGACCCTGAGTTCGTTGTATGACAAGCGCCAGTGGTACTGTACATGTTCCCTTGGACGGCTATCCCTTGATATACTTATGCACTGTCTTCGTGATCATCAGCATGGGCTGCTCGGCTTCTTATCCTTATTCTTGTCCTCAATTCAGTTTATGCAGCGAAGACTCATGACAGCACACGTCTTGAGAGGAACTATAAGTGTAGTCTTCCGTGATTGGTGCTCCAAGAAGCGAGACGAGGGCAGGTGAGAGTGTCATGACAATGATAACGAACATCCGCGATCACGGAGGTCGCGCGCGTATAAGAATACTCTTGATGCATCCTGTGCTTCGAAACTTCGCGCACCCAAGCTCTCATGTTCCACTATTCTGTAGTTCGTGATTGAAGCATCAGCCGAGCGCGATGGTTCCTACGACAGCTCGAGACAAAGTCCCTATCTCGGTCTGGGATTCACTAAGACGAGGCACTGCCAGTGTAGCGCTCATATACGTGACCTATTTAACTGAACGGCAATGCTCACGTTCCTCGCCGCAGCATAGTGTCAAGTTCATCCTCCATGATTGCTGTGGATGTTGCAGAGCTTGCTGGAATTATCGCTGAGGCGGCGCTGTACGGTAAGTACCGCCATGCATGTCTGGAGTGTACTCACATTTCGATAACAGGCGTCTTTGTTGTCCTCTTCATAATTGCAGTGCAGTTCAGCTGGTCAAGCCAAAGCGCCAGGATGAACAAAGTGACCTTGGCCGTGGCGATCCTCATGGCCATCCTTGCGACAACACAACTGGTCGCAGACACCATCAATATCTTCTTAGCATTCATAAATATGGGGAGACCAGAACGGGCCGAGTTCTTGAACGATGTCACCCAGCCGATCTTCGTCTTCAAGCATGCTATCATAATAGTGATGTTCTTCGTATCTGACCTATTCGTCGTGAGTCAAATGCCGTGCGTTCGCGGCTTGACCTGAGCTATGATTTAGACGTACCGGTGTTGGCTCATATGGCACAAAAATATATGGGTCGTAGTCATCCCCGTCTGCCTATCACTAGGCAGTGGCGGTCAGTGCTCACCTGGTCTTCAAGCGAATCCCGGCTAATGTACTCATACATTCAGCTGTGGGATTCTATACTTTATGGGCCTTCGGACACTCGAAAGCGCGTACGAGGGCAGCGGAGGAATGGCCATTAATTGCGATTACTTCGCTAAGTCTTGGAGCCAATGCAATTTCCACATGTAGGTGTGGCCTGGTGGAGAGGTACCACTGGACGTGACTGACCTTCATAGTTCTCTCTGCACTGCATATTTGGAGCAGCAGCCGCAAATATGCAAAAAGCCTGGGGAACATGAACTCAAATGTCACTCCTGTTGTTCGGATCGTCGTTGAGAGCGGTGCACTGAATGCGGCATACATGGTTGCGAATACCGTTACTTGGGTCACTGGAAATCAAGGCTTGACGGTTGAAATGGTATGTGTATCAGGCGGACTGATTATAGGGTACTCACCTAGGTTGAAGGGAACGCCTCTGATCGGCTGCATCTTCATGCTCGTGATCATCCGCGTTTCTATGAACGCAAGGCAAGGCTCAACCTCGAAGGGATCCATATTGTTGCGTTCGCTTGGGCGCAGCAGGGACGAAGCCAGAGGCGCTGACCCTGTTAGCACTGCACCCACAGCTAACAGACGCATCGTCGTGGGTGACCAACCGTTTGTCTTGGGAAAGAGCCTGTCGCAGACGTCGGTGACGGAAGATGGAAGACGAAGCCCGGATTTCGGCGTATAAATATTCTGTTGGATACCTACTAGATATGATCTGTAAGCTGCGTACGTGTAGTGGTTGCCAGATCCCAACGATGGTTTGAAGGTCGCGACTTGATATCGCAAGCTTCGAGGACCCACCTCTTCCCACGTCTCCCGCAAGCCCAATTTTGCGCTTACATCGCTTGCATCTTTCCGAGATGAATCCAAAGAAGGCACGCGTCTCTTCGCCGGCTCCTTGGGAAGCAGGGAGTGCCTGGTCATGAGCATATTGTTCCGCACTGGTAGAGAAAGAAGCGACAATTTTGCATGGTTGCGACCCACGCTGTGAAATTGCGAAGACGCGTTCTGATCATGACGCATAACTTCCTGCTATCTGCGGTAGCGAAGGTGAAAAGCTACATATACAATGACCCCACTGGTCCGGATGACAGATGAAGAGCAGAAGCACCGTTATTGCAACGACTTCCGGAAACGATGGGTCGGTCCTGTGTTTATCTCAAGCCATGCAAACCTTAGTAACTTTAGAACATCACCTGCTTAAGAGCCGTCCCCTTCGCCCAACTCTAATGCAGGCCATTTGAACATGACCCCGACAATCAAAATCGACGTGGCCGAGCTAGCTGGGCTCGTAGCGGAAGCCATCCTGTATGGTGGGTGTTGAAACAGTAGGTTATCATCCTCAACGCTCACTCATTCATCACGCCAGGAATCTTCGTGATGCTGTTCGCTGCCGCGATGTACTTCACCTTCGTCAGAAAACGCAGGCCCAAGGCCAACAGGGTGATGGTCGTTTCAGCGCTGGTACTCTTCATATTGGCGACCATACAGCTGGTGGCGGATACAACCAATATCTTCACAGCGTTCATCAACCGCACTAGACCAGATCGGATTGCATACCTACAAGACGTGTCGCAGCCTGTCTTCATCCTGAAGCATACCACTCTTATTCTCATCCGTCTGGTATCCGATCTGTTTGTCGTGAGTTCATGCCTTCAGCATTGCATGAGTGTGATTTGACGCAGGTATAGACATACAGGTGCTGGATTGTGTGGAATAAGCGATACTGGGTGGTTGTCGTGCCTATAGCCCTGACTCTCGGCAGCGGAGGTTGGTTTCATTGTTGCCAGAAGAGCAATAGACTCACAGGTATCTGCAGTGGCGGGCTTCCATGCTATCTGGTCCTTCCAGCATTTCGGGAAAGAACCTAGAGCAGCTCAGGAGCAGTGGCTGATAGCACTGTCAGCCATGAGTCTAGCGGCGAACGCTATCGGGTCCGGTACGTCGTATGTTGCTTGGAGAGAATGCACACACTAAGCCATCGTCGACAGCCTTTACAGCGTACATGATTTGGAGTACAAGTCGAGAGACTGCCAAGCTCATCGGATCGGCTACATTGAGTTTGATGCCTGTCCTTGCAATCGTCATAGAGAGCAGCGCGCTCAACGCGGCCTACATGGTCGCAAATACGGTCACGCTAGCCACCGGGAACGAAAGCCTCGAGACCATGGCAGAGCTGGTATGTCGAGCCTGATGACGATACAGTCAGAATGTTTACATTCCTGCAGGGAACGCCCTTGGTGGGCTGTATCTTCATGCTCGTGATCATACGAGTGTGGATGAATAACTCACAGGCAACCGAATCGACGCACGAAGATACGAAGATGACATTCCGCCCAGGGCCGCGTCCTAGTGATGAAATGAGTCGAGAGGATCAGCGAAGTTCGAGTCACAGCAAACGCGTGATGATACATCAAGACGTTTTCGTAACCCGGGGCGATGCCTTTGAAATGTCACTGAGGCAAGACAAGAAATCAGACGTAGATTTTGCCGTATAGTCCGCTCGAAAAGGGACATATTACGTATGCTGTTGTAGGATTAGCCAAGTCATGACTATAGACACTGCTTCGTCGGAGAGCGGACATAGCGCCCGGGTACAGCGAATGAAGGGATCGTCGATCAGTTCGCCGCGCGCCACAGCTCAAGGCGCCTTCTCGTTCTTCCCTGGCAGCTCACTGAAATCTGACCAGTCCACAGCGTCTTGACTACCAGCACCGAACCTCCTGTTGAACCGACCAAGCCGTCCAGTAGTCTCGCTCTCCTCCTCTGCACCCTCTGCTCTCATCATAGCAGTATTCCTACGGATGTCAGTCGTTTCGGTTCTGACAGAAACGAAGGAGCTGATAATTTGACGCACCATAAGGGATTGTTGCTGACATCTCGAGTAAGACGAGTAGCCGAACGTGGTGATGTGGTCCAGTGAACGAATGTTGAACCGTCCGAACGTGTCACTTTTTGAGGAAAATGAGGAACTACGGGGTTCGGGAGTTTATTCGGACGGTGTTTCCATACGTGAGTGCGACCATAAGGCGAGGATGAGATACAACGCGTCCGGGTTGCGCAGTTTAGAGGCGCATATGTTTCGGAGACGGTCTTAAGTAATACTGGACCACTGCGAGACGAGCTAGCAAGGGCAAAGGATAGGACCATCGCGGTGGACGATAAAGGCGGATGGGATTTATGTAGTATTATCGCTCATCGCAAATCGAGCGAAAATGGAAAATATCAGATAAGCCCTTAAAAGCTCATCTTAAAAGCTCATATCTCAATCATATTTGGCAAAATGCGCGTGATATTGCCACCACTGCACGCAACGTCGTACCTCGTCGTACACGCGTTCTAGCTATTTTCTGCGGACTTCTCTCCGGCTTAAAAGCGCCTACATGAACTGCCGAGACTGTTAGAGATGTTCATCCTGCCTGCTCTCTTGGTTTTCTTACTGCCTGGTCTGGCATGCGCATTGCATGAATCGGAAGCAGGAGTGGTTGACTGGCACAAAACCCTTGTCGGCGTCCCTTTAGCCTATTCTCCGTCAATAGCACCAGCATTTCATAGGGTGCATGATACAGCGAATACAACGCGTAGTGTCATATTGACCGCCACAGGAAATAATGTACTTGCGGCGCTGAATCCCGTGGACGGTTCCGTAGGTATGTGACTATTAGTCGTCCTATATGGATCGAGCTTGAAGGAGGGGTAGCATGGAGACACGTATTCGAGCCAGAGGATCCGGTGACGGCGTTTCGTAGGGGAGAAGATAGTAAGTCTGAACAGCAGGTCCCGCGTCCCTACTGAACGTGCTGGCACTAGCTGTTGCCGCTCTATCTGGGCCTGGAGGTGCTACTCTACGATCGTTCAACGCATTGACTGGTACTTTGCTGCTGGAAACGCGCTTGCATGACCCGTCTACTGGTCACCTCTCTGAGCCTGTCAATGTTGGAACGTCCCTGGCCCTTCAAGCCACAGACAGCTCGCACCCGGACATTATCGTGCTTACAAATGGCCATAGTGTGCGACGCATAGACGGCTCGACGGGAGGAATGAAGTGGGGATGGACTTCAGCTGACCAGACGTCTGTACTGTCGCGTATTCCTACGAGTGAGAGGAATAAACTGATTTTGCATCAGCTCACTAGTGATGTACACCGACCTTGCCACGACCTCAGACACCGTTTACCTCATCGGCTTTGCCAAGTCCATTCAGTCTAATACCTTGCACGTCAGCTCACTGTCTGCCATCACTGGGCAGCTCATCGAGGACGTTGACGTGCCGTCGCATATCGCTGATGGACCAGGCGATGTGATTACTCTGACATCGTCTTCAAGCGTGCCGCCGCGTCTTGCGTGGTTCGAGCGCGGCGCAATCCGCTCCATGTTACTCACACCGGACCTGAAGGACAAACCCGCAAGCACGAAAGAAGCCCGCTACCGCCGCATCATCGACGTCGGTCTCGCGACCGAGCACGGGATTTTTGTGGCCATACAGGGTGATGGTTCGTCACGTGTCTTCAAAGTAGACGAGGATGGACCCGGGGTCAACGCCATCTGGGAGTTCGCGGACTCGGTGAGAACTTCAATGAACGGGAAGACACAACTAACGACCCGCAGGCGGACTCCAACCATTATGCGGAGTCCATTTACTCGGGTGGCCTGGACAAAGACGGCTATCCCTATGTAGCTCGTCTGTTCTGGTCGCATGCATTGGGAGTGAGTTCAGATTTTATGATGATTTTGAGCCGAATTCAGCATTTTGGTAGAAAGCAACCGCCCATGTGTTCGTGCCGCATTTAGCAGAAGGAAATGGTCTTGTTGCTGGCTTCACCTTCCCCTTTGACACTCGCACACACGGCATCATTAACCACGTACGTTTTGACTACCTCGTTTCACCTCATACTCATCTGTATTCCTTCTCCTAGGTTGCCATCGACAACGTCCACCAAGGCGGCTTCCAGGTACTAACCCGTCTCTTCCTCACTACTACTACCGGCGCCGTCCAGCTTTGGCAACGAGACACGCTACAATGGACGAGAGAGGAAGGGCTCGCCACCATTGCTGCGGCCGAGTACGTCGAATTACCAGAGGAGAAAATAGTCCACTCGCATCGGGCGGAAGCCTTCCTCGAGCGGGTTGTTCGGCATGTCAAGGACACGAAGGTACATCTCTTGCAGTAATGCTAGTGAGCGGTGATATTGACGCCTGCAGCAGGATCTGCCTTCTTATCTCACGGCGTTCGTCAATCGCTTCTTGACAGGTTCATACGAGACGCCGTCGACTGCTTTGCCTTCTGCAGCTAATACGAGTGGGTTAATGACGCGCGATACATTCGGATTCCGGAAGATCATTGTTGTGGCTACGGCATTTGGCAAGATCTATGGGTTGGACTCGACCACTGGTGATATTGTCTGGGGTCGTGTCCTGGGCTTGGGATGGGCAGCTGAGGTTGGTGCGGCTATCGTTCCCGTGAAGATCTGTGTTACGCGGACCGTCGCAGATGGGGATACGCCGCAGGTGGTAGTGGTGACCCAGAGGAGGGCGGAGAACGTGAGTCTGGTCGATCTTCCGTCACGAATATGCAGATCATCAAGTATTATAGACTCTCGTGGATACTGTATTATTCCATGTTGATGCCTTGACTGGCGAAGACGCGAGGCACCGATCACCCTCGGGCGAAATACTGCAGGGATTGGATATTATATCCGGGCCTTTGGTTGACTTGTTTTTCCTGCCAGGGAAAAGAGTCATTGTTCTGATAGACGAGTTCCTTGGGGTGCGTCATGTCTGCTTCCTTGACTACTGAAACATTGATTGAGCCTGGCGATACCGCAGCTTCATCTGTATCCCGACAACGATGGGACACATGGTGCCTTCGCTAAGGTGGCCTCTTCACTGTATCTTCCTCTGCGAGCCGGTTCGCCAGGAAACAGGCGTCTAGTCGGTCACAAAGTCCACCCTAACCCAGAAATCGATGGCCGCTACTTCGCTGCACCATTGTGGACCACGGCTTTCCCTGCTTCTGAAGACATTCTCACTGTTGTACGACCATCCAATGCGCAACCAGTCGCTTCGCTAGGCAAAGTATTGGGCAATCGCACGACTCTGTACAAGTACCTGAATCCGAACCTCCTGGCTGTAGTGACCGCTTCGAAACTGGCCTCAAAATGCTCCATCTACGTTGTGGACAGCGTCAAGGGGAGTGTCATATATCATGCCACGGTTCCTGGAGTGGACGGGGTTTGCGATGTCCAAGCCAACCTAGTGGAGAACTGGCTGGTGTATTACTACTACAATGGGGAAGTTGATGGTCCTGGACAGACGAAGGGTCATATGATGGTGTCTGTCGAGTTTTATGAAGGAACGAAACCGGATGATAAAATTGGCAGGTGAGATAGGTGTCCTCCCGTCTGCTAGTGACGCTCACGGATGGCTACTAGCTCGGACATATCCTCCTATTCGAACAAGAGCATGGAGGTCTCTGCGTTTGAACAGGCTTTCCTGCTTCCGCATGGAGTCACTGCTCTAGCTTCGACCTCGACTAAATTTGGGATGACGACGAAGGACATTATCGGTATGATGCATACTCTTTTCCTCGTGCCTGTACGAGTACTGAGCCATTCGGCTACTAGTTGCGACGCAGAACCACCAAATTCAAACCATCCCGCATCGCCTTCTTGATCCTCGGCGACCGAAACGCAAGCCTACCAATGAGGAGATGGAGGAGATGCTGGTTCAGTACGATCCGCTTCTGCCATATGAGACCCGCGCTGTCTTGTCGCACAAAAACCAGGTACGTCTTGTCCCTCTCAAGTCGATGTCGGTGCCTAATGCCACGATACAGGTTGCGAACGTGCGGCGAATCGTCTCATCGCCGGCACTGCTGGAGTCGACGTCAATCGTGCTTGCATACGGGCTTGATCTGTTCCATACACGAGTTAGTCCGTCTGGGACGTTTGATGTCCTGAGCGAAAACTTCAACAAGGCTCAGCTCATATTTACTGTGAGCGGCTTGTTAGCGGCTATCATAATCACGAGGCCGATGGTGCGGAGGAAACGGCTGAGAGAAAAGTGGTACCAGTAATGCAGTAGTCGACAATTTGCTATGATGTAAATTATCGGTGTAGACGTCGAATGAAACGTACATGACTGGGGTTCGCTACTGCGGAAGTCTCGGTGCATCATCGGCTCCAACATGACAAGTAGAACATTTGTTGTGTAGCCCATTAACGGGAGACGGAATGAGGGTTCTTGACCTTGGTCGTCGGCTTATTGTGCCCTGGCTTGCGCGTGATACTCGTACTCGGCCTCCATCAGGAGGAAGAAAGCCTGGCATACAGCAAAGTAGCAGTTAACATGTCACAGGAGTGTACATATCTATGGTATGTACTCACCTGTCCCTCAGCAGCCGTCCCAGGGTCTATCCCTCGTCAGCCCCAAGAATCTTCGGAAAAGCAAAGTCTACTTACGATCAAATGAAGGACTGCCACACACCCCCAGCACTAAACCCCACCTGTCCACTTTCCCCCACGCTGCTTCGCGCATTTTCAGCGCGGCCCCGACCCATTTGTCCTTTACATCCGGGACCCCTGAATCCAGATGACCTTTGCGGTGGAGACGGAGGATAGTGTACGCAAGTTGCTGGGCGGCGTTGGTCTCGACGAAGGTGGTGGGGTCGTCGAGGACGTCGTGAAAGAGGTGGTCTGGGCGGAGGTGGGTGAGCATGGCGGTGATGGTGGAGGTGATGGTGGCGAGGAGGGTGCGGCGCTCAGAAGACCAGTCGGCGGGGAGGAGGTCCAGTACCCTGTGGCTGCATTTTAGCGGATGGGCGAGTCCATGGCTTTGCGTGTTCCCTGACCTCGTCATACCTGCGATAGCCCAGCCGTTGCCGACGCCTGAAAAAAATGAATCAGTTGCGCAAGATAGTGTGACTAGTACTGTAGCTGGTCTTTACCCCAGAACGCTTTCCGGCGGAACTCGCCTTTCACCGGATCATAAATATGGGAAAACAGATGCCGGTCTTTGTCCCATAAATGTGCAACGTAGGAGTCAATCTGGCGTACGGCTTCCCTGATGTACGACTCTTGATACCACAGGACGCCTGCAGCGGCAAGCCCTGGCGGCCCCATGTACAGCGCGTCTACCCATAGTTCCACCTTTCCTGCGAGGTCTGCGGGAAACAACTTATAAGGGCGACCGGAGCCTATGGAAGATAAGAGGGCTTACGACTCCATATGCCGTCCGATGTCTTGGGGATCTTGTGCATTAGGTAGTCCACAGCCTGTTGGGCGGCGTTGAGGTATTGATCGTCCGCGGTCATCTCATGAGCGTGCAGAACGGGTTCTAGAATTACCGTACAATCGACTGATCCTCTGCAAGCCAGAGATGTTAGTACTATCGCAAGCTGTGGAGTGAGGAGCGTACGCATCACCCTGGCAGAGTCGAGCCGTTAGTCGGCCGTCTTCTGCTTGCCTGACGATGGCTGAAGGGTACAGTGAGTCTCGAAACGCGTAGGATGGCTCAAGGCTTACCATCGTGCGCCATGCAGATAAAGTATTCAGGACCAATCTCTGAAGGGAAGGCGCAGTGCAGCTCGTACAGAGCTTGGGCAGCAGTGCCTTGCTCCCAAGATGCACGAGACTATAAGGTGTAGGCAATGTGGTTATACCGCTATCCTGTGTCATGGGGGAATCTTCATTACCATGCATAGCATCGCCGTAAGGACTTTATCCATCATCTCCTGCTCATTAGTACATGGATAATCAGAAGGTCAATCGTGATCTGCTTCCCACTTACCCTTCGCCTCGTTATATCCTCCATGGTTATGCCTGGGTCCAAGCAGATCTGGCTTCTGCTGCTATTCGCAAGCCTTACCTTTATATGCTGACGCTATAATTCAAGAGGAGCCGAACGCCTCAAATTTGCGTCAGCCCATGACAGCGCTAGATTAGCACACTGGGTACGCCGAGGAATGTCCGCAGCAGGAACTATAGTCTTCCTTCGTGGATAGTCGCGAATACAAGCGCTTGCTCTTGGAATTTCTGAAATGCTGGACATGGGGCTCTCGAGTCAAGCGATGCACGCGCTGACCAGGCGACCCGAATATGGCAGGTGAGTTACTCAATTGAACGAAGGAAAACGCCCAAGTGACCAAGTCCCGTCATTCGGGAGACATGACGGATCCCGGGATTTTTCGGCTGCCAAATCTGCGCAAGGTAATGCTTAGCATACTTATATAAAGAGGTAACTGTCCAAAAACGCCTCGTACTTCCTTTGCCCCGCTTTCCTTCCTCTCTCCATTTTCCTTGTCATGGTCATCGACTGTGCCCTCGTAGAACAGTAAGGGGCTGCAACAATAAACCGACTTCCAGAATGCTACAGAACTGCAGGAGGGTGCAGCGGAAGTGCAGCCGTCAGGTCACCCTCGGATCACTTAGACGCGGTCAGTCCTGAGCGTTCTGTAACACGCGCCAGGAATGTATTGCACTCCCAAGCAATATCACAAGGACGTCTATAGGCCTTAGATTGTGAGCACTGTCATACATTGACGAGGATGAAGGAATTTCGGATTCGGAAGGACGCCCGACTGCCACGGTAGATACCGGTGAGACGCGTTTTTGCCTGCCCTAAACTCTCGTAATTGTGGCTGATCGTCTAGTTTCCGATCGCGTCTCGCTTAGAACCCCCCTCCTCTTATAGCGATGCAGGCCGCAACTGAAACCATCGACTTGACCACGTCCGACGACGAGCTCGACATCCTGAACGCTCGTAGTCCTTCTCCTAAGCCAGCAGCTATGACGAGCAGAGCAGGGCGTACGCTCAGACCGCGTCTCTCGGAAAATAACGCGGTGGAAACGAGGCCGAAGAGGAGTCTGAAGCGTACGGTATCTGACTCGACGATTGAAAATCTCGACACGACCTCAAACTTCAAGAAGCGGAAGGGAGAGGAGAAAAAAGCTGTACGTAATCTATTGCCAGCCTATCGGTTTGTATGTTCACCGTTAGACCAGGTGACGATCGTCGTGAACGCGAAGAGAGTAGCTATCGAAGCAGCTCGGCGACGTTGGATAGCACGCCATCGCCATCTCTTTGAGCCCCTTCTACCAGCCTCAAGTAATATCCTGGATAATGTAGAAAGGGAACTCAAGGACTCGACTGACAAGGGAGCGTACATACCTATGCATCAGCTCGATGAGCAACCGAAGCTTGTTACCGGAGGAACGATGAAGGACTATCAGGTGCGAGAACCGATCGCTCGTGTTGCAGCGTGGCTCAGCTCTTTCAAGCTTCAAGGTCTCTCGTTCTTGGTCTGGATGTACCGCAACGGTGAGCCCGACCCTTACTTGGGTATTCCTGCACTGCTCATAAGCCGCCACAGGCATGAACTGTATCCTTGGTGATGAGTGAGTTTTGCTTCTTTCACTCGCTATTTGTGAGGCTGATAGGCGCAAACAGGATGGGTTTGGGAAAGACACTCCAGGTAATTAACGTTACAACGTAAGAATTATTGGCTGGATGCTGAGTTTCGAGGAAGACCCTCTCACTTCTCGCACACGTTAAAGAGAACACGACAGGTACTTTCTACCTTACATTTTTCCAGGACCTGTAACTGACTGCCAGATAGGCCCTGTAGAGCCGCATCTCATCGTCTGCCCCCTCTCCGTTCTGTCATCTTGGGAATCTGTCAGTTGTGAATGTCTCAGATTTGGTATTTCCCTGATCACGTTCTGCAGGAATGCGCCCGCTGGGCGCCCTCCTTCAAGGTCATGCGCTTTCACGGTTCGCAGTCCGAACGCGCGCGTATCAAGAACGCGGTCCGTGATAACGAGCTCAGGTTCGATATCTGCGTGACGACGTACGACTCGTATGTAGTCGAGGACAGTTGGTTCAAGACCCGACGGTGGACATACTGCGTGCTTGACGAAGGCCATAAAATCAAGAATGCCGAGACGGGCATTGCGGGCAAGTTGCAAGGTCTTGGGGCTTTGTATCGACTGAGTAGGACGCTTCGTATCCTTCTGTGTGCCATCGCTGACGAGTTGACTTTCCTAGTTCTGACTGGTACTCCAATCCACAATAACCTCTTGGAGCTGTGGTCGCTTCTCCACTGGCTCTACCCTACCGTCTTCACACCTGCATCCGAGCGTCTCTTCAAAGACTCGTTCGACCTCTCCCGCGGACTGTACGACCTGCCCTTCCTCACCGCCGCGCAGGACCTCCTGTCGACTATCATGCTCCGCCGGACGAAGGCGACGATCGAGATTAATGTCCCGCCCAGGGAAGAGCTGACGGTGTTCATACCGCTGACGGAGGCGCAGCGGTTCTGGACGTATAGGCTGTTGACCAGGATGGACGCGGTGGATTTGCAGCAGATTTTCGAGGAGGATGGGGTAGGCGCGGGAAAGAGGAAGAGTGAGTCCCCCGGCGCAATGGATAAGGGAAGACAAGAGGTCCTTCGACACTTGAAGGAGCAGATGAAAAGTACTAAGACTGGGGAGAAGAGCCGTAGGTTGAGTTTCGCAAGGTATCATTGGAAGGACTGCTAACTGGGCCTAATGTAGAATGGAAACGCTTGATGAATCTCTTGATTCAGTTGCGGCAAGTCTGCGATCAGTATGTTTCTCGCATCTTTTACCGCATCTCCTCAGGCATTCTTACTTTTGCCCCGCGCAGCCCCTACCTTCTCCCAGACGCGGAGCCCGAGCCATACGCTATCGGCGAGCACGTCGTAGCCGCCTCGTCGAAGATGGTGGTTATAGACAAGCTGCTGGCTGATATCCTGCCGAAAGGCGAGCGGGTACTGATATTTTCGGTAAGCAGTCGTCGCGCACCGCTCAAAGGTCTTGCTGACGTAGTCTTGTTCCGAAGCAATGGACTGGGTCAGTCATAGTTGCATCACTCAATCATTGGATGTAGTCTGACAGACACGCTCCAGAATGCTCGACCTGCTGGAGGATTTCATGGAATTGCGTGGTATTCCATATGCTCGGTTGGATGGGAGTACGTCAAGGCCGCGTCGGGCGCTTGATATAAAGCTAGTGAGGAGTCTCGTCCATCCAGATTGCTAGAATCATGATTGACGATAAACGTCTCCACAGTTTCAGCAGGAGAAGTCGCGTAAGATATATCCGCCGGCTCAATGGAGCTGTTGTGACTGAACCTATCTGGTTGTAGCATATCAGGTGTTTCTGATCTCGACGAAAGCTGGAGGCTTAGGTGCGTGGAAGGGCCAGGGCGTAAATATTCGTTGACTCATTACGCGACAGGCATTAATCTGACAAAAGCGTCCACCGTCATCATGTGCGACTCGGACTGGAATCCACAGGTGACTCTTTGTTTTCTTCCCATTGGATACGGAGGTTGAATGGTCTATGTCAGAATGACTTGCAAGCTATTGCTAGGGCACATCGTATTGGACAGACCAAAACCGTAAAGGTCAGCATATGCTTCTCGATAACTGCCGAGTTGCTGACGAGTTCGTCTCGAAGGTCTATCGCCTTATCTGTCGCGGCAGCGTCGAAGACCAGATGCTTGATCGCATCAGACGCAAGCTCTTCCTCTCAGTCAAAGTCATGGGTTCGGATGGCTCATCAGCCGACGAGAGTACCGGCTTCAAGTCCAAGGAGCTCATGGACATTCTGCGGAAGGGTAGCAGTGCCCTGACTCAGAACTCAAACGACATGGATCTTCAGGCGTTCCTGGACGCGCCTATCTCTGATATATTCGACGCGTCACGCTCGCGTGAGGACCGTAAGGAAGCGAAGGTGAAGCATGAGCTCGAACAGGGCCTGGAGAGCGCGGAAGATAAGAAGCTACTCGTCGATGCCGACGAGGAGGAAAAGGCGCTGTTGACTGGGATCGCCCAGGTTCAGAGCAGACTGTTTGAGGGCCAGTATGTTCCACGCGCAAAACCTGCGGACAATAAGCAGATTGCGCAGGAGTGGCATGATCTGCAGAAGCGAGCTCGTCCGGATAATATCGTGACGATTGGCGGCATGCAGTTTATTACGCCTAAGCAGTCCTCGGATAGAGTCAGTGGCGCGACTTCTGTGCAGATCCACGTCGCTGATTACTTTGCAGGTGCAGACGAAGAGCATCAAGCCAGTGGCCGCAAAGGCAGCCAAGAAGCACGAGTGGGAGGACTGGTGTGTTTATTGCCGTGACGGAGGCGAATTGATCACCTGCCAGTCGTGTCCACGAGGTTTGTTCTGTCTCTGTGAGCTTTGCGTAGCGTGGTCATTAAGATGTCTCGCAGTATTCCATCCAGATTGCCACGGCTTGACGAAGACGCAGTTACAGAGGAGTCCTTTCATAAGGTGTACCCAGCACGCCTGCGCGTACTGCAGCAGGGGAACCACAGATGCTGGCGGGATGCTTTTCAGGTACGCAGGCACCTCTCAGCTAGCCACGTTTTGATTAAAGAGGTGTATCCATTATTCCGTTAGATGCCAGACATGTCCTCGGGCGTTCTGTGAAGACTGTTTACCGAGCGGCGACATGGACGCAGTGGGACCTACTTTGCCCGAATTGTACGTGCTAGTCAGGTATTATCCCAATTCCATGCTCATTATCCTGCAGCCTCCTCCTTGGATATGGAGAGAAGACGTCGGCATACTATATTCGCTGCGACGATTGTCGAGACCGGTTTAAGACTGACGCGGCATTCCGTGAGTCTTGGGAAGGGGAGTTCCGCGAGACGCAGATCAAGGTACAGGCTGCCCAGTAGTGATGTCTTCCTCTCGCTTTTTGTTAGCCTGGATAACTGTAAAGCATATTGTTGTAGCATATCCCTAATGGTACTCACTGCAGTACCCCACCATTGTTTGCTCACCAATGTTACTGAGATTGGATACTTGGTCTACGAATCGCGCGTCGACACACTCATATCGTGCATCGCATATGATCCTACGGTGCTGAATATTGGATCATCGCGATTCTCTTGGGCCTCGAAGACACCCGCGAAGTCAATGTCACTCCTTAGTTGTGAGATGGATGTGGTATTGTCCGACAAGTGCGCTGCGGCGCGGAGGTTGAGAAGCACCCTGCAGCAGACTATGCTGTGCAAACATCGAGTTAACCTACAGTGTAGCAGAGTCCGCGATGAGATATGGCCGGAAATTGGAATTGGTGGCTTACGTGTCGAGAAGATCTAGGTACTCGGGCTATGATGGCGTGAGTTGAAAAGGTTCAGAGAACCAGGGGTTACCTTACCGGAGCAGCTAGGAAAACAGCGATATTCGCCGATGATAGGACTGTCTAGCGAGTTAGTTGACCGTAGAGTACTTACAATACCTGACTCACTCAGCAGAACAAAGAAGAATACTATTCCTGGTTGAAACGTCAGCGGAGACTCCCCCATTGTTTTACGAGTGACATACCGTCCCTGTAGAGAATTTCCATCGTCGGAACGCGTGATATTCGAACTGTATCTGGTCTGGCAAAGCGATCGCCGCGAGAAACGAAAGAACTCACGGACCCTGATACCTTTGTAGGTGGTTAGGATGACGATCACTGTGGAGTGAAAAGAGTAAGAATGTAATGAGAACAGTTATGGCAGAACTGACAGAACTCCCAACATAGCAGGATGACAAAGTTGAAGAATACGATGTTATTGCTTTTACGAAGGAAACAGCCAGGTATGGCGGGCGAGGGCGCTGGACCAACTACAAGCATGTCAGTCGCCTGCCTACTGAGGTCTTCTCGTTACTTCAGGACTCACAGACCAAAGACCCTTCATATATGGCTAGCGTGATTGACCCGACGATTGTTGAAATCTGCGGACGTCACTCCATATGCTCAGTCGGCGAAAGGGATTACCAACTGTGACATTTACCACAACTCCGATGCCAAGCGTGACGCCGACCGTACGAGACAACCCGTAGATGGCGTACGTACGAGCAACAAGTATACCTGGCGCAGGCTCATATCAAAGGCATTGTGCAGCATTTGGAGAGCGACTTACATTCAGAGATGGTCATCCCAATGAATGTGGACGCTTCACAAAGTGGGTCCCGGTGACATCAACCATCAGGTTACGGGCGGAAGAACACGTACCTGTAGCAATCTTGTAGCTGATCTGGCACTCCTAAAACAAGCGTCTGAGGAGGCTCCTAGACATCCACAAAGGCACTCACCTCTGAGCTGATCCGCGGATGGAGGTAGACTTGCCAAAGATGAGGAAAAAGGCGACATAAGACGTGCAGGACTCACTAATGAGGTCGAACGGAGTGTCTAGAAATGGGGTATACCTGCTGAGCAAGTAGAGAACCTTTATGAATGTCCAGGGTGCCCTCCAGATATATTCCACCTTCGAGAGTATTTGTTGTTGATATACGATGGCATTGGTCCGAAGCTCACCTCCTCTCCTATCACCAAGAACCATTCTATAATCTGATGTATGTGAGCTCAGGACGAAGTAAGACGGCGCTCTGGTTTTGCCCACCAGTACCGCCATGCTTGCCACTGACGCATATTTAGAATGAGTTAGAGAACATACGGGAGAACCGTTGGGGGTTCACCTTGAGTATACTGCCCGATGAAGAGATCAGTGACCTGCGGGTCCGAGAGGAGGAGAACGACTTACTCTGACGACTTGGAGGTGATTCGCGGTCGCAATGATATCCGTTACCGCAGAGGACATCCCTAATATTCTCCAGGTCAGGAGTTTGGCAGCCAAAGACGGTGAGACGACGCTGCTTAAGTACGAGACTCGTTAATAACGCGGCCGCCAAGCTCTCTGTATCGAGTGCAAGTGGCCTGTTTCAGAAAGGGAATTACGACAGCAGCGTCGTATATAATCCTAGCAATAGGCAATGCTGCAGCAATTTTCTTGGACTGCCAATGTGGTGCTCCATGCATATGCTCGTGAGCGCCACCAAGGAATGTTGCGTGCCGACCGCCTTCCAAGCCAGCACTCATCCAGCGCAGGCAGCGCAACCGAGTATACTGCGTCGGTGTGATGCTATGGCCCGGGGCTGTGTAAGCGCTGTGGTCTTTAAACGTCGATAGCATAACATGCCTTGTGCGACTGATCTTCCGCGTTACGAGATCTTCGCAGTGAGCTGTCACCGGTTCAGTGATATAATTAGTACTATACCTTATTTCAAAATCTCGTCCCTTTACAACTCGGCTCACTTCACGCTCCTCGCAAGCTTACCTTCATCGACGCTTACAGCAACTCCCACCTTTACCAGGGAGTCCCATAATGGTGACTTTGCTCTTGGCTATATAGATACACTGGACAGACAATCTAAGGTGCTTCTGTCGACCTACTCATATCATGCATCGGATACGATCCTTCACTAGTATATGTCGAATCATCGGGATGACGTCGGGGCTTAAAGAACTGGACGAAGCGAATAGAAGTCCTCGGAAGCGATATCGGAGCCTCAGTATCGCGCTCGTTCGCTGCTCGTAGGTTGAGCAGCACCCGACAGCAGAGGATGCTGTGGAGACATCGGGTCAACCTGTTGCGACGTGAGGTGAAGCTTGCATGCGGAATTGATAGGGCTCACGTGTCCACAAGGTCCAAAAGCTCAAGCTGCAAGGAGTTCAGAGATGAACTGTCGGAAAGAACGGGGGTGCAAATCTCACCGGAGCGACCACGAATGTGATGATATTAGCCGTCGAGATCACTGCCGCAGTCAGGTCAGCACCGCCCCATTCGCCGAAGAAGCTGACCGCACTCAATAAGAAGAAAAAGAAGATTATGCCTGTAGAACGGACGATCAGAGGGAGTGTTGCCACATAAGGGAGAGCAACAAACCGTCTCTATAGAGTGTCTGAAGTACAGGATTCCTCGACACTCGTACTGGAATGGTTCGGTGAGAAGCGATAATTGATTAGCTCACTCGAGGAAGCTTACGGTCGCGAATCGCCTTGTATGCCGTGAGGACGACGATTACTGTCAAGAGTAGGGATTAAGCAGCTATGTAGGTGAGAAAGATGAGAACCTTACAGAGTTCCCATGCAAGGAGGATGATAAAGTTGATAAAAGCGAGATTATTTCCGTCCTGGAGGAGGCATCCAGGAATCTCAGGCGATGGTAAGGGTCCGACTTGGGAAGCACACCTCTTCGTCAGCCGTATGCATCCATTACAGCGCAGACTCACAGACTAAAGACGTCTCAAACAGGGCCAGTGTGATTGCCCCAACAATTGTACAAGTCTGCTCTGAAATGATTGACTGTAGCAGAACGATAGGAACGTCTGTACGCACCATGACCCCAGTTCCGAGAATCCAGCCCATCTTCTTCGACATACCGTACAATGCATGCGTGCGGACAATTAATATATCTAGGAGAAGATTATTTGTGTAATTGTCCGTGCTCTGCATCGGTTGAGAAGCGCACATTCAGAGATGGTCATTCCGATAAATGTGGACGCTTTGGAGCAAGTTATTCAGCCAAAAACAAAATTGATGGCGACAGAGCAGCGATTAGTCGACTTACTTGCGGCTATCTTGTAATTCACTAAACATGTCTAGTCAGGTATCAGTGAGAAAGCCAAGCATACACCTTGGGAACCACGCACCTCTGGGCTGATGTGCGGGAGGAGGTAATCTGCGAGGTGTGAGTACGACTATGTGCCCCGGGGCCTTGATGCTCACTAAGGAGGTTGAACGGCGTGTCCAGGAAAGGTGTGTATCTACTCAGAAGGTAGAGGACCTTCATATAGGTCCAAGGTGCCTTCCAGATATATTCCACCTACGCAGATGATTAATCGCAGGATAAGCCGCGAAATGATGCATACATACCTCCTCTCCGATCACAAAGCACCACTCTGCAGTCTGGAATCGACGGTGTGAAACTATCTTGTCATGAAAATGTCAAGGTATCCTACAATTACCGCCATGCTTGCGACTGGCGCCGTTAAGAGGGTTGGCATAATACTGGAAAGTACCCGGGCATACCTTGGGTGTACTGGAGAATGTGAATACGCTGAGACATCACTGAAACAGACGAAGAGTACGTACTCGGACAACCTGGAGACGACGTGCAGCCAGTACGACCTGGCTCGAGGAAGCAACCATAGTTAACGCAGGAAGAGATACAGGCCAGCTTAAGCGCGCGGCCGCTGGTTAGAACATCGTTTAAGAAGAAGCAGCAAATACCTCCGCGTTCCAACCACTCCGGCATTCAAATAATCAGTCTACTTGGTGATACAGCCACAAACAGTGATTGTACCCTGCCGGTACTCCGTAAAGGCAGGTTATATCGACGCATGCCCAGCACACATCATGCACTTGGCTTTGTTTCTGCCGCAGCTTTTCCGTTCCCGAGGCATGTAACAGCGATGAACTGATGTGTCGCCCAAAAATGGGACTTTGCCGTCTGGGCAGTGACCGGCATAGGTACACACTATGAACCTTGTCAATGTTCGACATTAAATGAGCAAATTCTGGTATTTTGCACCAACATAAATATGCTCTGGCAATACGCCACATAATTTCTAATGTCACGGAGGTGGTTCAATATTATTGATGTGACCGGCATTTGCCGACCATCAATAAGTGAGGGCTGCTCGGTGTTTCTTCGCGTTAGACTGTCAATGTCAAACATAGGTTGCTCCAGCGCTCGCCTCTAATCCCAGCTACAACAGACTCAGATACTCATGTCACTCTGGAGCAGAAATCTATGGGATGCGAAGGGAAAGGTAGGCACAAGATACTGATCCCAAGGGACATTGATGCCATATGGTATACAGCACTGCTATGTAACCGGGGGTAGTTCCGGACTAGGACTCGCTCTTGCCACTGTCTTGGCTTCCCGAGGCGCCCACGTTTCTATCGTTGCTCGAGGGCAGCAGCGCCTTGAAGATGCTGTGAAACAAATCAAGGCACGTACTCCATACGGAAAAGTCGGGGACACGAATACTGACATGAGATGCTGCATGCCATCAGGAGAAGCGACAGAACTCTGAACAGATCATCAGCTCGTTCTCCGCAGACCTGTGCACTGCTGCAGGAGCAAACGCGGCGTTGGACGCCATTAGCGAGGCCCATGACGGACGGGCACCCGACGCGATCTTTCTGTGCGCTGGAGTCGCGACTCCTCGATTCTTCGTAGAGTCGACTGAAGAGGACCTAGCCAAAGGGATGGATCTTGGCTATTGGACCGAGGCCTGGACGGCATGGGTACGCTTACCTTGTGCGGTCCGAGAAGGGTGCCTTATTCAGCGCTTATAGGCTGTCACTCGCCGAATGGTGGAACAACGTCGGAATGGCAAGATTGTGTTCGTAGCGTCAACTCTAGGCTACATGTCCTTTGTCGGATGGTCATCGTATTCTCCGGCTCGACACGCGGTCCGAGGTAGGCTTTTCAGCCTGGATAGCTTGCGGCGACACATATTCACGCTCTTTAACAGGTCTCGCTGATACACTGAGGAGCGAACTGCTGCTCTACGACATCGATATCCACCTGTTCTGCCCAAATACCATGACCACGCCTGGATACGTCGAAGAGAACAGGACAAAGCCGCAAATCACTACTATCATTGAGGAAGGAGACTCACCCGTGACTCCTCAGCAGGCCGCTCTGGCACTTCTGCAAGGTACGTCGGAACCACGTTACTATATTTCCCGGCCATCTTAAAGAGGCTATTGGTAGGTATTGCCGACGGACACACCCACATCTCTGGCGACATGATCACGGAACTCTTCCGTGCCGCTACTCGCGGTTCCGCCCCCTACCATAACTTCCTTTATGACTGCTGTCTTGACATGGTCGCCTTCGTACGTGCATTAACTTCACGAAAATTCGTGTCGCAGCTCACAGGCCGTGCGGCCGCGCAGATTGCTACGCCTGTATGGCGTTCCATGACCGACTCTAAAATTAGGGCACATCGCAGCGAACACGACCGATACCTGAAGGAGCGAGGCATTCGCAAGTAAAACTTGGTTATGGTCTGAGCTTGCTATAGCTCGTGTACATCCTTGTCCGTGTCAGTCTCCTTGAGAGACCAGTGGCATATGGTGCATCTGATACCCTCTAGAGATTTTGCCATCTGGAGCATCAGCTGCTTGAGGCGGGCTCATATCTGGGTGTCCTTCGAGTGACTATCCGCGGTAGCCAGGAAGCATACGACCCCTTCTGCCTGTGGTGGCACGTGACAGCTGCCTTAGCCTCTCTCGGATGCGAGATCAGTGTATAACTTCTGAAAATGCCGTTGCTGTCGTATCTTCCGATTCACTGAGGACTCTGGTGCTTTGTAAAGCAAACCTTGACGAGTGCGACACAGTATGCCCTTGTTAACCACCGGAAATCTGTAGCTCGGACGATCGATGAGTGTGTTATTCGTACTTCGGTAAAGCATTGTTATCTATATGATCTGTTAGCCAGAGCTGAGGCCGCTGAAAGAGGCGCTCTACCCGCTTCATGTCGCTCGGAGATATTCTGTTTATGCGTCCGTCGATTGTGCATCGAGGAAATGTTGTCTCGACCGGGTAATTTCGACGCAGGACGAATGAGCGAGCGTTATCGCGCTCGGTTTCTGCGCTCTAACAGTGGCGGTGTCCACACACTCTGAGGACAAGCACACTACCCGGAGAGCTTCCATCACGAACTTCTCCAGCGTCAGATACTCTGATGCTTCCAGGGCCTTAAGCATATGAGGACAGTAGACTTGGTCTTTCTTCTCTCGTGTCACGTACCTTTATTACGTCGGGGACCACAGTGGCCCAGTCAGACTTCAATGCTCTTGGCTTTTGATAGATTTCTATGTTGATGATGACAGGTTGCTTGGCCAGACGCTCTGCTGGGTTCACGCCAATGATGACGGCTAACCTGAGGTCTTTGACTGACCACCACACGTCCTGTACGACTTCTCCTGCTTTAGGTCCGCTTCTCGTCACCCTCGTCAGCACGGACAAGCGCAATCCGTCAGCAAGCAGGATAGCCTTGGGTGCCTCCAGAGCGATATGGTATTCTTGAACTTGGTTATGGCGGCTCTTCTTTACAACTTCGGAAACCGCGGTTGTTGCGAGGGTAGCTGCGGTAAACATTCCGCAGGGAAATGCTACTTGCCCCAGGCTGAAGATCCGCAGGACGTTTTTACTGACGCTCCCGTAGTTTATTGTGTCGTTTACGTCGTCTGAATGACCGGCTTTCTCGAGGGATAATGGAGCCATCACAATTTCAATGTCCATGCGCAGCGGCTGAGGCGCGGAGCGGCCCCAACAGTCAGGACCGATATTGCCCGACAGCGAGAGCGATTTGACGGAGATGATGTCTCTTGCTTCAGCATGCTGACTCATATTGTTCAATTCTCGTTAAAAGAGAGCAGTAAGAATCTGTCTCACTGTGCCCATGTAACTCATCTGGATAGGTAAGGAGCGGCGAATTACTTTTGCATTATTGTCGTAGTACCGTAATCAGCAACTTACCAGTACTTCGTGATTAAAGATGAGGCAAAAGATGTCCGTATATCGCGCAGAAGATTGCGGGTATCCAGTCAGATCGCGCTGCAGTGGTGGTGGTGAAAGGGCGGTGGCACTGGCGTGACACCCGTGCGATATACCGCGATCTCACGTGACTCTAATAAAAAGAGTCACGGCGGCGCGTCGCTTCACCTTTAGCTGCTTGTCCGACCCGAGGCCATGTTGCAGGGTCGTCCAGCCCGTTTGAACCCATCGCATGTCCAAAATGCGGTCAACGAGCACTTATTAACAAGAAAAGAATCGCGAAGCACCAATCGATAAGGGCAGAGAAAGCAGAGGAAAACCGCCGAACGTAAACGAACGTTGTTCGCACTAAAAATCAGCTGAATGCTCTGGTTATCATTGCTGTCTTGCGCATTATGTGCGAAAGCCTTTGCGGTCTATATCCACCAGGCCAATCCTAGACCATATTAACGATTCATATCTTACGACTATCTATGGCTGGTAATCGGTCACCTTGTCATCACTGGCGCGTAAGGTTCACAAGTAACCAGCTCGATAGATACGACTTACAAGAGCTCTTGAGCGGGCCAACAGCTTCCCGGCTCATGATCGCGGAATCTCAATTGATACATCCACCAGCATGATGGAGCAGGTAAAGCCAAGTTTTGATAGCGGTACCATAGTCTCGTTACAGTGAACATTGCGCGAATCTTGGGAGAGTATCTCCCGAGGTGTTGGCATCGAAGAAAATGTGTAGTGGCGTCCATGTATGGGTAAGTCCCAAGGCGACGCATCCTCAAGCATCGCCATAGCGCAACTACTTGTTCTTTGTCTGTCTATGGAGAACGGAGACAATTAGCTACCGTGGAAGATAAAATGATCTCGCCACACACCTGTAGGTGAACCTTTTCTTCGTATGCGCAAACTCGCCCAGCTTGTGCCCTATCATGTCCTGTGTGACTTGCACATCGATGAACTCCTTGCCATTGTGCACTTGAAACTTTATGCTACGCGTGCATATGTATTAGCTCTCGTCTGCGCAGTTCAAGTACTCGGGCCACTTACCCGACGAAATTAGGGAGAATAGTGCACGACCGTGCCTGCGTCTTTATGGGCACATTATTCTGCAATGCCTCCCGTAAGTTCGGGAAGGAAACAAAGTACGGACCTGTCCAGTACTGTCAGCGTTTAAGTTGTACAGCTCAGCGTATTGCACGCACCTTTCCAGGCTGAACGGCCGGACAGTACCGCCAACGAGGGACGCATCGAAATCGTTGAAGGGAAGGAAGTATGCGTGGAACTCAGGTGCGAAAGAAGGGGGCTAACATTCGCACGATCTTGATCCGCCACTTTCGGATAGCTTGGAATTGTACACACGGGGGGCAAAGCAGGTGTCGAATTCCGCGGTGGCGCAGGAATTCGACAGGTTGTCGAGTCAAGTGTCGAATTCCGCTGGCCGCGGCAAGCTCGACCATGTGTCTTGCCGGGTGGTCTATAGATGTGCCGGAAGCAGACTCTAGAGGCCTCTAGAGGCACTTTATATACAGTTGCTGTTTACGAGATACGCCTTAAGAGATCAGAGAGAATTCACAAAGCAGGTGTCGGATTCCGCTGCGTTGCCGCGGTAAATCCGATCACATGCCTTCCGGCTGGTCCATGGATTAGGCTCTGGAGTCTGGACGACACTATAGCATGTCGTCGTAACGTGCGTCGTTTCATATTGGCGTTAAGCGGAATGCTGGATTTGAAGTCGCCGTGAAGTCGCCGTCGCGATATAGTGCAACGATTATTAGTTCGAAGTTTTGCTATAGGAGAGCTCATACCACTCTGAAGATGTCCCAGAATCCCGTTTCGTATCCGTCTCAACCACCTGCTATCCCGGAAGCATTCGCAGCTCACGTAGAGCAGGTGTTGCACCAGGAAATAGAGCACGTGCATCAGCAGTACGCGCAGCTACGCCAGGCTGAGCAGGCTGAGCAGGCGCAGCGGATAGCGGTATTCCAAGAAGAACAGGCGCGAATCGCAGCAGAGCAGGCGCGAGCTCTCTATCAGCTGCAGATAGACGAGCTACGGCAGCAGCTGGCTGCAGCACAAATAAGGTATTTGCGGCTGCTTTTATTCAAGCTATGACATGACTAAAATATTCACTGGTCATACACGAGCAGATCAGATGTCCATGAAGGTACAGATATGGTGGATGTCGTCATGGAAAGCAGCTCAAGTAGCAGACGTCCGGGCCGACTGAAGCGCGCACGACTCGAGGCTGATAGGCCACAGCCCATAGGAAAGCGTCACAAAGCTGCCCCGCCCGTTGACAGGCACCGACGGCCCTCAGTACTCCTGGAGACGCGGAGTGTTGCTCGAGCGTCAGTCTCTCCGGAAAAGCATCATGCTGGCAACCGGAGGTGCTCAGTATCTCCCATCAAAAAGCCTTCCGACGTCAATCGAGTGTTGATGAGCGAACTGCCGGACGATATTGCAGGATTCAAGGCGAGTCTGCGTAGGAATACCTAATGCTTTTGATACTGATCGAAATTAGCGTGCCTTGTACGCTCATATTCGGATTCTCTGGCGTCTTGAACGAGGCGCTGTCCCAAAACTTCCACCATCAGATATCCTGTCTGACTTCTCGTTGTGGTTCTCAGACGGTCAGAACATTGCTGCTACTGCGACAGCTGGTCCTCCTCTCATACACTCCTCTCTTGTCGAAATCTCGCAGTCGCTTCGTTATGGGGGTGGCGGACAGCAAGCACCATGGATGCTGATGGTCGATCAGGCTATGCTCGAGTACTATCAAGTCTGTATCTCACGCTTTGGACTACCATGTTGGTGCCCCGACCTTCGGGACACAGCATACTCTCCATATAACTCTGCTTGTCGCATTATTGCTTTGACGACATTCCAGCAGGGCATCTTGGCGAAGGTGTATGACCAGCTCCTCCCGAATCCCAGATATGTTACAAATACCATGCTTATCCTCAAGCTGTACGACCATTTCGTGCATTATTACCAGCAAAAGCGCTTTACCAAGGAGAAGAAGTCGCCGGGAAGTGTAACAATATCTGAGGAGCTAAAGACATTGTACAAGAATTGTGAACGTGTGAGTAAGATAATATATTTGCCGCAATATCCTCTAATTCACTCTGTCACATTCCACAGCTCGCTGCATGTCGCAAGAAGTTTGCGAAAGAAATGAAACTTCCTGCGCGGTATATCAATATGGTCTCAGAAGTCAAGGCAACTTCGGATGACGAATGGGACCCGGAGCTTGGTGCCTACGCTATCAAGTGCAGGCCTGAGCGCTCTGCGGCGGCAAACATCTTCTTTCGACGCTTTGATGCCGTTCGAGAGAAGACTCTGACGTACTCGCAGCGCGGTCGGATCAGGGGGCGTACGCGGCTCTGGCCTCCTGAGCCGAAAGACACTGCTTTTCCGAGACTCCCGGACACCATGCCCCTTGACTACTTCAATCCTATATTCTACAATCAGCTCCTCCCAGGCATGCGATTGAAGATTACCAATGAAGCTCTTGCATTCCCACTCGACCCCAATACAATACTTGTACCTGACAACAATTATGAAGCTGAACATATATCTAGCAGCGAGTTGGTTGAGAAATTTGGTGATGAAGTATTCGCCAGGTATAAGATCCCAGACGAGAGTGCTGTTCCAGTGGATTGGTCATCTGGTGATGAGGATGGTCCTGATGATGATGAAGAGGATGGAGGCGAGTTGTATGATGAGGAGGACGAGTGTGATGAAGTGGTTTCCGGTCAGCGAGCATTTGCTGCAATGCTTGCTGATACTTCAGGCAGTTAGTTGTTATATAGAAGGACCTTGAACAATCTCCATAAACCCATTCTAAAATAACATCACTTTTGCTATATGAAATCGTCAGGCTCTTGCTGAATTCACTGCTGCTGCCCCGTCCATAACCGGGTTGAGCAGTTCCTACAAACATGCGTATCTCATGAGCGCCACACACTCGACTTAAGGGGGGTAAACGCAGCCGGACTTTGCTCCTGTCCCCGATCGTAAGGCCGGAGCGCAGCTCAGGCAGCTTGAGCAGGTGGCGATTTGACACTTCGATCGTAGCCTCGTCGAACATCTTCGCGGTAGGCATAGATTAGGTGCACGCACCCCTGGCATCGACAACTATAGTGCACCTCGGTGATCTGACAATGATACAGTGGCACACATGAGCCCATCCGTTCCGACTACACCAAGCCAACACATCACCCACCTGCCCAATCCAATCATCACACACCACATAATCCCCTGCCTCCATGTCCACCTCGTACTCCATCTCCCCAGGCTCTTCCACCCAGGCACCTCCTCCCTGCTCACGACGTGCTTCAGCCGGAAGCAAATATCGACGCCTGTGACGACGCCACTGCGCACATCTTCGACGCGCCGCTTGCAGAGGTCGCCGGAGACAAAGGTGCGGTCGACGAGTCGCAGGCGGCGCTCGGGCAGGGTCTCGCATGCCGCGGCGGGGAAGAAGGACACGCCGACCACGCCACACTGCAATGGGCGCATCAGCGGGTCGGGGTGGTGCGCAGGCGGGGGGAGGTCCTCGGCGTTGTGCCAGCATCTCTGCTGGGTGCCGTGAGCTGCGAGAAAGAACGTGAAAGAAGTAAACCACGTACAAGAATGATGTCGAGCGTGTCCGGCTTGTCGATGAGCTGGACGATGTCCTCCTGGTAGAACTGCGCGATCACAGCACATGGCGCGTTCATATCCCTGGATCTATGCATACGAAACACAACCCGAGCTGACCTTTGTGGCGGCAGTCATTTCCGCTCTGTCATGATTAGTGTGCCGCCAGGGTTGTGTAATTGTGAGCTCAGAAATGGATGAGGAGAAGCTAGGATGTGCAGCCGAGCTGAGCGAGTTGAGTGACTGCAACTGGTCATGAAGCCCTGCACGATGAGATGTGCCTTGTGACGTGCGATGTGACCGGTCGCATCCTTCTTCGCACAGAATACCCACTTCGACCCAATAGTCAGCGTGTTCAACTGTTTGATAATGGCCTCCTCCACCAACGCAGCTAATCTGGATGCTTCCTCACGTCTCCAAGGTTGCGTGGGTTTAAGGCTTCAGCTTCACCGGTCTTGGCAACAAGTGCATTCTCGATTCCCCCTGCCTCGTCACCCTCGTCCGGCACCTCCTTGATGGTAAATGACTGCCTCGGTATCTGAAGACCAGCTGGAATGCTCAGATTGTTCGGCTTTACAGACGTGTGCTCTTCTCCAGACATCAAGTCTCGCGCGTATTGCGAAGATTGATGATCGTGTTGCGGACGTTGGACAGGTGCTGGTGTAGGATGTTTCATACACATCCGACTCGCCGGTGGAGGGATGGAAACATTGTCGGATGACTCGGGTGGGTTAGAAGGGTCTTGGGTATCCTCGGGTTTGGCCTCGGCGCGTGATTTCTGCAGTGCTGAAGGTGTTTCATTACTGACGTCGAAGTCTTCCGCATTCTCCCCCTCGAAACTTCCTTCAGCAGATGTGGAATCAGGTGTTCCATTCGACAGTACAGTACGCTCCTGTGGCCAATATGCCCCTTTGATTCATCTGAAATCCTGACCAACCGACTATCACGGGCGCACTCTGTGAGTTTTGAGACTGAGTGCTCGCGGCGTACCCACACAAGGGAACCCCAGGCACACAGGCCTCGCAAGCCCAGCTTCTCGCCCATGCAGTTGAGTTCACTTGTACGGCAGCTGAAATAGATCCGACGCTCTGTTTGAGTTGCAAGCTTTAGGTTCTCAGTCAGTAGCTCACACCATGAACGTGCCGAGTCGATGATCTCTGGCACTGCTGTTGCTTGCGCAGCTCCTCGCAACTACCGAGCACTTCTATTTGTGGATCTGAGCCAACTATCGCTCTCCTAGTCAGTCACCGTCGATATCATGGCCTGAAGTACCTATGCAAAGGCATGATTCCTCTACCTCCTGTTGCTGTTGCATTCTGATTCAATTGCCTTTAGCCTACCAACTGTAAACCTATTTCCGGCCCCGACTTAGATCATGAATGATCATTGTTGCCTTCGACATCCCGAATGTCCCTGCTGGCCGTCTCCGTAGTGCTCCATGAGAGATAATGTAGTCAGGCTGAATCAATAAAAATTGTGAAGATCTTTGAGCATAGACCAGCTGGATCAAGAGCCCCGGCAGCCCCACGAAGGGGTTTCGTCCTTGATCTTCGTCTGAGAGCTTCTCATGAGGGGTGACCACAAGCAGGAGATGTGCATCGTGCCCGACAATCACAGACCAGATCGCATGGATGAAGCCTGCCCCCCGCTCCCCAGTGGGTAACTGATAAAGAATTGAGCTGTTGCCCTCATGCGCAGTATGGTCTGAGAAGTCGCGGTTCATGTATTTGAAGTGCCGCTGTTGCAGACCGGTTGGAGACAGGACCACTGCATCCATCGGGTGAGGCAGCTGTTGATAATGTCGAGCTGAGAAACCCCAGTTATTCAAATGCTCCAGCATGAGCTGGTACAACTGAGGGTCCAGTTTGTCGCCTCTAGCATGTGCCTTCATCAATTCAAGATAGTCTCCTTGCATTCCTGCTGGCAACAACGGAGAGCCAATGTGCGGTGTCATCAGAGCATAGACCTTTGCAAGTGGATTGCAGGCGTGTGCTGCATCCTGAATTTTGGCCGACAGACGACTGCGACGACATATCTGTTGGAGCATTGTGTAGTCAAGATCATCTACATGTTCCTTAGCATATGAGTGTAATGTGTCAATTTATTGCCACTCACGCATGTGTCCATTTGTCTTGATCTTTTGCAGCATACCATTATGATGCTCATATGCAAATTCACTTATCTTCATGAGAGGGCCCCAGAACTTGAGCAGCTCCGGATAATGCATGGCATAGTGATGATTTGGAACAGAACTAGAGCCAGGAAATAGCTGCTGGAGTGAAGTCCGGTATCGGATATAGTGCATAAGAAAGGTGTCCGCCATTGTGTTGCTGGTTGTGTAGGAACCAACGATATTTGTGCAGGTAACGAGGTCATAAAAATTCTGCAGGAGCAGTGAATCGTGGTCTCTGCCAGTTGCTGTCCAAAGCTCCACCAGTGCCATAGGAAGCATAACCGAGAAGAGAATAAACCAGTTATCAGCCTTCAGCTTTCCATGAGACTTGTCGCCAAGATTGGTCGGGGGGCGATCAACCCACGATGGAAGGATAGTATCTCTGATTGCTTCGCGAATCTCCCCCAAGTCTGCTGTATTGAAAAGACATGGAGGTATTTTTGATGGCGCAGTGTTGCTGGAGTCATCATCTGAGTCATCACTATCGGACTCCTCATCAGGCTGCAGGAATTCATCATCACCACTCTCTTCACCACTGCTATCCATGCGGAAGTCTGGAGTGGCAGTGTGACGCCTCTGGAATGAAGGAGCATCATTGTGTCTTGCACTGTCCTCCATCAGCTCTTCGACCTCTGCAGGAAGGTCTGACATATCAATTTCCATAAAATGGGGTTCAGCACCATCAGTGCCAGCCTGGGCATGTGGCAGACTGACATCTTCTTCACCTTTGCTTGAACTTGGCTCAATACCTATGCCCCATTTCCTGCGAGCATGATGCTGTAAAATGCCCTCCATCCAGTTGTGCATGACACCGAGCACTGTATGACGGACTGGGTCGCGGTAGAACAACTTCTGGAGTGATGACCATCGTACCCCAGTTGTCGCAAATAATGCCTCCCTTGCCTTCTTCGTCTGAGCACGATACCACTCCCAAGCAGCATTCCGCACTTCAAGGCCATTGCGGGGTCGCCATTGATGAGGGTCCAGACCTTCCAGTTCACTCCTAAGACAATCACAGAATGTGCAGAAGATCTTGGCGCTATGGGATGCAAAGCCACCTGCTTTCCGGATGGCGAGCAGGTCAGCAATAAAAGCCATGATTGTGACTCTGATCCAGAAGCCTTCCGGATGCCGGTGAGTGGGTATCTGCTTGCCACTGTAGAATTCGTGGATTTGATCTATGACAGGGTCGGCGACATTGCTTATTGTAGTGACAGATGGTTCTTTTGGGGGAGGTGTGATTCCAGCAAAAAAAGTATTTTCAGGCAGGTACTGGAGATGCTCTGGTAAGTTCATGCAGAATAGCATTATCGCCCCAGCTGAGACTGTCTTCCCCGCAATTTTGTTCAGTAGAGGATTAAACCAGTCAATGAAGTAACTGAAGACGAGGTTGCCAGGTCTAGATGTGTAGGCACCGAAGCTTCGCCATGCAGGACTGTCGAATATCGAATGCATCTGATCTCCGGATGGTACGTGAGAATAGGACTCGTCCATCGCATCTTCAATACCAGGACGTGATAGGAACCACGTAAGCCAGGATTCTAATGACTGAGTTGTATAGAGACGTTTTGGGCACCGGATGGGACTGCCATTACCGCCATGACGGGTAGTCCAAAGTACTTCACCACAAGCTCTACTTTGTGGTGTCTCCTTCCGCGGGCATACATCGGGACAGTCCCCAATGGCATATTGTGCAAAACACTTGGGACAACAGACTGAACGGTGCAAGAAGGGTTCTATTGATAGGCTAGACATTGCGGTACGCACATCATGCTTCATATTAATGTTCATGCGTCTGGTGCTGCCATGAGCCGGGATGTGGAATAGGCATGCGAGGTTGAATGTCATCGTTATGATTGCATTAACGACCTTCAAGACTCGGGATGAAGCCCCACGGCTCAGTCCGCAACAAACATGAAGCCAGCTTGCAAGAACAAGGGCCAGCGTCACGATAGCAGATGCCTGCTGTTCAAGCTGTGAATCTGTAGTGAATACCTGTTAGAAGACTTATGATTCAAACATAGTCAAGAAAAGTATACTTGCCATCTCCAGTGTTTTCTGTTAAGGTTGAAGCTGTATTCGGAATTACCTCCGTCATATCAGACGTGGTAGTACCCATGTGCTGGCCGGTCTCCAGAACTGCTTCCATACTGGTATCTTGCTGGTGTTAGAAGAGAAACCACATGATTCTTAGCATGTATTAAGCATACGACTCTGACTTGGGAGGACGCACCGCTTCCCTGACCACATCACGTAGCTGCTCATAGACAGAGCCATCCTGTTGGGAATCGGGCTTGTACATATCCCGCCGGAGCTCAGCATCGTGCTTCAGATGTGAGCGGCAAGTATTGGGATGTACAAAGAGACCAGGTTGCTTTTGTCCATTCTCGTCTTCATGAAAGTGGCGGCTGCACGTATCGCAAAGGCACAGGATACGCCGCGGCCACTTGTGACCACCTTGCGTACCAGCATCCAGCATTTCATCATCAGTAGAGCCTGGTTGCATTTCCTAGATAAGTACAGCTCTCGCAGCTCTAAGGTGGATGAAGGGGATTGTAGCCAGTAATCAGAACGGGGCTTCAATCGTCGAGGTTCTCTCGTGCGCCTGGGAAAGGGAAGTGAGGAAGCAACGACAATGCCTTGCACTGGCCTAATAAGCTAATTCACGGTCTGAGATATGCTACTATGTACAAATGCATGGACTCTGTTTTGCAAGCGGAGGGACGAAATCGACAGTACGATCAGGGACGGTACAGGGTTAAGGTTACTGCTTGTTCCGCATTTCTATGAGCCCTCGTTTGGTGCCAATATTGTGCACTCTTACTTCGTGACTTTGTCCCTTGTCGCTACCCGCAGACTGTGCACTTTGAAGGCGATCCGCAAGAAAGGCAGCCTAGATCTGTAACACGACCTCACCGACGGAGTCTGAGCGGTGGTAGCATACGGGATCAGATACCCACTGTCCATCTGTAAGACATGTTTAGCGACTACTTGACAGCTGAAAGCAATCTAGAGGACGAATATAAGCGGGAGTCGGATGCAGATCAGAGAATCGGCCCACCTCTCTGAACACTAGCTAGAAGAAATGACGGAATGTCCAGATGAATACGTAGCAGATGATGCTGCCGAATACAAAACTAAGTGTTGCTATCTAACCTTGTGCGTTATCGGGTCCTGTTGTGACGGTTGGTCGTCCTGGCACGAATTTTACCCCGCAACCAGCATCCGGCTGAAGTTTGGGAGCACGGACAGAAATGCAGGGCCCGCATCAAGGCAATGTTGACTTCCGGGTTGAACCCGTCAGTCTCCAAGCCGTGATTCCTCCTTCTGTCCTGCCATGGCTGTTCGAAGTCCACCTGCTGTCAACGCGTCAAGTCCGTGCTACCTCCCGCCAGCCATCACACTTACATGACTGATGCGCTCTCAAGCCGGAGCCGTCAGATACGAGGTTGAAATGCCCGCCTGCGGATGGGCTGGCCATGCCCCGAGGAGTGACTGGATGACCAGCTGTACTGCACAAGTGATGAGTACGCAGTACACCAATTCGAAGGTGCCGGTTACTCACGGGCCATATAGTGAGCGGGGCACCGAACATGTGCGGAAGGACTGGCGGCGGGTGACGAGCAGGAGTATGACGGTAGAGGTACGGTGGACGACATGGGAATCCAAGGCTGGCAGCAATGAGCTGCACGTGCACGAGAGCCTTACGTTGGTTGCGCAAAAGGTCAGACGGCACGCTGATGGGTGTTCAACGTTCAACGTTCAGGCCTCAATCGAGGGGCCGTCATCAGTCTCGTTCTTCCGATCCTCCTCCAGCGGGCAACTGATGTGCGATTGCTGACTTCGCACATGACTAATCTGACGGCAGAGGTGTCCAGCTTCAGGTGAAGTGCACAATTCAGCCAGAAGCGTTTGAGGTGCTTACCGTCCCAGCCTACTCCTGACCAGAATACCGTTGATGACATGATTCATGGGTTTGTCCTGCCGACGGAGGATGAGCACTGAGTACTGAGTGCTTGTTGTGTCGATCATGCTCTCCGCCGGCCGCCGCTCAAATATTGCCCTGAGAGAAGAGTCGGATTTGCTGGAGCACAATCAACGGTGAACGAGCAGCGACATCGTGAACAGCGAGCTCACCTCTTCGGGACATCCCGAAAGGTTCACCAATTGGTCCAGATCTATGACGTATGCCGTTGGCAGGCACGGTTGCCGACGCAATTCGACACTTGACTCGACAACCTGTCGAATTTCGGCGCCACCGCGGAATTCGACACCTGCTTTGCCCCCCGTGACAGTGGATGTCAGGGACGCGGGTTCTCTACTGCAACTAGTACTGACGTTCTGTAGGTTGTAACTATGAGTGTAGCAGGATTGGGTCTGCTGCTTCGCGTTTTGACGGTATATCTTCTTCGAAAATGTATTGACTACATGATGTTGATCCAGAGCGGAATGGGAGCTTAGGTTTCCTCAGAAGCGTCTCCGTACCAGAACTCGGACGTGCTGCCGCTCCCGCCCTCTCGTCGGACATGGTCTAAGAAGATATTCGCGTTCTTCTGGCTGTCGACAGGCGAGTCTCTTCCTGTTCAGCGTCGAATGGTGCAGATATTGATCATGTTGTAGCTATAAACATTGCGGAATGGTCAGGCGCCTCAGCAGGGTGTCCGTGAATTCCAAAGTCCTATCTACGAAGTCTGCGCTAAGGCATCATCATAGTGGCCATCGGCTTAACTGTCGGTCAAGCCATCGCGGGTAAGTCACAATACGGAGCTAATAGAATGCACTGACCGAGAGCCACAAGTCAATCTTATTAGCACTATCATGTGGGTCAAATGATTTTTACATCGATTTTGGCCCTCATATCGGTGCAGAATCACGCTCGCGCTCGTCATCAACGGACATGGTGGTGGAAAATGGCACGTTCCCTTCGTGAGTTTTTTAATCATTTCCTCTCCATAAATTGATCAAGGCGCGTCATAGGCCGTCATAAATAGAGCGGCATGGGGCCTGTAAGTCTGCCTCCCTAAATGGTCGCTCTCTACCAACCTGGCCATGCTTTTAGACGGGGCTCCTGGTTTGCGCTCCTCAACCGTATTATCCTGTCTTGCTGCTGGTACGGTGTTGAAGGGTGGTACGGCGGCCAGATGGTGAAGATTATGATTGGCACTATATGGCGTGCGTGTAGTCGGCAAGTCATGAGGCCCCTGCTCTCATATCTATCCAGCAAGTTTCTATCGCATGAAGAACACTTTTGGCCCTGGTGCTGCTATGGAGACGAACGAATTTAGTGCGTACACAGTCGAACTTCTGTATACCAAATTTATAATATTCATGTAGTATCATTCATCATATTCTGGGTCATTTCGCTCCCCATCTTCCTCCTGAAGCCCGAACAGTAAGCACTTGTCTCTCCAAAACGGAAATCACTTCAGTATTGGTCTAACAAAATTGAAGATACCGCATTCCCGCAGTCGTCTCTTCCGTGATAGTGACCATAGCCGCGTTGGCCATCTTCATCTGGGCAATTTCTAAGCAAGGTAATGCCGGCCCTTTGTGGGCGGAGCCGCAAGAGATATACGGCGTTCCAAAACTAGAGGGCGCGCAACTCAGCTGGGCTATGATGCGAATCATTACCAGTGGAATCGGCGGGTGGGCTGGTGGCGTAAGTGTATTGGATGCGCAATATCAATGTGACGCTGACTCAGTGAGTCGCCGAGCAGATACTGTACCAGAGTGGTAAGTGATCCGAAGTAATTGGGGGACTGCACTGACTGGAGAAGACTTTTCGCGGTATGCAATCAATCCCGGAGACCAGATGTGGGGTCAGATATATATCATCCCCGTCTGCCTGTTCGGCTCGAACTTGCTTGGGCTGATCACGACTTCATGCGCTCGTGGTCTCTTTCCGGATGAGCCATTGCTATGGTGCGTACTCCCAAACTTTGACGTAAAGCGTAATGACCCGATCTACGGTGTTCTTCAGGAGGCTATACGATTTATTGCAAGCTATCCAGGAACACGGAGGAAGGGGTACACGCGCCGCTGTTTTCTTTGCAGCATTTGCGTTCTTCCTTTCGCAGGTCTCTGTGAATGTCAGAATGTAAAGTCTATGCATGCTAGCTCTATGTTGATTATATGTTTAGGTTGTGGCGTGTGGCGTCGTCGGCGGGATGGACTTGGCGGCGTTGTTGCCTAGGTGAGTCCCACAAGACTACATTATGATTTCGACGCCACTCACTATATGACGAGGTTCCTGAATATACGCCGAGGATCATTTATAATTGCGGTTATTGGCATATGCATCAACCCATGGAGGATCTTGAACGTACGTACTCTGCGATGTCGCCGGGACTCTTTGGCTGAACCTACCTCCAGACTGCCAACTCCTTCATCTCGGCCATCTCAGCATACGCGGTGTTCCTCGGACCACTAACAGGCATTATGGTTGTAAGTAAACGTGGGGGATATTGCTCGTTTTGAATTCTAACCCTATCTAGGCGGATTACCATATTTTGCGCAGACAGCGGTTAAAACTGTCTCACTTGTACTTGCCAAACTCCGCAAGTGATTACTGGTAAGTCTTCATGGATATCTGGTCTTCTTAGTGGGTTTTAATGGAAGTATAGGTTCTGGCACGGCTTGAATTGGCGCGCCCCCGTTGCGTGGGTCCTGGTACGTCATCCCTTACACGTAAGCACCCAAGGAAACTGAACACTTCACCAGGGTGTCTTCCCCAGTATGCCGGGGTTTGCGGCATCCGTCACCCCTGCTTCGGTCCAGGTCAACGCCGGATGGACGTACGTCTCTTGTTCCGCCTTGTCCCCACTGCTCAGCACTAACTATGGTGCTATGATATATCCCTCAGCCATGTCTATTATATGTCCTGGCTCCTTAGCTTCTTCATCAGCGGTACCGCGTGGATGCTCCTGAATACAATATGGCCTCCGCCCGGCGTTGCAGAGGTGGACGAGAAGGACATTTATGGGACCTTTGGGCCGCCGGAGGAGGAGGAAGGGCAGCAGGATATGAAGGAGAAGGAGGAGCTGAAGCTGCGCCTGTCTGCATCCCAGCTTTATCCTTGATGAAAGGCGTAGTGTGCAAATCATATGGGGGCCATCTTATCTGACTACATGCTGCATCTAACGGATATATGACAATCTCTGTGAGAGGCATGGACGAGACTCAATGTTACTATTGAAGTAAGGACCTAGTGACCGACCACCACTTCCACGGGCACGAACATATGGTATCAACTCTTGCACTTGCTCTCTTGAATACCACAATGCCGCCCGGCGCATTTAAGTTTCCTGGTGAGTAGCACTACATTGCATCCCGCATGAACGTCCTCGTTCCGGTCTCACGATTTACTAGAGTCGGCTTTCGGAACGAGCAAAACCAGTATTACTAAAGCTGCGCCTGCTGCTTTACCTCGGGCTGTCTGCTATGTGGACACGTAGAATGTCGAAGAGATCGGCATGAGTGAGGGCTTCGTACTGAGGGCTTCGTTTCAAGCTCGGGTGAAACTATTCAACCCAAAAGTATGAGTAGGCCTCCAATCCCGGACAGCACCTTAACCCTGAGATCAGCAATCTCGGACTGCGAACCCGGTGCGACTTTTATCATATGCCTCTTTCTTTGTACCGCCAATAAAACCGAGACACATATGTTCAAAACTTTTTCCAGCATCTAAAGCCGCCATCACGGAGCAATCAATACATCTCGGGATATCCAATCTTCGAGATCGCCTCCATGCTTTCAGACCGTGCAGGGATACCCCGGATCGCATACTCTCTCCACTTCAATCCCAGGATCCTGGATGTTAGATGCGCAACCGGATCCGGACGAAGCTTTATCTCACCTGACGGAGCAGGTTGTCTCGCTGCCACGCGAGTGTAGGGGGCTCTAAACTAACTCAACCATATCAGCGGTATCTCGCGATATCGGAATGTCTAGACTCACCACGGGTTCGGCGTGGACGACGCTGAAGAGGCAAACCGCAATCGCAATAAGGCTGGTGAAGCGCATGGTGAAGAGTGATTGGTCTTTGCAAGATGGCGTTGTCCTGAGACGACAGCTGATTTATATCCTGCGATTCTATAAGGCACACAAGAGATAGCTGATAGCGACATGGCTCACCAATAATTGTGCTAAAAAAGGCCAATTGAGCAGGTCTGTGACAGTTGCGGAGAGAAATATGCCCCGGCATGTCAAAAACCCTCTGGTGGCAGGCTTGCTAGGCCCTGATCGTGATTATCTGCGTGATTGCTCCACCGTATGCGCGCCTTCCTATAACCAGTCGAGTTCAGCGTGGATGACTACATGCCCACATAATCTGAACGCATAGACAGGATTATCATTCTTACCTGCGAGGGACTTCTACCACCGGAGCCACTGTCCCAACATCCTTGCTGAACCCGAAAGATGGCTTGCAAAGCCTTTGCAGCACACAAGGCTAACAGACGATGGTATCCTCGATGACATCGGCACTTGCGTAACGCGGCACACCGCTCTGCAACCCGGCATGAGAAAGACAAGAAGTATGGACACGGCCTGCCGTGGTGTAGCGCAACTCACGGAACTTGTTGCTCCCCAATTAACGTCAGGAGTGGTGGTACAGTCCAGTGCTGCCAATGCTGTTTGGCAATTGTGTCACTTCGGGATGCTGGAGCTCGCGCTCAACGTCAGTTATTTTCAATCTTTCGCGTCGTTAGTCCTAACAGGTGTCACCACGTCACCATGCCATTCGTCATTTCACCGCAAGTGCAAGTATAATCGACAGCTTACCCTTCTCGCATAGATCAGCCCGAGTGAGGACTCCAGGCGACGAGCGAGGTTGCCTTGGTCGGCCCTCCTGAAGTGCATGAACATTACGGAAACGGGTTAGAGAGTCTAGATGCCAGGGGAGGTGGCGGGATCGGTGAGGTGTCATATGAGACGGCGCCTGGTTGTAAAAAGGCGTCATCGAATAGGTCTCCAGGAAGGAAGCGTACCGGGAAGGTGTCCGGAGTTAACTTGTATAATTCGTGACCGAGGTGCCACATGCCTGTAGGGTCGGTGTGTTACTTGACTGAGTCTTACCATACAGAAGAACAAGGAGTGTTACCTGGTCAATAGTTAACCCGGCGCCACAAGGTTCTGGACGGGATATCCATCACAGATAACCGAGCTTGCGTGTCTCATGGCCTACTGTTACATTGACGTGGATTAGGAAGGGTTCACTTATTTCGTACGAAAGTTTCATCCGCATCCGGCACCGACGTCCAGAAAGCCGCGTTCTTGCGTTCCTTTCGTAGCTCCAAGATTCGCTCGTACGCAGACAACTTTGATATCCTCAGACTAGCAAGAAATAAGAGCAGTCGGAGGAGCAGCAGAGCCTCACTAGCTCTGCTCACGTCGTAAAGTCGAGATGCCATATATTTAGATACGGGTAGATCTGGTGCAAGGATTACTACGGCATTCATGCAGAGAAGGGGGTGGGACGCCTACCTCGTACGCTTTCAGTTGACTCCTAAAAACGTAGTTCTGTGGTCAGCCTCGTTCTGAATACCCATCTGGTCCTTTAGAAAGGCTAGCTCGTCTTCATTTAGAGAGAATAAGGACGAGTTTAACGCCAGTCTCGACCCTAGAATTTAATTTTTGGGGGCATCGCTGCGCGATGTCGAGGCTCGTGTCAACTACAGCGACTCAAGCGTTTATCGATGGCCGGTCGCTGGGCATGCCATCCTATTTCCGTGATCTGACTGGGAGCCAATCAAGAGCGCAAACCTTGTGGGCTTCTAGACGGGTAACCTGCTCTGTTTAAGGCTTTCTATAAGTATCATGACGACGAGCCTATCGAACTCTACACCCACTGTATTTGTATAGCGGCGAATACTCTACGCCCCGAGGGCGCTTCCCGGTGAGAACATCATCTTTCATGTCATGTTGGTTGCCTGATTCGTAGTAAATCTGGACGATCAACCCGAAGGTAGGACAGCCATCGATCCTCGAAGTTCCTGGAAATCGCGGTCGGGCAGTCCTGCACGTTGCTGGTCATCGAGTCCAGAACATGGCAAGGTCGTCCCCCACTAGAGACAGAATGGTAATTTTTTCGGGTGTGCTACGTATGCAGCAACAAAGAAGGAAACTCGCATATCTCACTCATCGGTATTCATTGTCGACCCGGATTTCTGCATGAAGGGTCTGAACCTGGATAATTCTAGATAGTAACCCTGTTGGATAACCTTGTATCGTGATTGATGCTCAGTAGAAGCTTGACCGTATCATGGGTCATCCCGGAGCGCTTATAGCACCTGAAGATCATGCCCGAGTTTACGGCAAATTCTATCCGTGTACGCCATTTATAAACACGAAATATCGACCTGCAACAGTGGTCAGTGATAGAGTATGAGAGGGGTTACTGGGAATTGTACCAACGCTCCGTATTCATCACAAACAGAGCATTTCCGGGTGCAAATATGCGGGTGCAAAAACGTTATTATATGTTTTCAACATATGAAGGAGAAGGATAGTCGCCTTGACGATATGTTTTCCTTCGAGGGCTGTGGACGATCGGATAGATCCGAGGGTAGCTGTCTCTCCCAACAAAGCGTTTAGCCGCCGTCTGCACTCTGAATCTGTCCTCGCTCGTCACCTTGCTCGACGTCGCCCACGATTGTTACGACCTCCACGTATTTGTGCTCGGCAGCGGCAACGACGGTGACGACTACTCTTCCATTTGCGTATCTGTAAGCAAGCCCGGTAGCGCCGCGTTTCTTCAAGTACAACCCTGAAACTGTTCTCGTCGACGCACTCGACGGCAAGGGTGTCTGAGAGCTATCATTCATAATCAGGTTCGGTGTGCGGTGTGCAATGTCGTTTAATCAAGTATCCGCCATCTCTCTCACACCAAGTCGACCAGCACCACCAGCACCTCAGCGAAGAGGCACGGACGCCAGCTACACATCTACGAACTCAACCCACATGCCCTACTCTCCGTCAGTCAATTCATCGTACGCGCCCTCGTATACCGGTGTTGGAGGTTCGCCAAGCCGAAACTCGGAAGCATTCATGTCGAGCCAGGTTGTTCGGTGCGGATACGTGAACATTAAGGAGGATGGCTTTGCGAGCTGGTTATGGAGGGAGAAGTGGTTAGTCTTGAAGGAGCAGACATTGTCTATCCACAAGAACGAGGTAAGTTGGCAGATCTCGCTGCACCCCGATAATTGGCTGTTTTATGATCGATACCGTTGCTACGGACACTGCGGGATGGCTCTCTGAAAGGGAGAAGTCCGCAAGCCTGACGCGCTGGATCGGCAACGGTATTGGGGATCGGTCGGTCCAATACTATCTCAGCGGCTATGATATGCGGGAGGTATGATGCCCTCAGATCATGTGTACGCGATACATCGAGGGCCGGTCAGCCCTCTTCATACCTGAATTTCTCTTGCATCACCAGCATATTCCTACTATCGCTCAAATACTGACCATGCCTAGTCCATGCCCCAGCAAAGCGTCATCAACCTACGCGACATCGCCAACATCGAGCGAATAGATCTCAAGCCATACTGTCTCCTCCTGCAGACAACAGACAAGCGATACTACTTTGCGCTTAAGAGTGACGAAGAGCTTTACAGTTGGCAAGATGAAATCTACTCCCGCAGCCCCCTCATGGGTGTGAGCAACCCGACGAACTTCGTCCACAAAGTGCATGTCGGTTTTGATCCGATCTCAGGGGCCTTCACTGTAAGTAACCAGTCGTACCCCGCGCTCAGGATGCTGAAGTAGAATACAGGGCATGCCGGATCAATGGAACAAACTGCTCACCAAATCCGCCATCACACGAGAGGACTATCAGAAAGATCCGCAAGCAGTCTTGGATGTCCTCGAATTCTACACTGACCACAAAAAGCGTGAGATGGAGGAACAGCAGAGCATGATGTCCATGGGGACCTCCTCCTCAACGCTGGGCGGCCCGTCTGGATCCAACTACTCTTCATCGACGCTCTCCCCGTACTCCGCAGACACGTCTACGCCGCGATTTAACGCAGGCACAGGCTTCGGCGGAATGAACAAGATTGGCTCGCCCATGCAAGATCCCCGGCCTCCCGCGAAGCGGCAGGACACCGCGCCTGCAGGTGGTGCGAATGAGAATGGTGCGCTGAATGGTAAGTATCTGTGAATCACGGCAATTTCATTGTGTGGGCTGACGATGCATAGGAATTGGCAACCTCCAACCTTCTCGCCCAGCACCACCTCGTCCCCTCCTCACCGCCAACCGCCCAGCGCCACCCGCACCGGGAGGCGGCAAGCCCCCCGTCGCTGACCACACCCCCTCCTCTGCCGACCTTCGCGCTCGCGTGAAGGCGCACGGACCTGACCCTGTGAAGCAGCCGCCTGGGCTGGACCGGACGCCGCAGCGCAAGGACTCCTTGGGTGGGCTCAACTACAACAGAGACGAACAGGAACGCGAGAAGGGCCTTCCTACTGGCCCGCGGCCGAATATCGTGCCGGCGAAGTCCGCTCCTGCGACCAGCCAGCCTGCGACGGACCCCGCACCCGGCGCGGCAGGCGCGACTGCTGGCCCGCCTCCTGTCAAGCCGCTGCAGCCTGCGAAGAAGCCGGCGGCGGCGGCGCCTCCCGTCACAGTGACTCCCGCAGAGAACGAGGATGGGAAGGGGAGTGTGGCTGCTGCTGCTGCCGCGCTGGAGAAGCCGAAGGACAAGGAGAAGCGAATCAGTACGATGACGGAGGCGCAGATCATGGATAAGTTGAGGAGTGTGGTGTCCGATGATGATCCCAAGACGTTGTATAGTAAGATAAAGAAGGTCGGTCAAGGGTAGGTTTCGAGACGCTTTCAATAGCCATGCTTGGTTGGCTGATTAGGTTGTCAGTGCTTCCGGTCATGTCTATGTGGCGAAAACACTTGCAACTGGGAAGAAGGTCGCCATCAAGGAGATGGACCTGTCGCACCAGCCTCGGAAGGAGCTCATTGTCAATGAGATCCTGGTCATGAAGGAGTCGCAGCATCCCAACATTGTCAACTTCTTGGAGTCTTACCTCGTGAAGAGCGCGGAGCTCTGGGTAGTCATGGAGTACATGGAGGGAGGCGCGTTGACAGATATCATCGAGAACAATAGCCTTGAGGAGGACCAGATTGCTTGCATCTCACTTGAGGTGGGTAGTCGAGTTCCCGTACAGAGCGTAGATTAACCTTCTCCCAGACGTGCAAAGGACTCGGTCACCTTCACAGCCAATCCATCATTCATCGAGATATCAAGTCAGATAACGTGCTGCTGGACGCTCAAGGCCGCGTGAAAATCAGTACGTATCGTTTCCTTTTGGCCAGGATCGGAATTAACCCCTCTGATTCTGCCATGTAGCTGATTTTGGCTTCTGCGCCAAGCTCACTGATCAGAAGTCGAAGCGTGCAACCATGGTCGGTACTCCATACTGGATGGCGCCGGAGGTCGTCAAGCAGAAGGAGTACGGCGAGAAGGTCGACATCTGGTCGCTGGGTATCATGGCTATCGAGATGATCGAGAACGAGCCTCCATACCTTGACGAAGAGCCGTTGAAGGCCCTGTACCTGATTGCGACGAACGGCACGCCCACCCTGAAGAAGCCAGAAGCGCTCAGCCGGGAACTGAAGAGCTTCCTGAGTGTGTGTCTTTGTGTGGATGTCAAGAGCAGGGCAACTGCGGCCGAGCTCCTGGAGGTGAGGCGCTCTGGAGGCTCGATGTCCGTCGTGAGCTGACGCTTGCATTTACAGCACGAGTTCTTGAAGAAGACATGTCAATTATCAGGGTTGGCACCGCTCTTGCGTTTCAGGACGCAGAAGCAGTCTTGAATTGTATGCCTTCACATGATGTACCTAGGCTGTCCGTCTATCTTACATTCCCCACCGTTTATTTCTCGTTTTACCTGCTGTCTTTATTTCCCTTGGTACATGTTGATAGTGTATGACCAACTTTGCTTCGCCTTCTCGACGCTCGTCTGACTCAATGGATATAATGGAAATGCGCATTGCCCAGACTTGGATGCGGTTGAAGCTACGTCGGACCGGTTGGCGGGACGGGACAGAATAAATATTTGCGTCAGAAGGTAACAGTGAGCTATGAGGACAGAGGGATACTATGCGACAGAGATATACATGGTCTTTGGAGAACATGGGAGGGCAAACATACATAGTAAGCTTTGAAGCATGAGCCTTGGCGTGAGACATGGAATTCGTTGTATCATAATAAGTGTACAGTTTGCGTCCGACATGGCTCTTCAGTGATCAGAAATGACCGGCAGCCAACACACGATAGAGGGAGTTCGCCTCTTCGTAGCGCGAAAACCGAAGGCTGAAGTGCATCATTTCGGCGGAGTCGGCCTCCGAGCCTGGGTCGACGATGGCCAGCTTGATGAGCGAGTGGTAGAAGCGACAGAGCTGCCGACTGGTAAGTGGACTCGGTAGAATCTGGCAGGATCCGACACGCACATTCTGGACGCTGATCGCCACGCGGTCATCGTTGATCAGGCCGTCCTTCTCCTCCGCTTCACGGTTGCCCACCCACTCGATCGCCTCGTGAAGGAAGCCGCCCAGCACCTCGGACCGCACGACGTCCGCGAGCGTCGTCCGCCCGCCCGTGACCACGTCCGTCATAGGGGTCGTGTCGCGGAGAAGGCGTCCTAGGAGGTCGAGCGAGGGCAGCGTCGGCGGCAGGCGCCGGAGCACGTCGAGGTACATCGCGGAGCCCTGGGGCGGGCACAGCGAGAGGAGCGCGGCCATCAAGGGATGGGCGAGCGTCGCGTTGTGGGCAATGAGCGGCGGGAGATCGACGGAGGTGACCACGGGCGGTGACACGAGCTCCGGGATGAACGAGGTCACGAGCTGCGTGGAGCGGGGTCAGTGGGGCGGCGACAGGTCGCAGGGAAGAGGACGTACGCGCTGCTCGGAGAGAGTGAGCGTCCGCGTGCGGCCTGCGAGAAGCAAGGCCATGGCGCGAGACACCTTCTCGTTCTGATCGTCCTCCTGAGCGGTGACTTTCGGCTCATGACTCGGCTGTGAGGGGGTGGGCGTGGCCGTGTTGGTTTGGTCAGTCAGTATGGACGTGTCCTGACTAGACCAGTCGATGCATCAGATGGAACAGATGGAGAAGCTCACTACGCGCTTACAGTTCACTACGCGCCGGAGCAATAGTCTCCTCGTCCAGAGTCAGGTTGGACGGTCTAAGCTTGGGCGGTAAAGCCGAGCGGGCCAGCGTGTTCGGAGAATAGGGACCCAACTGCAAGGCCGATCAATAGCTATCGAGGAACCAGAAGGATAGCAGAGCGCACATCGTTCCCATCGCCCTTCAGAATCTTCCATAAGACCCACACCAGTTGCTCATTCTCGCTAACGCCACCGCCAGCGGCTATCCGGACAGCGGCATCTCTCTCGTTGACGAAGGTAGCATACAAGGCGGACTTGAACGGATTAATAGATATTGGATGCGGCGTATACAATGAGAATAAGATATAAGAGACAAGAATCCGTTGCTCAAGCTGCGGCTAGATTAACGTCTGGTTCAGATGATAAGAACGGCATACTGACTTCGACACGGGCATCTAGAACGGGCAGCAGCGCATCAAGAGCCAGCTGGAAGCGCGATGTCGGCTGTACGAGCTGCGTGAACGCCTGGGCCGCCGTCGAGCACGGTAAAGTATATGCTCGCTGCAGCAGATGGCCAACGGACGTCCGAGTATCGGTAGTCGCCATCGTCGGCTGCAACATCGGTGCCCTCATCGTTGCCGTCTGCATGTCGAAAGAAGAGGGAAGAAACCGAGCGATTCACGGGCATCGAGCGTGGCCAGCGCCAGCGACGACGGCGAAAGCGCCCTCGCCGTCGGGGTGCGCTTAACTCATTATTGACACCTGTTTGGTTCTTGTGGCTGCAGTTTATGCTCTGCACCGCCGCTATGTCTGCGCCCTATGCTATGTCTGCGCCCTCGTCGTTTCTGCAGTACAGCGGCGTACAGAAATAAAGCCTGCTCACTGCTATGCATTGTCTTGCGGGAAAAGCTCGAGGCGGTGGTAAGGCGGTACGCCTTCTATGCGGCACGACCTTTTGACTACGCTTACCCTATTGTTTAGCTACATCGCGACAAAGTTCTCTAGTTATCGATGATCTTCGACAGGAGCTTCGGGTACCAGCGGGTCGGGAGTCCACTGCCCTTATTACTCCCATGCTTTTGTTTCGAGAGGTCGCGTTTGATCGCGACCGCCTCACCTTCGGATCAAACACGATGCCACACAATTGTGAATCCGCCTGTGCGGCCCAAGCAACTTTGCTTACTCACAGAAACGTATCTCATGGCGATACCGGCAGCTAAATGTAGCATTCGCGCAGTCGGCATATGCCAATTGTATCGGACCATGGCACTTCGCTTGGCGATATAAGACGCGCGCTGCAATTGTGTCGCGCAGTCAAGAATTCCCTTCTGTCCCTTGTCAAGTGCCTTCTAGCCTCTCACGAACACCGCAACATGGACGCTTTTGACGCCGTGTACATCCTCTCTGAATCTTCAGTCTCCGAAGGCGAGACACAAACGGAGCCGCTGGTCGACTCTGAACATTGTGGTGGAGGAGCTATGTCGTTCTGTGTCATTTCGTGATGACGGGAACATCCATCGATGAACGCAATAATGCATGCCCAGTAAGTGCCACATGTCCGTCATGCTTGCCCTAGTCACTAAGCCAGATATGAATCTTGACAAGCCACCGAAATCACGACTATCGAATGTTTACCAATGAAGACAGAGAGTGTCTTCACAAGCATGGTCTTGATGACCACGCTATGCTCACTTCAAGGACTACCATCACAATTTGCTGTCACGCTCTTTCATGCCGGACTGGACGATTGCAAGTCGGCGCCTATTGTATCTGTATCGTAATACCACGCTCTCTCGTTATACCACTCGCATTGTATTCTACGGACTGTATTCTCACTGCCAATTGGGTCTAGTTCGCTTTTTTCGTTCTGTGGGTCCATAGTACGCGCACCGTCTTGTTCGATAGTCTAGTGTCCTTGCGTTTCACGACGACTCTGCCGCCAATTAATATTGTCAGACGGTCCGCGGGACCTGCTCGATCACAGACACAAGCGCAAGAAGAGCAGGAAGACGAAAAAGCACACAGCTTCAGCAGAAAGACGTCTGACACTTGAAGTCTGAAGCTTTGAAGTGCCATGCCAATCACGATGGATTCGGACACCCTGATATGCTCCAGTACAGCCATATCTTGCACTAAGTTCAACGTTTCCTTGCTCGCGCAGGCCAAAGCTCTGACGACGTCGAGAACATTCTGCGAATTCACAATGTCCGTCCCGAGCACCGGCCACATAAGCACAAGATCAGGGTCCTAGCCCTTTGGAGAGATACGACCGCATGGTCAGCGTCCCGCCCTGAAACGCTCCTAGAGAAAAAAGGGGCCACCAACCTCATGGTGAGGACCGAGCGGAAGTCAACATATGTGGAGGCCGCCTTCGCATTTTGCGGCAGAAGACGCTATGAGAATATTCGTCCATGATGTGTTGTTCCCGTCCTGCACAGGCAAAATTGAAGAGTGATCTCCATAAACTTTCTCTTCCGAGGTATGATACTCTTCTGCAGCGTTGGATGAGTGGAGTGATGGGAGTCTTGCTCCTTCTCCTTCCTCCTTGCTCAGCTTGACGGTGTACATCAAATATTCCGGGGAAGAGGCCAATATCCACTGTGGTTCTTGAGGATCGGGTACAAAGCTGTGACTCGCGTACTACCTGAAAGACTGAACGATGAACTAGCTTTCCGAGCATGCGGACCTCTTCGAGACATAGCTTCCACGCCTCAGGCCGCTCACTTACAGATTGAGTCGTCCCTTGGCTATCGCAACAACAGCTCCCTTGCACATTGATCAGGATAAGACTCTGTTAGCTATAAAATTGCGGTATAAGCACGTTACGTACCTCCATCGCCTCCGATTAGTTCGAGCCCCAGTGCGTCAAGATATTACCGTTGTTTCCACCTCTGCTCTTATCGGACATGCCAATGAAGCGTCATATCTTCGCCATGCCCTTGTAATTATTGCTGAACGGGTCATGGACAGTGATTAGACACCCTACGTGGAAATATCGCTCTATGGTAGAAGTTAAAGGAAAACTCAACTGACGATTTCGGTATAGCTCAGCCTGAGTCATACCGGTATTGGGCATGCCAATGGACGACTACCTTCAACTCCCACTTCACGGTACATGCCGAGCCCATAATCGCATACGTAGGATTGCCAAGGGTTTGTATATATCTGAATAGGCCTAACGCGAGGGAACGAGATTGAGTATACCATTCGTGATTCATGATTAAACAAGACGTGTTACGCGAAATCACGTGGTGACGATCAAGTTGTAACTTGTCACGGCATCGAATGCCACAAAGTTGAGCGACGTTCTGCCTGACCTTTCATGCCATCGCGTGAACATGAGATCAAGTAAGTGTCCGAAACACGTTCTCCTGCTCTATTCATGATTTTCACATGGTACATACTAGTGGTCAGGCTGTCTTAAGCTTGGCTCCCAGCAATACACTACCACTAGTTAGCGAGAAAAATGAATCTTGTGCCGGCATCCAGCAATATATATTATCACTGTAGGCGAGAAACATATTCATGGCTGGTAGTCTGAGTCTCCGTCATCATCATCATATTCCATCTCGACCTCATCCTCCGTGTCTTCTTCACGGAACCGCGGCATCTGAACATTCTCTATCTCATCCCAGTGAAGTTTCTCGACAGAGCCCTTCAGCTGCTGAACTGTGGAGGCTGTGAAGTTCTCTGCCCTGGCAATGTCGAGGTGCTTGAGTTTGATACCGCACGCGGCCCGCGATTGCAGCGCCCTCAATAAGACAGGCAGGAAGTCGTCAGGAATAATGCGAGTGGGCGATGCGGCGAATTTGACATTTTCAAGCCGTAGAGACTCCAAATGAGGGCACATGATTGATTTCGGATCATAGGCGCTGGCTTCGGACTTCATTGTGCTCAATGTGTATCCACCCCCGACCACCTCCAGTGCTCTAGGTAAACCGATGATACGATCAGTGAGTCCCTTGACGCCAATGACAGATAGTCTTGTTAAGTTGACAAAGCACATAAGTTCCCGCCAAGTTATGATTGATGATTGGACCTTCAGATACTTCACATCCGCCAAATGTAGACCATTCAGGAAGGTCTCCACGGCTCCTTCGAATGATGCCTTGGTACTAATACGGACGACGAATTTGCGGTCTGGTTTCTGCTCAGAGTCCTGAGGGGCATCACGTGTCCAGCCCTCCAACTCTATCCGTGAGTAGACACCCTGGAGGATGGAAAGCACTTGCAATGGTGTGCTTGACATTGTTGAATCAATGGCAGATGCAATAGGACTGAGAACTGAAGAGAAACTGGAGGGTTCAAGCATGATATAGTGGTCCAAGGTGAGTGTAACCGCTGCATTAGAACTGAGGCACAGATTGCTAAGCAATGCAGCACACTGCGGCGGCATGTCGGATACTGTGACGTGCTCGAGATGGGGCAGATCAGCTGTGTAGCGAGCATCCCTCGAAAGAAGGCCACTGGAGGCTAACACACTGGTAAGATGAAGCAGACGAAGCTTTGGCATGGTTTGCAGCACTTTGAGAATGCACATGACATCGATGCTGGGTGAGCAGTTCGATAGTGACAAGGATGTCAATGTCGGCATGAGCAGCTCCCGGAATGCAATGAGGGGCAGATTGTAGATCAAGAGAGACTGCAGTCTCGCGGTCGCGAGCCTTGAAATGATGGGTAACAAGAGAGTTCCACTAGGCTTCTCATTCATATGAAATAACCGAGCCAATACCAATTCTCGTAACTGGATAGGGTCTCCCAACCTCGCGCTGTCGAGTTTCTCCAGGTCCGCGAATGACACGCTAAGATCAAGGCGCCGGATTCGGTGAAGCTGAGCGAGTGCATGCTCAAGAGTAAGGCGGTGATTCTGTCTCAATGGATTGCGAGGGAGGAGTATAGAGAGCGGTACTTGTTTTGACCTTGTCAACATCATTTGGACACATTCCGGTTGAGTTAGGTAGACTTCCGTCCATAATGACGGGGTACCCAATGCAACAGTTCGCCAGTGGTGACATACATGGGTGATTACCAGCCACGCATAGGGCTGATGGGGCCCTGAAGATAGGCGAATAGGGACCTCAGGCTGCCCGTGCGCACAGATGTACGCAGCGAAGATCTCCGCGAGCACCTCTGGAGGAAGTCGGGCAATGAGGACTAGCGTGTTCAGCCGTATTCTTATTTGGATCAATGACATCTCGTGCACAATGATTTGTTGCTCGAGCTCTCGACGAGCTGCCAGTACGACATCATCTGCGTCGAAAGGGGAGACAGCCATATTGCCGCGAAGCTGTATCAGAGTCATTATTTTATCCATCAGAGATAGTAAGGTATGTGCTCACCGCAGCAGCAGTGTCTGCTTCGTGCATCTACTGTAGGTTCTGCGAACAACTACGACGACGCACCGACCCCTAGTTGCAAAGTTGCAAAGGTGTTAAGCGTCAATTACGTAATTTCACGTGGCCGCGGGACAGCGCCACACTGTCAATGCCAGTGGCCACGAAGTCCTGATAATATCTAGTATGTCTTGCGTATACTGGACTGCTAAGTGTGCATGCGCGGGAGATACTCTGAAGTACGTAGCTAATGCTCCTTTCTCCTGCGAGAATTGGCTCATATAACATAGCCTCAGTCAGAGCGCTGTTCGAGGGTCGAAACATAGAAAGAGCATTTGGAGAGAAATGGAATCAATGTGCCGTGAAAATGTATCACTCGTGGTCGGAATAAGAATTCGAGGTAAGCTAGGACTTACCGCAATGATTATATCCCTTTACTGAAATTGGAAACAGAGCGGGCTGTTGCCGTGAATATTCGCTGTAGGATGTACAGAACGCATAGGTGGCGGCGCCTGCAGGACGCGTATCCCGGTGGCACTGCTGAACAGATTTTTGCAAGAGCGAGGGAAGTCGGACATACGTCTGGAGCACGTTCATAATCTGTACGCCGTACGCTAAGTCAGTCAATGAGATCCTGATCCTGATCCTGTTCGGACGGACGCACTTGGCGCAGCAGAGTACACTGAAGGCAAGTCATGTACTGCTGTTTCTCCCGCTGCCTACTATGTATTAATGGCCATCACTCTGAAGGTTGGCGACAGTGAAAGATGATATACGCCACCAGCCAACTCCGAGACGTATGGGCCTTCTCCCGCTGCTTCTGGCGCGAAGACACTGGTTCTCACCGGTCAGGTGTACTGGTTGCCCGAAGCAAGGTTGCTTTGAAGGTGGCGCTATGTACTGCGCGTCACTGAGTAGCTTACGTCCTCAGCCGGCGTCTGATATGGGGTGAGCGCGTCATCACCCATCCTGCCCGCGGTGTCATACTAATAGTCTCTGTGCGATGCACTTCGCATCCTTGAAGATCCCGACAATGCATCGACGCGGAGTTCTTCATCGCCATCACGCCCTCCCGGGTCTATTATATGCTAATTATAACATGATTCGAGAAAACCGCCCCACAAGCTCCCCTCTATGAGCTCGCATGCAACCTAGACGCTCATGCTGCGTGTGATCAAACGCAGCACCCCAACGCTAGCGTATGCTACTCCGTTCCGTTCCGACCTCTGGCTGACTACAGATAAGGAGCAACAAAATTATGGCCCCTCTCTCAAGCCTCCGGTATCCTGATCATGTCGCTCTATCGTATACCTCTTATTCTTCTTGTCAGCGGCAGTATGCAACTGTCCTTGACAAATCCTAGTCCAGCAGTGACTGACGAAGAGCGCCTGAAATATAGTGCGGCTGTAGATGGTCGCGACCGAAATATCGTCCGTTGGACACCTACCATCATCAAGGTACTCAACTGCTCCTCTCCCATGTCAATGCCTCAGCTGATTGTATATCACAGTATGGGCAATGGCTGGGTGCGGCCTGTGAGATCACTGTCATCCTGGCGAAGCAATTTCCCTATTCCCCCATAGCCGACCATACCCTCTCGGCATTGATGAAGAGCCCGAAGAATGTATCCTTGCTACGCGTGTCTACACCGTGCCTCATCGGTGCCGCCCTTTCCACCTGGGGTGCCTTGGTCCGATACTGGTGTTATCGCACGCTGGAAAAGGATTTCACGTTCACCTTGGCACTTCGGAAGGATCACAAGCTGGGCACCAGTGGCCCATATGCCATCGTGCGACATCCTAGCTATACAGGCTATATTGCCGCATTCACTGGGGTCTGGGTATGTTGGTTCGGTAGAGGATCTTGGGTGAGGGAATCAGGTGTCTTGGATAGTGTCGTGGGAGGAGCGGCGGTTGGTGCAATCTTTGCTGCTGGTCTTTCCTTGGTCTACCTATGCTTGACAAGACCGGTCCGTGAGGATCGTGTCTTGCGGGGGCAGTTCGGGAAGGAATGGGACGAATGGGCTAGGAGGGTGCCGTACAGATTATTCCCATATATCTGGTAACGTGAGTCACTTCGTTTAATCTGAAAGAGGAGCTCCATTGAATGGAGTGACCGCCCATACCGCGGTAGATGCTTAGTCCCGAAGGGCACAATAATATATTACTGGCCACAGTGTAATCAACTTATCTATTCGAGAATCGGGAGTTAACGTAAGTGAGTAATCGATCTAGAGTAGGCGTAACTATTTCGGCCATCCTGGGCGCAAGCGTAAGTGTGGCACGCTCATTCTACATATTCTGCTCCGTACCGGGCACCAAGTCGTTCACATAAATTGCAATGGCAATACTCACGAGGGATGCTGCAGAGGTGAAAGCAGCGTGAGAAAAGAATCTGTTCCGGTCCCCCCGCACGTAAGTCAGACTAAGTTTACGCATGTATACCATTTCTCCTTCTCATCCCCGATTGATGTCGCATGCATGGAGCCTCTGATTAAAGACGGGCTATGTTAGGCAATTGACCCTCCGAGTAACCGGGATTGCTTATTGTTCTGATCGCCGTAGTTCCAGGACTCTCTTTAACTTCGAGCTGTGTTACAAGAGTAGCAAAGGCTCGGCTGGCACTTCCGCTGTAACAAGATGCTCCCTCTATTGGTTGACAAGGTCGTGTTCGACACTCCCTTTGAGGTTGAGGGAACTCGTCTGAAGATGGCCGCAAACCGCTACTCCGTGCCTCATGGCGCGGCCGGGGGTGTGACCCTGATACTTGCTCACGCAAGTGGCACTCGTACGTACCATTCTATTCTTGAGCATATTCTACGCTCATTGACGTATGGTGGTTCAGACAAAGAGCATTGGGAACCAGTACTACACGGGCTGTTCGAATTGCAGAAGAGCCTGAGCGCTCCGGGACAGAGCGTTATCCGCGAGGCTTGGGCATTCGATTGGCACACTCATGGAGACTCCGCACTCCTGAACGCCGAAGCACTTGCAAGGCTTCCTGATAGCGGGACATGTACGATCCTGCGTCATTCCCCGAGCATCGTTCCTAATTACACACATAGCAATCACGCACTGGGCTGAAGCGATCGCTGCTTTCGTGGAAGCACATCTATCCTCGCACCGTCTAGTCGCAATGGGACATTCAGCTGGAACTACAGCGGTGTAAGTGCCGTCTATTACATCAGGAAGTCCTGATGATTCCATCGCGCATAAAGGATGTACTCTACGAAGTGCTACAAGGCTTCCTCCGGCGTCAAATACGAAGCAGTGATCCTTGTCGAACCACCGATGATTGATCGAGATGTCTATCAGGCGAATTTCAAGAATCGCGAACAGCAAATAAACCTCATCACGAAAGGTATCTCGGCGCAGAAATCGAAATGGGACTCCCGCAGCGCTGCCTACGACTACTTCGCGAGGCGCATGCCCTGGAAGGAATGGGACGAACGACTCCGGGTCATTCTTGTTGTAGGTGTACTCATGCGAACTGTGGCATAGCTCCTTTGCCCACAGGACAACTTCCAGAATCATGGTCTCCGCTCAGTGGAAGCCAGCTATCCGGCTGCTGGCGCCGTCACGACCAAGTGCGAGAAGCGCTTCGAGGCTTCTGTCTACTTGGATCTAGAGGGGACAGTCGAGGCGACGGAGCAGATTGAGAAGGTCTGCTCGGATATCCCGATTCATGTCGTGTTTGGCGAGCGAATCGACGTCATGTGAGTCGGCGGACAGCAACTCCGCATCGCAATGCCTAATAATTGTGCTAGCCCACGCTATTCTCAAGACTCTGTCGTAGATACACGCAAGGGACGCAATGTCGCGTCTGTGTCTCGCATTCCAGGAGCCGGACACATGGTATATCGATCGATCCACGACCGTGCCATGCCTAACTGAACGCATCTAGGTCGTGCAACAGCAACCCGATGCGCTGGCCGAGGTTATCTACTCCATCCTGTCCGCCAAGGAGCCGACAAAGGCCATGCTATAAAGCTCAGTCACAAGCATTAGGATCAGGATCACGGACATATGCAGCGTTACATCTCTAACCTCCAATGTACATTTCCACATTCAAGATCGAATGATCAGGTTTGGATTCACTCACTCGGTAACGAGATTCATACCTTTCAGCATCTGAGGTGAGTACTTCCTGTTCCAACTTTTGAGAAGCCTTGCGAGGTGCCACAACGTCTGCCGCACTTCTGGCGCTCGGAGTTTCTAATTGGCGACGAAGTAGCCAGCACAAGCTTCAGAAGAGGTAAGCCACCTTCTCATATATCTGTTTCTCCGTGGCGATCTTCTTGACTGCCGTTTCAATGGGTTTCTTAGCTTCAGGGTCTCTGTATCTCGTTGAGTGCAGGATGAGCTGGTGATGGATTCGACATTTCATACGATTCGACCCGTGTACAAGCCTTGGCTCTTGTATGATGCAGTCGAGTAAGACATTTCAGATGGGCGACCTCAGGCCTCATGGGTGGATGTTCTCCGTGACAGTGAGTAATTGACACCATTCTTCTGCAGATCCTCATCCATAGGCGCCGTCCCGTTTCGACCAAAGTCCAGAAGTACCAGTGGTGCTACCATACCCGCCGACATTTCCCATTGAGCTGCGTGCACGATGCCACTCAGGCCCTCAAGGTACACTATAGGGAACCCGACTATTCTCCTTTCTCTCTTGCTGATCTTATCCATACCCGGATGGTCGTCAACTTGAGTGTGGGCCGTGTGGCATGAGTTGAACTACTTTCCTCAAACGCGAGACCGTCGATCCCAGCCTCTCTACTTCGACACAGCGGGTACGCCTCTCAAGGATTCATCTCCTCGTTCAACCTCGTACCACATCCCTTTTCCCCCTCGCAGATCTTATGCCACACCATAATCCTTTACCGCTCATCCCTTTTCCGGCCACCTCTCCCGGTTCGTACCGACTTGCCGGAATATCGGTAATTCCCTTGAATTACATCATAGATGATTTACGCTCGATTAAGGAGGGATACTGGTTTCGAAATGGGCCCTCTGCGCGGCTTTTCGCCCTACTGTAAATTGTACTTTAACCTGCCTTTGCTGTATCTATATCTCTACTCTTGACCACCATGAGCTCTTGGAAAAATCATCGAGTGGTCATCGCATCGTTGTTCCTGCCGACGACGGCGGTGTTGGGGGAATCTCCCCCTTCAAGTCCGGATGCTGGTGCCCAGGAGATTATCTTCACGCCGAACAACTTTAAACTGGGTGAGCCACCGAGGTCTCCATTGCCGCAGAGGCCAGGGCCGCTGAAGAGTATCGTTGAGGATCTGAAGGTGAGTAAGGTAACGATCTCAAAAACGGCGCGCTGATGGTATTGCAGTCCAGGACGGCAACGCCGGCTGCAACGACACCCGGTGTTGAGGTGCTGAATCCATTCTCCAGCTTGTTTGCTCAAAACTTGGCATCCAAACCAACAACAAGAACGAGCTCGCCCAACCCCGTCGCAACCCCGGGTCTCGGGATAGGGAACGTGCCCTCGAGAGTGCCTAGGCGCACTCTTACGGATCATCATATCCCTCACCGTGTTCAACGGAAACATTCCAGATCGTCCTCTACCCGCCGTCCTGATCCGGAGCCGCACCTGTCGCAGCAGTGGCATGTCGAGTTCAATCCGCACTGCAACGGCGGCCTGAGGAATGCCTTGGACAGCGTTGAAGATAAGATCAGGAAGAAGCTGTGGGTCGGTGTGCTGGGAACCAACACGGACGGATGGAAGGATCCACTGAAGAAGAACGTCGAACGGCGGCTGAAGGAGGAACAGGACAGCCAGACGGTGTGGATCCCGGACTCGGAGTTTGCAGGCTGCTACGATGAGTTTTGTCATCAGGTACGAACGGTGTGATCGTCATCTTTGGCCAGACATCAATGACCGTCGGTTAGGTGCTCTGGCCTGCGCTCCACTATGCTGTCCCGGATGCGCCCAAGACCAAATTCTTCTATGAGTCCGCCTCCTACAAGCAGTATGTCGCGGTTAATCAGCGTTTTGCGGACGCCATCGCTGCCAACTATCAAGAAGGTGACATCATCTGGGTGAACGACTACCACCTAATGCTGCTCCCTCGCATGGTGCGCGAGAAGCTGCCGAACGCTATCATCGGCTTCTTCATGCATGTCGCCTTCCCCTCCTCTGAGATCTTCCGATGCCTGTCGGTCCGCGAGCCTCTGCTCCGCGGACTGCTTGCGGCGGACTTGATCGGCTTCCAGACTGCCAATTACGCTAGGCACTTCAGGCAAACTGTCAGTCGGATCCTTGCGATGGAAGCATTGCCCAAGGGCGTGCAGACGGACGAGAGGTTCGTCGATGTTGCAGCGTTCCCGATGGGCGTTGACGTGAGGCTGCTCGCTGAGCGGAAGTAAGAGCTGCTATCCGAAGTTTGCGGCATCATGCTGACTGACATTGTAGGAAAGACCCGGAGGTCGCCGAGTGGGTGCAGTCGCTGAAGCAGCGCTATGCTGGCATGCAGATGATTGTCGGTCGTGACAAGCTCGACGAGGTGCAAGGCGTTCGGCACAAGATCCTTGCCTTTGAGATGTTCCTGAATGAGCACCCAGAGTTCCGCGGCAAGGTACAATGGTGCCACCTGCCTTCTATAAGATGCTAATCAACAATGCACAGGTCGTGCTCATTCAAGTTGCCCTGCAAACCACTGAGGAGAACGAATCGCACGGTGGTGTCGCGGACATTGTAGCCCGGATCAATTCACGCTATTCCACGCTCACATACCAGCCGGTTGTGTTCCTGCACACTGAGGACTTGTCGTTCAGCCAGTATCTGGCCTTACTGACCGTTGCCGATGCTTTTATTGTGACGAGTTTGAGGGAGGGCATGGCGCTTCGAACCCACGAGTTCGTGGAATGTCAGGAGGAGAGGAGGAGGCCGCTGATACTGAGCGAGGTGAGAACCACAATATTTTGCCAATGGAAACTTGCTGATATGTGATCCACCATCGTAGTTCACAGGATCATACAGCTACAGCGGGTTCCGATCGTGTATCGCCATCAATCCTTGGGATAGCCGAGGGACCGCGGACGCGATTCATAAGGTGAGTTGATGCAGCGTCATGATCTGAAGAAATCGGTATTAATGCCTCGCAGGCTCTCACAATGCCAGACGAGGAGGCAGCGTCTCGCTGGGATGTAAGTTTCGTTGGTAACAGACGTTGCTTTTATCGTATCTCACATTCTTTTAGGACCTGCATCATCACGTTGTCTCTCAAAATTCGCAAGCTTTTGTCACATCTTTCCTCACTCGCTGCCTGCGTACGAACATTGAGCACCTCCGCGGCGACGCACAAGAGGTCGCTCAGTTCGATATCGGTCATGTTCTACCCAGATATAAGCACTCCGACAAGCGTCTCTTGCTTCTTGACTTTGAGGGCACGATCTGGAAGAGGGATCCAAGGAGCAGAGCGTTCAATCCGCCTGATGAGGTCTACCGGCTGTTGAACAAGCTGGCCGATGACCCGAGGAATGACGTGTGGGTTCTGAGTGGGCTACCTGCTAAGGGCGCTATGGAGGTGCTGGCGGAGAAGGTGCCGAAGGTTGGGATTGTGTGAGTGGTCTGATCTCACGCGGCGTGTTGCTCCTACTGAGAGGAACCAGGGCGGAGAACGGGTGCTTCATCAAGACCAGACCTTCCAGGAATGGTGAAGCGCAGTGGATTGATATGGTGGCGAACTTCAATCTCTCCTGGAAGTCACTATGCATGGAGCTGCTCAACTACGTGAGTCGCGTTCTCCTATTTTTTTGAGAGAAATTATTGATCCCTTTTTGCACCAGTTCACCGAGCGTACTCCCGGATCTTTCGTTGAGGAACGCGAGGCATCGATTGTGTGGAGGTTCTGGTCCGGGCCTCCCGACGAATCTTCGGGCGACCGGCAATGGGCGCTCCGGCAGGCTGCGGAGGCGCAGAATCATATTTTTGACAGGTTCGTGCTCTGCTTTGTTCCAGCTATATATTGTGCTGACTTTCCTGCGTTAGTCTGGGCGAACGCTATGGTCTCCGCATTATCCCAGGTGCAAACAGCTTCCTGGTTTTGCCGAACAACATCTCGCGTTCAACGGCAGTAGGTGCCATCCTGCACCCCGGTGGACCGGCACATTCTCCTCTCGCAGGACGCGCTGCTTGGATGGCACCGGAGGTCGCTGAGACCGGTGATGTCGCTGATACCGATTTCGTGCTCGCCATCGGTAGCGACGAGAAGCTGCTCAGGAGACTCAACGAGCTGGACAGTGCGGAGACGGTCTCAACCGGCCGCAAGGGCACAGATGCGAAGTGGAGGTTGGATGCGGAGCAAGTTGTGCCTGCGCTTTCGCAGTTCGCTAACATCTGAGCTGCGGGACATGATGAAGGAAACGACGAAGTGTTCTGCCTGTACTCATTGAATCCCACTGCAGTTGTATTTTGCTTTATTCGCAATGTATACATAGAACCGTAATACATGTTATAGCGGAAACAGGTGTTTAGATGAAAAAGGAAAAGGGTATTGGTCCGTCGAGGAACGCGAGGTGTGGCTTATGGCAAGCTTCTCGTCGCTCGTTACGAGTCCTGAGTTTACGAAGGATGAGTCTTTGCATGCATTTTTTGGGCGCGCTGCCGAACGTTCCCGCCGTGGGAAAGTAGATGCCGAGTAATCGGAGTATGAACGTCTTTGTAGTTATCAATACACTCAAATGAAACCCCGCCCCTATTGAGACTACAAGCGGAGTACGAAACGCGTTTTGTAGTGGTCCCGATCACTAATTCTTGTCGGTCTCCATGATGCTCACTCTTTTGCACCTCAAATTTTGAATATAAGCATATGAGAATGGGACATGCGTACTGGAATATTTTCAAGATTTTATCACCCCTTTAGCATCCCTCACCCTTCAAACCTGTCGAATTCACCTCTGTTACCGTGGGAATACGCGTTGAATGGGACTTGTAGTCGGTGGCGCAGGTCAGTTGAGCCCGATTCTATGGCACGATGCGTGAAGTATATTCAACTGGAGGGTTTTATTTACCGGGATCACTGTAGTATTATATGTATAGTATTATATTTAGTGTTACTTAATCACAACGCTACCACAGGACTCGTAAAAATGCCACGTGAGCGGTGGCCGGCTACCCCCAAGTCTAATCCAGCCACGCCCACATCATCGACATCACTCATTCGCTGTGAGTACCTCCTCCGTAAGAAGTGCTCGCCTCAAGTACAAAGCAATTATAATGGTTGACCTACGCGCATGTCCTAGCTTCAGCAATGAAGGAAATCATCTACATTCAAGCGGGCTCTTTGGCTAATTATACAGCGCAGCACTTCTGGAATACACAGGAAGCTTACTTCACATACGGCGACGGCGACAACGAGGGCGAGGAACAGAAAGAACCCCTTGTGGACCATGATATATCTTTCCGAGAAGGGGTGTCCCCAAAATCTGTAAGTGCTCAAGGACACAATCCCGAAGTCTGTCCGGTGACATCGACTTGTTATCGTAAAAAATTCAGGGAGACGTAACCTACTGTCCACGCGCATTGATATTCGATTGGAAAGGTCATTCATGACCCACTTCTAATTTATGATCAGCCATTGAAACATTAATGTGCTGGATACATAGGGAACTTTGGCGCCCTACGACCGGACTTGTACGACGATGCAGGAGAAGAAGAAGAAATCAGAAACCTATGGTAATTACTTAGAAGTGCATGACACCTCGACCAGGTATTGATTTGCAACAGGAATGGGGATGTTGTCGAATACCGTCAAGAACAGATCCCAAAGAGTAAATACCAAGAAGAACTCGAATTCGCAGGCGAGGACGTGGACCGCTCCGAAGACGATGGCAGGGAACGCAACGCAGAAAAGCGTAACGACTCCGACATCAGGTTCTGGTCCGACTACAGTCGAGTGTATTATCATCCGAGATCGCTACAAAAACTAGCGGAACCTGCGGACTGGCAGGACCCGGAAGGCGACTGGAACTATGGGCAGGATCTGTTCCGAGGATATGACCATGTAACCTTTGCATTACCCATCTGCTATCAATAGCAACTGATATACCTCCAGGAGAATGATCTTATGGACGATACCTTGAGACATTTTATGGAAGAATGCGATGCTCTACAGGTATGCTTGCCCTGTTCGAGTCTCCGGACGGCTGATGAGATGGGAGCAGGGAATTCAACTAATTAACGACAGCTCGAGCTTTGGTGCATTCGTCGACTCTATGCTGACACTACTCAAAGACGACCATCCCAAGCTGACGTGTCTCACGTTCCCGTTCCTATCTAGCGTTGTCCCAGGAGAGGCTTTGGACAATGTAAGCCCAGCATTTCCATAGGTCTCGATGACATCTTATTTTCTCTGCAGAGGGCCATGCGGATTGCCATCAACGACGCTCTCTGCATACGTGACCTGAAGTCACTCTCGACGCTATCCGTTCCATTGCAATCATCATCTCTTTGGAACCCTGGGGCTTGGTCCTCGGATCTCCAATTTGATGTAAGTTATCCTCCTTCATCTCTGTAGCCCTAATAACCTGGAGCTTTCACGGACATGAAGAACACGTATCGCGCTTCTGCGATACTCGCATCACATATCGAGAGCGCGACGCTTCCTCTAAGGTAGGTCATGGAGTTAAGTCGCTCTTTTGAATGTTACCATATCGCTCCCACAGAACTAAGGGGTCGGTAGTCGACCTTCGTGATCTATGCGATTCTGTGACTTATCCCTCCAACGTACCTTTCGCTCACCTGAGCGGTGCCCTTCCTGTGCCTATCCCAATTACGGATGCCGTATTTGACGAGCGGATGCACGACTTCTCCAAGGTCGATGGAGCAGACAGGCCTTCGACAGTGTACGCAAGGCGAGACGTCTCCCGGGGATTTACGGGAAGAGATAGGATTCGATACGATGCCTGGCAAGAAAAGTCTGGTATCCCCATCACACTTTACGATATGTGGGCGGTCTTCTCCTTTTGCTTGTCCTCCGATCTTATGCTCATGCCTCTGCATCAGAACTCATGCACCTGCACTTCCTATCCCCACATCATTCCCTGGAATCCTGAGAGACTCGTCGCTCCCTCCCTCCCCAACTGCTGGGACAGCTCGCTGCTTATCATCGCTCTATTCCTCGTCTGCGACATCGGAGATCTTCTCCGTACGTGCCTCGTTCATTGATGATTGCATTAAGCGGAAGAGAGACATGGCGGGCATCGTTGGAATTGAGATCGATGAGCTTCGAGAGCTAGCTAATGATCTGTGGGCTATGCATGATGCATACCACGATGAGGGTGACATTTCGGAAGAAGGGTTAGAGGAAGAACATGATGACGAAGAAGAGTAGCAAGTGAGTCATGTTTGCTTGAGATTGAGGCAGCGGCAACAATTTTACTGACGCTCTTGCATTTCCTCATAGAAGGTGGCTCTAGTGTCGGCTTACGGTTGAGCCCTATATTCAATCACATCCCTCTCGTTCTATATACGCATCAGGTCCGGGCAGCTTAACTTGAGCAGTCATGACCCCGTCATCCCCGTTTCCTCCCTGCTGGCGCTGTAACTTACCTAGTTCACTACAAGCTGGGCGCCTGGCAATGCGATATGAACTACATGAGAGCGGTCCTTCTACCATATGGACGGGTTTCTACTGGTATAGCAAGGATCCTCGAACACCGTAGTCCGGTGGTCTGATGGTGTACTTTTCATCATAGGTAAGAATTATTTATCGTTTAGAAAACACCTGGTATCAGTCTGTAGGGTACCCTCCGCGCCCAAAGATCCCATTCCACTCCGAATTTTTCTTTCATCACTTTGTCCTCTGCCAGCGTCCTACTGATGAAGAAGTAGGCTATTATAGCCCCATGCACGGCCGCGGCTCCTATGATCACCTTGCCGACATCAGTATCTAGAATACCAGAAGCCCGCAATAGTGACCCTGGACCAAATAGACAGGTATGGATACCGGCAAACGCCAGAAAGCTCCCTGTGTAAGCCGGGTGGCGAACGATGGAATAAGGACCAGATGTTACGAGATGATGTTCTTTCCTAACCGACAGCTCAAAAGTGAAGAGTTGGCCGAGAGCGCGATAGCACCGGCTACGGATGTACGCCCCAGCTGTCGTCAACAGCGTTCCCAGGAGAAGAGTAGGGTTTGTTTGGAGCGCGGAGGCGGAATGCGAGGAGTCGAATAGAGTGGAAAGAATGCGGTCGGTTAAGGGCGGATGGGGGAAGTTATAGGCAAAGATAGCACCGGCTTCACATAGTCCGACGGCCCAGTAAGAGACCTTGGGACGGACGTGTCTCAGTCGAGGTTCTGCAGTCAGGAGGATACGATGCTGACCTTTAGGGAAAGAGGCCACAGCAGGAGGGCCCGTGCCAACCAGACTCGGTCGGAGCGATAAGCTGCCCCTTCTTCAAGGGATGCAGGGGGATTCGGGGATGTCATGGCATACCCCATGCCATAGGTAGCGGCCAATGTCAAAGGTGCCCGTAACAGCGACATCGCGGACCAACGAGTGTGTGTTGCTGGTTGTGGTCGGTCCTTTGGCGAGGCTATTTAACGCAAGCTCTTTGATCACCTGGGCTATTTAAATTCTCTGCTTACAGGCATTCCAATTTTGACGTAATGGACACGATCAACTGCGCAAGGAACGGGGACGTCGGCGCGGCGTGTACGAGTTATGCTGATGAGCCAGTGGCAAGTGTCGTGCTATAGCAGGGTGCGACGCGTCACTTGTTCACTGCCCATGCCGGAGTATGGTACTGGCGAGCAATTAGGGCATGGTGCTGTCCCAGGATTCATATTCACCAGGTCTAGAGAAGCGTAGGTCCTCGCCCGGAGCCTCAAGGTTACCATTTTCTCAAAGGATTCCCAGGTTCTGAGGTTCTTCGATGGCTCTATAGCTTCCGATCGCTCCTTGAGAAGGTTTTAAGAACTGAAATCCATGAACCCCGATGCGTAGCCTTTGAGCAGCAGCTTCATGCATCGAGCGAGAAATACCTGATACGTCGACTGCACGAAGGCACATCCGGGAGATTGGGGAAGGCGGGAAGGCTAATTGCTGCGATTGACGCCTGTTTTGGATTGCTAAGGCTTCCATTAACAGCAATGGAAACCTACTAGTAACGCAATGCATATGCCGATGCTAACCATTGCCACTAATGCCGGCGTCAACCATAGGCGGGACCAGGATGCGATTCTTCCATACCCGACAACTGAGGTTCCGGTCAATCATGCTGAACTGCATGAATAAAATACAGCTGCTTACGAGGCTGGATTTGCGAGTCAATACTCTCGCAGGTGGTCGGAATCGGCTGTTTCTGTCTGCGGCGTCTGCCCTACTTATAAGTTCGGCTGGATAAACGATCAAAAGGACGAAGTATGCGTATTAGCATAAATGAGCATAAATAGGCGGTCATCACAGTTCTACCAGTGCGATCTAGACTACTCCCACTGCAGTAGAGTCAATAATGATATCTCAGAGTGACGATGCTCATTTGCGCAGACATACCTTGACCATACTATAGATCGGGACTCCCTCTGCTTCCTTCCCCTTTGCCGGTAGACCATCCTTGTTAACCTTGCCGGCGCCCATTCTGACCTCCTTGAACAACTTTTCAGGGCGCTCAGTACCAGGATCACACAGGCATATCAGGGGTAAAATGACTGACGCACCTCAAAGCCAAAGTGCGCATATCGATCGCGCGACTTTGCGGTCGTGGCTTCCAGCGTGCATATCCTGGCAGATGCATGTGCGAAGAGGTCTCGCATTAGCATCGACATATAGCCTGGGCACGTATACAGTCAATCGGGGCCGTGTCCTTGGAGAACAAGTGTTGGCACCTTTCCCCTGCTCATTAGGGTCTGTACACGCCAGCTGAAGGTACCACGACGTGTCCGGCGACTGCTTCACGCCCTTCGCCGCATACGCCTCCTTCAGCGCCTTCTCACTGACTGCGCCATACTCCACTCCAACACGCTACAAGACTATATTCGACCGTCTCCCTACGAGGAGGGACAGTCACGTACCATCAACCCATTGAATTTCCAGCCTTTGATGACTGAGAATACACCGCTGGTCACCAACGCACCCACTTTGACCAGAGATATCCGTTTATCAGGCGGCATCCATATAGTCGACGCGCATATCTTCTCCCCGCTAGCTTCTGGGACGACAGCTACAGTAATACGCGCACCGCATCGCAGACAGGCTTTCGTGAGGAATCGGAAGAAGGTTTCGAGATCTTGCTTTCCGGGACTGTCTACATCGTCAGAAAGAGGCTATTTCCGTGTTATACCTTAGTATATGCGTCAAACACGAAAGAAAACTCACCTCCTTAACACTACCGAAGTAGTTGAACTCTGGATCCTCTATGAACGCTCTTCGCTGGATAGTTACAAGAGCATCCAGCTCCGATGCCTTGGTGAGTCGCACAAATGGCTTCGCTGTGTCGACCGACATCTATGGCAACCGAGTGGCATTGCAGCGCTGAGCGTTTAAATATGCGCCATCAGATGGTACGAGTCGACCCCTCCAAGCCCGGGTTCCTACTAAAACGCCGGGGCTGATCTATAGTTGCCGAGCTTGCTGTCGACGCGAGACTTCTAATAGGCCACAACTTGCGGCATGATGGTACCTCGTCTACAAGTGCTCAAGTGCTCACGTTTTTAATCAATGAAAAGTACAGCGACAGAGCCAAGCGTATGAGAAAACATAATGTACTGACGCGAACGCGGTTAGGTAGGCCATCAATCAAGCGTTGCGTTGATTGCGCCCTATTGGAAACCGACGCGGACCTCTCGGATATCTTAGACCGCCGAGAGAGACAGTACGACACTCCTGGAAGCATTAAGCTCCTGACCACGTAGATGACTAACGCAAGAAAGAAAATGAGGGAGAGAATAATCGGATTGACTCCAGCTCGCAACCTCCGCAGAGCAGTCTGAATCTCTGGTCAGATCAGAGGAAAGCCGAGCAATCCGTCCTGTTACTTCCACTTGTACAAGGTGTCAGATGGCATCTTTGGTGGAACAGGTAACACGCTATTACCTTGATCATGGCATATGCTGTTACACCGTCGGCGTCTGGCCCTTTGGCGACGTATCCACTCTCGTCACACTTGCCAGCACCCAATTTTATGCTCTTGTGCAGCTTTGTTGGCATTCGTATTCAGAGATGGCAAAGTAGTATAGAAAGCTGCATACTCACCTCAAACCCAAGATGCGCGTATCGATCCCTCGAGTTCACCGTGGACGCCTCAAGGGTAAAGATCGCACCAGGCGCATGGGCAAACCCTTCGCGCACCAGCATAGAAAGATAACCTTAATCACGGTCAGCAAGCCGTCCATACCACAGATAACTCGGGATGTAACCTTTGCCTTGCTCGTCCGGGTCGGTACACGCCAGCAGGAGGTACCAAGACGAGTCGGGGTGCTTCCTTATCCCTTTGGCTTTAAAGGCTTCTTTCTGTGCAGCGTGACTGGTATCGGGAAACTCGACTGCCATACGCTGAGCAGATGCATCAATTATTGGATTGAAACCTCGTATGAGCGAATGACCATACCATGATACCCTTAGGCCCCCATGCTTTCTCGATTCCACCGGCACCACTCCTGAAAATCGCCCACAGCTTCATCAGAGTCACTCGCTTATGTGGTGGCATCCAGACAGTGGCAGCACATATCCTCTCCGAGCCATCTGGATTAGGTGCTGCAACTACGGTGCTACGTCCTCCGCATCTTAAGGACACTTTCGTAAGGAATTTGAGGAACGTCTCAAGGTTTCGACGTTCGGTGCTATCGATATCATTGGAGAGTGGCTGGGTAGGTTCTCAGTACAGAAACTATGTTTGACCTAGAAGGACTTACCGCTTTAATACTCCCGAAGTAGTTAAATAACGGATCATTAATGAAGGCTTTCCGATTGACAGTCACCACAGAAGCTATCTCAGATGTCTTGAGAAGTCGGACGTATGGCTTGTTGGTAGAAGAGGCGTCGGACATATTTCTGGGGTAGCACGCTCCATCGCTCTCTTATATTCGCGACAGATATACGTGGCCTAGGTCTCACGGATGAGGTAGAGTGCGCACACGGAGCGCAGGACCGCTGCGGATACTGGGTCCAGGATATACTATCCAATTCGGTCGAAAGTCAACGGCAGAGTGAAGATCACCTCAGTTCCGCTGACTCAGCGGATGTTTCAGTACGGCATCATTAGTGAACACCGGTAAATCATCTTGGTGGCGGCCAATAATGTTGGTGGCGGCCTACAATGCTCTCGTCAATGGAAACCTATCGAGCATCTGCATCAACGCGTGGTCCGTGGTTACTTGTCGATTGATGACTCACTTCTGGAGAAATATAGCCCTACTACGACTGTGAGACGAGTCTCTCGTCGACCTGATCTTGATCGCCGCGATGCACGAGCGACGAGACGAGTCGCACAAAAGCGAGATGTAAGAGCACTGAGTCTACTTTCAAGAGAACAACGCAGGGCTCCCTCGGCATCGCCGTGCGGGAGAGCTCGTCTTCGAGGAACAAGGCCAAGCTCACTTTGCCATGATTTACCTCCGCTCGTCGCTCCCACCAGTCCCTCGTCTTCGCAAGCGTGCACAGCTAGTCAACCATGGGTGACATACCTTACCCTCTCTACCCTGTCTTTGCCCTCCTGGGCTTTATCCTCGTCCTCATTCCCTTACCATGGCACGTGCGCTCCTGGAACTCCGGGACATGCTGGTACATGCTCTGGACAGGCTTGGGATGCGCCGTGCACTTCGTGAATTCAGTCTTATGGCACGGGAGTGTGTCGAATATGGCTCCAGTGTGGTGCGACATCTGTGAGTAGTCCAGTTCAAGTTCGTTCGGTGTGACAGGGTGAACATGAGAGGGTTGCAGCAACTAGGATTGATGTGGCGGCATCCTTTGGGATTCCGGCAGCATCGCTGTGTATACAGAGACGGCTATATCAGATCGTGTATACAAAAAGTGTTTCGACAGACGCATCGATGGTAGGCACAACGGCTCTGTTGTCTTCAAGACGCTAAGCTGACTATCGGCAGCGTCGTCGGTCAGTCACGATCGACAGTATTATTTGCCTAGTTCTTCCCATGGTGTACGTCGGATTGTGTAGGTCAATCCTGGAACAGTCGCCGGCTGGCATATCTGACGCACCTGCACAGATTACGTCGTTGAAGCCCGTCGTTTCGACATATTCGAAGACATAGGCTGCTTACCGGTATTCTACAATTCCATCCCGACAATATTCCTCATATACATCTGGCCGCTCCTCCTCGCCCTAATCTCGGTCGTCTATTGCGGTAAGTCATCGGCTCTGTCCTAGTACTCTTCTAATCGGTGAATCCGAGCAGCGTTGTCTCTGAAAGCCTTGATCAAGCGCCAGATCGAACTCGGGACGCTCTTCTCTTCAGACACGATCCTATCCAGAAACCGATACTACCGGTTCATGGCACTTTCCTGCACCGAGCTCGCCTTCAGCAGCGCCATCGCGTTGTACGTCATCTACGTGAATGCATGCACTGTCTCTCTGGAACCGTGGGTTAGCTGGCGAGATACGCACTACAACATTTCCAGAGTTGAACACATACCGAGTATAATATGGCGGGAGAATATACATACAGTGGTCAGCGTGGAGATGGACCGCTGGGTTTTTGTCGGGTGCGCGCTTGCCTTCTTCTTGTTTTTTGGGCTGTCAGAGGAGGCGATGTTGAATTACAGCAAGATAGTAGAAAGAGTGATGCACGGCCTGTTACCATCCATGTTAACTGTGCGATAGCCATATTTTGTTTATATCAGTATACATTTCAAGGCGCTGGTATGCATGGCACATCTTCCATGCAGAATCACAGCCTAGCGCCTGGTGTTACTTAAGGAAAAGCAGTGAAGTGACTCGCTTGTGGCATTTGCGACCTCAATCCTGTTGGGAGGATTACATCTCCTGATGTTCTACTCCTCTACCGCTCGCTGTGAAGACGTTCCAGACGAGCATTCTATCTGGGATCTCTTCAAAAGGTTATAAGTGCATCACCAGAGGATATACATCCGCCGACACGGTAGCAAGAAAGAATGATTGCAGCGTCGTAATTTTGAGAATTGCCGATTTTTTGGTATTTGCATATATTAATAATTAATTGATGGTTATGACGATTCCCACGTTCACCACCTTCCGCCTCTTCGAGGTGCATATTAGCCAGTTTCTTGCCAGTTTCCAGTGATAACACTGACAAGCTATAAGCATCTACACGGACTCCGTACTTGGCCCGACGAATTATACAGGAGAATCTACCTTATTCCCCCATAGCCGTCGAAACAGATTCAGACGCCTCGCCACCTTCAAGAGATTGGACAAATACACAAAAGGATAAGCTTATACGGTCATATCAAGAGATATAACTCATCTGTAGCCCTCACGAAATGGCAACAACATCTACTGAAGCGCCGAGAGGAAGAGGTCGCGGACGAGGCAAATCTCGGGGCGGCCTCGGAAAGTACCTGCGCGCACGAGGAAGAGGGGGAGGACGAGGTCGCCCCGCAGAATTCGGCAAACGACTCGTCCTTGAAGGCGAAGAGGAAGTTGAACTGGACCCCGAATCAGAAGAGTACAAAGAGTTCCGCCAGAAATATTCGAAGCGCCAGCTTGGGTCTAATGCAGACCGCTACATCGAGCCGGAACCAAAACTCAACTCAGATGGTAAATTCCTAGTCAGCTGCTTGCGCATTCGATTGACTCTCCAGACATATAGGCGAAGTAGAACAGGAACCCGAGGTCGACCTTTCAGGCTTCCTTGCTCGACAGCGTCTCTCACCAGAGAATGATCCCTCCTCTTCGGCTCCTCCGCCACCCCAAGAGGAAGTAGACGACAGTCTAGACTTCCTAGATGGCGCACCATCACGTTCAAGACCAAAGAAAGGGAAAGTGCAGACAATCGAATGGGACGATCAGCTAGAAGAGATGTCCCGTGAAAAGGCTGTGGCAGACGCCAGCAGAGGTGAGCCTTTCGCCTGCCCTATATACTCTTCAAAGGATCACTTTGGGTATGATCTCTTCAGAGCTCAAAGAACGCTTCAAATCAAAGTCTACGCAGCAGCGCTTCTGGCCCGTCGTCCCTGGTGGTGATAATAATCGGAAGAAAGGTCGGTTGTGCACAGATCTCTTCGGACAATATTGCGTCAACCCTATTTCACAATTTATAGGTCAGCAATACGCTGAAGCGCCCCCTCTGCCCACTGAGGGTCCGACTCGTCCAAAAGACCCGAAGGAGGATATGCAAGACTTCTTGGATGATTTACTTGGATAAGAAAGTGCACCCATGTCCTTGTTGTTTGTTCCTGGTCATTGTTGTTTTTCGAAGACAGTGAGGCTGAGAATATTGCTGTACCTTAGGATCTTAAATTCCACAACCAGTCACTGGCACTCTCATCCAGTTTTCGCAACGGGCCGACGTGCTATTCCTGTTTTTCTGGCACTATCAGGTTCGCTCTAAATCACATTGTATCTCGAAGATGGTCCGTGCCCTCAGTCCTTGTATTTTTTTTATCGTTAGTCCATAGCCGCCGCCACCCTGCTAGTCCTACCTCGGAGCCCCGATAGAGCGTTAGTGCCGGAAAATTGACCGTCGTCTAGTAGCATGATATAGTTTCCCGTTCACCTGCGGTGTGCATGCCGACTCGCGTAGGATTACCCAGTGGCCCACGCTCTCCTTACAGCCTAGTATAAGAAGGGGCGAATATTCGTTGGACTCTTGGATGGCTCTCCTTTCAAGGGTGTCCAAGTTTAATGGACTGCTTGTGTATCTCAACGAATACTTCCGTTGCGTTGTGGCCATGCCGCAGATCGGAGGTAGCACAGAACGACATACCACAAAGATAAATTGAGTGACAGATTTCATGAGGCGAGGATCCTAGGGACTGACATATAAACATAACTGCATGATCCTATGTAACGACATGACGAACTATAGTACAACCGAGGCGGATTCCAAGTGTGCGATTGCGAAAAAAGAGCTTACTCTCCGAAAAGTAAGCATTCGTTCCACATGCGATGATTCAGTACGATAAATTTCACGAGATGCTGTGTCGGACGCTGCGACTGGGGTGGGCTATAGGATTATTGCGGCCTTCCGTTGTGGTGCTGGCCATGTCCAGGAAGCTGGCCAAGCTGGTATGAGCCATATCACGATTGGAACGGGTGGTATGCCTGTCGGAGATACTGAAGGTGGTATCCGATATATGCATGAAGCTGATGAGGCTTATTCGAGGCGGTCGATTCGTGAGGAATCCTGTTGAAAGCGAACGCGGTCTGCGCAACGGAGTCATGTAAAGGCGAAACGCAACGAGCAGTAATGACATACCTAGGAGGTCTCTGGGGTTTCTTGGCCGCGTTACGCCTACAGGAGGCTTCGACTACCCTTCTGTATGATGACTTGTAGTGCTTCCTGGCTTCCTCTGAGAGGCCGAAGAACAAAAAGAACACCCAAGAGCAGCACGGCACCGCCCATCTGTAGATCTCAACGGACATCCTGATATTGGAGTTGTAGCGCCACACCGAAGCAGGCACCTCTTGGACACGGGGGAAATCGGCGTGTATCGTTGCCCAGCTGTAAGGCACCAGCTCACCCGGTTGCGCGAGGGAGAGGTATAGCATATAACCGCATATGGGGAGTCCGAGAACGAAAATGGTGCTCGCCAGAAGAATAAGGCGTAAATAGGGATTGGTGCCGCTCTGGAAGTCGGAAGACAGTGACTTGCTAAGCTCGAAGCGGCGGGCAATGAAAGTGCGCAGGATGAAGACTTGGGGAAATCGTAGTTGGATATTGTTGATGGTCGCGAGAATACGGAAAGGACGTACGACAGTAACAAGCCGATAGTATACACAGAATGGTAGGCCAAAGAAGGACCAGGGGATACGATGGGATAGTATTGGCAATCGCCGGTTGGCAGCCTATGTCTTCAAAAATATCATAACGGCGTGCTGTTTCACGAGAGCATTAATAACCTCGGAGAAAGATATAGATCAGACCTGCGGCTACCCACTTTGCACAATAAACTCTACGGAGAGCCGCGAGTCACAATCAAGGTGTCAGATAACTGAAACGACGTACGAAGGGGCATTTGGAGGATTGGAAGGCACAAGCCAATTACAACATCGATCTTCCTATCACGACATCGCTGGGGCGTCATTAAGCTTCTTCTCTGCAGGCACTCAGAAAGGGTAGCGAATCCTACCTGCGCAGCTGTAATCTGAATAGCAGAGACGCGGGTAATGGCGTATAGTTGTCGAGCTATGCAGAAGAGTGACGCAGGGATGGCTGTCGCGAACGACAACATCAAGTGCACGGCTGAGGATGCCAGATCAACAGCATCCCTTTGAAGAGGGAAAGGACGCCACACACATATATCACACCAGACAGGCACCCTGTCCCTCGTGTTTTTGTGCCACGAGAAAGAATTCACCACTGCAAAGACGCTCGCGAACGCGGTCCACAGCATAAAGAGGCACGTTCCGACATTTCCGGATCGCAGATGCCAGGGCAGAGGTACCAGTACCAGTAGAAATCCGAGGCCAGTAATGATAACATATGCGAGGAAGGTGGGATCCGACATTCAGGGCCCAGCAATCGCGGCAACACCCTGAGGGAAGACCCGAGAGCAGCCATCTTAAATGCCGAGTAATGCATGACTCCAGACCCGCCGTGATACAGATGGCAAGAAACTTGGATAGCAATTTGAAAAATCAAGATTTCCCCTTGTTCTTCTCGTTCATCATGCTCGCAATAGATACCTCAGTATATGAGGGATAAAACAAGGCGTGCACCTTCGGCCCGGGACTCCAAAAGGGAGATGATTGTGGAGAATACTACGGGTGTTTGGTAGCCATGTGGTTGATTGATCCACTAAGGTATGACGAGATCTGCGCGGCACTTGGATTGATGAAGAGGTAGAACGCACAGCCGCATCCAAATAGTTCACGGAATTGAGATTTGCAAAGCAGGAAGACCAGTAATCGAATGGTGGAAACATCCTCATCCATGGACGCAGCCCTGAGCCATAGACAGTGAAGAGACGTTAAACGACGAGAAGCCATGGAGCGTTGGCACGTCGTACCGACACAGTCGGTTATCAAAAAATCGGCCATATCGGTAGTGAGCTCGTCGAGATGTAGTGCCACCAGAACAGACGAAGGATATGACTGGCGGCGGCTTCGGAGATTATCAAGCCTAATCTTGGCTTGGTGCAGCGAAACTGGATGGGATTTGTAGTCAGTCTTCTCAGCAGAGCCGGCTGGAGCGAGGGTCCCATTTTGCAAGGTCGTCAAGCAAACTGAGACCTTGATATTTCCACGAAGATCCAAATAAATGAGTGCTATGAGCTCCAGACTCGTATGGGAGTCGTATGCGAAGCAGATCGATTGCGGCGAGATCCAGCGTTGATATCTCCTGGGGAGCTCAGGAAATACAGTTGAAAATATAGAATAATGAGGACGCCGATAGAGTTTGCTAATGACTCAAGGACTCACCCTCAAACCTACATATTGAGTACTACAGGATCCTGCGCGCTCTTCTACAGCGCATCAACGCAGCGTACTCTCGGTCTGGAATACTTTTTTTCTGGAGTACTGCTGTAGTTGAGCTCAGCCGGACGGTGAGATACGGAAAGGGACGAAATACGGAAAGGGACTACGGGAGTGTCGGATTCCCACGATCTCTTTGCTCCTGAGGCTCCTCTACCCGACCAACCCAAGCCCTGGGCCTGAGTATTCGGTTATAGCACCCACGCAGCTCTGTCTCATGATTGCCTGCCATTTTCAACGTCACATATGCTCAAGGGAAGGATGCCCTACCCACAGCGCCGGCGCGGTTTTGTCGGTCCCAGAGGGTGGCAGCGAGCGGTCGCCGCTGATACTACCGAAACCCTCCATTCTGGAGCCGTCATTTTCCCAGCATACGGAATAGCATAGATGACATTGGACATTTTTGCGTGCACTATATTGTGCACTCGTCTCCCACCTCTGAACAGCTACGTCCATCAGTCACGAGCGCTAGCGGCACTATGCTATCTTAGTGCGACCCGCGCAGTTGCTGATGTATGCTATCCGACAGGTCCTACTAGCCGAGTCTCCTGCGCCACTTCGCCACAGGTTACTTTCAGCGTGGTCGCATGACAGAATCTTGTGACAGCTTCGAAGGCGAATAGTATTTTCCCCTATGATCCCTATGGCTCTGTGTACTCGGCCATCCTGCAGATTCTGCATTAGCAACTTCCTGAGCAGGACGACCCAGTGGGATTGCGTCACAGAATGACTCTATGTTTACTTTCTTTTGCTTTGGTGGCGCAGTTTATCCGACATCCTTGCGCTCGCCCACGACTCGGTTCATTCCAGGGGCTTCAGAATCAGAGGTGAGGGAGACCAGGGAGGTTGGATCCGCCTGAGGCCCGAAGGCATCAGTACAGGTGGACCAGAGTCACGTATAAATTCCAGGCTCGCGTTTACAGTGCATCCCTCGAAGCTTGATGTCTGCCGGTCTCTCCGCCGCCGCAGCACTTCTAGTCTATGCGACGGCACTCCGTAATCTTGAATATACTCCCGACCCCTCCGTAATATTTACGGGAGCTAATCGACGGTGAGTATCAGCAAGGTTTGCACTCTAAGTTGATATTTTCTCTAGGACCCTATGCTCCACGGCATAACGCGGCCAATCAAAGTCGCCCTCCCGGCCAATTTCAGCCAATCGAGAATGTTAATGAAGGCCTAGCCAGGAAGCTCTCCCCTTCATAATGCACTACGATCGCGCACGTTAATCAGTCTCGATGTTCTATGCCGTTATTCGGCCCTTCTCGCTAGCTTTTGACCCCTCTCTTCGTAACCACGAGGTATGTTCCGCTCACGTTCTCGCAGTCCCGCCGGGATCCATGGGAAATGTCTAGTCTAACTTTCCATATCACTTCTTCAGCTACACTCCGAGTTCAGTCCAGTGTTACGCTTGTTCTTTCCTGCGGTATGAGCGCCACCCTTATCTTTATCTGAAAGTCCTTGAAGCTCCGAAAGCATCCTATTGGTGCAATATACCTGCTTTCGGAGCGGTGCCTATAGTCTCGACGTCCTGTTTCGTAGTGGTCGATCTGCCAGTTGAGTCCTGAGGGGCCAGTCTCATAAGCAAAGGAAGCCGCAAGCCATTGGGCCCGAGCACGAATATCGTATCCCGAGGTCATGCTGCCCTCGACGCCTCATGTCCTGGCTATATATACACATCTCGTTATAGGCCAAGCCCGAGCCATTACGACAGACATATAACTTTAGATATGACTATGTAGGTACGAAGGCTTCTTCGTCATCTTATTGGCTGTCCGTCCATACCATCTATACAGGATTCTTCAGCGGCCAAAGTATGGAGCGGGCACGGTACATCACACACCTATCGCAGTGCCCGGCGAATGACGGGACTTCACCCAACCGGAAACGTTACCGGGACACTTGTGCGCTTCGAGCATGCGGCTCGAGGAAAAGAAGCGTCCACATCTCTGACACACCCACTCACAATCTTTGCCGTGCATAGCTACTTCGTGCCGGAGCCTATCGTGCGCTCTGGAGAACGTCTCCATACAACCAGTCTCCTCGCTCATTGAGCAAGGGTACGTCTTTCGGGCCTTGGTGTCATGAGAGGACATGTGCATCTGGCGGGTGTATTCCGAAGTGAAGAAGCGAGTGCATGTTGGATGAAGGCACGGGTACTGCCGCTTCCCAGCTCTTCGGAGGCCCTTGGAAGTACTCTTCTCTTCTTGTGACGCGGCCTTGACTTTCGGACCTAGGGGTATTTCCGGGGCCGTCGTGAATAAGGGCGGGGAAAGCCGTGGAGAAGAACTGGGGATGGAGGGAGCAGGTGACGGCAGACAAGATGCGGAGGGAAGTTGGTCAGAAACACTCGATAGCGTTTCAGACCCTGTAATGGAGGAGCGGCGAGTGCCTGCGAAAACCTGACCAAGGCTGAAGCCGTCGGAAGGAGGGAAGCTGAAGCCGTCGGGAGGAGGGAAGCTGAAATCCGCAGAGCTATCTTGAACGTGATCGTACGCGGAATTCGGCCCTGGCGAGTATAGGTCGCTGTCAGGGGAGGGGTATAATGCTATGGATGACATGAATCAGTTGGTTAATACGTAGAGATATCTATGATCGTACCATTAGGTGGATTCGAACTACAGAGAACATCGTGGAATATGCTGCTCATGTCGACTTGGTCAAAGTTCTCCATATCATTTGATAGACCAACAAAGTCTTGCATTGTCCTGTAAGAGCCTGTATCATAAGATACGGAGACGACTCACTCTGAGATGTATTAGAGTCATCGGTCGCCGCGGTATTATGGGCAGCAAAAGTGGCTTCTCCAGTAAGAGGGTCATTGACGGCAAATGTGCCAGCGTTGGGTGGCATCGTGTGAGGGACATGTGTCTGGGCTGGCCGTAATAGCGGCTGATGGAATGAGTGACGACTCGGACACTCATGCCGTTGAGCGTCTGAACGTCGGTGATTCATCAATGGTTGCCAGACTACAGTGCAGTCGGTTAAACTCACCGTGTCTCAAGCTAGGGCTCTTCCTAGTGGGTGTAGGGTACACCACAAGCTTGTATCCGGCCTCTTCCTGTGACACCTCAAAGTTGACATTGAAATCCGGGTTGTGGCCTGTGGCGAAAGAGGTCGAAGGTAAAGGTTCAAGTCGAAAGACTGGATTGCCACCGGAGTGAGAGAACTGGATGTGGACCTTCGAGCGTTCGAGTTCTTCTGCAGGGATTGCGAGCGACATGGTTTGGATAAGTCGGAATACCGATGACCATGGTTTTAAACGGGGTCGGGTCCTATCTCTATGTTCGTGGTAAAATTGTGGTGCGTCACCGACAATGTGCTATGACGATAGAAGGTGACTTGAAGCGAGAAACTGTTCGAGAAGAGGGGAACATGTCCAGGAACTCGATGATCAATTATATGTCAGAGCTTAACTGTCGACGATTGAAGGAGTCAGTTGATGGTCGCGCAAAGAAACTATTATGGAAACTCGCCGAATGGCCTCTCCGAGATACATTGCGATGTGCCAATTGTGTCATTCGTATCCTGTCTCGTTCCCAGAGAGTATTTGAGCAGATCTCAGGCATAAGTGGCACACGGATCGTATTCGGCTTCGAGAACCCATAATCCGGGAATATTTTTGGAGTTCCCCGGTTGTCCATTCCAGTTCCACCCGGGTCTTGTGCTGATACCCATTTCTAGGACACTGCTGTGCGCAGTCGTCGCTAATTTTGCAGCGTCGAAGAAGCGACAATGGCGAGGACTAGATCACTGCAACAAAGCAATCTCTCCCCGCAGCATCAGTCAACATACCGATACATGAAGGCATGGATGAGAGCTGATTGTTCTGACCTACAGACCGCATCCGGTATACAGGCGCCGAGGCTATAATGAAAATCTGCGAACAGGGTTTCGACTTGGCCTCAGGTCGATCCGTACATCGTGGTTCTCCAGTATCCTAGAAGTAGTTAGCACGTATCATGCTCCAGGAGCATATGCCGTTCGTATCGTTATGTCGTGAGCTAGGCGGTGTAGCCGTCCGTTTAAGCCGGCTGGTAGTTGATGAGTACTGTATCGTGAGAATTTTCATTTCGGCGACATTTGCGTCTCTGTACCAGCTCGGTCTGCTACTTACTAGTATCATCACCAGAACGGTCTCGGATCTCTGAACTGGCCGTAATGTCCCCTCGAGACTCTATTCAACTGCCGCATCTGTCAAGGGAGGCATTCCTGGCAATAACCGTTGTTCCGACCGTGGTATGGGACAAACTTGTGGCAAGTTCGCCGAGTTAAATCATAACTTTGTTGGACATTCCGGCTGTTAAGATATATCCGCAGACACAACTGTTTCGCGGAGACTATCGATTATAGCATGGCTTGGCTGCCTGGCCATGCTATTATTTCTCATGTAATGCGCGTCGCTTCACGCGTAGATGTATGCTGGACAATACGGAGGCCGCTTTTCCGTCTCGGTGATTTGAGCGGTTACACTTAAATCTCACTTCCGGAAAACTAGAGAAAATGCGCTTCCGCTCTTTATGAGAGCTGGGACAAATTCGACGAACCTGGCATGATGGCCGGCCCAAGGTGAGATTCTATTAGAGAGCACGGTCACACATGCACAGGGGAGCTTCAATCCACGGCATTTGGCAGAGCTCATTCTCCAAATAGCGCATTCAGCATCATGGCACGCTCCATAGGCAAGCGGAGCGGAGGAAGATGTCTCACACATCACGCTTTATTCGAACCAGTGTCTCTCCGTGGTCGCATGTACGTGTCCTCTTTTCCATGCTCCCAACTATCTTCACACGAATGCCCTCCAGAAGCGCCTCGCTTATTTTCACTGATCCCCAAGAATTCCAGGCCTGGGCCAATCTCACTGGGCAGCCTATATTTCATTCCCGACCAGCGCTTAAGCTACCCTCCAAAATGTCTTCGGATATTTCGCTTGATACTGACATACAGGATTACCTTACCTCGACTGACCCAATTTGCTGTTATCTCAGAGCCTTGATATGCCTTGAAGTTCGCAACGTGTCACTATATGCGCCAGACCCTCGCAGAGGAGGAGAAATCCCCTTACTGCCCACCATCAGGTACGCCTTGTTCTCGTTTGCCCAGACTGGTGCACACTGTCGATCCTAGTTAATCTCGTAGAGTTAGTAGAGCGTGTCCACCCGCCCACCGATCGATCACCGATTGGCGAGCCACCGGGGCTTGTCTCGTAAGTGTTCATACTCACATTACCTCCTTTGATAACCGGTGGAATTCGTTTTCATTTAGACGTGCGCATCTGGTCTGTCAAAGTAGCGGCTTGGAGTCGCCTGCTCCTCCGCAAGGCGCATCCAGTATCTGGCGACTTCCCAGTCAGGCGAGGGGCCCGCGCCGATCCCACACGAACAGCCTGGGGTGCTATACTTGGTGACTACTTCCGGCTTCACAACCAGTCCTACCGCTGTTTTACTTACGTATAAAGATCTTGTATTACAGGGACACGGTAATTACCCCTGCATTCGCAATAAGATGCGCATATACGACCCCCGGTCGCGATCTCTCCGTCAACTGGATTCAAACACTTGACCTCGTTGCTGAGACTTTCTCCTCCCCATCGCCTACTCCCCATCGCCTATTGATATATGTATACGATGCGACCCGGTCATACCATCTTTGTCTCTGATTGGTAATTTCTTTTCATTTAGGCTCGACTAAGCGTCACGGATGCCGGCTCCGTGTAGGCTGATGCGCTCACAGGCACGCCCAATACCTGGCGATTGCCATCCTCGTGACCAGGTATTTCACGGACGCCGAAGTCGATGAGGACCGGCATTGGGTTTGCCGTACTATACACGGTAACTGCCCCGACTGATTGCTAGCTCGTTACCCTCTCTGCCTTTGATGCGTGCCGGGCCTACCCCCGAGCACATCCACGCTACAACAAGTAAGCTGCCGAATTGATCTGAGGAGGTGCTTATACTGTCTGCTAGAAATGAACCCCCTGATTATCATTGAGATTCATCAAGAATGAAGGTCTAGACCGGGGGATATCATCCGGTCACCTAGATCCGAAGCATTGCAATGGCAATCTCAGGCTGACCGAACTATTTCGATGTGCTTCCGAACGTCAATCGGTGAGATTGCCTACAAGGCTGTCAGCTTGCCGTCACCGCTGCTGCGTCTCCTCTTTGAATTATTCACTCAAGGATGATACGCGTCTCCGATCCGTGACCTGGCATTAAACGTCGGTGCCTGACTGGCGAGCCGGAAATTACATCTATTTCACGTGCGTTTTTCCGCCTACCATGTCATTGTAATAATTTTAGACTGGTGACAAGCAGACCGAGTCTATCAGAAGCCTTCTTTCCTTCGAAGTCTTCATACCTGATTCCGTGCTATCCTCAGCTACATCAGGTACGCACCGAAAAAATTCTTATTTTTATTCTCTCTGGAAATGAACCCGAAGATACCAAAGTCTGATGAGATTCATTTACGACAAGGATATGACTCGGTCCGACGTGATATCATATACCAGATGACATCGCGCTTTAGGTCCGAGTCCCGCCCTCGCGCCCCTCCAAACCCTCATCGACAATTCCGGGCCTACTCCAATTGTGGTCGATCCTCATCGGGTGCCAACTCTCGGGCGCCAACTCCCCGCGGCATAGAACTTAGGCGTAAGAAGGCTCGGAAGCGGGCCAATGTGAGCATCCCGGATCTGATCTCTCCATTACTCTGAGGAGATGAGATCTCGCCGGTAATGTGTTTGTTACCCTTTGGAGGGTATGAGGGTAATGCGGGGTAGGGAACAGCTACAACGCTTCTTGTCAGAGGAGCGTTGACGCAGTCGTCTGGCATGCAAATCCTTGCGAACTTGGGAAGTAGGCCCTTTAGAATGTTGCATAATGGCCTTTGCGTTCTGATATCCATAGTGGCAGCCCACGTGGTATTGGGGACTGTTCCTGCCAGCCTCCGGCTCTGGAGCACGTTCAACCAATCGGCTCAGTTATCGTACTAGTGCGCACCTCCATTGCCAATAACGCGACCAAGCCGCCTTACTGACTTAGAACGACTCGGAATATCAATATCTCAGTAGCCAGATAAGGTTTGAAACCTGGCCGTGCTTTTAGGCTCAATCGTGCGCAAGCAGGTATTCCACATATGACTGTACATGCTTCTAGGGGTTGCGTCTTATACCCTGGTCATTTTTGATGGCCGTGCGACGCCCGACTGACAAGCTTCTACAAGCTTGCGGCCCAAGCAAGTGTGATATTTCGGACATCGATGGACCGACGCCAGAAGCGCTTCTTCACCTATCGCTACCAGGCGAGCCGAAGTCTCCAAGTCGCATCATCTGCTGTCTGTCTTTCTACTAAGAGATCTCCCAATGCTCCCCGTATCGGACCTGGTCGGTGGCGCATTTTACTAATGTTGGAATACTGCTAAAATTGGTTTCCAGGCACATGTTCGGCGCTCCGAAACGCTGCGGGGCATTTGCTTTCGCTTGCATTTCCTCCAATGGTGACTTATCCTTCATTCTCGCTCAGCCTAACACGATACTGAAAAACTGAAGGGCCAGCGATGCCTTTCTAGTCAGATCTACAGTGACTTGCGGCGAGGAAACTGCACAGACGGCGATACGTGCATGATGACGTCATAACCTCGGCTTCGCCCGAGAGAAGCACCAAAGTTGGTCCGCACCCCACCGCGAAGCTGCTATCCCTCTCACTTGAGCCGACCATACTTATATCATGCAATCTAAGGCCAATCAGACTCAGTACACTCACAGCTGAGGACACTTGCAACTCGGTCTGACAGTGAATCAAGCAGTCAATCCTTTTTCGCCGAGGTGCGTTCGCGTCAGATCAAAGTCGCGATAGCTGTTGAGAGGCACGCATCGGTCGTTGTCGACGCGTCCAGAACTTTCGTCTTTGATAGACGTGCGATGGATTATTTCAACACCTTCCCCTCGTCCACCTCGTCAGGTCCGGACGGCACCGCTGGTACTCCTATATCTGAGACGATGACATGCAAGCAGCTCTCGTCTACTCACCAAGTCCCTACGCCGCCGGTGAGTCACAAACCGTGGTGTCTCTGACAGTGGTCTTGACAAGTGCGTATAGCCATCCGAAGCCGCCTCACCATGTACGCCAAATCCAAGCCTGGCGGATGGCGGCGTCACGGTCGCAGTCTCGACAGCGTTCTTCCCGGGCGCTCAAATAGACTCCATGCCTGCTGATCTGATTCTGGCGTCTTCTGACGTGGTGTTCTTCTATGTGCATTCGCACAAGCTGCTAAGCAGTTCGAACAACAAGTTCAATAATCTCCTACGAGTTGACGGCGGCGGCTGCTTCAAGGGGGGCGGCAACGACGTGTCCGGTATCCCTCTGGTCTCCGTCGCAGAAAATTCAGCCGTCCTCAACATCCTTCTGCACACGCTGTATTACATGCCATTCAGCCAATATACTCCGACGCTTGACATTCTACTGGCTGCCGTCGCGGGACTGAAAAAGTATGGCATGCAAGTGCAGGAGTATGTCACACAGGGCACGCACCTATTCCAGCACTTGCTCCTACATGCTCCTCTAAACCCGCTGGAAGTCTACATTCTGGCAGGTTCGCACGACCTTCAAGGTCTTGCAGTGGCAAGTTCGGCGCACCTTTTGTCATTCCAACTATGCAATATCACGGACGAAATGGCCCAGCGCATGGGCCCTGTATACCTCAAGCGTCTGTTCTTCCTCCACCTCGGCCGGATAGAGGCGCTGAAGCGATTGCTGACTGCGCCGCCAACCGCACACGAGCCAACGCTCACATGCAACTTCATGGAGCAGAAGGAGATGGTCCGAGCATGGGCGCTGGCTGCGGCGTACCTTGCCTGGGACGCGAAACCTGGTGAGTCCGATCCCACATGTTCGTAGATTCTCCGAGCTTACCGCGGTTTCTCTCGTAGATTTACCCGTCAGCACGGTCAGACAGACCATGCAGCCTCTAGCCGACAAGTTGACATGCGCCTCGTGTCGACAGGCCATGTCGGATCGCATCAAGCAGCTGATCACGCAGTGGTCGGCTGTTAAGGTAGCTCAAATCCTGGCTTTTTTGAAAAGCACTGGTAGCTCATGACTTGTCGCACAGGCTACTATTTGAGTGAACGCCACTGTATTGTCTGAACACTGAACACCCTATTGTTATCGCAAAAGCTTGGAATCCGCAGATGTTTCATATGTAACCGCAAACTCATCCATCGTCTACATACCCCTAGTCCTCCCCTCCCTTTCCCGATTCCCCCAGTTTGGAACTTCTCTGCTCCTGTTTGTCTCTTTGGTACCCCATTTGGTCGTTGTTATCCGCATCACGTATCTGCAGTCGTTGTACTTGTATCGCTTGTGCGTAATGGTTTGTAGCAGCTATTGGACATAATACTCGTGCTAGGGGTATCTACATTGTATTTGATTGTCTTGCGTCGCTTCTCCTGTGCTATCGCGTTTTACCTGTGAACTATTCACAGTGGTCCTGATACTGTTCCAGAGGGTGCATCGTGCAATGATCGTAGTCAGCCGGTAGGGGAGCGCAGATTTGTCTCGGCGGTTAGATCCTGATGCAACCCCAGCGACGACCGGTTGGATCTTGCGCTCCGGTTACAGGTGTGTTCAGTCAAGCAATTGGATAGGATTGGATGCATCATACATGGCCGCTATCATTCAGCTACTGGCTGACTTCCCTTCCGCCGCATCCTTCATCCGCCTTTCTCGTCTCCGCTTTACGTCCCAGTTATACACCCGCGCCGTGTTGACCTCCATCACCGTAATCTGCTCCCTTAGAAACTCCAGGTCTTCCGTGGTGTTCTGTAGACTGCTCTCCGCGACCTCGAGTTTCGACTGGAGTAACGATATCGCTGCGGGTAGTTTGTACGAGAGCATCACGTTCGCCTACAAGTCGTGGTTAATATGGATACGGGTAATGACTGCAGGCGGAGGGGCGTACCCCGAGCCATAGGTAGACCGTATCAGTATCCTCTAGTGTCGCCTCAGCGTAGAGCGTGTCGTTCAGCTCGAAAGTGGTAGTCAGCGGCTTCTTGTCATTGCCTTCTCCCTCAAGGTCGTCTTCTAGATCTTCCAGGTCGTCATCGGCGCTGGCCTTCTTCTTTCCCTCCTACATCAGAAAGCCACATTTAATCTGTTATTCAGCGAGACGGGCAAACGAGGATAAAACTCACTCGCCTCTCTTGTAGGAACTCCACCATCGCAAGTGTCTTCTTGATATCGGGAATCTTGTCTTCCAGTCCTCGTCGTCGCTGCTGCAAATTCGAATCCATGTATCGGTACTTGCTGCACAGGTGGCGCGATCAGCTTGGAGAGCAGAATGCACGACAAGAGTTGCGTACGCGAGCGCATCCTGGATTTTGCGTAAGGTAGGCTCAACGTCTGCATCGGATCCTCCGATATACTCCTCGACGTTTGCCTAGCAAAGTAGGATTACTGGTCAACCTTGGGACAGCCGATGATTGGTTACGGACGTACTACAAACGGAGCTTTTGGGATGCCTCGCGCGTTCTTCTCGACCGACGCTAGGATATCTGCAGACATATTGTTTTTTGCCAATGTTCAGGCCCTCCAAGGCCTCCCTCTGGTCAATATTTCGGTTAAAGCTTGAAGCTTGAAGGACGGAGCAGAGTCGTGAGGAAGACAAGAGATGTATCGAATTCCCACGTTTCGATACCTGAATATTGAATCAGCTTGAAGCGGCACTCAGACGCGGAGAAGTACAAGACGGCACTGAATTATATGTATGTACAGGAAGAGGAACAACGAGTGTCTATGGATTGCCGGAATGTCAAGCGAGAAAAACCGAGATATTTGTGTTGAGACGGAAGGAATGAGACGGTAGGATACAACTGCCGCAAAATACATGCTCTGACAACGTTAGTCATGACGGGGTTGCTGCAAGAATACAACAAGATATCCTTTTGTACAATTTCACCTTACAGTCCAAGAGAATAATCACATAATATGTTTCTGGATCGGGGAGCTCGCGATCACCAAGACGCGCTGTGCTGCGCGGTACGGCAATGTGACAGCTAGAAGGGCGAGATCTTGCACGACGTTGGATGTATTGACGGTAGGCCTTGGTCTGCGCCTGTCCCTGCTCCTACTCCGGGCCCTCTTGAACTTCTCCTTCGACTCCCCTTCGCCAGATGGAGGCGACAGCGTAGAGTCATCGGAGTCTTCAGCTATAGTTTCAAGCCCTGGAATCTGACTAACGTGACTCTTGGCGCTCGACGGAGAATGGGGACCGTTCACGAACCCACTTGCTCCATCCGACGACAAAGCCGGCGTGCGCAGCCGCAACGAGGGAGCCATGCCCGGCGCGAACACAGACAGGAATACGCTTGGGAGGTACAGCAGGGTGGACGCGAGGTAGTGGAGGAAAGGGTGGTTCTGGCCAAGGCCATTTGCGTTGGCGACAGAGCTGTTCCACGGATCCTCGGAGCGCAGCTGCTCTTGCCGCTTAAGATGCTCCAGGACGAAGCCGATGGTGGTCTCGAGTGCCTGCAGGCGCCGGTCATGCGAAGTCCGTCCAGTATCGGACTTCCGTTCGTACTTCCTGAGCGAGGTCTTCAGGTCCTTGAAGTTATCGCTCAGGTCGTCGTGCTCGTCCTCGAGGGAGACCTTGTTATCTTCCGTGGCAGCCCTTAATTTCTGCAACTCGGCTTCGAGTTTAAGGACCTGATCGCTCAGTTCGTTCAATTTACTCCCGGCCTCCAAACCGGTCTGCAGATTCTGCGATAGATGATGGTAGTGAACGGTGTCATGCAGGTCATGCGTCCGGGCACGAAGGCGCTTGATAAGGTGCGACCATGGCCGGATGCCCACGGCGAACATGAAGAGGGTGATGGAAAACCATGACAGAGCTGGAGCTTCACCGTCAGAGCTTAGGGCTGATAGGACATGTTTAAGCAGATGGGCGCCGATGAATGGTGAGGCAAGCGAGATGCCGAGGTAGAAGAGTTCGTGCTGTCTGAGTTCAGACCGGGCGAGCTCCCTCAAGTGGGTCTCGCCATCGTCAGCATCGGGAGCTGTCTTACCCCCGGGAGCAGCTTTCCTTGGTACAGCTGACTGGTACAGCTGCCATGGAACTATAGGGTATGTTTCAGCACACTAGTCTTTCAAAGCTCGTGTGCACAAAGGATCCCCCACACACCTTCGATGATTTGATGCAAGTAGAAAATCATCAAGCATATCAAAAACAGGTTCTTCAAATGGTCGGTTCCAGTCAACCAGTTCCCGATGGGTGCAGCCAGTGCAAGCATTATCGAGAGATCCAGGTCCGTCCACGACGAGGTCGACGACCCCTCTGAGCCCCGCGGCCGTCCTGCGGGTGTATCTCTCGACTCCCGCATAACTTTCGCTTCTCTCTGACCGTATCCGACGGACTCCTTCCCCTTCTCCTCGTCGGCGTGCAGTCCCTCCTCCTCCTCATCGCTGCCATCCGACTCGACTTCCGGCTCCTCGAAGTGGACTTCGCGCTTCATGCTGGACCTCGATTCCTTCTCTTCTCCAGAATACATAAATGTGAAGGAGCGTAGTCAAGACGGTCTTAAACACGCGCCTGCATCGAGCAACGCGTCGTGGGCAAGGGTTAATCGTAAGCGACGAGCGCGTGCATTCAGCGGAATCATATGCGACGTCAGGCAAATGGTGTCAGAGGTTCCATCCAAGATCCCAAATTTGTATTTGGTCTCGGACCCTGGTTACCATCCTGTACTGTAATACTCGACGCGTTACGCGTCCTTTCGATTGACGCGCGGGTCTGCTTCTGCATTAAATCTCTGCAAACGCTTTCTGTAAAACCATGTCAACCTCAATGGCTGTAGACTCGGGAAGGCCTAAACTGGACGTCGACGAGTACTTGACGACTGCGCTCTCGGCGACACCGCAGGAATTACATATGTTCTTTGAGTCTTTCAGGAATCTGCACAATCGCAAGTATGGTCATTACTTCGGTTGGGACTGTTTGGCATTCTATGGGGGCATTGGAGTACTGCAGACCGTGCATTGCCTCTGCTAAGGCGTGGGACTGCAGAGAATGCGTACACCGCAGCCGGGGGCAAAATGAACCTCTGTCTTGTGGAGGTTTGGCTGCGAAGAGCATGCACGGAACTCGGACAGAGGACTATGAACGAAGCGCTTCTCCTATAAAAGCATGGTTCCAGGGAGAATGCATGGAGTGCATCTCATGGACCTATAAACCGTGCATTATGCGTGTCGAGATGTGGTTCCGGAAGGAGGCACGGGATGCAGTCAGAGGACTATGTGTGCCTCGTCCGTATTATGTCTCTGGAGACAATGCACGGGATGCAGCCAGTGGACTCTATAGAATGCCCAACAGACAACTTGTTACGAAGGTCGAGCTAACTGGGCTTCGTCTGCAGACTATGGCACCAGCTCACTCTCAAACTCCTCGCATTCTTCGACCACCCCCTCTCCAAACCCTACAGAGTCGATGTCTTTGAGAGATTCGTCCGAGAGTTCGAGAACCGGTTAAACCAGCAGCGGCTGGTCGAGATGGGCGTGAAGGTGTCGAGGGAGATTGACAGTGGGTCCACCTTCGACACGACGACTAGCGTACTCACCTACGTGCTTTGGTAGACCCTTCCGCACACCTCCAATTCCTCCTGGATCTTCTTGGCCGGATTGACACCAAGCAGTCACCGGAGTCGGAAGTCCTGCTTTTATCACATATCGCGCATGCGAAATTGATGTATGGCGACATTGACGGGACACGGACAGACATCGACAAAGCGTGGAAGGTCCTCGACGACCTCACCGGTGTCGACAACGCTGTCTCGGCAGCGTACTACAGTGTGGCAGCGGATTATCACAAGGCAAGATTGCTCACCGTAGTGACCGATGCTATGGATCTGACCTGGTACGCAGGCCAAAGCCGAGTATGCTCCATACTACAGAAACTCGCTGCTCTACCTGGCCTGCATCGAGGTTGAGAAGGACATGTCTGTTGAAGATCGATTAGTGCGTGCGCACGATCTTAGTATCGCCGCCTTCCTAGGTGACACCATCTACAACTTTGGCGAGCTCGTGCGTCTCGTTCATCTGTAGACTTCGGACCCAGACTGACCTGGACCAACTGAACAGCTCATGCACCCAATCCTGAACTCGCTCGATAACACGCAGTACGACTGGATCAAAAAGCTGCTGTTCACCTTCAACGAAGGTAATATCGGGAGATTCGAGGCGCTGGCACCGCTGTTCCCGAAGGAGGTCCGTGTTCTCCGTTCATACTGCTAACACCGAACCAACTCCGCGCCGCAGCCAATCTTGCAGGAGAACTACCCCTTCCTGAGGCAGAAGATCTGCCTGATGGCGCTAATCGAGTCGGTGTTCAAGCGCAGTCCGTACGACCGGACGATGACGTTCCAGACCATCGCAGAAGAAACTCGCCTGCCGCTCGACGAGGTCGAGCATCTTGTCATGAAGGCGCTCAGGTGCGTTTATTCCGAAGATCCGGTGTGGGCTGGGCTGACGCTGATTGTGGATGTGGTTCTAGTCTAAAGCTGATTAGAGGATCGATCGACCAAGTCGACCAGAAGGCGCAGATTACGTGGGTGCAGCCGCGCGTGCTTTCGCGGGAGCAGATTGGGCAGCTGTCGCAGCGGCTGTCGACCTGGGTGGGCAAGCTCGGGTCGGTTGAGCAGAAGATTGCACCGGAGATACTCAGCACTGCGTGATTGCTTATCATAACACGCTGGCACTGGAATGCTACTGCTGCCCTTTGACATTCTTGTGCCTGTCCAGCTGAATGATTATCCTTACTTCAGAGGTGACGAGCACCACGTTCGTGGTGTTCTTTATCAGGTCTTGGTATTAGCCTCAAGATTGGCTTCCTTTGTCTACACGGGTATCGACATGAGGCATTCAAGAGATATGCGGGTTACGCTCTCCATCGCAGGCGAGGCTGAAGCTTGAAGGTCGGTGGTATTCTGCTGGGACCCGAAAGAATCGCGTCCTACAGTCCGGAGTACATGCGTACGCCCGCAGCTGTAAGGATAACCTGAGTATTCAACACTCCTTGATACACAGGACCAGTGGCATGAGATTTGGGATACTATCTAATTATCCTAGTAATTCCCCTTGAGTGAATTCGCGATTAGGATTGGTGCACCCTCGCATGCACAGTATCCCATTACCATCTTCACGCATGTCCCTCGTACTTACTCGCCTCTATGCATGGTCTTATTTCAGCCTATATCGAGCCTTGCCTTCCCATAGCAGGAACGTGTTTAACGGACCTTTATGGGCGCTAAAGGATTGCTATATTCGGTAGCAGTAGAAGCAGATGCCACCCTCTTACGGCGAAAGTGATACACTCTGGCCTCGTTGTCGCCGGCTGCATCATCGAGCACTCCTTCTGCAGGACCAACAGCGAATTTCGACCGGAACGTGTCTTTAATAACGCAATAGACGGGCGAGATCTCCTTTGACTCCTTTCATTCATATCCACCGCACCGGGCAGGGTCCACGAAATAACCGAATATCCTGAATTCTGCAGTGGAACCACTATGTCTCAGCAGCCAGAGGCGACTCCAAGCCTGCCGTCGACGTCGACATTCTCGTTCACCGCGCCGTTGCCGGCGACATCGCATCTGAAGGCGCGGCGCGTCTCGCTAGCTACGTCGTCAAGCCCGCGCTTGGTGCCCGCCTGGAGCTTCAGAGATGATACTGGACTATACACGCAACCCGCAGCCAGTGGGTCCGGGACGGGCGCCGAGAAGAAAGGGAAGATGCGTAAGATAGCGAATGAAGAGGACAGCGGAGACGTGGACCTTGATGAAAGGCCCACTCTGAAGAGAGTGCGGAAGAAGTGGACAATGGACGAAACCCAGATGCTGGTAGAGGGCTGTAACACTGTGAGTGTGCCACCTCACCTGATCCTTCCAATTAATGTAACGCCGTAACTACGCTGTGCAGTGGGGAGTCGGTAACTGGAAGGCGATCTTAAAGGATCCGAAACTAAAGTTCGATAATCGCTCCCCAGTCGATCTCAAGGACAGGTGCGTGTACTGAGGATCTCGGTCTCTGCGGACGTTGGTATATTCAACCGTCGTACTTTGTTGCCTACTAGGTTCCGTACATACTTCCCGGACGCATACAAACAGCACTACCCGAACGCAAAGACGCATCTTTCCTCAAAGGTCCGCTCGATCCTGCCGAATGGCACGTCCCTCTTCGAGAAAACGCGCAGCAAACGACGCCGCCCGTTCACTGAGGAGGAGGATCGCGCGCTGAAAGCTGGGTATGAGAAGCACGGCACCGTGTGGGCGACGATCGTCAAGGACCCAGTATTCCAGGAACACAACCGCCGCTCGACGGACCTGCGTGACCGCTTCCGTAACGCGTTCCCGGAGCTGTACGAGGCTGCCGGGTATAAACCGCGTAGGAGCGCGAAGAAAAAGATGGGCGAGCCCGGATTCCCCGTGCGCGCTGCGACGGATGATCAGTTGGTCACCACGAGCAGTGTTGGCGCTGTAAGGAGGAAGCGGGCATACACTAATGAAGGGTTTTACAGAGGGGGGACAAAGAGTGTGCCCGAGTCGGTGGCGAACTCGGAAGACGAAGACTCCTCGGGCGACGAGGACGAGCAGGACGTGTTGTCCCCTAACCCACCGCCCACCTCCCTCATGCAGCTCACCTTTGACTCGCCAAATCAGCAACCGAACGAAAGCCCCGATTCCGTGCCGGAGGCAGACATGCTCGATTCTCTCGCTGACCCTCTCTCGGGGCACGACATCTTTGGGGAGCCATCCAGGGCCGACTCTTCCAATTCGCAATCGCAGACTTGGTCCTCCGGGTTCGACACGCCCATCCACAACACGTGGTCATCGGCCACCACCGCGGGCTCCCCAACCTCGTCGCACCTCTCGACCGAGTACTTCCTGCAGAATTCCTCGTCGTTTCATCGCCGCTCGGACCACGGCGTGAACATGATCGGCAAGTCCGCGTGGGGCACGTCCGACTGGTTCTCACCCAACCCGCGCCTCGACGCCTCGAGCAGCAGCCCGTCGTTCGCGGGCGGCCTGTCACCGACGCCCTCGTCACCCTTCTCCTTCGCGCATCTGAACCACAACGTGCTCGACCGGTACGACCTCTTCCCTGCGTCCTTCCCCACCGATTTTGCGTCGGAGGTCGGGCTCGGCGAGACGCACTCAACCTTCTCGGACCCTGATATGTTCACGACGAGCAACTTTAGAGGGTTCACGCACCACTCTGACTACGCGGGCGACTTGATCTTTGGGACCCGCTCGCATCAGCAGCAGCAACACCATAGCAATTATGGCGCGGGCTTTGGCTTTGGGGTCGGAGTGGGCGATGCGGGGCTGGGGCTGTCGGGCATGTCGGTATCGCAGCAACCCACGAGCGTGCACCCGATGCAGCTGCATACGCCGAGTCTGCCGGGGATTGACGAGATCGAGCTGACGTCGATCAGTTTGAACGATCAGCCTGAGCCGGTGGATAGTATGGATAGCAGCATCGACGGAGCAGTGCAGACGGATAATGCGGACACCTCGATGTCCTTGGCTGATCTTGCTTCGTACCGTCTGCCGAGGCAGACGCTGGAGGAGATTGTGGGTCTGTCGCAGGATATGCACTCTACCCCGCCTGCCACGCCAGTCAATCCTCCTAGGGCGTTACGCTCGGAGGGTCATCACCTCAGCTCTATGCACAATCGCTCGGTCTCTGTGCCGCCTACCGACCATCGATCTACGCTCCGCTCGTCACAGTCGCATCCAACCACGAAAGCGCAGGGTACCCCGACGCGCCATTTCTCCTCCTTCTTTGATTCTTTCGTGCAGCTCAACGACGACCCGCGCCCGGTGCATACCTCGTCTCCGACAGATATGTGGCGCCTGGCCGTGGCGAACGACCGTGATGTGCCCTTTTTGGATCTACATTATTATGGCCACGGCGCACCAGACTCTACCGTAGACTCTGCCGTTCTACGTCAGGGTCAGGCGCTCGACCTCGCGCAGCCTTTCCCGCAACCTTCTAGATCGCCGGCACCTGTCACGATGCATTCTCAACCGTTCGCGTCTCAGTCTAGTTCATCCAGTCGGCCTCTCCACCATCGTGGGCAGAGTGCGGTGTCGCCTCAGGACCTCATGCTGAGACACAGCAATGAAAACAAGAGGAAGCGGGCCAGTTGGGACGGTGGGCCTGCTTGAAAGACCAGCTGGATATTGAGCCTCAAGCATTATCTTTCTTTCGCGTTTGGAACGGTTTCACGCTCGGAATTCTTCGTGCAATGGCATAATAGCCTGTTTCCCGTCCAGTCACTCAATGTACATTGTCATTCAATTGTCATTCATATTCAATGCTTGATCTTCCGCGCAATCCAAATGATAATTTCCGCGAAATAAATTAAGTGAGGATAAAAGTCCAGCATGGCTCCACTGGAATGCTCGGTTTAAGAAGTGGGTTGGTTCACATGAGCCTTGACGGGCCAGCAACAGCGTTGCCGACCTGAAGAGGACTCCGAGGTTCCTCCTCTGGCGGCAGGAGATAGTCGATCTCCTCGAACATGTGCGGGAATAATATCGCAAGCATGTCGTCCACCCTGCAGAGCCTGGTCAGGAATGTCGCTTGACGGGAAGAGTGAACGCATACTTGAATATAAAATCACCCTTCTGCGCTTTAGGGTTCTTCTTGGACGGTGAGTCGACATCCTTGTCTGAGTCGAAAGCGATAGATGTCGGATCAAGGGTGCCTTGACACCTATCCCTAGTATAGAGTGAAACGCCTTGGCGAGCAGCCAAGTCAAGGATATTCCGTTCTACCGTGTCTATACATCCTGCGTGAGCGCAGATTCTAAGGAGATGGTCAACGCCGCACCTTCAGCATAATAGCAAAATACTAGCAGTGCGTCAGCCTGAGCTCCAGTTTTGTCTGATCATGGTCTCACCTTCCGTTGGTTTGGTCTGACCCATCCTATCTATACGCGCGATGGCTAAGTGAAGCGAATGAGTACAGCAGATCCACGATGGATGACTAACTACACTCGCCTTGAAGCTCGAAAGCGTGATGGACCACACTCTCAAGCATAAACACCCTTGAAGCACAAGTGACGTTCAAACCAGCATTCTCTCGCTCTCTGATACGACAGGTTTTAGCATGAACACCGATAAAAGAAATGTCTTACCCGTGAAGAAGCAGAACAAGCAGCTCTGGCCTGTCTTTGAACATTTTGGCAGCGTTATTCTTCCCTCTATTTTGATCTATGCGAAGACAGGGAATGGCTGACTAGAAAGTCAGTTCGCAAGTATCGAAAATTGCTGTCGGCACACACCATTGTTCTCCAACGCGTGCTGAACGACTGCGACAAGGGATCAGTTAGGAAATTGCGACGGTTGCATGCGAATACTTACTATGCAAAGAATCCGCCCATGCAGAAAATACGATACTTTTTGCGCCAGGGTCCGTCTCTTGAATATGCAACAGGTGACGAATGAGCGTCTGAATCTTGCTCCCGTAGCTTCCGTTGGACTCCATCTTCTCGATTTCTTCAAAAAGGTGAGGATCTATATAATTGTATTCGATCTGTCTCCTGGATGTCGGTACAAGTCCTCCGTCCTGGACCTTCGGAGGAGCCGCAGCCCGCTCCTTGGAGTCAGAAGTGATAGTGAATCGTTGTAACTGATCCAGATCGATCATCACTCTGCCACATGCTTGTGAGACGTTTTGTAAGGGCCACACAACCGACACTTACCGGCATACTGGGCAGGCTTTCCCCTCCTTCCTTCCTAGCCATGCCTTCATGCAGCCCTACCGGAGAAACAAGGTTAGGTACAGCATTAATTGAACATGAACATAGAGAGAAATGTACCTCGCAGAACACATGCGCACTGTTAGAACGAAAGAAAATAAACTTAACCGTCACTTTCGCGAGTAGTGCCTGTACGTACCATTGAGTAATATATCCACGAGTGAAGTCGCATCGGCACAAGATGCAGACTTCGTCGTCTTCGTCGTTGTCATTCGTTGAATCTGCGGTATTTTTTGCAAGATGCTCAAGATACCGTTGACGGGCTTTGCCGGTGGAGACTTGTGTCTTCAATTCCTTCTCCTCCTCCTGGGCCTTCTTAATCGCTTCTTGTAAGCTGTCTTCCCAAGATGGCTCAGCCACGGAGTCGGATATCTCTTGGAGCTGCCGGAAATATCTTCCAGTGGATCAACGTTCATTCAAGGCACGGTAAGTTGAAGATAGCTCACAAGATCCTCTCGTTGAACGCTTTCCGGAACAAAGCCAAGTCAGCCTCCAGTCGGTCAATCAGGTGAGCTGTATGATGCAGAATACGATTAGGACATGGACTGCAGAGAGACGACAATCTCACACTGCGAATTAATAAGCTGACGCAAGTCCTTTACCGCCTGCTTGATTAAGGACTTCTCAGGATCATCGTCTTTCAGGATACGAGCACCCGCCGCTTGAAGGTCAATCATTACAGACTTTACAGCTCGGCCTGTGAACGCTTGCCGTAGCGCGATACGAGCCTCTTTGAGCTGCTTCTGCAGCACTTCATGTTCTGGTTGCAATTCAACGTCGTCTTCCTCTGATTCTTCGTCCGCCGCGGCCTCCTGAGCAGTCCGAGTCTTCCTTTTCTTCTTCTCCTTGACACTATCTTGATGGAGCACGGTTCTTTCGGCCACTAGGCTCTCCCGCCGGTCTGCCATAAGTGCTGCATATGCCTGAAGGTAGGTTTCAGCCTCCCCCTGTGAGTCGAGCGATTGGGCATATTCTTCTCCGGTAGCCTGGTCGCTTCCAGAAAGCTTCTGTGTGAGCAATGCATAGATACGAGCCCTCCACGTCCACAGCAACTCCGTCTGCCGGTTCAGAAGGTCATCTATGATTTCATTTGCTTCATCCATCTGAAATAAATTTTGATCTTAGCTGGCAGATAGATGCAGTCTAATGCATGTGCATACCAGTTCTGCCGAACGTATTCCACCTTGGCCAAAGAATGGAGTAGGCACAATAAGCGTCTCAACCTTGACCCCTCTGTCTGCTTCGTCAACGGCTAGTTGTGCCATAGCTCGAGTCGCTGCTTCTTCAGTGGCTGCATTGCAATCAGTGAGAGTAATCGTGAGATCATTCCAGACGAGTTACTTTTCAGGAGCGTGCGCCTCAACTCCTCCGCGGCAGAGTACGCATCATCTTCGGACGCGGAATACGACTGACCAAGAACATGGTACACATCACCGAGAAGGAATTTAATGCGATGATGCGCAAGAATACTGGGAACTACGTCAGTGTCGTCAAGGCAAACGTCGACTGAACGTCCAAACCATTCTCTGAGTCTATGAACGAGAGCACGTCTCCTGACGGCGTGTTCTTCTCCAGCAGTATTACGTGGTAGGTCATCATCCCTGGAGTCCTGAAGGGTCGCAAACCCGTGATTTGTAGCCTTGTCTTTGCCTTTCCATGTTTCCAGGACATCGGCAGAGCCCTGAGCGTCCTCTGAAGGGCCGGGTTCTTCATCTCCACGGTGTAACGCAGCCTCTTGTTTGAGGAGCCTGCCCTTCTCATCGTGCGCCGCAATAGCGGCTTTCATGTCTTCAACCAGTTCACTTGCTTCTTTCTCTGCAGCAAGAAGGATCTCCAGAGCATCTCGATAGCGCGTACCTTTGCCTTCCTCGATCTGCAACAACTGAGCTTGCAACGTCATCACTTGGGCCTACAGATGTCATGTCAATACGCCGCGGACCAGGAAGTAAGATCCGGAAGTAGTCGGACCTTTGCTTTGCGATTGTCCATTAAGGTGCGCCAGTTGTTCTCTCGCATGCCCTGTGAAACTATCCTCAGATCCCGAAACGGGCAGGAACTCGGATATTTTACCTCGAGAACTTCTGCCATTGTTTTCAGAGTTCCAGGCTTATTCAACTTGTCGCGGGTGGTCTGAAGTTGTCCGACTTGAGGGTGAGTACAGATACCCCGCAGCTTTCGTAACCAAGACCGGAGGACCGTTCCATCCACTTGCCATCCTTCAGAAGCAGCGACGCCTCTGCTGTCCAAGCCAAGCGCATCAAGCGCTTGCTGCAGAGTCTGGTCGTATACCTAGCAGACCAGAGTCAGAATGGTCCTGGGCCAAGAAGCGCCGAGCTGACCGTTCTCTCGACTCGGCCCAGCTCTATATTGACAAGGTATCTCGTCTGCGTCGGAATCGTCAATTCTGACTTTACCTCGGCTTTCGTAGTCCTACACAAACATATTGTCGGAGGCGCGCAGTACTAGAGAGATACGACTTACCGGACAGCGTAACGTCTAAACAACTCTGTGAACTCATACACATAGCCAGGTAGCAAGAGCCGCTGCCATATACGTGATGACCCAACGGCAGCCTGAACTTCAAGAAACCTGCAACGCAGGTCAGACTGAAGTTCCCCTAAGCGAATGATAACCTCACTTAAGGACGTGGACCAGGTCGGCAACTTGAGCTCGAGCTGGAGTACCTGAGACAGCCCATGATGACAGGCGCGGAATCAAAGACACCATTTCCCTGTATCGAACGATGATTATGAGATGCAAATCATGATACAGAGCTGGCTACACACTCAGTCTTTCCACCGCCGACCATTTGCACTTCGTCCATAATAACCCTGTACCATTCGCACATAATCAGTGGACTCCGGTGACGCTCTATATTCGAGTAAGTCGCGATGTCTCTGCGAGGTCGTTTCGGCGGAGCGCGTGCTACAGTGAGATCTTGCTGAAGGACATTATACGTGGTGATAACGACATCGAATCGGTTGACATGTTGCACCCAGTCCAGGATCTCGTCCTCAGCGTCATCTTCGTCAACATCCATAGCGTCTGCCGAGGTGCCAGCCTTGGACTTAGCTCCCTTTCTACGCTTAGCCTTCTTCTTGCCTTGGCGAGCCTTTTCCAATGCGGTCTTCCTGGCTTCTGCGGCCTCCGCTTCAGTGACAGGGATCTTCAATCTGGCCCAACCGTCGTATGTCATTACTTTCAGATGAGGAGAGTGACGTGCTATCTCGTCTCTCCATTGAGGCGCCAATGAGGCCGGCGTCACAATCAAAGTAGTCTATTTGCCAGAATTTAGTACATGATTTCTTTTACATGATTTCTGCACGCATACCTTAATCTCCTTGACCTTGATCTCTGCTGCTGTATCCCACCATGCATTAGTGGGTTGTCTCTCAGGCGGCGCAGGATTCAGAAGTATCAGCCCGATACACTCTACGGTCTTCCCCAGCCCTGGCTCCTCGGCCAATATACCACCTAGCGGCTCCTCCTCATCCGGGAACTCTGGGGACAAAGTGCCCGTCAGTCGGTGCAAGTACGTTGGCTTGTCGTTTGTCTCTGATTCAATCTGTCGCCAGAATAGCGGGCACTCATGTTGTGATGGCTTCGACACTACATGGCCAGCGCCGTTGATGATCTTGCCCTCTCTACCGAGCATCCACACCAGAGTCCGACGTTGGAACGGAAGCAATGCAGGCAGAAGCGCCACTGGTTGAGCTGCCCTGTCAACTATCCTCGAGTTGTACGGAGGAGCAGCACCCAGGATAGACAAAAAGAAAGGAATATCAGTCACGCCGTGATATGACGATGGCGCAGGAAGAGGGCGGAAGATATGCGCCAACGCTAGTCGCTGCATGTCGTGCATTTCGAACCCAAGGAACATTCTTGATGAAGTCTCGAAGATGGTTGGAACGATTGCGGACAGGGACACACGATACTGTATCTGGAACGGCAGCTCGTCCTGGTGAATGCCCCAAGTGGAAGGCGGCATGAGGACCATGCTCAGCTCGCCATCCATCTCCGCTCGGCGAGGGTGAGTACCGGCCAGAGCAGTAAATGCAGAGAAATAGCCGTCAAATTCGAAAGCTTGTCTGCCCCGAAGGCCGTAATCGAATGGATCAGGCCCATCGGGTATCTGAGGGCTGCGTAGTAACCAGACAGGATCGCCATCAAGCGGAACGCAGACCCAATTGTTATGAGCGAACGTCGCTTTCCCCAGCGGTATAGAAGTAGGCTCGGATATGTCGTCGTATTCGTTCTTGAGAAAGTCGAGTAACTCATTCCTCTCCTGATATGCGCCTTCAGGGACGTCTACGCCCGAACTCGCGTGATTCTGAGCTGCCTCTGCTGTGAACTCGATGTGAAACGTGTGCTGGAACATTGGAATTAGGTCCAGCTCGTCTACCACAACATCGGAGCCTTTGTCCAACCCCTTTCTCTGACGTTTTCTCCTCCCTTGGGATCCACCTTCTCCTGTTGGCACCGGAGAGAGCTTGCGTTTCTTAGTACCCTGCGCACTAGAGATCCTTCCAAGAATCTCAAGAAGAAGCTTGAAGTTGAGGCCATCCTTCCTGCTGTGGCTCCAAGGCACAATGCAGGTCGTTTTCCAAGGAGATGTCGCACTTGTTATTTGAGTTGCAGTCGATGAGAATTCTGGTCTTGAAGGCAGTCGATGCCGTGATTCAGAGGTCCGCATAGTGGGTTACCGACGTCAAGCACGACGACGACGACGACGACGCAAGTCAGTGATAGACGTTAATGACAAAGACGCGTGATGTCGAAGTCTCAGACGCGTTTGATAGGCGCCGCTCAGTCACGTGGTCGCCATGATTTTGAAACTAATTTGTCAAGAAAACATGTTCCATCATTATAGCAACTCCAATGGTACAGCACAAACAGGCTCCGTAGTATCTCTACCTAGATTGAATAACGAAGTGGGGATATATTTACCTTGTTCTAGCATTAGATGTCGTTAAATCGAAGCCTTGCCTCTTGGCTCATAAGGCAGCAGAAGCGCCAGTAAGCCAGCGAAGATGATCAAGGCTCCAGCGATGTACACCGGCACGGCCGTGCTCAAGTCCGCATACAGCGCAATAACCGGTGCCTATTATGCGTCTCAGGACTCGCTCTGAACGCAGGACAGTAGTGGACTCACGATAATGCCGAAGACGCGAGTGGCTGTGGCGGTCAGCCCGTTCCCAGTGCCTCTGTCCTTGGCCGGGAAGATCTCAGGTGATACAGCGTACAGCACACCGTACATGATCTGTCCTCCCATTAGCACTCTTCGATAGACGCGGAGAGAAGCACTCACGTTACTGAAGAACGCGTACCCGCAGTTCCACCCGAGCAGCGCGTTGGAGGTCCTGGCAGTGGTGCTCGCGAACAGAAACACTCCAGTGAGCCCTAGGTATTTGCAAGGAGGTCGTTGAATAATGTCATCTCATAGAAATTGCAGACTACTCGCCCGAGGATATCGCCAAGGTGCCTTTGCGCCCGACGTAAGGCACTTCTACGCCGAGGCCTGCCAGGAAGGCGCCGGGGACGCCGAGGACGCTCAAGATAACTTGCTGTGAATAGGAAGGTGAGCGGGAATCGACGATAGACCGAAGGAGAAGATTTACGTTGCGGTAAGTGATGTAGTAAGAGGAGTCACCGAAGCGAGCGCCGCGACTTGCGAGGCTAGCGGTGGCCATATGTTAGTTAATAGAGTCCGCTACGGGAGTAATGAGACGTACAGGTACGGGAGGAAACTGTTGTAGAGAGTTGATGCAAGGCCGATGATACCTGCACAGGCAATGAGCCCAATTCAGTAACATACCTTGAGCCGCTTACCCCATAGAGCGATTAATAAACTCGTAGACAGTGCCATCTTCCTCGTCTTGAACAGAGCACGTATATGTCTAAGATTGAACTTCGAATCTTCAGCCAGTATCCGTTTCTGATTATGGGCCTTGTCTTCTGCTGGTTTAACAGCGTCGCCTGCAGCAGTGAGTTGCTCTACGCTAAGCTTAGATATTGTCCCATTGAATTCGGCGATTTGATGGACAACAGCAACGGCTTCGGCATCCTTGCCTTTGCCAAGTAGGTAACGAGGGCTCTCATATAGCCTGAAGGCAAACATGCGGATGAAGCATAACAGGAGGGTGATTCCGCCGAGAGTGAAGAGGAGGTAGCGCCATCCCATGTTCTGGGATCGTGCGCACGCTGTTGCGGTTGCGGGGCAAGAAAAATTGGCAATGAGGGGCCACGCGATCTGATTTAACATCAGAAACAAGACATGGAACGATACGCATAGAACCACGAACCAGGCTTGCAATGAGTTGGCCAATGCACCACCAAATAGACAAGACTGTCAGAAGGTACTGATGAGAACCGGGTAGGAAGTCTTGACATTTCGTCAGTAAGAAGCACTTCATGAAATGTGCGCACATGGACCAACCTAAGAATACCGCAGAGTCTACAGGAAGATTGCCGCCCACTCCGACGCCAAGTACAGCCATCAAGGAAGCCAATGTGATGAACCCGGGCGATCCACCAGCTGCTAAGCCAAAGACACCCGCCAGCAGCAGCGTTATATTCCAAGACCAACTACAGAGTCGGTGTCAATTCACGGCGTCCACGAGCTGTGGCGAATACTGACCGTCTTCCCCATACGTCGCAGCCAAAGCCCCAGAAGACAGCTCCTACGAACAGTCCGATGTTGAGAGCCAGAGACAGAAACGGCCCATTAAAGTGGAATTCCGAGACAACGGGCGATAAGATTAGGCCAGCGAGGATCTGTTGAGAACCGAAATCAGTCAAACAGGCAAAGGTATCCGGACCCTCATTACTTACAGGCCATACGCTATCCCTGTCGATCGTTCATATCTCAGCGTCAGTCTGCTAAACACATCTTACACGGGAAAACGTACGAGAACCATCCAAAGCCCGCCACTACGAACAAGTACCACTACAGGACGAAGACATCAGCATTATTAACAGACATCACAACTGACAAGCGCACCTGGTATCTCCCCATGCCGACCTCCTGTATAGCACTGCTGAGAATGTGGGCCTTTGCTCGGTAGACTGGATCCACAGAGTCATCGTCGTAAATATCTACGACGGTCTTAGTATCACTGTCCGGCCAGTCCGACTCATTCTCCAGCGTCTTCTCCATGCCGGTCGTGTAAGGGGGGCTTGCGTGCTGTTCTGACATGGTGGTCGAGAGAAAGCGGTGGGCAAGAGAGCGCCTAGGTGAAAACAACTGGGAGCACACACTCTCCACTAACACCGCAGAGGCTTTTCTAGAGATTACGGGCCCGCATCTATCGGCTAAAGCGGTGGGAGTGCCGGTCCATGAATGGAAGGCCTGGGAGAGTCGTGATTCAGCCGACACCGTCCATTGCTCATCGACTTGAGCCTGTGTCATCCAGTCTTCGTGTCAGAATCCATACAGAGCGGTGCAAAGAGCTGGCAGTACGTGGAGGAGCAGAATCCGCACCGCGCACGATACTTCCAGACCAGACGAGGCATTGTTCGAGCCGTGGCCTTCGCCAGTTGGAAAATTCGAACATAGCCTTCCAGGCAAATGAACTGCTGCTCTTTTGTAGGCTCGTAAACTGTCCACACATAAGAGTGGTGCGCTGCTCTGCACGGGGATATGACTAGCGAGGTGTCCGTCCCTTGGCTGTTAATTAAGTGTTGTCTGCAACTGCGCTCTTATGATGGGCTGTTAGCGAGCAGGTTGCTATGTATGCAAATTCATGAATAGGGCGAAAAGGAAACAAGATAAACGTCCTATATGCTACAGTACTGGACCGCAGTTCGCCAGAGTTGAGACGGCGACATAGGCAGCGACCCATAACAGGTATGTATGTTACCAAATCTGGGCTATTACAGTGGTCATATGTCGGTACGTCATCAGAGCTAAGTCATGTGGTAACAAAGGCTTAGGATGCATCCCTGCTGAGCTCACAGCGAATCGGACAGTGGGAACACAGTGGAAGGGATACATACTCGGCGTACGAAAGATGTAAGGTTTCACTCTGGAGAATGGAGAGATATGTGGTAAGAGTGTGGATTCCATTCCATTCTATTGTCGATGCTACACAGTCTAGAAGACGACCAATTCCCGGTGATACACAGCCCGCACTTACTATAACAATAAATCAAAAAGTAGGGTAGCGAGCGACAAGGGTAAAGAGAGAATGCAAGAGGGTATGGGGTCTCTAAAAATACAGTAAGGAACGAAACAGGACGTTCGCATCCAAGAACTCCAGTTCTAGTGGACGAAAGAGACGGCGTTTGTTTTTAGTGATACATTAAGGACGACACATAAGAACGCAAGAGAGGGGTTGACGAGACTCAGACGGCCTCGGGTCCATGGGGCTTGGACTCCTCGAAAATCTCATAATCAGAGTACACCGACGAGGGACGACGGGCGGGAGCAGGAGGTAGAGCGCGCTCGGGGCGCATTAATGCAGGCGGACGAAGTAAGTCATCGTGCCGCGTGAGATCATCCGCAGGGGTAGGCAGGGTCGAAGCTGACCCTGCTGACGACGGAGAGTGTGCGTCTGCGGGAGAGTAGCCCTGCAGACCTTTCTCGTTCTTCTCATCAAAATCGCCGATGTAGATAGACGTAGAAAGCTGGTCGGATAAGGACGTGATGGAGTGGTTCTTCGCCTTCGCGGAAGTGTTGATGCTGGGGAGGACGACGCCGCGGCTGGAGTTGGACATCTGAGGGGAGGGGCCGGAGCCCTTGTATCCGGACGAACCATACAGCGCGCTCCCTGTAGGAGGCGGGCTGAAACCCAGCTTCGCAGCAACCGCGTAGAATGCAGCGCGGTAGTGCTTCCGCGCCTCGTCCGCGAAACCAAAGAACCCGAAGAAGATGAAGGCGCAGAGGACGACGAGCCATCGGCTGAGCTCCAGCGAGGACGTTAGCGATGAGTTGCTCTTCCAAATTATAGCAGGTATCTGATCCACGCGGGAGAATCCCGAATGTGTGTCGGCCCAAGACTTCCAGGGGCTAATATCCGACGACGCATTCAGGTAGAGGGAGAAGGAGGTTAAAGGGATGCCGCAGAGAAGCTCGATGCCTGCCAGTGCCATGAGGCGGAAGTAGCGACTGAAGGTGAGGTTCCTGTTGGAAGCCAGCAGCTCACTGAACTCCCGTCCGCGCTTCGCGAACGCCATAATAGTCAAAACTAATGGCGGGGGATCAGTGTACAGATGGCGAGGATGCCATTATGGACACTTACTGCAGTATACGGCGGAGATGACGGAGATAACCAGGGGCCATACAAAGACCAACGGATACGCAAGCGTCACGTTCCATGTGAAGGGATAACATCCGATGTCCTCGAAGATGTTGAACCGGTGACCTTGGACAACATATTCTACCCCACCATGTAAGGACAGTTGCCATGCCATTGAAACGCTGAACTCACGAATTATCATCTGAACAAGTGGAATACCGAGACCAATAGCGAGATCGACCATGATCGCGCGGCGTTTCTATCATGACATCAGTCACCGATTCGAGTTATGACACCATTCTGGTAAACTGACCTCCGCGAGAGTCCGGGTGACAGTCTTAACCATTGAAATGTGATAGAGGCGGCGATTGATACAGAGGGAGGCAGCAGGTATCGCAACATTCACACCGATAGTGATACGAGTGGCTATCACCCTCATCAACACTTACATACAGTGTGGAGATACCGAACGACTCACAAATATCACACCAGACGGGATTCCAATTAATCGCATTGTTATTCCAGACGATAGAGTTGATGAATAAGTTTAGACATTCAATGCCCGTCCAAGCCATATATAAGCAGGTTCCGGTATTCCATGCTTATAGACCGCAGATCAGACGCAATTAGGGTCGATCCAGTAGATCGCAACGCACCTTCCAAATGCCAATACATGGGCACGGATACAAACACGAACCCGACAAAGGAGAACATGGAGAACACCCAATTCGGGGGAGGTGGCACCGTCATCTTGACCAAGTCGAAGTACGAGTCGACAAGTAAACCAGTTGATGTGATCCAACCAAGCGAGCAGCTGATGCGCTATTGGAGAGGCGCTTCAGTGGAGGATTGGCGTCAAGAGGGCGATGCGCTCGACTTACGAGCACCGCTCTTAAAGCCAGATAGCAAATCCTTGTACTCCGTAATTTAGGGTATCCCCTTGTGCTAGGCGTCCACCGAACACAAGGTAACATCCTAAAGCGTGGAGGGCACCTGGGCGAGAAGCAAAGGCGACCACCGCGAAGCCTCCTAATCAGGCAGCTGCCTTGTGACAAAAAAGGAAGTTTATCGGCTCTTGCACGAAAATCTACAAAGTTTACCGTACGATCGTCATTCGAACCCACGCTAGCGTCCATCGGTCCGGCGGATGGGAACCTGTTCCTGGCTCTTCCGAGGCCACGAGGCTATCCTGCCGCGTGACAAGATAGCAGTGACTGGTGTGTGACATGTGACGAATGACCGGACGGCGCGAAGTCCAAGAGGCAAGAGAACCGGAGGACATGGCCTTCAGCATTCATGAAGTGGCCACACTTGCAGGACTCCATGTAGGAACGGCGTAGAAGAAGTGGGGAGACAATCGTTATCCATGGATGAGGCCCCCGGCGGGTGCACGAGAAGACAATGGCAGGATGATCCATGGCGGAGGTCGTACGAGATCAGACTGGACGCAGCTGACAGGAAAAGGCTCGGAAGCAAGAGCATGAACAGAGGCGAAGAGGTAGCCCACGGGGTTTAGAGCCGTCACCGAAAAGCTTCGTTTTCAGAAGCCTATGTAGAGGTGACAGAATGTCTCCTCTGGAGGCAAAGCGGTATGGAGGGCTATAAAGCAGTGGGTGCAGTAAATAAGTTTTCTCAGCTGTAAGGCATGCTCAGCGACGGTGAACGAAGAAGCAAGACGAACACTTACGATGGCTGCACACACCATACCACTACGATATAATCCGGAATTATTCCAGCATGTATCCAGATCACGGTCTCCGCTAGATATCGCCTGAATTTCGTGTAACTTCCCAAGCAAGTGATGGCCTGCATGCAGGTGCGGGTGGCGTAGACCAAGGCCACCAAGAGTAGCCTCCAGAATCTTTGAGGACCATTCTTCGTTCTTCAGCCTGGCACGGCGTGGAACTGGAGTCCTTCGAGGAGAAAATGCAGCGCAGAAGCAGCGTAGTGAGAGCCAAGCAGGAGGGACAGTCATCGTTCGGACGGTAAGAGGATGGCTATATGAAGGGTAAGCACGGATTTTGCCGGACCTATCCTATTGTCCTCCACGTGCGATCTATTGTCTCGCATCTCTTCCCCTTCCCTTCAGGCTAGTGTGGGATCTTCCAAGGACAATACAGGAGATATATTGGGGTCTGAATGGATCGGACAATTATCTATCATGAAGTGTATGATGAATGCGGAACGTTTTGGCATGCTACAATCGAAGTACCAGACTTGCTACAGAGCTATAAAATACATCGAGATATATTGCGGTGAACAAATGAGGGAATGAACGAACGAACGAAGGGGTACTGTCAGAATCAAGACCGAAGGATATGCAGGTATTAATACAGTGCAGGGATGCCCGCCTGGCATTAAGCAGTGGACTCCTTAACGACCGTCATATATATTGCGCCAGGATGGCGTTTCACGTCCTTCGGCCGCCCATGGCCGGTGAGCGAAGAGCGGCGGTAGACGGGCTTCAACAACGGTTGATACTTGCTCGCGCCCCCAAGAGGGACGACGCCGAAGCCAGGATCCGAGGAAGGTACATCGGTAGGAGGCTGGGGCCAAGGGCCGGCGAGGATGGAGCTAGCCAGCGTGCCATTGCTTTCTCTCCTCTGATCTCTGTCAGAGTCCCCACTCGGACAACGCGAGGCAGGCTTGTACTCCTGAGAGTGAGAGACGTAGATGGACGGTGGCTGAGATGGCAGGATAAGTCCGCAGTGGCGAGCCGTAGGAGAGCCTAAATAGGCTAGAGTCGCGCTCATGAACGCGTCGTCGGGATCGGCGGAATGGGCTGGAGGAGGAGGTGGTGGACTCTGAGGTGGAGGGGGAACATGGTATCCCTTGTTCGGGCTTCGAGCCGAATGCAGGCTGTCATGCGAGGTGGCCTTCTGAAGGGGCACTGACGTGGGACTAAAGGGTGAGACGGGTGAGACCAGGACTTCCCTGCCGGAGTACATAGACTCGGTGCTTGAGGAGATGAACAATTTAGTACGTTGTGACTGCGAGTGGATACTGACTTACTGCATCGGCAACGGGAACGAAGGCCTGCGGAAGTGCCCATAAAGTTGTTCGGACAAGGACGAGATGCCGATCCTAGCACTCGCACCGAACGCAAGCGAGACAAGCGAAACCAGCGAAAGCGTAGGCACGATCCACCAGTCCAACTCCAGCTTCACTCGCTCTCTGAGTGATATATCATTCATGTTGATGTAGTCGACCTGGCTCAACTCGGAGTGCACTTCGGCGAGACTCGTCCAGGGCTGGAGATCCGAGAGTGCAAGATTCGATAGCATGATATAACACAGCAAGAGGGCTTGGACGACGCCCATGCATAGCAGGACTTGGAAGTCGAGACCGGCCAACTGTGACCGACTCCTGACGTGTAGGAAGATGTCCGCTCGTTGACGCCATATCCGCACCGCGACGATGACTGACAGCGGTAACAGGTTAGTCGGGACTTATAGTGAGATACTTGACAACCTACGCACTTGAAAGAATGACGGTGCTAAGACAGAGCAGGAGGATGGGGAGCCAGAGGAGGATCACGGCGGGAATGGAGATATATGTCGACGCTTGACAGCCGAAGTTCTCGACAATATCGAAGCGATGATCCTGGACGAGTATGGCTACAGAAGACAAGTCAGACTGCGGGACGACGGAGTACTGTTAAAGAACCTACAGAGCAAGAGGTAAATAATAGGCATGCCAATGCATGCAAACCCTTTAATCCTGGTCTTCCATCCGTCCGAATGCAGGACTTCTCGCTCTGAAGAGACAGACTCCAAGCTGTGGGCAAGGCAAAGGCCTGCCATCGCGACTGCAAACGGCGTCGCTAACTCCAGCTTGGTGACTGCATCCACGAATAAGTATGATGATTTATGGACATAAAACAATACCAACCGAGATCGCACCAAACAGGAACGTAGCTCTCATTGACGAGAGAGTTCACGCCGTGTATGAGGTTGCATACCAACAACCAAGCAAGAATAGCAAATGATGGTAGATGAAGAGACCGCCGCTGCGCGGCGGCGGCCACCACAAGTGCAGCCCCACAGACGAAAGACACAACAGGCAGCTCCGGCCTCATCTTCTCTCCACGAAATGGGTATTCGGGTATCCAGCGGGGTGCCAAAGGCGAAATAAGCAAGCCCCAGTCACTTCAAATATATGAGAGCCAGCTCCTAGGGACCAGCATATAGAAACGGGCGTGGAGATCAGCACTGTCACTTCATAGAGGTTCCATTATTAACACCAGGATCGACCACAGTCGACAATTGATACATCGCATTAAGAACAAGACCGACCCTTCCTCAACTCCGCTACCGCCAGAGTACAAGACAATAATCCGGTAGTTCGCAGTCTAGCCGGGGTGAGGTATCAAAATTGGCAAGCGCAAAGGCCACGGGCCGGGAGCAAAAGTCGGTCGCAAACAGGCATTCCATTGTTCCGGACCTAATTAGGCAAGTGAGTAGGAACATGCGTGATAGCGATGCGCGCAAGGTGGCACGCCGCATGCAAGAGATATCATGATGCTCTGTAGGTCCAGGATTGACGAGGCTTCGGCATTGGGCTGAGGATGACGGGATCGCTCCGATATTTTCTGGTTCGGTAAGAAGAGCAAACCTTAGATACCGCAGAACGTTTCCGCGTTGGGAGCGTCATCCTGCAGAAGCAGGAACATTTGAGAAAAGCAAAGCCTCGAGACATAAACAACTCATTGTTATGTCGCCTGTAGTTCGTGGTTCCTGGCAGACCGTCGAGGCAGCGGATTCCACTCTGCCGGGACCAACTAGTCTGATTCCGGGTAGTCATACAATAGCAGCGCATGCAGCCTACAGCACGCAAGTAAGCCCCCCGCAGACATAATGGAAGCTACCAGCAAGCGTCCATTCTCCACATCTTCGCTCGTAGGTGTCATATTCTGAGAGGACAATACCGCCAGGTTCCGCACGCTTGCTGAAAGCGAGGGAAGCAATTGTTGCCACAGCGCTCCTTGTCGGATAAGATATCTTTTAAGCAAGTTGCCAGCTGAGAAGAGTATACAATTAGGATAGAGTCTCGCAGCCAGTACTGCTGCAGCAGCACAAAGTACAGTATGGATCGGATGGCAGACCGCGGTCCGCGCAGCTGGCAGCGTGGCTGCCGTGTGAATGCGCACGTGCTTTGAAGGAGAAATTGCCCGTCGATTTTTCACGCGGGCAAGGTTGCTATTCTCTCCTGCTGTTCAGCGTGATATCGGTACTAATGTCCCGTTTAATAGTAAAGAATCTACCACCGTACGCGACGCCGCCAGAGTTGAAGTTGCATTTTCTGCGAAAAGATGGTCCAGGTGGAACGATCACGGATGTAAAGGTCGCGTTCAAAAAAGACGGCACGTCGAGGAGATTCGGATTTGTGGGTTTCAAGACGGAGGCGGAGGCGCAGAAGGCTAGAGATTGGTTTGACAAGACGTTTATCGGGTCGTCGAGGTTGAGCTTGGCGGTTGTTGATGTAGGTCCACTTCTCTCCTGTGCGGGTCAACCAAGTTAAGCATCATATGGCGTAGGGCGCGAAGGATGCACCTGCACCGAGACCCAATAAGCGGCCCAGATTAGGTCCTTCGCCTCATGACGACGCGCGGAAACTGGACCAGAGTGGCAAGAGCGAGAAGCACCCTGAGAGCAAGGAGAAGAAGTCGAGCAAGAAGGATGGGCAGAGGGAGGAATTCATGAAGGTCATGCAGCCTCGCACGAAGAAGAGCCGGACCTGGGCGAACGATGATGCAGTTGTTGAACCGTCGGTGCAGGAATCCGAGTCGACAGTCTCGGTCAAGCAGAAGACGAAGAAGACACCATTGGAGGAGGACGTGGAGATGGAGGGCGAGCAAGTCAGCGAAGACAAGCAGCGTAAGGAGGAAGGCATGTCGGATCTCGAGTGGATGAGACGGCGTATGAAGAATGTCCAGGTTGAGGAAAAGGCGTTCGAGCAGTCGGACGAGGAAGATAATGAAGGGCAGGACACCGAGGAGCAGGTGCGGGTTTATGCTGTTCAGCATTGACCCTCATTTATGGTTGTAAAGTTGGATAGAGAGCCAGAGGCAGAAGAGCCCAAAGACCCCAATAAGGAGACGATATTGCAGACCTCCCGATTGTTCGTCCGGAATCTCGCGTTCTCTTGTACGGAAGACGAATTACGACAACTTTTTGAATCATATGGCGAAGTTTCTCAGGTAAGCATCACTTCTCGTTCAATCAAGTGCTGCATTCGCAGCGCTTTGGGATGACAAAATGAATAGGGACATCAGACCCTCAAGGGGATGCTGATTTATTCGGGAAATATAAGATAGTATCATTATCTGATCTATTACTTCGCTTTCATTATATCATTGCGCTGTAACTGACTTACTCGATCCTCTAGGTAAGCACCAACCGTGTTCATCTTCGGATGAAAATCTAGTATAGGGACATCAGACCCTGTCGGGGATGTTGATCCATCGGGAACCTAAGATAGTAGAAATCTCTGATCTATTCTCTTTCATGTATCCGTCACGCAGTAATGGCTCATTGTACTTCTCACACAGGTCCACCTACCGCTCGATGCATCCACAAAACAGCCGAAAGGCTTCGCCTATGTCTCCTTCGCTCAGCCCACATCCGCCTTAGCCGCATACGAGGCACTCGATAAGCGTTCTTTCCAAGGTCGTCTGTTGCATATCCTCGCTGCGGTCGACCGGAAGGGCAAGGTACAGATCGAGGAGGTTGAAGGGAGGAAGAAGTCGGTGAAGGACGAGAAGGAAGAGAAAAGGAAGGCGACTGCGGGGAGAGGGTTTAATTGGAGTATGCTGTATATGAACGTGCGTGCAACCGGGACAGTCGCTTTGAACATGGTGTTGATGAGTCGAACATGCAGAGCGATGCAGTTGTCTCGTCCATTGCAGATCGGATGAACGTCTCGAAAGCGGACATCCTCAACCCAGAGTCCGACAACGCCGCGGTGAAACTTGCTCTCGCAGAGACGCACGTCATCCAGGAGACGAAGACGTACCTGGAGTCGCAGGGCGTCGTGCTCTCATCGTTTTCAACTCGTGCGAGGTCTGATACGGTCATTCTGGTGAAGAACATCCCATACGGGACCACCGCGGAGCAGATCCGCGAGCTGTTCGAGCCTCATGGGGAGCTTGCAAGGGTGCTGGTGCCGCCTGCTGGGACAATGGCTGTTGTGGAGTATGTTCATGCGGACGAGGCGAGTAAGGGGTTCCGAGCCGTCGCTTATAGAAGGTTAGGGAACTCGGTTATTTACCTGGAGAAAGGACCGTTGGGGATGTTCCAGGAGTCAGCTGAGGCGGTGAAGGAGAAGGTTGGCCGGTCACTCACGTCTACTGCCGTGGAGCCCGTCAAGATCGTTGCCGATCAGGAGCAAGCAGGCGAGCCGCCGCTGGCTGCCGGGTCCACGCTCTTCGTGAAGAACCTCGCGTTCTCGACAACGTCGGAACGCCTGACGCAGGTCTTCCGCAATCTCGCAGGCTTCTCGTTCGCGCGCGTGCAGATGAAGCCTGACCCGAAGAATCCGGGCGGGCGGCTCAGTATGGGATACGGGTTTGTTGGATTCAAGAGCCCGGAGGAGGCAAAGGCTGCGGTCAAGGGGATGGAAGGGTATGTGCTCGATGGGCATGCGCTGAGCGTGAAGTTTGCGGGGAGAGGCGTAGAGGAGGAGGAGAAGCCGGGTGCGGGTAAGGCGAGGAGTGCGAAGATGGTGGTGAAGAATGTGCCGTTTGAGGCGACGAAGAAGGATATCCGCCAGCTATTTGGGTCTGTTGTGCTTCTCAGTTATGCGTCACAGTCCGGCCCGCTGACGCAGTGTTGCAGCTCTCATGGCCAGCTCAAATCTGTGCGTCTGCCAAAGAAATTCGACCACCGGTCGCGCGGTTTCGCGTTCTTGGAGTTCCTCACCCGGCATGAGGCGGAGAATGCGTACAATGCGCTACGCCATACGCACTTGCTTGGTCGGCATCTCGTCCTCGAGTGGGCGGAGGAGGGAGAGCAGGATGTTGATCAACTCAGGAAGAAGACGGGTGTTGGGTATGGAGGCGGCAATGAGTTGCCTGGTAGGAAGCGAAAACTGGAGATGGGTGATGAAGATGCGGGTGGTGGAGAGGAAGAGTAGTGGTCCGGGCTTCCATCTCTTTGCCTGGTTTGTCTTCCGACTTGAGAGGATTCACGATTATATATCCCCTGCTTATTGCGTGCCCCACGTGATTTTTATTTTTATTGCAAATATATGCGCTAATTGTTCAGTGACAATAATTGCAAACTTTCCCGGTACGTTCCTCAGATCTGAATTTTGGTTGCGCATCAATAGGCTGATAACGTGGATGTACCAGCTGGTATCGAATGCGTAGCGAATGAACTGACCTCGCCGCAATCGTCAGAACACTGCTTAGGACCTAAGCGCTAGAAGAGGATAACTTGCTATCATTCAGCTTGTTATCCATTCACGCAATGACCGGATTTCCGCCCTCCATTCAAAAAGTACGGGCGAGTGTTGGTGTTATCAAATCAACGTTGTCTGTCTGTCTGATGTCTTCCGCCAGACCCGACAGCCGCTGCATCGCGCTTCCAGCCGGGCATCAGATTCATGAAAGCTACGACCATCGTAGGCTCAACAGCTTGTAATTTTATTAACGCACGCCTCAGTCTCCATTTTTGATTCTAAGGAAGTTAGTGACTTAGATCTTTGCGCGATTACTCTCACGGAGGATCGCGGCAAAGCACTCAGAAATCGGTGGCATGATCGACCTCAAGCTCACTGAGACCCACAGCTTCAACGACGAATTCGACTGTCAGTCCGACTATTGCGAAACGCGTCCCAAGAAGCAGGTCAATGCAGGAACGACTGATGGCGGTATTGTCCGCAGTGTCGTATTCGCAGGACTCTCTTCTTTCGCCATTGCGGCCCTCGCAGTGCTACGGGAGTGAACAAGGAAAAATGCTGTATATGGTGAGTGACCACGCGAGCTACTCGAGCATTTACCTGACGATTTCGCAACTATCTAAGCGCGAACTGGGTCATTGGACTGATGGCATACCTCGTATACCTGCATATACGCTGTCAGGCAGAGTATTCGTGAGACAGTCTTTATACCGTGATGGGCTACAGCTGAGGTTCTTGTCTGTATCATCAGGGCGCACCTGACCCGCCAGCAAAAGAGCGTGGGCACTATGTGTGGAATCCTTTGCATGCCTTGCTCCGGACGTGTATGATGGCAAACGCTCAGGGCGTCTGGCACCACGCATCAAGCGCCTAGACATGGAACTTATCTGCAGGTTCAACGCTCATGCTTTCCTGGCCATCGAGTTCAGGGCGGAACTAATAACATCTTACCTGAACTGCTCTCGGATGGTGAATGAGTGCCGACGTACGGGAAAGCTGCCTTGTATATAACGGACACCTTGCTGTCACCTCGAGGATTGTGATAACACTCTCAGTGATGGCGGAGACTATCGAAAGTGAAATACAGATGGTCACGAGCTCTGTCATCCTTCGGAGGTATTCCTGACATCGTCTACTGGGCTCCGAAATGTCCTGTGGCTTACGGATTGATCGTGCGTGTCGCATAAGCTTCATAACTGTGAAACATCAACTGATGATCCGGCTGTTATGAACTGTGGGCGCCGGTCCCTCACACACATACCTTAGGGAAGTCAACAATCACGACCTGCGTACGTGGCTGTTAGCTATCATCTTCTTTAGATCGGGCCACTTCCTCTCGACGGCCACTCGGCGTTGCCGGAGGTACATGAATGATATTCAGTGGCCCTCTAAGCGAGAAGCGGTTTTCTGTGACTACCCATTCTCCTGTCTGGCCAGCTGAGATGATGTTGACACGTTTTTTAATGCTGGGTGCGTTGTCTCTGGTTACACAAGCCCAAACTCTGGGAAATGCTACCTGCACAACGGATGCTTCTACAGTACGTGTACGCTATTGGAGTTCACTTGGATCTCGGACGATTTAATTCCTTCAGTACACCAACTCGCTCGGGGAATCTCCCTGCTATGTCGCTTTTGCGATCGCCAGTATATCAGAGCCTAGTATGTCCTGTCCCTGCTAAAGTATGGTCCAGAAGCTGAAGAATAATCTGTCCTCTCAGGCATCCAATTCTGGCCGGCGCTATCTAACAGCTCCTTTCGGTACGAACCAACAGCGATTGAACTGTGCAGTAGCGTCGCGTATAATATTATATCAGCGTGTGCTGCTTGCCAAGGAGGCAACTGGGAAAGGCAAGCGCTCGCGCGCTCTCGTATGCATAGATACAGCATGGCTGACATGACAGGCGGCGATAGTTGGTCAGATTGGACGACGGTTTGTAACGGTGCGGGGTTGAATGCTCCCAATGGGTCAGTCTCCTAAAATAATGTCCACCGTATTTAGCTGAGCAAGGAGCAGATATCCCTTTGCCATCCCTATGGAGATTGCTATCCCTTTCTGGGCGTATTACAACTACAGCGGAAATGCAAGTTCAACTCTTTCTCTCCTACACGCATGCTGAGGATAGCCCAGGCTAACGACACAACATTCAATTCTTCGATCCCACATCTTCTGGGAGGTCAGTATATTAGGCTCCATCATTACTATTGCGCGGTTAACCAACTGGTGCTATCAGAGTTTCCGGAGATGACCAATGTAACTAGCATCTCGTCGACTGTGGCATCAAGCACCGCTACCGCTACTACGACTAGCACATCAAGTGCGAGAGCTTCGAGTAATCACGGTGCGGCCGGTGCTATTGCGGGAGGCGTCATAGGAGGCATTGCCGCTACTGCGGGACTAGTCGGCCTAGCTTTTTTGCTCTATCGAAGGCGTACGCGGAATATCTCGCAAGGTATGTTATTAATATACATTAAAGATTCTCAAAGAAATTCAACGTCGTGGCTTATCCCACAGGAGCGACTGGGAGTATGCGCGAGGCACCGACTGACATTGGTCACGTAGCTTCTTTCCCGATGCAGAGCAGGAAGTTATATGTAAGATCCATCCTGCTTTTCTCCCGGCGTCTATCACATGTAACATTGCGCTTTGCAGGATCCGTCGGACCCCTCGACATATCCTGGAGAAAGTATCAAGTCCTCGGACCCGTCGGAGCATTATCATGCTGCAAGCCCGGTTCCATCAAGCGTCCTTTCACCAACTGATCTGTCCAAGGAAGGACTGCAAGTGCCATTTGGTGGCCATCAGCAATACACTACCCCATCTTCCGGTACATTCTCAGCTCCTGTTGGAATAAGCCAGGCGATCATGCAAGCGACGCCAATTCTAATGTCGCCGGGCACGCCTCACTTGGATGGGCGCTACTCCGGTTTGCCAGAAGTCTAGGATATGCGCGAGTATGCACGCCAAGACTCCGCGGGGGTGTGCCACGCTTTTGGTAATAATGGATTGACGTCGACAGCATAACATCAGTTTATATTGGAGAACGGACTTGCACAGGGAATCATGTCTTTGGCTACGACTTTCCAACCACTTTTTGGGATAAATTATGCGCATGGCCTGATTGTAGCTTAACAGAGTCACGGATGAAAATGCCATGTTTCGGTATGCGACTGCTCGAGCTAGTCCGCAAACCTCTGTGTACCTTAGCTTGACATACTGCACATTCTCTTCCCTCCTCGAACTCAAGTTACCGCGAGGCTCTGGCTCAATTGTACAACGTCATTATGCCTTTGCAGATTCATTCGAATGGGATACTGGGGACGGAGGCGCGTTTGTGGCACGGTGTCTCTTACTCGCCTTGCTTGTGACGTGACGCTACGCGTGTTATCACGCGTCCTGCTCTATGAGACCCGTTGCTCTTCTACTCGTCCTCATAGAGGAGACATCGCCGCAAATCTAGTTAGAAGTACGTCAATCAATACTATTCTCATGCGTTTCGGTAGCAGAACTTACTGTCCTGCTGTATGGTAGAATTCGCCATGCATCCTAATCCTCTGGATTCAGATGCTCTTATGGCGTCGCCTCCGTCGAAGCGGAGGCGAGAGTGGCATGGACAAGTCGCACCGGAAGATGAGGATGCGATAACACCTTCCTTTTGGTTCAAGGACGGAGACATCGTCTTGGCCATCGAGGACAAGTCTTGCAAGGTTCACAGAGAAAAGCTTACCTGCTCACTCATATTCTCCGACATGCTTGATCTGCCACAACCAACGGACGCAGACAATGTGGATGGATGTCCATCTGTTACTCTGTATGACTTGTGGAGAGACTGGATGGTTGTGTTGGAATGGCTGTATAACCGCGAGTACGTAACCATCCAGCTCAGCCGTGGCATTATTCTACTAACAGTCGAGATCCAGAGCATTTCTTGGCAAACCTGTCATCTTCGATTCCTTGTCTGGAGCACTTCGAATATCCACCAAGTACGAGATCCCCAAACTGAGAGACTGGGCTGTGAGCGAGCTGCTTTCCCGGTGGCCGAAAGAGCTCGAGGAATTGTCGACGCGAGGGCTACCGCATGCAGCAGGTGAGTCGCGCTGCATAATCGTGCGGTGTCGGCAGCCTGTTGACCGTTCACCGCAGAGGCGATCAACCTGGCGAGAGAATGCGATGTCCCCGAAATTCTTCCCGCAGCATTTTACGCTTTAGCGATTCAGAAATGGCATTGTTACGCCGAAGGCGGTCGTTCACACGTGATTCTCGGGTCTGTGGACCTTCGCCGCGTTATCTCGGGCAGAGAGGGTCTACAAGACTATCTCCTCCAGATCGTAATAGATCCGTTAGCGAGGAGCGACAACCCACCGCCTCCATTCTGCGCCGCATGTGTGCCGCATTTGGAACGATATTGGCGCGAGCGGTTGACTCCGAACGCGACGTCGCCGTACGCTTGCTGGCTCCTGCGCGACTTGCTTGCCATGGCGAAAGAAGACGGTCACAATCCGCTGCTCCAGACCATCTGCGCGCCTTGCAGCTTCCTGCACTACTCCTTGCTGTACGATCGGATGCGAACACTGAAACAATCAGTATCGAGGCTATTCCAGCTGTGATATACCTTGCTATGAAGATACCAACTACGCGGTCATGACTATGCTATGTTCAAAATAGTCTACCTCTGTAATAAGAATACCTCCTGATGATTTTGAACAGAAGCCCGAACGCCTGGCTGTACATGTTTATGCATTCTTGTGACATCCGACTCGTCCGAAGTACCGTACGCTACGGCGTTTGAACGGCGCTGCAGCCTGACATGGCACCATTGTGGCATGTAACACGCATGCCCGGAAAGGCCATGCTCACTCATGGGAGCCCGCGATCAGACATCAGCTTTTCTTAGCCAGGCGGTGTGATGCTTTGTGGGCGCCCATCTTTCGGCCATCTGGGCTTATCGGGCAGTGCGTGCATCTCATCTACGGAGGACACTGGCCAACTCTCGAGACAATACAACCATGTCTCCAGCAGAGACAGGATATGACGAGCGTTTGCTGGCTAGTGCGCCGGCTGCAACGAGAGCGGAGAAGCAAGTGAGTCTCACTCTCTCTTTCCGCCATAATCAATTCGGAACTGAGTTTACGTTACAGGAAGGATACAACATTGACTTGCTGGATGAGGAACCAAGTCGAGCAGGGAGAGCATCCACTACCCATGATCATACCGGCGGGTATGTTCAAGGCAATCGCTACTCGGGAGCAGCGAGCGCTCCAGATACTCCGTCCTTGGAGGAGAAGCCAGGACCTCTGTCGCGAGGGCGGACACCGTGGTGGCGGACTGCAACGGGGATAGCCGTGCTCGTCATCCTGAGCCTGATCATCGTCGGCGCAGTGGTGGGAGGAGCAGTCGGAGGGTCACTGGGGAGCAGAAAATCGCAGAATGACTTGGCTGAGGGCAGTTCCAGCTCGTCCGCCTCGACCCAGTCGAAGTCGGTGCCGAACGCGTCGTCGACGGTGCAGCCCTCGGGGATCGGTCTCGACACGAGCGGTCTTCTGTCGCAGAGGCTGACTGCGACGGATGGCTATAACACGACGTCGGACGCTCCGACATCCTCAGCTCCTAACCAGTCTTTGGGAAATGGACAGTCTACGACGTTGTCTGATTCGAGTACCTATTCATATGGACAGTCCGGCACATCTACGGCCGGTGATGGGCCTGACACTGGATCTTCATCTTCGTACTCGACATATTCCTCTTATCCTACAGGGACTTCCAGCTCATGGCCTGCAGCGACGGGCACCAGTGGCTTGCCACGACAGATTGTCAGCGTCAGTTCAAGTTCGCCTGCTGTAGTCACTGGGGCGTAATGAGGTGTACATCAATAGTAGTTTATTTCTTGAACGGGACCACCATATATATTGGAGATCGCGGACTTGTCGCGACATGGGAGGTCGATAACGTCGAGTGTATGTGGAGGAGGAGGTATTATATGTTTTCTGCTGGAATGTCACGATGGTCTCTATGTCCCTCGCCCGGCGAAGTAAATCACGTTGCGATGTTGTCATGATAGCTTACTTATATATACTACTGTCAGAGAGACACGGTGCTTGAGGAGGCCGCTCCAGCTCGTTCGCCCCCTAGGCCTGGTCCTATGTCTAGTTTTGCCGGCATGGATCTTCGCCCTCCGAAAGTTGCTCTCGTTACAGGATGCTCCGAAGGAGGCGTAGGGTTTAGCTTGTCAGTCGGTCCTCGTGCTGCATGGGATGACACTTAACTGACGTCCATTGTAGCTGCCAAAAGTTGTTAGCCCGAGGCTACATCGTCTACGCTACTGCTCGCTCTGTTGACTCCATGCGAGGACTTCAGCACGCGAACATGAAGAAACTCTCTTCGGACGTTACAAGTGATGAGCAAGTCAGCTCCGTCGTGCAGGCCATCATGGACGCCGAAGGCTACGTGGATCTGGTTATCAACAATGCAGGGGTTCTCGCGCCGGGTAGGCAAGGACTATTTGAATGAACTTCGAGAAACCGTTCAACGGTCATGCAGGACCGACCACTGATTATACCAGCGAAGAGATGAAGAGCATATATGACGCAAACGTCTTCTCCATCCAGCGAGTGGCTCGAGCGGTCGTACCTCGTATGGCCAAACGCAAACAAGGGACAATCGTGAACATGGGATCAATCGTCGGAGAATAGTACGCCGCTATTTCCTGACCACGGCGATTACGTTTCACATTCGTAATTTAGCCCGACACCTTGGATGGGAGTTTATGATTCGTCGAAAGGCGCAGTCCGTATTATGTCTGAAGTGCTGTCGATGGAGTGTCGGCCGTTCAATATCAAGGTGGTGCTTGTCGCTCCGAGCAGTATTCAGTCCAAAATCGTTGGGAAGCATGATGATTATCGCCTTCCTCCCGAGTCCATATACACTGGCTTCTTCCCCAATATCCGCCAGCGTCTGGAAGCCGCGAGGGAAGATGATGCCATGCCCAGCGATGTCTTCGCGGAGCGTGTCATCAGCAAGGTTGTTAGCTCCAATCCACCGAGTTACATGCTCCTCGGTGGGAAGTCAACCATGTTCCGGATTATGGCCTTTCTGCCTAGGTCATGGGTGTTAAGCATCGTTTGGGGCATGTTTTCCAAGCCGCGGGCAAAGGAAAAAGGTGAGCTTGCACCTGGACGTACGTAGACGCGATTGTTTTGACTTTTTTCAAGCAGTATAGGCCATGGTATCGCGAGGCTGACTGCATTGAACGAGATTCCACTGCCGAACGTTGTTGCCCTACTTGGTGATGAGAATCTTTCTTTCTTATGCTGCTTAATGCTTCCGTGCATCGCGCGCACATTGCATTCTATTCTTCTAGTCATTGTAGCTTTGTCGCGTATACCCTCGTTACCGGCGAGCGCTTCCGGACCAGAGTATATACAGTAGTGTTGTCTCATTCATACCTGTCTTTGGCCGCATCTCCTGTTGCTAGCTAGTCCAGCCATATGAATCAAATTGTCATTTATAGGATTTTGGCTGAATCAGACCGCCTGGATATCCAAGGCCCAAAGCCGAGCCCTAAATGTCCGCTGTAGGCCACAATGTCTGGCACGGACCTTATAAGCGCTCACCCAATCAAGTATAAGCGGCAGTCTGCGGAAATGCCATCAACATGCAGAGCTTTCTGATCCGTAGCTAGAATGAAGGTTGCCGCACGCCCGTCTTGACAACTGCAAACGACGTGCGCTCACTCAAGCACGCAAGGTTGAATTTGATGGCAAGTCCATCAGGCAGCTACGACCATGGCCTTCTTGCTAGTGCGCCGGCCGCGAGCCGTGCGGAAAGGCAGGTACGTTTACATATGTGGTTAGAAAGTGCATCATGTCACATATGCTGAAGTATACATGATTTTAAATAGGGAGGATACGATGTCGACTTGCTGGACAGCAAGCCTCCGTACAATGGCCCACCTTCCGGATCCTACTCTTCCAGTAGTGATGCCCTTTGGACTCCCAGGCCTCGTTCAAATTCCCCCGTCCAGACCGAGCAAGGCTTGCCTGCTGCAAGCAAGCCCAAGAAGCCCTTGTGGCGTACGGGCAGAGGAGTGACCATCATCGTTATCGCGACATTACTCGTCATTATGGGAGCAGTTATCGGAGGCGCAGTGGGTGGCACTGCAGCAAGACGGCACAAGTCCAACGATACGCCAGCTTCCCCCACGACAGCTCCTGCTCAGTCTGATTCCTCGTCCACCACCTCTATAGCTGGAGTACCTGTCGGGACTGGCGATGCCAGTACCGTCGTATCTACGCAGAGTGATGCACCGGACACGACAGGATCTGCCACCGTCCCGAGCGGAGGGATAGCATCCGAGCTTGCTGTCACTGCAGTACTGCCTGCACGGTCCAGTCGGTCACCCTCGGTAACGCAAGCCTTCGCGGCTGATCCATAAATGAACGAAAAGGACGTGCGGTATATATGGGACTCTGCACCTGATTCTCATGTCGCTCATTGATATCTCGAACACGGAGGGCGATGATCGCTAGCACTTAATAGAAGAGAGGATGCTATAGGACACTACTGGCCGTAATATTCATTAGAGACATCCCGAATATTGGATACATAATAGCAAGATTGTCTTGCACGGTAGAGAAGGAGCGAGAACCAAAGGACAGGCCTGATCGTCCGGATGAGTTTAGAGGACCGCGCAGCGAGGAAAGCAGTATCCTGACCTCAGTCCTATACTTCAGGCAATCCAGTAAACCGTCCAAGTGATGCATGGCTGCCCGTCGGCACTGAACTGTCTCCGCGAGTGCGAGTGGCACTCATAATTGCCACCTGCTTATCACCCGGACTAGAGAGCACGACGTCAGGCGGTTGTGAACTACTTGTGCGAGTCTGCACCCCGTAGCTCGATACTGCTGTCGACGCAAGGTCATTCGACGTGAATGACCCGCGGACTCCATCGTACACAGCAGCTTCCGAGGTTTTCGGAGTCTCTTCTGGGTATGTGGACGGGTCGGAGGGATCCTGACAACGAGATTAGTCTCAGTTAACAGCACATGGCTCGTCAAATGCCCTGTAATCATGCGAGAAAGGGCCTCACATATAATTTTCCTTTGAAAGGTGCAACATATGGTGCGTCCGAACCAGAGTCTATCAGAAGGTATGCTTAGTAGAAGGCAGCTGGCGGTGAACTTGCAAACTCATACCTGATGTACGACGTTGGCCTCGTTTCTGCTGCATCACGAACGCTCCGATTGCCAAGGCGCATAGTCCTGCAAGTACGAATCCTCCGACAACTCCTCCTGCGATAACTCCCGGATTCACGCGGCTCTTAGCGGGCACAGTGGGTATGGGCACGAAGCTCAGAGTGGGTGACGACGCGCTATCGGAGCTAGTGGCAGCAGCAGTCGAGCTTGTAACGGTTGTAGTACTGTCGTCTGAGGGGACACCGGTTATTTCAGGAAACTCTTATCAGCGGAATTCATCAGTCTGGCACTCAGAACACTGAAGGGAACTCGACAGTCACCTCCGACAAGATTCGGAACAGAATTATTGAATTCCGTGTCGTTCACCTTGACCTGATCATTCAGTAAATGTTCTCAAGAACTCCAATGACACTCACCCCGCCGCTATAATTGTAATACGCCCAGTGCGGGATAGCAACTCCAGACGGTATATCTTGCGTAAATCTGACAACAGAAGCTGAACGATATGTGCGGGTATGCCATGAAGGACTAACCCATTGCTAGCAGGAAAACCAAGCACATCGCACGTGTTCTGCCAATCAAGCCAACTATGCATTGGTCAGTTCTTTAGACGTCGCATTACTGCAAAGAGTACGTACTCCCCCCAGTAGTCGCCCTGACAAGCGGTACAGGCGCTGAATATGTTGTAGGCGACACCATTGCATGTGGAGTTGGCCATAGGATAGTAGGATGTCTTGTCGAGAGCTGGTAGGAAGGTGATGTCTGGATAGCAAGAGTCAGATCGAACTGGAGAAATGAGATACTGCAGCTAATGCCACCTTGGCTGATTTTCAGTATTCTGTAGGCGAGGTAGCATTGGGATTGACCGAGAGAATTGAGGTACTAGTGATGAAAGGACAGTTTGAAGCCGCGGTGCTTGTGCGGGTATACGTACAGTGAGCGAAGAGTCGGTGCATGTAGCGTTGGACATTGAATCGGCAAGTGCCAGAGCAGTCCACCCGTGCAGGAGTAGCAATATTCCATACATCATCAGACAGTCCAGACTGGCAGCGACAAGCAAACCTGTGTGCATAATCGCCTTCGCAATTTTATTCCGCTTGGCTGTCTGTGCAGAGACTGCGCGGAATGCAGCTTACATGCGACTGCATTGATCGGCCGGCTTCCGAGACTGAAGACGCATTGCAAGTGATACTCAAGTGAGACGGGACCCACAAATGAGCGTGGCTTGGCCAGCTCGGGTTCATGCCGCCCAGGCTGCCAAGTCCCGGCCTACTAGAGCGCAAGACGGACGTAATTCGACCTAAGCAATTCAGCCTTTATTGAAGGAACGATCACGACTTCTAGGATGAACTTACTAACATCAATGATTCCTCTTTGGGCGTACTTGCAGCTTAGACACGGTGTACGTTGGTCAGCAGAGGAACAACGGTGTAAGAAACATAATCCAGCGCTCAGCACGTAAGATAGCTTGGATATCGATCACAATAGCATTCAACAAATCACGGACCGGTACAGATCCGTAAGAGAGGAATGATCTTCCGCAAATGAAGATAGTAGAGATGCAACGCCTTACGCCTGAGCCTCCGGAAGGCCGGGGTACCGACCTATTGGCGTCTCACTGCGCTGCGGCGGAATGGCAAGTCTCTCTCGGCTCGGCGGCTGAGGGGCGTTCGCGAAAGGCGGGGTATAGTCCGGTGCAGGGCCATAGCGATCTTCCAAGCAGCCAGTGACCACGCCCGTGGACCCATTGATAGGGGAGAAGACAGGTTCCGAGATTGGTGGAGGGTAGGTTGACGGGTCTGATGGATCCTAAAGCATACCAGTCTGTTAATGAGTTATGTCTTGTACCGAAAGGAGGAGAAACAACGTACGTATAACTTAGGAGCAGACGGTGACATAGGCGACATAACAGAGGGCGACATCAGGGCACTGGAAGCGTTACGAGTCCTGAGTTTACGAAGGATGAGTCTTTGCATGCATTTTTTGGGCGCGCTGCCGAACGTTCCCGCCGTGGGAAAGTAGATGCCGAGTAATCGGAGTATGAACGTCTTTGTAGTTATCAATACACTCAAATGAAACCCCGCCCCTATTGAGACTACAAGCGGAGTACGAAACACGTTTTGTAGTGGTCCCGATCACTAATTCTTGTCGGTCTCCATGATGCTCACTCTTTTGCACCTCAAATTTTGAATATAAGCATATGAGAATGGGACCTGCGTACTGGAATATTTTCAAGATTTTATCACCCCTTTAGCATCCCTCACCCTTCAAACCTGTCGAATTCACCTCTGTTACCGTGGGAATACGCATTGAATGGGACTTGTAGTCGGTGGCGCAGGTCAGTTGAGCCCGATTCTATGGCACGATGCGTGAAGTATATTCAACTGGAGGGTTTTATTTACCGGGATCACTGTAGTATTATATGTATAGTATTATATTTAGTGTTACTTAATCACAACGCTACCACAGGACTCGTAAAAATGCCACGTGAGCGGTGGCCGGCTACCCCCAAGTACATCATGCCTGGTTCTAGTCCGCTAGCTATATGGGAGCTGAGTATATCCTTAATAACAGTGATGTCGTCCACATACCTAACGTCCTTGGTTGACTGTTCCTTCGACGAAGACGTATTATGATGCCACAGACGCTTAATACGGCAAGCGTGATAAAGAGTATTCCTCCCACCACGCTGCCACCTATGATCCCGGCCGCGTCGAGCTTCTTGATTTCGGGTGCTACAGTACTAGTACTCGCAGATATACCTAAAGAAGAGTCTTCTGTCGCCGTCTGACTTGAAGCAGCAGCAGTAGCCTCTGGTAATTCTGCAAGATATCGAGTGCCATGCCTTACTGCTCCAGGAGAACATCAATCACGTACCGCCCAACGCATGCGGAATAGACGTATTCCATCTTGTATCGTTCACCTGCACAATAATCAGACAGTAACGAGTAATGCTTCAGACAAGGCACACATTGCCGCTGTAATTATAATACGCCCAGTGCGGGGTAGCGAAGCCAAAGGGCAGGGCGTACGGGAAACTGCAAAGACAAAACAGTCAAAAGAGATGTGATGGGCTACTCGGTTCTTATACCCTTCTTGCGGTGCGATACCGCGATTGCTGCATTGGCTTGACCAATCGGGCCAGCTTCCAAACCAGTCACTTCACACATCGTAACTGAGAGCAGAAGATGATTCACCTCAACCACGGGCCATTCTGGCAGTACGCACAAGCACTCCATACGTTATAACTCACTGTGTTGCACATGCATGACGCCTGAGGCTCGTAAAAACGCCCAGGTAGAAGGCCTTCTTCAAGATGTGTTCCTTTGGGAGTACAGCAATTAGTGTTGTGTGTACTTATCCGCTTTCGTTCAGCTTGGAAACCCACCTTCACAGACGCTGTTCAGATAAGCTCCTATGAGACATACCGACTGCCCCAAGGAATTGTTGTTCTGATACCGGACGCGGTAGGTCATATCGCCTGATCCGGGCATAGCAAAAACGACGTACAAAAAATGCAGAAACAGTGCATGTGGCATTCGTCTGTATCTTCGCACCGACGACGGATTTTGCAATAATAGCACTAAGCAATAGCCATGATAACATCGCAGTACGAGAATGGCACATCTGAAGGCGGGAGCACCAATTGCGACAGCTATACCGGCCTTTATTGCGACGAAGCTATCCCGAGATGACCGACAGCGGCTCTTGACGGCGGTATCAGCTTAAAGCCAGGTCGACTCTCAGAGCAACGCCGTCCTTTGATGAGGCGGTCGTTTCGTGGGTCCATGGGCGGTAAAAGGTCGGGTTTCACGTGTTGAAGACGTCCGTTGCCCACATCCCAATACCGCACAGCACGATGAAGACCTCCATTTTGCGGCGCCTACGAGAAAATAGGTCCTAGGTATGGATTTTAGTGTCAAGCTGCCGGCATCGAACGATAACTTGTGATGTTGAGCCAAAGCAGGTTCGAGCGGCGTGACAAGGCAAGAGGCCACATTATCCGCTAGCGACGACTAGCGCCTGGCACTATTGAGACCGTCCGGAGGAAGCCCGGGTTGCTGGAATGGGTCAATGAGAGAGAGAAGCGGGAAAGTGAAAGATGCGAGGCGCAGCGGAAGCAAATTCGCGGTCACGTGCTTTTCTGAGATAATGCGTGTCGGACGCGACATCAGGCGAGGAATAGACCACTCACACTCATCTCCTCAAACGTTCAGATCAGCCATGGACCGTGTTAGCCGTGGATGAGTGCTAGGTGAGACCGTCTTTCGAACAGTAAGGGGGCACGAGCATCAATTGTATAGACTGTCGATGATAGACGCGTCCTCTACTGCTGCCTTGCCATCGAAACGATGTCGTGGGTGATGGTGAAGCGCTGCGATAGGGGCCATTATCGAGTATGGCAAAGGCCGGCAAAGATGCGGAGATGCCTCCGGTTATTCCACCGCCTGCATGCAAAAGGCCCGTTAGAGATAACTGTCCAACATCATGTCCTGACAATACAGGGGTCAGAAGGACAGTGCGCATCAGAGGAAAAACGGACTAGACTCAGAAATGGGAAGCGATGCCAGACGGCCGGTAGTACTTGACCAAACTCGTGCGAATTTTGAGAAGGGTCCGCGATAACACAAGGTCGAGTCATCAGCGAAGATTGCGGCGTCTGCTGGCTTGCTCGTCGTCTGAGACATCGCCGAGAGCACTTTTCGAGACAAAACATCGACAGTGATGTTGCAGACGTCGAGTACTTGCAGATGTAGACTGGCGCCGGCCAAATTGTCGAAGAGCGAGCGGAGGAAATGGGCATACGGGCTGTGGCACGATAGCTGAACTTCGTCGTCGTCGGCGACTCCCGAGTCTTCGCGCGGAAACGTGGATCAGGCGCACGACTTCCGTTGCCATCAACTGCACTATCTGGAACATCGGAACCTCGGAAAAAATCGGGCGCACTGAATGATAAAAGGACACCGTCAGCTGGACTGTTTCTCCATCCTGATCGCTGCCCCACCAGCATCTATAGCAATCACCTCTCTCCCGCTCTCGCTACTACCTTCACCATGTCGTCGAACACCGTGCCCCCTCACGGTGCCCCCACCAAGCCTCCCACCAATGTCGGAAGAGCTGCTCCGGGCGCTCCGAAGCGCCCTGCTGCTTCTACCAATTCATCCTTAAGCAAGCGGAGGGTAGCGTACACGGCAAGTGACTCTCGATGTATTGACGACACACTGACGCGAGCGTTCCGTCCCCTTCAGCTGCCCCGCTCGGCGCTCCAGACGACGCCCGTTGAGATGCTCAGGGTCCCAGAGTTCGTCAACGGCCTGAAGAATAAGGTCCCAGAATACGTGAGTACCGTCGTCACTCGTGTGATACACAGTGCTTATGCCTGGGTACATAGTTTAAGACGGGTCAGCCCGGCGTTGACTTCAGTGCTTGCATGCGCGACTTCGAGTCGGCCTTCGACGAGGACGACGAGGACGACGACGAAGAGCTCTGTCTCCCTCGGCTACCCAAGGCACTGGAGACAATCATCAAGCCCGTAAACTTTACGAACCAAACAACCGTGCCCAACGCCAAGGGCTCTGAGAGTGGGGTAGTGGTGGAGGCTACCAAAGCCTGATGGAGAGGACGAGACGGGGCAATGTTGTAGGCGAAGTGGGTGGATCGGTGCATGCTTTTCTCTTTATCTTCGTTGCCATATGTCCTCTATGCGTCACCATCATTATGCCTATGTGATATGCTCTTGTTATGCTGATATCTCGACTGATCGCTGGGAACGCGAATGGATACTTCAGCACATTGCCATAGCAGCGTCGGGTATGGTCCGCGTGGACGCGGCAAGGTGAGAATGTCCTTGCAGTGTCTGCGCATGCGGCGATAGCGTTCCAAGACGCATCGACTGGGTCAGCATAAGCACCCCTCGTACGGCCGGAAGCACGGTCAACATGGCGAATATCTGGAATACGAAGCGGGCAATGATTGTCGCTATGCACCCTTGATTAGAAGAGAGGCCGCGGTCCAGATCCATTCGCGCTAGGCAATATCAGAGACGGTAAGACGTTTACCAAAACAGGCATTATGATTTACCGCTAATTTCCTTGGCTATTGCGACTTCGCTCCGAGGACGAGGGTCCTTCGCTGCAGACAGAATTACCAGCGGGCAGCATATTATGTAGGAAGCTGCTATGCTCCTCCATTGACCTCAACGGCGTGGGTGCGTGGTGGCCTTCGTAATGCTGAACTTCTACTTCGCGCCTGCAAGGGAAAAAATTGTTGCTCGGACTGGTAATTCTGAAGATTGGTGCGCGCACCTTTCTCGGGAAATCGAGCGCCGGTTATGCAACACCAGTGCATTCATTGGCGACCACGGCCCACACGATATCCCTCTGTCCTAGCTCTTCTGGTATCCTTTGGCCGGACGCAAACTTAGAGCTTCATGCATACCAGGATAGCGTGCAATGGGCTTGCCCTCTCTGACTGGAGAGTAATGCCGAAAATCGAATATCTATCCATAAGATTCTTCTTCTTCGGTAGTTCCACCCATGCGAGGGACGCAACCTCCCTCCTATATGCCTATGATTCGACCGAGTGCGGGAGATATTCCTGATATCTTGTCCGCGAGTCCTCCTAATGTGAAATCTTTGTCGCAACCTCGTTTCCTACAGTGAACTGTTCACTCCGCCCACAACACCTTGATACGTCCCGCCGCAATCATGGTAAAAGGCCTCCTCCGCCGTTCTGCACTAGTCTTGCTTTCCAGAGCTTGTTCCGTCCACGCCGGCTCGGATGCAGATGACGCTGTCACTGGCGTCGCACTGATCAAAGGCAAGAGAGTAGCGCCAGGTAGCCTCAGTACAAGATATTGACCAAAGTAGCGGAGAAGAAGACGCGTACGCGTGGTACCTTCAGCCGAGCGAATCAGTACCAAGCTCCTGCTGCGCTCAACCTGCGTCTGACTCTAGGCCATCGCGAGAAATATATGCCCCTCCCCAAAGAAGGGGTTAATCACTCCCTGCTGACTTCTCAACGAACCTGATAACAGTTCGATTCGCGGAGATGCGGCGTGTGTTAACTGCAGCGGTATATTCTTGTGCTCGTTATCGCTGGCTTTCGAACGAAGCAGACCTCACCCGTCGCCTGGGCAGGATCCCATTTCTGTGGGCCCAGTAGCTTCGGCTTTGGAGGGACGCGTTCTCCCCTCATCGGATTTCGACTCCTACGTCGGATGTGCAGTACAGTACTGTGCACGCTCCCAGTGGATTCACTTGGCAACAAGGACACCTGACTTCTATCGCCTCGTAGAACAGGGAACGTCGCTGCTTCCATTATCACTTTCCGTGCGCTGGAAGAGTTACTTGGGCTGAAAAAGCATCCTGACCGGGATGTGAGGTGAGCGACCATCTGGGAGTCTTAGAGTCTGCTGATATACACTCAGGTACCAAGGTAATCCCTCGCTCGCTGCTTTCCGCGAACATGCAGGACCAACAGCCATGTTCCACAACGTGCCATCAAGCGCAACCGATCCCGTACATCGCACCTTCGGCGTCAATGGCGCTGCGGCTACAGAAACACAGAAGTGCTCCGCCTACGTTGTCCGCTATACGGACCCTGGATACGGCAACGCCACTGTTTGTCCGCTTCAAGGCGAAGCTCGCACTTACTCCGCATTGCCCAAGGAGTGCCCCGGATTCTACAAGTCTCTTCTCGGAAGCTCTTTCATAACTCCAGAGCCACGGGACGATGCCCTATACGTCGTGCTGCCTCGTCCGTGGACCGTCTTCTGTCGTATCACTCCTTCATCCCCAAATGGGGACTTTACCGGCCTGCCGTATATGATCATCCCGCCATTCGAGGAAAGGTCCTGGAACATAGTGGCTAGAGGCGTTCAGATTGCTCGCTTGGAAGCCAGCGTGATATTCCAGTATGACGAACCTGAAGGAGGTGTCACAGGTATGGATTGGAGAGGGATTTGGGGTGCGGACCTTTCTGTCAAGGAAGACGAAGACAGAATGGAGGTTTACTTCACAAAATTTCCAAATCTCGCAGAAGTCCCGCTACCTTAATATCTCAGTTGACAGAATGCACAGACGACCTTGCCTATGAACGTCTCCAAGACTTACTATCAGCTTCTGTTTTCGCGTCCGAGCCTGTCTCATGCATACTGAAGAAGATACGGTTCCGAGACCAGTCTGAATATTAACTGGGGCATGACCTATCAAATGTTGCACCCATCATTTACAACGGGTTCTTCTCATAATTCATTATACCGCACCAGCTACTGAATCCCACTACGATTGCATCTCCTTGCGGTGAGACATATCGCCGATGACTTTAGTGAGGACGTGAGACTCGCGAGACTCGGCATCTAGCCAAGGCATGCAGCGGAAGCAAATTCGCGGTCACGTGTTTCCCTGAGATAATACGGGTCGGGCGCGACGTCAGGCGAGCAATAGACCACTCACACTCCTCTTCTCAAACGTTCTAATGAGCGGTGGAATCAGTTAATCTTGGCTGAGTGCTCGGTGAGACCTTTTGAGCAGAGAAGGGGTTGTAAGGGCTGTTGATAATAGACGCGTTCTCTACTGCTGCCTCGCCATCGAAAACGACGTCGTGGATGATGACGAAGCGGTGCGATACGGGCCGATATCGAGTATATGTCGAGTACCGGCGAGGAAGATACATGGACCCATCTGGCCATCCAGCCGCCTGCATGCAAAAGGCCCCTTAGAGATAATTATCCAACCTCATGTCCTGACAATCTGAGGGTCAGAAGGACAGTGCGCATCAGAGGCAAAACGGACTAGACTCAGAAATGAGAAGCGATGCCAGACAGCCGGTGATACTTGACCAAAATCGTGCGAAGATTAGGAAGGGTCCGTGGTAACACGAGGTTGAGTCATCAGCGAAAATTGCGGCGTCCGCTGACTTGCTCGTCGTCTGAGACATCGGCGAGAGCACATTTCGAGACAGAATATCGACCGCATTGCTGAAGACGTCGAGTACTTGAAAATGCCAACTCGTGTCAGGCGAATCGTCCAAGAGCGAGCAGAGAAAATGGTCGTACGGGCTGTGACACGATGGCTGAAGTTCGTCGGCGACTTCCGAGTCTTCGCGCCGAAACGTGGATCAGACGCACGACTTTCGTTGCACTATCTCGTTCTTCGGAACCTCGGAAAAAATCGGGCGCGCTAATGATGAAAAAGGACACCGTCAGTTGGATTGTTTCTCCATCCTGATCGCTGCCCCACCAGCATCTATAGCAATCACCTCTCTCCCGCTCTCGCTACTACCTTCACCATGTCGTCGAACACCGTGCCCCCTCACGGTGCCCCCACCAAGCCTCCCACCAATGTCGGAAGAGCTGCTCCGGGCGCTCCGAAGCGCCCTGCCGCCCCTGCCAATTTCTCCCCGAGCAAGCGGAGGCCGGCGTACATGGCGAGTTCGTCTCAGTGTATTGACGAGAGCACTGACGCGAGCGTTCCGTCCCCTTCAGCTGCCCCGCTCGGCGCTCCAGACGACGCCCGTCGAGGTGCTCAGGGTCCCAGAGTTCGTCAATGGCCTGAAGGATAAGGTCCCAGAATACGTGAGTAACATCGTCACTCATGCGATAAACAGTGCTTATGCCTGGGTACATAGTTCAAGACGGGTCAGCCCGGAGTTGACTTCGATGCCTGTGCGCATGACTTCGAGTCGGCCTTCGACGACGATGACGAGGGCGACGAAGACGAACTATGTCTCCCTCGGCTGCCCAAAGCGTTGGAGACGGCCATCAAGCCCGCAGACTCTACGAACCCAATAATCGTGTCCGACGCCAAGAGCTCCGAGAGCGGAGCGGCCGTGGAGGCTACCAAAGCCTGATGGGGAGGAGGGGCCGAGGGAGGTTGGAGGGGAATCAGGCGGATTGTATTACACGTTTCTCTTTATCTTCCATGCCGTATGACTTCTATGCGCCACCGTCGTTACGCCTATATGATTTTTATGATATGCCATTGCTATGCCCACACTCGCCCTATGGCGCAGAACGATAACGGATCCCGCACCATACTCCGTACGAAAGCCGCGTGCGGCCATTCGCCTGTATCGACGGTGAGCACTTCCTGCGCGGCCGGAAGCATAACCGGCATGGCGAACATCTAGAATGCGAAGGGGGGCGCTGATTGTCGCTATGTACCCTGATTGGAAGGGCGGCCGTGGTCCAGATATTCGTGCTAGGCAGTATATCAGATGCGGCAGGAGCCTTGCCGAAACGGGAATCATGATTTACCGCTTGCTTATGGCTTTCACCGGCGCACGAGGGATTTCGAGGTATTTCTTGGCTAGTTCCTACATTCCTCTATTGACGCCAAGGGCAAGGACGCTGAAGGCTGAGCTCGTACTTCACACCTGCAAGGAAGAAGCATCAGTGCTCCTACCAGCAGTCTCAGTGCCTGCGGGCGTACATTTCAAGACCGATTTATGCAATACTGGCACGATCGCCACAGTATCCCTCTGTCATAGTCTTCTGGCATCCTCGGCCGGACGGACAACTTGTGGCGCATGGCCCACAGCCTTCACCTGACGAACAATTGTGGAAACTACTTATCTGTTATATTCATAAAAGGTCAAATCCAACAGTCTCATGCTTACCCGCTACGCAATCACCTCCGCTTTCAAGCTAACCCAGTCCCCGAGGCAAGTGCTGCATCTCATACACCTGTTGCAACACCACACCTTCCTCGAAAAACTAATTAACTCTGCTCCCACTGTCCTGTTTGATCTTGGGCGTCTTGATTGTCAAAATCGCCCATCTTCCTGTACGAGTCTCGCTTTCCGCATCTGAACTGTCCACGCCGACAGAGGACGCAGAAAGGTCCTCCTAGAAGAATAAAGTCAGGGGAAGGCAGCAATATCAGGCAGCACAGGCACAAAGCAGCGACGAGTCGACCGGTAAAAGAACCAGGAGAAAAACACAGCACGTCAACCATATCAGGCAAGAGCATAACCTTATCAAGTTGGCCCGCTCTTCGCCACCCGAATTTCTCTTGTAATCGCGCGCCAGCCTGAGCTGCTTTGCTCTTTCCTGAAGTCTAGAAATGTCGTTTTTAGCAACACCACGTCCATGCGCTATCCTATACAGTGAAAGTATGGGTTACAAGCTGGTTCAGATGTATCTTAGACTCTATCACCGCTCGTTTGAAGAATCGAGTATTTTTCACCACTTGGCGGCCTTGGCTTGATTTTTGCCACAATGTGCATGCTTTATTCGAATATGTATATATGAAGCATGGATCAAAGATTAATGAAGGTTAAGTATAGCATCGACACCTTTAAAAGAGGTTAATGCACACTAAATTCACCTCAACCGACGACGATAACTTCATGTCATATTATACTAATATTTCATACAAATATTCCCTACGACCATGCTACAGACACGAATGCAAATCGCAAAAACTCCTACTGTACAGAGTGCTTTTACTTCGATTTTACCCTCTTCTTGGCTTCACCTTTGGATCCCTCTCGGCACACTATCCATCCTATCCATCATACTCTGCGCAACCGACTCGCTCTGCGGCCTATACCCCAAATCCTCTGCTTCTCACTTTGCAGCTCCCTCGCCTGCCCCACGTGCCACTGTCACATCCTCCGAATCAATACCAGGACTCACAGCACCGTCAGACGCGACAGAACTCGGAGACTGACAGCCGCTTGGAATCAATATGGGCAGCGTCCTCGAGGGCAGCCTATTGGTAGCGAGTCTGAGGGGACAGGTTGGAAGTGGCAGCCGCAGGTGATTTGCGATGCTGACCCTTCTGTCAAGGAAGACGAAGACAAAACGGAGGTTTCCTTCACTAAAGTGCCAGATCTTGCGCAAGTCGGGTACCTTCATATCTCACTTGACAGGGGGTACGAACCTCATCGCCTGTGGGCGTCTCGAGGATGTCCTATGTTTCAAAGGAGGATAAGCCTGAATCATGGACATCACCGATTCTGAATGCCTACCGCGTCTGGCGATCAAGTCCCGCAGAAGGGTTCGATGGTATGGCAATGTCGGACGTCTTGAGACTAGTCCGACTCCTAGGAAATGGCCTGTGAAATGTTACACGCATCATTTACAACAAATTCTTCTCGTGATCCATCATAGCGTACCAGCTACTGAACCCCTCTACGACTGCAAGTCCTTGCGGTGACACATACCGTCGATGTCCGACGTGGGATACCAAGCGTGCCACGTCGTTCAAATGACTTTGACGAGGGGGTGAGACTTGCAATGTCGTCTAGCCAAGGCTGTACGTTGCTCGGGGGCGTCAAAAATGCGCGGTCACGTGTTTCTCTGAGATAATACGGGTCGGACGCGACATCAGGCGAGCACTAGACCACTCACACTCCTCTGCTCCAATGTTGGAATCATCCGTAAATCTTGTTAGTCACTCATCGATACATTGAATCGACTCCTCTGAGATGGAAGATGGGCACGGGCTTCGGTTGTACAGGCTGTCGATAATAGACGCGTTCTCTACTGCTGCCTTGCCATCGAATACGATGTTGTGGATGACGACGAAGCGGTGCGATAGGGGCCGATATCGAGTATACTTCACGTACCGTTGAAGGGAATACATGGACCCATCTGGCCATCCAGCCGCCTATGCGCAAAAACTAAACATCGAACCTCATGTCCTGCCAATCCGGGGGTCAGAAGAACAATGCGCATCAGACGCAAAACGGACTAGACCAAGGATTGAGAAGCGATGCCAGACGGCCGGTAATACTTGGCCAAACTCGTGCGAATTTTAAGAAGGGTCCGTGATAACACGAGGTCGAGTCATCAGCGAAGATTGCGGCGTCTGCTGGCTTGCACATCGTCTGAGACATTGTCGAGCGCACATTTCGGGCAATAACATCGACACCACTACTGCAGATGTCGAGTACTTGAAGATGCTAGCTCACGTCAGCCGAATCGTCCAAGAGCGAACAGAAGAAATGGGCATACGGGCTGTGACACGATGGTTGAAGTTCGTCGTCGGCGGCTCCCGAGCCTCCGCGCCAAAACGTGGATCAGACGCACGACTTCCGTTGCCATCAACTGCACTATCTGGAGAATCGGAACCTCGGAAAAAATCGGGGGCGCTAATGATAAAAGGACACCGTCAGCTGAATTGTTTCTCCATCCTGATCGCTGCCCTACCAGCATCTATAGCAAATCGCCTGTTCCCCACTCCCGCCACAACCTTCAAAATGTCGTCGGACACCGTGCCACCTGGTCGTGCTCCTGCCAAGCCTGCCACCAATCTCGGAAGAACTGCTCCGGGCGCTCCGAAGCGCCCTGCAGCTCCTACCAAGTCCTCCCCGAGCAAGCGGAGGCCGGCGTACATGGCAAGTTCCTCTCGATGTATTGACGAGAACACTGATGCGAGCGTTCCTCCCCCTTCAGCTGCACCCCTCGGCACTCCAGATGACGCCTGTTAAGGTGCTCAGGGTCCCGAGTTTCGTCAATGGCCTGAAGACTGAAATCCCTGAATATGTGAGTACCGTCCTCACTCATATGATAAACACTGCTTATGCCTTGTTAGTTTAAGGCGGGTCAGCTCGGAGTTGACTTCGATGCCTGTGTCCAAGATTTCGAGTCGGCCTTCGACGACGACGACGAGGGCGACGACGAAGAACTATGTCTCCCTCGGCTGCCCAAGGCCCTGGAAACAGTCATCAAGCCCGCAAACCTTGCGAACAATACAACTGTGTCCGAGGCCAAGAGCTCCGAGAGCGGGGCGGCGGCGGAGGCTACCAAAGCCTGATGGAAAGGTTGGGGAGGAAATGGGTGGATCGATTTATGCTTTTCTCTTTTCTCCTTGTCTTCTGTCATATGCCGTCTACGCGCCACGTCGTTATGCCTATATGAAATGTCATTGCTATGCCCATATGCCACTCAATGACGAGGAACGACAACAGACCTGTTCGTGACTTCGACGACGACGACGAGGGCGACGAAGAAGAACTATGTCTCCCTCGGCTACCCAAGGCGTTGGAGACGATCATCAAGCCCGCAGACTCTGCGAACAAGATAAACGCGTCCGAGGCCAAGAGCTCCGAGAGCGGGGCGGCGGTGGAGGCTACGAAAGCCTGATGGCGGGGAGACGGATGATACCAGACGGGAAGTGGGTGGATCGACTTATGCGTTCCTCTCGATCTTCTATATCGTACGCCCTCTGTGCGCCACCATAGTTATGCCTATGTGAAATGTCATTGCTACGCCCATATGCCACTCCATGGCGAGGAACGACAGCAGACCTATTCGTGACTTCGATCAGCACGACGAGGGCGACGACGAAGATCTATGTCTCCCTCGGCTACCTAAGGCTCTGGAGACGATTATCAAGCCCGCAAACTTTGCAAACCCAATAACCGTGTCCGAGGTCAAGAGCTCCGAGAGTGGGGCAGCCGGGAGGCTACCCTCAGGCCCTGGAAACGGTCATCAAGCCCGCAAACCTTACAGACTCAATAACCGTGCCCGAGACCAAGGGCTCCAAGAGCGAGGTAGTGGTGGAGGCTACGAAAGCCTGATAGAGGGGAGACGGAATGATACCAGAGGGGAAGTGGATGGATCGATTTATGCATTCGTCTTTACCTTCTGTCATATGCCGTCTATGCAGCGCCATCGTCATGCCATGGTTATGCTCATATCTCGCCCAATTGCGCGGACCGACAACAGATCCTGCACCATACGCCATACCAGCGCCGCGTACGGACACCACAAGGTGAGGACCCATTGGCCATGTCTCGACCCACGGCGACGGGATCGTGACCACTCCATGCGCGGCCGGAAGCATAACCAGCAAGGCGAACATCTGGAATACGAAGGGCGGCGCTGATTGTCGCTATGCACCCTGATTAGAAGGGCATCCACGGTCCAGACAGTCGTGCTAGGCAGTATATCAGACACGGCAGGAGCCTTACCGAAACGGGAACCACGATCTACCGCTGGATCCCCTGCAACTTTCCCCAGTGCACAAACAGTTCAGCTGGTCAGATCTCTTGAGTGTCAGTTCCAGCATTCCTCCATCGACGTCAACAGCAAGGCCACAGGCAGGAAGGCTGGACTCGTACTGTACACCTGCTTCAGTACTCCTACCAGCGACTATCACCGCAGGCGGGCGTACCTAAGTGCCATGTATCGACGAACACGGGATTCCTAGTCTTCCCGGCATCCTTGGCAGTGCACACATCTTGCGAGTCTACGCATACAGGTATCACACATGCCCCCCATATTCGACTAGAGAGCGACTCTAGAAGCCAACCGTCTGTTAACTTCCCAAGGGGTCGCATTCAATAATCCAAGCGCTCACATCCAACCGTCTCATGCTTACGCGCTACGCAATCACCTCCTGCTTTCAATCCACCCGAACCCCACCTCTGCTTTCTCATTCTTCGAGAAACCAATCGACTAAGTTCGCACTGTCTTGTTTGATCTCAGGCGTCTTGACTGGCGCAGACGCCTTCTTCCGTCGTTCTCCACAATTCTCGCTTTCCACAGCTCGACCCGTCCACGCCGACGTAGAACGCGGAAGCCAGCCTGTTAGCCATGTAGTACCCAGAGCTCGAGGAAGGCAACAGCGTCAGGCAGTACGGGCACAAAGCAGCGACGAGTCGACCGGTAAAGCTGGAGAAAACACACGTCAACCATATTCGGTAGGAGGATACCCTTATTAAGATTAAGTTGCCCCGCTCTTCGCCAACTAGACTCCTCTTCTACGCGCATACACTAACACCCTCTAGACGAAACGCACACCTGACAATAATAAGTGGATATTACTTCATTATACTAATCATACATTCACTATCACCCTCCAAACACAAATACAACGAAACCTATTATACACATTGCTTTTTTACTTCCCCTTCTCCTCGAGGCTTCACACCTGAATCCCCCTCGGCGCACTCTCCATCCTATCCACCATACTCTGCGCAGCAGCCGCAATCGACTCCCTCGGCGGCCTATACCCCAAAATCCTCTGCTCCTCACTCTGCAGCTCCCTCGCCTGCCCCACCGTCACATTCTCCAAATCAATATTCCCCGACACCGCACCGCTCACAGCACCATCAGACGCGACAGACCCCGGAGACTGCGACAGCCGCTCAGACTCAATCCGGGCAGCGTCCTCAAGGGCAGCCTCCCGCAGCTCCTTCCGGTTAAGGTCCTTCTTGGGGGCGACGCCTTCAGGGTGCTTAGCGGCGGCAGACTGTGCCTCGGCGGCAAGGGAGCCAGGAGGCGGCCGGTACCCAAGAATCTTGTGCTCCTCAGACATGAGCTTCCGTGCCTCTTCTGCAAAATATCACCTGTCAGTCGTCGCTCCCGACCTCGCTCCCTACGAGCGCGAGCAAATCACTCACTGGCACTGATCTTCTCGAGGTCGACCTTTGCTGCAGCGCCGGTCAAACCAGTAGGGCTGATACGGCCCGCACTGCCCTGGCTGCCTCTGCTTCCACGGCTGCCTCTGCGAAGCGTGGGCTCACCAGTCTCCTCGACGCGCGCAGCGTCCTCGGCTGCGACCTCGCGAAGCTCCGCCCGGTTCAGCTCGCGACCACCAGCAGCGCCCGGGGCATCGGGATGCTTGGCGGCAGCAGACTGCGCTTCAGCGGCCAAAGAGCCGGGAGGCGGGCGGTGGCCGAGCAGCTTGTGCTCCTCAGACATGAGCTTGCGCGCTTCCTTTGCGTTGATGTTGTTGAGGTCGATAGGAGCCGAAGAGGTTGGAGATGAGGAAGAAGTATCGAGCTCCGATCGCTCAGCCCTGAAGGAGCAACGTTAGAGATTTATCTTCGCACAGAGCATTGCAAGCTTACTCGACAAGGACGGCGTCGGCTTGAGCCAATTCCCTCAACTCGGCCCTGTTCAACTCACGGCCATCACCCTCCGGATGCTTAGCCGCCTCAGCTTGCGCCTCGGCCGCAAGGCTACCCTTCGGTGGGCGGTACCCAAGAGCCTTATGCTCCTCACTCTCCAACTTCTTCGCCTCCTTCTCGCTGATACCGTCCAAGTTGACAACCACATCAGCATCAGCCGTGCCTCTCTCAACCTCAATCCGTGCAGCGTCAGCCTCTGCCACCTCACGCAGCTCCGCACGGTTGAGCTCAGGCCCTCCTGTACCCTCAGGGTGCTGCGCAGCGTCCCTCATCGCCTCAGCAGCGAGCGAGTCCTTCGGCGGGCGGTAGCCAAGCGCTTTGTGTTCCTCGCTCTCCAGCTTGCGAGCCTCCTTCTCGCTGAAGCCGACTGAGATACCATCAACAGCGCCGGCCGCCCCGAGGACGCCATTTCGCTCGAGCTCGACGCGGGCAGCGTCGAGTTCCGCTACTGGACGGAGGTCGGCCCGTGTGAGCTCCGGGCCGGAGCCCGGCTCCTTCGACGCGACTGACTTTGCTTCAGCAGCAATTGAGTCCTTTGGTGGGCGGTAACCAAGTGCCTTGTGTTCTTCAGATTCCAGCTTGCGAGCCTCCTCTGCGACAGAATTGACGTTAGGGAAATAACATGAAAATAGGCAGCTAATTACTTACTCTCCGTGAGGTGGCCGACGACGGCTTCGGGCTCTGCTCCAGCGTTGCGCTCCAATCTATCATAGCTTATCATCAGCTACCGAGTACTCGTGGAATTATAGTGGTTACTTACTCCACTCTCTGAGCATCGAATTCTGCAAGCGGGCGCAGGTCCGCACGGTTCAGTTCCTCACCAGACCCCTCGGGGTTGCGTGCTGCTGCTGCCTTGGCTTCAGCAGCAAGCGAGCCCTTTGGTGGGCGGTAACCCAGAGCCTTGTGCTCCTCTCCTTCTAACTTGTTGGCTTCCTCTGCGGCATTTGGTTAGGACATGCGAAACGCCTCAGGCATGTAGGCACTTACTCGCACTGAGGTCAGGGAGGTCGACGCCGCCCGTCGAACCGGTAGCGTTCGCAATCTGCTCAGCAGCGCGCTCCGACTCGATACGGATGGCGTCGGAAACGGCAGCCTGGGTGATGTTGGCGGGGGTGTTTGCGGACATGGTCGTAGAGTCTATATTAATGGTCGTTGTCGTCAAGAGGAAGTAAGAGTTGCGAAAGGTATTCTGTGGACGCCGTGGAACAGCTGGCGTGATTATATATGGCCGAGATGGGGTAGTGGAGCGCGCTGTGCCCCGGACGCCAACGAAGGCTTCTTTCAGCGTCTTCCTCCGTTTGCCGGTGGAGAATGAGGTGAGTCGACGTCATGGTGGGCGCGATAGATATATGGCGGCGGGGAAGTCACCACGACGATGGAGGCGATCAACAGCAAGGAAGCTCGCAGAACAGTGGCGCCGCCTAAGGGCGCGGGAATTTCCTGATTAGGTTGTCCTCTCGCAGTCGCGGCTTCTTCGTCGCGGTTCCTTCTGGTTCCTTCCGCCTCGCTCTGGGGCTGCCAACTGCTCCCTGGACAGCAAAGTCGCTCTTCCTACGGACGCCTCTTCTTGGAGCCCGCTGCGATAGATCAACTGCAACGCATGCACCGGTGGAGTCGGCGACGGTGTTCAAATCACTCTTTGCCGAAAGTGCGAGAAGCACAATGGAACGCTGCGGAATCACTCGTACTAAATATTGCGGTGATTGCAAGCGGTTGCGGGGTGGATCGGAAGAGCGTTGCGAAGGATACGTCACGTCGGTAAGAGTCGACGTCCCTCGAAAAGGCGCGTAGAAAGTTCGACGCGCATGGATGAAAGTCGACTGGTATTGCGTGTGCAAGGTGTTCGTTAAATTGTAAGCCGTCTCGAGCTCAGATCTGAGAGGGTCTGATAGACGCGTCCCGGAAATCATTAACCATGGGTCCTAGTAGGGAGGATTATCACTTCCGAACGGCATCGTGCGCTATGTTCCGGCGCGATGAAGTCTCCACGCTTGGTGAATGAATGGAGTGCTGTCGGCGTCGAGGCCATCAGTCCATCTGCAAAGGTGAAGGACACTAAGAAATCGATGGACAAGGCGCCACAGCGACAGGACCTGGTACTTAGGCCTTGCTGGCACTTTGCCCAGCTATTGCATCAGGAATCAATCGAGTGGGACAGCAAGGTGTGTAAGATAAACCCTATGAACGATTGCTGTTCACGAGAACAGCTTTTTCTCGTGCAGACCGCGCGCGTCACAGGCGCCCAGGAAGCCGTAGAAGCATGCCTAGCCACGCAAATATAGCCATCGTCGATCCTCCCGTGTTCCGGAAACAAGACGACGCGAATTATGATCACGCCTAGAAGAGCGTACTCGTGCTTTTCCTAATCTCAGTCGTCGCAGGACCAGCCGGTCAGGACGTTCTTGCGCCATAGCGAGAGTACGCGACACTAAAGTCGCAAGGTGGTGCAGGTTTTGCAACGGAAAGTTACCCCAGCTATTGCGCCCAACGTCAGCGTAGAGTGTGCAAGGCCGTCTCACGGACCAGTAACTGAACCCCTCCTGTAGGGATGCCACTCAGCGTGTACGTCGGCATCAGCCTGGACTTGTCATCTCCCGTCGACCAGGAGATGCGAGTAATGCAAAGCCGGTCGCATGTCCAAGTCGCGCATGAGCTCGTGGTGGCTCATTAGACGCACCTCCGTCTCACTCGCCACAAGGCCGTGCTCGGCAAGTTTCTTTGCCTTCTCGCGAAGATAGACGACACTGATATGAGGATGTTGCGCAGAGTCAACGGTCGCTTAAGTGGATCAGAGAAGCAAAGGTATAGAGATTGCGTACAAGATAAGCACGGCATAGATGAAATATATCATACGAAGGTAAAGGGAAAGTAATGAAACATTCACATAGGTAATCCCTCACCAAACTACCCTTCCGCAGCAAATCATGCCTCGCCCGTCCTTCACCCTCACCGGCCCCCCTCGCTCTCGTGCTTAATAGTTCAGTTTGCTGGGACAGCAGACTGGGGTATTGTGCCCAGCCCGTCGGTTGCCGCCTTCAGTCCCGCCAGTGGTGAATAACAGGATCGCCTGATATTGGTTGTGCTAACAATGATTTTCTCGACACTCTCCGGTGGGAGCTGAAGCCATTTTCTTTACAGGTGATCTTCTCCTTCCGGTACATCCGGATGTGCCAGTGCAGTAGCCCTCGAACGTCAGGGGCTCCTGGGTGAGGTCACGCTCCCTCCTGGAGAGTATCATCTCGCCCAGAAACGACGACGAAAACTCAGCACTGCTCTCTGCAGCTTCTTCAGCGATCTAGGTAGGTGTAAGTACTTCGTTGTTATATGTATAGAAGCCCGAGTACTCACGAGATCGGCGACTCGGCCAGGCATCGCTATTGCAAGGTTCTCAGCCTGTGCATTGCATGTCGCCATCGACGCGTTAGGTGGCTGGAAGAAGTATGGAACCGAACGTGAGCAATATCTAAGGAAAAGGATATTAAAATGACATACTATAGCCCCCATCCCTCCCAGAGTATCCTGGGTTAGCTAGCCGGTACCCAGGCTGTCTTCCAAGTCAAAGGATGATATCCTGGCGGGATGACGATGCATGAGTGCTATCGATGCAATTGCAGGGTGAGCGATCGTCCGACCCGGTTTGTGTGAGGTTGCTTTCGGTTGGCAAGGTAGCCTCAGCCAGACCGGTATGACAGTCGTCTCTCAACTTGGAGGACGGGATCTTGGGAGGGTGGTGATTCATGAGGAGTAGTATGGAATGTGAGTGCGAGGTGAACAGCAGTAGGTGGTGGGTGACGGGGTGATGAGGATGGATCGAGCTGATGACCGTCTTTTATCCCCCGTAGGATTGACCAATGCCCGATATTGTACGGTGGGAAGGTGGCACGCAGAACTTGCTGCTTACGCATGTGTCATGGAGAAGATGTCACCCACCTACGTTTCAGGATGTTCGCTAAAGGGTAGGAAGCCTGCGATCGACGGACGAGCAAGGTGCCGAGTGCCACCTCCCTGTAGGTCATTGTCTTTGGGATTTCTCTACTGATTTCGCTAATCCAAGCTCCAGTGACCGGGCCTGACGCAAGTAGACACGGATGTCCATTATCCATCTCAAAACATACACTCAAGGTCGCCCCAATCGACGAGCATGCCACCGACGCCCGGATGTTCGCCCCGTGGTATCTCCTCTTCTTCCTATCTCTTCGCACGGCCCCTGCTGTCGCATCAAAATCTACCTAACCTCGCTTCTCAACCCTGACGCTAGCAGCGGTGCTTTCTAATGGACCACTCTTCTCTATACTCTTTAAGGTCAGAGCATGAGGCCTAGTAATTATCTGATGGGTTCTATGCAGGGATACGCGGACCTGACGCTACGGAGACCTTTGACTGCCCACTCGACATCCGCCTACATCGCGCCGTGTAATCTTTGCATGTCATCCTCTGCACTCGTCCCCGACATGGCCCCGCCGCCTTGTGGCATTGCCCAGCTGGTTGACACTCGCGCTCACCTGCCGTCCGAAAGCCGGTATGAGGGACGTCGCAATGCCTTCTGGCTGGGGATACGGGCTGGTGGCACAACATCTGGAATGTCAGCTCGAGGATGGGCGGGGGTACGATGGTATCGCGTCGAGTGCTGGGTTATGAGAAAAGGTCACGTGACCTCGAATTTCCTTCCCTCGTCTTCCCGTCTTGCTGTATTGTCTCTTTCGCGGTTGATCTTTCTGATCTCTGCATTCTGCGCGCGATGGCATTGCTATGGCTGCTACATGGCAATGTTGCCGCACGTTCTGCATTGTTCGGAGCACTCGGAATGAGGTGGAACGCCTGGTGCTGGTGTGAAAGAACGATGATAAAGCCCGCAGAGTCTATGAGAATGGGAGTGAAGCAGACGATGACGGGATGCAATATTGAGGTTCGTGTTCACTACACTTACCTGAGATGCGTGGCGTTCTGAGGGTTATCCAGGAGGTCTGATATTTCGGCCATACCGACATGGCACTTCAAGATACAGGCCGCCTAGACGTTTGAGTGCTTCTTTGTCGTGCGAGACGTTATTTCCGTACGGACGCGAGCACCAATGAAGCATTGTCGTCGTCAATATGACCCAAGTCCTCGCGAGTGCCTTTTCGACTCGAAATCGTGACCATGGTTCCGTCACACAGCTTACCCGACATTCGCGTCAACAGCTCTTTGACCTCTGTTCTTCTGCTAGAACCGAGCAGTACTGAACAGATCCGATGAGGTATATTTACGGGTAGTAAACATCTTTGCACGTAGACCCAGGTACCCCAAGGTGCCGGTTATTTAATAGATATTATTAGAAGGCGACAATATTTCCTTCGTCGCATCTGTGTTTGCGCCAATTCATTAGTACATCAGTGAGCTTTTAGGCAAAGCAGAAATCCGACCAGAAATCCGACATACAAATGAAGCAACAGTGACCAGCTACGTTGGCGAAGTTAAGAACATTTGAAACCCTGGGCGTACAAGTTCCCGGCCCGGCTCCCGGGGGGCCAAATACGTCGTACGTTCCATATCGCCTCCGTATGCTTTGCTTCTTAGTATTTGGTCTTTTCAATACCCTTCCTCTTTGACTGGAACAATCATTGTGCGATGTGCTTCAGTACGCGACTACTACTAGTGCCGATACGCCCCGTGCACCGGACGTTAACAGATGGCGGGTGACGCAGTCCCAAGCGTGTTCGCCGCAAATTACAGAAGCAGGACGGGTGCCTAGTGGTCAAGTCTGAGGCCCGAATACAGCTCAGGCACTTACTTCTGCTGTGGATTTGAACAATGCTGCGGAGAAAAACCTGCGAGAGAAGCCGCAAAGTCGGGGTCGGGACGTTGGTTGCTAACAAAGACGATGGTGAAAAATACGCATGACAAAAGACAGGGCTTCCGTACAGCTCCAAAAGGGAGAGGACCACTATGAAAGAAGCATGCAGGTATGTGAGCAACCATAATTTGAGGGGGAGTCCGCTGAATGCCAGCCAACGCATTCCATAGAGCGTGACGCACAGCCTGGAGGAATGCATTCTTCGAATATTGCTATCTCAGCTACGATTGAGCAGAAAGAAGGTCCGCGCCGAATTGGAGACTGCGTACAATACCATCCTCGACTCATCCTGGATGCTGCGTGGAGATTGAGGTTGCGGCGGGAGGATCGGGCCAGAAGTCGTTTTGTTCGGCACCCGGTCTGCAACATCTGCTGGAGGTTCGGGACCAAGCGTTGGTACCTCGCGACATGGAGATGGGCAAGACAGCTCACTGGGGCTGGAACAAGCTCTGTTTCAAGGATGTATGCGCAGGGTGCGTACCAGCCAGGGAACCCTTTCCTCGGGATGCCTCGAGGGCTTGTCGCATGACGGCATATCTACCCGTGGCTTCAAGTACTCCAGCTGCCGTGGAATTTCCAGGGAAAACAACGGCGATGGTGAGTAGCTAACATAATCCACGTCGAGTAGCGGTCTTACCATGTTCGACAGCTTGCGGAGCGCTGCCTACCGGGCAGACAGGATCACTATCCGCCCATCTTTCGGAGAGAAGGCCGCGACTCATGACGGTCTCATTTCGACGGTCTCGGTTGTCTCCAGGACCAGGCTCCGTAGGTGTGCTTTACCTTATGACGAAGATAGGTGACACTGATGTTGCGGATATTCGGATAAAGGAGAAAGCATCATGCGCAAGGTGCCTGCACCATTGCTCCGAGGATGTGTTGACATAAGGTTACGAAGCAGTGCCATGAGCGTCTGGCATGTCCGGAACTCGCCCACAGGACCCAAAGTAGGGTGCGTTTCACCACCGTAGATCAGGAGAAGTCCAGTAGCCTCGTGCTCCAGACACAAGATGACCTTGGCCCGGAATATGCGTCGCGGGGGCGCGCATGGCGACCTCATTAGACGCAACTTTGTCTCGGTCGGCGCAGGGCCAGACTCGGCAAGTGTCTTTGCCTTGTGGAGAAGATGGGCGGAATCCGCAGGCACTCAGCTGGATCATGAAAGGACATAGAGATTGCATATAACATAGGCATGGCATAGATGACACACGAAGGCAAAGAGAAAACATAAAACGAACGAAATGTTTACATAGGCCAGCACTCAGCACTTCACTTCTCCGCACCAAATCCGCCCTCGCCCCTCCTTCAAGCGTCCCTACCCTTGACCGCCTTCTCTCGCTTTCCTCCGCCAGGGCCCTCGCTCTTGGGCACGGTATTCAAGTTTGCTTGGACAGTAGACTGGGGTACTGTACCCAGTGCATCGGGTCCTTGATCCACGTCCCGCCCATTCCGGTCAGGCATGACGTCCCTCTCGTCGTTAGAGGAGGACGATGTCGGCGATGTTGGGAACGTGGGGTAGGATGTCGAGGACAACGATGACGGCATCCGGTAGAGGGCGCGGTGGTCGCGGGAGGTCTTTCGGGATGCCTTCTCCTCGCGATACCTCCGGATCCGCCTGTGCAGCGGCCCATCGAATGTCAGGGGCACCTCGGCGAGGTCGCGCTCCCTCCTGGAGAGTATCATCTCGCCCAGAAACGACGAAGAAAACTCAGCGCTGCTCTCTGCAGCCTCTTCAACCTTCTAGCGAGATGTAAGTACTTCGTTGTTGTATGTATAGAAGCTGGAGTACTCACAAGATCCGTGACTCGTCTAGGCATCGCCATTGCGAGGCTCTGTGCCTGCGGGATCGGGGCCAACCGTGACACTCCATGCGACTGTTAGAAGTATAACAGCGAACGTGAGCAACAGTAAAACAGAGGGCGTTATAATGACATACCATAGCCCTCGGCTCTCCCAAAGTATTCTGCGTAGGCAAGGTACGGTCGGCCTGGCCGGCGCTCAACCCCCCTTCTAACTCGAAGGAGGGGATTCTGGCAAGACGATGACTCATCTTATAGATGCAATTCGAAGTTGAAAAGTGTAGGCACTGTCCGATGTGGGCGGTAATAGATGTTGGAGATGGATCGAGCTGACGACCACCTTTTATCCCTCAGTAGGGACGACCAATGCCGAGATTGCCCGAACGTCCAGACGGTTTTTGGGTCGCCATGCGGAACGTAGGACATGCTTCCTATGCATGCATCAGAGGGAAGATGCAATTGACCACCGCCTCAGCATGATCGCTAAAGGGTAGGAAGCTTGCAATCGATGGGGGAGCAGAGTGCAAAGTCCGCCATTCCTGTAAGCCAATGTTTCCGGGATTTTCTCTATGGATTTTGCTCATCCAAGTTGCGGTGACTAGCCCTGATGCTTGCGGTCATGAATGTCAAGTTTGTATCTCAAGGACTATGCTCGATGCCGTCCCAGACGACGAGCAAGGCATCGGTCCTCCGGATGTTCGGTGATGGCGCGCCTCGTGTTATCGCGACTTCTGCCTATCTCTTCACACGACCCCTGCGGTCGCATCAAAGTCGGCCTGGTCTGGCTTCTCAACCCTGATACTAGTAGTGCTGCTTTCTAATAAACTGCTCTTCTCTAAACCCTTGATGATCAGGACATGAGGCCTTGTAATCATCTGATGGGTTTTGCGTGCAGACATTGGTCGAGCTGGAGATGCCTAGCCTTCCTCGTTGCCTTCGCCCACCCGCTCGATAACCGCCCACGTCGCGCCGCGTAATCATCGAAGCCGCCCTCTAAAATTTCCTGACCATACCAACTACCCTGACGTCCGCTTCGCCCCGGTTGGCGTGCGTATACTCTCGTTTGCATAGTCAACATCCTCCCGGAATGCGCCGCTAAACAATCGCAGCCATCCTCCGCAATCGTCCCTGACATGTCCATGCCGCCCTCTCGCACTACCTAGCTGATTGACGCTCACACGTATTCGCCGTCCCAAAGCCGATGTGAGGGAATTCGCCGCACTTCCTGAGAGAGCATACGGGCGGCTGTTGCAGCATTTTGTCAGCTCGACGGTGATGGTTGGTGGCACGATGTTATCGCGTCGAGTGTCGGTTATGAGAGACGGCACGTGACCGCGAATTTCTTTCCCTCGTCTTCCTGCCAGCTATATTGTTTCTTTTACACATTATCTTCCCTGTCTCTGGGCTTTAAGGGCTAACTACATTCTTTGTGGATGCCATTTTGCCGCGTTGCTCTCCTTCTGCCTTCTTCAGAGCATCCAAAATCATGTGGCATGATAGAACGCTGACATCGCTCACACCGCTCGAGAGTGCTATACGAATGGGAGTGAGCAGACGACGGGTCGGGCCTCGGTGTGATATCGAGGTACGTGTCCACTATACTTACCCGTGACGCGCGCGTTACTGAATGATCTCCAGTAGGTCTGATGTCTGGCCGTAACGACATGACACTGTGAGGAATATGCTACTGCAGAGAATTTAGCGCGAATGGAGCGCTGTCGTCGCCGCTACCACGAATGAGTGCACGTGCCAAAGTAGGCGGGAGTGTGTCATGCTGGGGAGTGGTTCTGAAATCTTCGAGCAATCCGTACACCGTCATTCCACACTGCAGGAAGATACTTCGCTGCCGATGCCCGTTCTTCCACATCTTTGCTATCATGCTTGTCTCGATCCGATAGTTGGGCCTCATGGACTTTAACGGCGTCAGGATTCAACCTGGTTCTGGATCTTGACGTAGCCTGAATCTCGAAGACGAGCGCTGTTTGGTGGCAGGGGTGGCATGATCGGAGGTTGCACTGTGGACGGCGTAGGACATGCATACCGACGTCTGGCTTCTCGAGTGGATCATGTTGAACGTGTCCCACGAGTTACAAGCGATACTGCGGATATCCACGGAATGCCGATTGTACGTCTGCAGGAAATCTCCTGTTGCCACTGCCAACCCGAGTCAGATCGATATGATTCTAGTAGTCGCAGGTACCTTTCCACTCCAAAATCGCGTCCATTGTTTAACGTTCAAGTACGCAACAACTCTCTATCTCGAACACTCTGGGGCTCCGTGGCATCCGGTACGCAACAGCGCTGGGCGTTGGTAATTCCTTGACATCGAACGCCTGTTAGAACCGAGCAGATTGGGAGATTCGCAAATCCGACGAGGTATCTTTACTGGCACTAATCACTCTTGGACGAACTTTTAGGAACGCTGAGGCGAATGCCACTTTTGTCTTAGCTAAGTACTCTGATAGGACCGGTAAGAACCTTGTCAATATTTACTTCCTCGACCCTATAGTTTAGCCAATTCATCGGCTGTTCAGCGTTCAATGTTCAGCTCGGTGGGATATCTCCGCAAGACAAAAGATCCAACCCAGCAACAGAACAAATAGTGACCAGCTACGTTAGCGAAGTTAGGACCACTCGAAGACGCTCCCAGTTAGCGCTCGGGGAAACTTCCTGATTTGGTTCAACCCCTGCTAACTATGGGTACGATGTCGTAGAATATCGCCGCGGTGTTCTAATTCACTGTGCTTCTCAGTATCGGGGCTTTCTGACGCCCTCTCCTCTTGGCATTCGGTATCACTGCTGTGCGAGATGCTGCAAACTCTGCTTTGTACTACCATCATCCATGGCAACAACAGATGAGGCCGGAAAGAGTGCACCACTGGTTTAGACCAACACGCGTTGCGACAAAAGCGGAGAAGGGCTGCGAAATGTTATGAAGGGACAGGCGGCGATTTTTGGAGTTTGTCAGAAGAGCGTTGCGAAGTATACATCGCATCGGGAGGGCGCCAAAGTCTCAGTCTGAGAGGTTAGTCGCAAAGGCGATAGTCAAAGAGGAGCATGACGTGGAAAGACCTCAGTGCATGGAATGAAGGATCATTATGACATAGGTATGCATCTTAGGAGGACTTACTGCAATGAGTTCTTAGGGAGAACCTATAGCTAGACGTCACCCAACAGCTCCTTGACATGACGCATACCGTCGAGATTAGGGTCTTGAAACGCCGGTTCCTCTGGTGTGATGCAGCGCCGCACAAGCATCTGTGCCAGGTGGATGAGTTGAGATCTAGAGCCAGCCCGGACTGATGTGTCGTGGATGCATCACGATGGACGTACTCTGAGGCTAACTTAGACGCCACACTGGGTCGGTAGCATTTACCGGCTCAATCACTGCCCATGGAAGGTGCGCCAATCATGCCTATGAAATACGGATAGACGGTCACGGAGACCCGCCTGTAGGGTTGCGCGTCTACGACATCCAGATTCCCGCCCAGCTGCTCGAACAAGGAGAAACTTGATACTGCGCGACCCCCAAGTAACGCTCGTCCGCTCGTTCCAGGCTTCGGTGGAAGAAGGCTGGACCAAGCAAGTGCATGCTTGCCGATACGCGAGAGTGAAGTGACATTACAGGCAGATGCGAAGGCACCTGGATGGACGGGGAAGTCAGACATGCCAGTTGTCCCAGCTACCACACTGCGTATCAACGCATCAGTATATGGAAGCATGCAAGACCTTCTCGCGCAATGCTAGCGCGAGCCTGAGCCTCTCCAGTGGGCATGCCAAGCATGATATTCGTTCGGAGCTTGTCGTCCACGCTAGACCAAAGGAAGTTCAGTAGCCTCGTGCTCCATGCGCAAGGCGATGTTGGCCGCTAGTACGCGTCGCGGGGGTGCTTTTGGTAACACCGCCGGATGCACCTGGGTACTGATTGCCACAAGGCCAGACTCGGCAAGTGTCTTTTGCCTTATGGCGAAGATAGGCGACGCTGATGTGGGCATGGGGCACAGAGTCCGCGGGTGCTCAGCTGGATCGGGAAAGGACATAGACATAGAGATTGCATATAACTCAGGCATGGCATAGATGACATATGAAGGTAAAGAGATAGGCATAAAACGAACGAAATCTTTGCATAGGTCTGCGCTCGACAGTTCACCAAGTCCCCCTCGCCCTCCTTCAAGCGTCGCTACCCGTTACCGGCTTCGTTCCGCCAGAGCCCTCGCTCTTGGGCACAATGTTACAGTCTACTTGGACAGTGGGCTGGGATGTTGTACCCAGCGCGTCGGATGCTTGGTTGACGCCCCTTCCATTCTGCCCCGGGGTGGAACAGAACACACCTTTCGCGTTGTGATAAGAGGTCGACGTTGATTGCGTCGGGGACGTGAGATAGGACGAGGTGAACAATGAGGAGGGTATCGGGTACGGAGTGATCTGCCTCTTGGATGTTTTCTGCGATAGCCTCTGCTTCCGGTATTCCCGAATCCGCCTGTGAAGCGGCCCATCGAGAGGGAGAGGCGCCTCCTCACGGTCACGCTCCCTTCTAGAGGGTATCATGTCAGCCATGAACGACGATGACAGCTCGATGCCCGTGACATCTTCAACATCCTAGCTAGATGTAAGCATCCGTTGTTACATGTATACAAGGAGGAGTACTCACGAGCTCGGCGACTCGGCTAGGCATCGCTATGCCTTGACCCTCGGCTTGCGGGACGGGGGTTGCTTTGGGAAACTGGAAGAAGTACAGCAGCGAACGTGAGCAACATCGACAGGAAGGGTATCGAGATCACCTACCAGAGCCCCCATCTTGCCGAGCGTATCTTTGATAGGCAAAGTACGGTCGTCCAGGGCGGCACTGATCCCGTCCAATAACTCGAAGGACGGTATCCTGGCGAGATGACGAGGCTGCTTCATGATGAGTGGTATTGAATGCGATGGCAAGATTAACAGGTATGAACGGTCTATCGAAGTAGGCGATTATGGATGAGGGGAATGCAGCTGACGGCCGCTTTTTATTCTCCAGTAGGACGACAAGCGCCCGAGATTACCCGAACGCCCAGATGGTTTGGCGTCGGAATGCGAAACGAAGAACACGCATGTTATGCATGGATCAGAGGGAAGGCGCACCGACCACCGCCTCAGGATAATCGCTAAAGGGTAGGAAGTTTGCAATCGACGGAAAAGTAGACTGCAGAGTGCGACCTTCCTGTAGGCCATTTTCTCCGGACTTTCTCTATTGGTTTCGCTGATCCAAGTTGCAGTAACTAGCCCTCAGGCTTGCAAACATAGATGTCAAGTTTTAATGTCGAAAAGTATGCTCAGCGCCGTCGCAGACGACGAGCAAGCTATCAGGCTCCCGGATGTTCGCTGATGGCGCACCTCGTGGTATCGCGACTTCTGCTTATCTCTTCACACGCCCCTGCGGTAGCATCAAAGTCGGCCTGGCCTGGTTCCGCAACCCTGACGCTACTAATTCTGCTTTCTAATCGACCGCTCTTCTCTGAACTCTAAGAATCAAAGAATGAGGTCTAGTACCCATCTGACGGGTTCTACATGCAGACTTTGGCCGACCTGGCAGTGCCTATGTTTCCTCGTTGCCTCCGCCCGCCCACTCGACATCCGCTGACATCGCGCCGCCTAACCATCGAAGCCGCCCTCTACAATCGCCTGACATGTCCCCCTTTTGCCCGCATCGCCGCTGTTCGGCGCGCGCGCACACCGTCGTTCGCATACTCGATATCTACCTGGATCGCTTCGCTCAATCATCGCAGCCGTTCTCCGCAATCGTCCCTGACATCCTCGCCGCCCTGTCGCGCTACCAGGCTTATTAACGCTCAGACGTACCCGCCTTCCGAAAGCCGCTGTGAGGGGTTTCATCGCTCAATCTGAGTGAAGATACGAGCGGGTGCAGCATCTTGTTAATTCGAGGGTGATGGTCGGTGGCACGATGTTATCGCGTCGAGTGGTGGGTTATGAGATATGGACACGTGACCGCGAAGTGGTCCCTTTGTCTACGCGCCTGGTGCGTCGTCTCTTGGCCACTTCGTCTTCTTGGTACTTCTGGACTCTGCGTACTAAGGACAGGTATACGGCTGGTCTTTGGCAACCTCAAATACGCTTTTTGCCTTCTTGGAAGCGTTCAAGATGATGTGGCAGGCCTAGCTTCGGTGTGGTAGAGTACTGGACAGCTTGTGCGTGTCGAGATAGTATGGGGATGGGAAGAGGGAGGCGATGGGCTAGGTTCGGGTGTATCGTCCAGGTACGTGTCGAGCGTACATATCCGGCACGCGGGGGGGTCTAAGTGCTATCCAGTAGGTCCGATATGTGATGGCAAGGGCACAGGACCATACCATATATGCTACCGTCGTCCTCATATGTTCCAACCGCTTCCTGACGTGTGATGCATCATTTTCGTACGAATCTGGGCGAAAATCGAGGCTTGTTGGCAACACTCACAGGAACGCGTGTCACAGTGGGCACGGTTGATTGCTCTCCAGGCTATACTCAATTTCAGATTACCGAAAGTAATTCTGAGATATCGGACCAGTTTATGCAATTTCCTTTCCCGTTTCAGGAAAACGACTCTTGCTCTACAGCCACCGCCGATATGGTGTCGCTTTCTCACCGAGACTCCGATTGTCCTCCTTTAGGATGTCCCATTTTCGTGTATCCTCGTGATGGTTAGAACACGGGGCGTACCGATTGTCGAACGGTGATAGAAGCGGCGACGTCTCTGTGCTCTACTGGTAGATTCTGGCGGTATACTCGATATCCATTGACTTGTGGAAGTGGGCCACTGCTATGCATGGCATGGTACGAGTCCTGAGATTGAGATATTCTGAGCTAATTTAGACACATTTCACTCAAATATAGAGGACAACAGCAAAGTCAATGCATTCATTGCATGTACAATAATGTACAAGTAGTTACTACATTATCTATATATAGTGACAGAGGTGCTATCTACAAGAAGAACTAAATAACAACCACACATACCTACATAGTAAAGGGGAAGAATAAGTTGAGAAGCAAAAACAGACATAGAAGAACATAGGCATGTGGGTGCACATGCTTGTTTATGCAAGTTTAAAGATACAATCCAACATATAAAATTGAAATTCTGCCACTAACTCTCTCACAGGGACTGCATATACAGTGCTAGAGGCTGATTTTCCCCGACATGTCAGTAGACTATATATATCCATATCATCCAGATTACCTTCAAGGATACATTGCCACCCAGTTTGTGCACCATCATTGAAATATACATCTTTGTTTTTAGTAATGAATCTACATGTGAAGTGGAACTCCCCAAAATATACAATACCACGTAGTGTAAGCCTCCTTTTCTTGTTGACTGTAAGTGTCAGAGACCTTGTAAGGGCAAGACTGGAGTGTGCTATATTGAAGGCAAGCAACCGTGGGGTCTTCCTTAAAGCTGTTATGGTCTGGACATTCTGGCCACAGCACCGGACACCATGGTATAATCCAGAAGGAGCAAGATATGAAGATAGCCAATGCTTGATAGTCAGTCTAGGAGTCTCATCTACATTGATCTCTGCTTGGGCATAACAATTAAGGAGAAGAGTCTCGATTGGTGCATCTTTGCTTGAACCACAGGTATGACAATCAGAGGTCACAGTACCAAGATCTTGTGCTTTGAATAATTCACTACATAATTCACTGACACTGGTGCCCTCTCCTCTTCTAAGTGGAAATCTATAGTGATCCATTTCATTTAGAGTCTTTCTTAAGTCATCTCTGCAGCTTTCCATAGCCCTTGAACCTTCCTCTATCTCTTCAAAACCATTTAAGAGCAATCTCATACAGTCATTGAAATGTAGTTCTCGTGACCATTTGACTGGATTTTCTCTCCAAACATTATAAATTATTGTTAGCAAAGCATCGTATGCACAACTATAAGTTGAATGCCATATGAATCCCTTGGGCACGATGCCATTGGTATGTGCACTGGATTGTGGAGCATGTGCTGATTGCTTAGATTTGATATTTGGATTTTCTACTAGAGAGACTCTCTTTACTGGATCCTCTCCATTCTCTATGCTGTTCTGCTTGTTATGCTTATATGGCCACATAGCATCTTCAGAAGCATCTACTAGCTTGAATGGATCTGACTGGGACCACTTTATTGCAGGATGTACGTTTTTTGGACATTCATTCTTCTTCCATAATTGATATGCGTGGACCAAGGTGTTCCTTCGGTGTCCTTCAATGTGACTAGGCAGAACACTATTAAAACGCAGCTCAGTAATATGATCCAGAACTTCAAGCTCTCGGAATTCTTGTCGAAGATAACCTGATGCTCCTCCCATGATTTTATTAGGATCAAAACCTTGGATCATAATGGTACCTTCTGCTGATGCACTTCTGGATAAACAAGTGTAGTAAGATTGGTGGTTTGAACAGTTATGCAGATCTACAACATTATTGGGCCTGGTTCTACCCTGAGAAGCATAATCAGTCATTGCAAAGTTGGGTAATACTGGGATCTGTTGTCTGGTGATCCGCTCCTCTGTATCATCTGGCATTTTGCATGTGATATCTATGGAAGTTTTTGTAAGAGGGACAACATTTAGGGGAAGCCCATCAAGTTGAATATTGCGTGGGGGATTAATGAGCTCAACAAATAAAGTATCGAGAACAGCCACACTGTCTTCTTGATGACTATGCCATGACACAATTTTAGCCTCAGCACCATTTGTGATGCAGCATTCAGTTGCCTCATTCTTTTTGATAAGTACAGGCATACCTTTGCAGATTGATAATTTCCCAGGAACATGTTGAGTAGAATTAGGGGGTAAACCCCAAATGATATCTTGCATAGCTGATTCAATGATTTCTGAGGCGTGTATATGTCTAGACTTCCTCCTATGTTTCTGCTTATTGTGATGTGTGGGTACCTTCCATTTATCCACAGAATAAAAGTCTATGAGCTGCTGTTCTGTGTCATTTGCGAACTGCTGTGCACCAAGTAAATTAATTCTGTCTCTGTGAGCATTCCGCGCTGTAATGACTGATACATGCCTGAACTTTGGTTGTGCAAGTTTTGGCCTATTAGGACCTATCCCAGCAATTCTAGTGCGCAAGAATGCAATGTCCTGTTCAGTACATGATTTATACCTCATATTTTCTAATGCCACCCTTAGTTGAGCATCCTCTGGAGACTGTGTCCTCTGTCGCATGTTTTCCCGTAGTATAACTACTGTGGTAAATTGATGCCATAATGCCTTTCCCAAAGCAGTCTCCTGTGATTGAACCGACATTCTTGGAGAGATATTAGTGCCTACATTAGAGTTGTAAAGGGCTGCATGGTTCATTGCAGGAGGCAGTTGTGCAAAGTCTCCACATAAGATCATGTTTACTCCACCAAATGGATCATCTGTATTTCCAGTTGCCTTACATAATTGTGAGCATATTTTATATAAGTCATGACAAGATATCATGGATAGCTCATCAATAAAAATATACTCAACACCCTCAAGTCTTGCTTGAATTTGTGCTTTATTAGAAGAGCTGTTATTGATATGATCAAATTTATCACTGACTCCCAGTGCTGAATGGTAAGTTGAACCCCCAACTATTGCAGCGGCTGAACCGGTAGGAGCTAAAACCAGGAACTTATGAGATTCCTTGCATATTTTGAAGAATTCCATGAGTGCCTTTATGACTTGTGATTTTCCTGTGCCTGCCATTCCACCCAAGTACATTTTTAGCTGTTCACTCTGAGGTTGAGAAGCATGATTGGCAACAATTCTAAAGGCTCTTTCTTGCTCTGGCCGAAGGAAAAATTGGTTGATAATCTGCTGTTGTAAGTCCAGACAATCTGAATATGCTGTCTTGTAATCTTTCATCAAGTAAGACTGATCAACAACTTTAACTTCACTCCATCGCAGTGCCATTTGGCTAGGTTGGGTACTTATAGCTATATTATGGTCACTTTCCCTCTGCTCCAATATATTAGCTCGCTTAGATTGTATTAAATCTATCCACTGCTGTCTGTTTTTATAAGGGATCTGAGAGTCAGTAAATTCCCGAGCAACACTTAGTGGGAGAGTACCACCGAGCCATCCAGCACCTTTGAGAATACTTTCCATTTCATTCATTTCTCTGAGATGTTTCAGTGTCTGATTTCCAAGCTTATCATATTGAGATGCCTCAGGATGTTGTGCATATTCTGCATAGTCTAATTCATCCTCTTGATCACCATCAATTCCTAAATGTTGCAAAAGCTCCTTGTTATGTAGAGTAGGGATGCCTGAGATTCCTGCTTTGCGTTGTCGGGAATAATCATCTCGGGCATCATAACATTCATATTTGGTATTGAAGAAAGATAGCAGCTCCTTTTGTCTGGATGTAAAATGATAGCATGAGAAGGTATCATCCCAAGAGTCATCTTCAGATTTGAGGTCTAATCCAGTTTTCCATGGTTTGAATAGGGTAAGCATTGTAACACAGTAAAATTCCCTATTGCCAGTATCACGGCGTGGCAGAGAACCACCAATGAAATTTGGAACTAGAGCTGATGATTCCTGTGTCAAAGTCACATAATGACTACCATGCTGAGGATGGCCTGGTAGAAATGTCAACTCTTGATGGTCTATTTTTTCTCCATCCATAGTATCTTTCTGTGGTTCAAGGTCTACTGCTGTCACTTCTGTAGATGAGCTGGACTTAGACTTGATATTGGTTAATATTCTCTTATGTGACAAGCGTACCCAGTCATACAGGCATACATGTTCAAATTGCTTTGGACGATATATATAATCCATAATAGGAGTATATGCTGTATACCCTTCAGCAGATCTCTTCACAACTACTTGATCCTTAGGATTAGGTTTATCATTCACTGCAAGCTGATTCAGATCTGGATTATCCCAAATTTTCAGTACCTCATTGACATATGACTTCCAATATACAGTGCAGAAATGATGACTAGTGTAATGATCAGGATTTCCCAGTAAGTAAGCTGCAGCCATGGGCGCTCCAATTTCCATTTTCACAGAGAGAGAGTTCACTATCTGAGTGAGTAATTTTCGTGCTTTCTCTTGATCTCTAAGAGTACCTCCAATCATTGTTGTTTGCCGATCAAAAACATCACGGATAGTCTGGAAGATAGTGTAAGTTTTTAATGGTGTCTTAGTAATGTAGTCAGTAACATATGCCACCATGGACTTCAATGCTGTTCCTGAGAGTAAACTGGTCACATCAGAGTTTGATCTTAACAGATAGGTGAGTGCTGGTGTGAACGTATTTAGCCTTCTTTCCAACTTCTTCAAAGTGATATATCCATCTTTTTCATCAACTGTTGTAGTTTCTACATAAGGTCTTGGAAATCTAGCTTTGCATTCACCTTTCACCATACAGTGATCCCCGCAACTATGTATGTTAGATCTATAGAGCAAGTCATTTGTGGTATCCTTGAATAATTCCCACCAATTATCACTCTTTTTACAATTTTCACATTTTTCATCAGACTGGTGATTGCAAGGATAGGGCGGAGCTTCTGGTAGAGTTTGAGTCGGATCCTTATAGTCTGGATCTGATGATGCATAAAGAGTATCATTTTGTACTCAGTCATTGTTTTACCAATGAATTCTCCTTGATGTACACTTTCAAGATAATCAATCATTTTTTTCCGAAATTCTGACCGAGAATCCAGTATTCTATCACGTATCTCCTGAGGACTTAGTGAGTTGGTAATCCATAGTAGCAGATGCAGATGTAGTGTAAGCCTTCCTTGTTGCTCAACCGTACCGTAGTATGCAGCTGTTTTTCCATATAGTCCATCATGGTCAGAGTTCACTCCCAGTACATGTTTGATAAATAACTTCACCATCATGTCAAAGAATCTTGCCCCAGCAACAGGATTGTTTGCTATCAGCTTTGCTCTCTCATCTTTAGGCAATATATGAGACTTGAATGTTTCCCCGGTATTAGCATAATATAAGCATATAGGGTGCTGCACATCAGCAGGTGCAAAAGTAATGAACCAAGATGGAGCACCCTTGTATGCAATGAGAGACCATATTTCATTTCGCATATACTTTTTGTTTGTTACAGAACCATCAACATGATTGCCAATCAAATCCAAGTCATTGAGTAATTGGAAGCAAGCTTTCTCTTCATCAGTATTCGGTTGAACCCTTTCACCTTTGGATAATCTTTGTGAAAGATCAGATAAAGTGGATTTATCTATTGATAGGAGGCGGTCTGTGATATCATCAAAAGATCTTCGCTCTGCTAAGAGAAATCCACCAGATGTACTTGACTTGATCTGCTCTTGATTGAAAGCAATAATTGGGAAGTATTGGTCCATCTGAAATCTTTTATCAAAATACATCAATAACTGACGCTTGTGCGTGATCTCTGGAACACTCTTATATCCATTATCATTGCTTAAGCCACCAAGACCATATGGGAACAACCAAGGAAACATCTGTGGATATAGTCCAGGATTATTGTAGATAGATTCTGGATTTTCTGCATGGCCTACAGCAAGGACCTTCCCACCAGATGTCAGGTGTCTCATGGCCATGGCCTTCAGAGCTTTTATACTCTTGGTACTAAGCTGACTTCCTGTTACTCCATGCACTGTCAAGGGACAAGAACCTGACTCAGTACCTTCATCATCATTATGATGGAGACTCTTTCCAAGGTCTTCTTTGGCTCCATGCTGAGGGTGATAACCTACTACTACCGGTGGACTATTATCTTGATATTCTCTTAGATTATCATATGAGATATTAAGGTCTTCATAATCACTATGATTTAACTTCAACCACTCAAGTGCTTTGCTCACTCTTTTATGACTAACTAATAAAGGGGTACGCTTGAAATCTTCCTCTGTGGGCTGTACTGGTCCAGTATATATAAATGCCAAAACTTCATCCATCTCGCTCCGAGGAGGAGGTAAACTGTTATAAATCTTTGGCGTGGGATTGGCAAACATTACAGCATTTGCTCTCATCTTGGAACCTCCAGAAGCCACTCTAACCACACATCGATTGTGTCGCACCTTTGCTACCATAAACTTTTCAGCTAGTGTAAGGTCTTGTAGCTCATTAGGTATATTACCCAACCATAAACCATTAGCTAATGCTTGGTCTGGAGCTTGGCCTTTCTCCAGAGAAATAACACACTCAGGACATATATGCTTTTTATTATGTGCTAGGATAGGTCCAGGGATAGTTTCAATGGGATCTGCTGATGTAAATCTTTCCTTCCGGGTAACAAGCTTGTCAGGAATAGTTAAAAGATGCATTTGATTCTGGTAATTTCCAATATCACCCATTATCGATAGAGGACAAAGAACTCCACATACAGTACAGCCAGACTCTTCTATTAATGTAGGTTTTTGAGCATCAACAAAATCATAGATAATTTTCTGTAACAATTCTTTGGATGTAGACTTAGGTGGAAATTTAATATCTTCAGTACTATCACTTGAGGCTATATACATCATTTTCTGGTTGTCACCCTTCAAAGACCAATTCCTGTGATCGTTGTTCCGTCTTTTTGCTATGATTTCTTGGAAGTAGGCTGTTTTGGAACCAGGAATATAAGCTAATAATACAGTATGATACTCTGGACAATTCTTGCACTCATGTCTCATAATAGTATCTCTGAATTCAGCAACTGAGCATTTTTCCGGAATGGTTAATCCATGCAGCTCAGCCAGCACCTGTAACCTGACTTTAGGTAAATTCATTGCTAAATGGGAGTGTGGTGTCTTGCTAAAGATTACACTATCTTCACTTTTGTACATATACACAGCTTCATCCCACAAGCAATAATCCAAGAACTTGAAGTGGACATGAGGGCTATTCAAAATAGACAAAGACTGAGAGCTATCTGGAATTACATATGGATTTTTGAGGATATCTTCTTTGGTGAATATGGCTCTGGTACGCCGTACTGCCCCTCCAATTTGATTTATCCTGGGTATGTCATATGCACTTGGATCACTACTGGTAAACTTAGCGATATTGGCTGTCCCACATTGACTCTTAACCTGTGGATACAAAGAAGCATTTCCCTGCATCAAATAGTAGAAGAATTGATTCAACTGACAGTGGAGGAGTTTGTTATGAAATAATTTGAGATATTTGCGTACCATGGCAATATAATCATGATGCCGTATGGTATTCCTGACAATTGAGAGACTAACAAGAGTAGCAGCAATGATAGCCCTATTTCCTGATTGAAATTGTAAGAAAAGCATGACGATATTCTTGTGGATTGATTGGATCATGGAAAAGCTTAGATATAATGGATATTGTTTATTTTCAGCAGAGTCATATTCTAATATATAAGAAATGGAATGAGAAGCAGCAGCATCAGAAGTGCAATATATATCTATATTTTCTGAAGGAAGACATGGAGCGGGGAAGGGATAAGATAAAGACATTGAAGCTGATATATTGGAGCTATTATTCACAGCATCAAACTCTGCTAGAGGTCCAAGTAATTTTGGCTGATTGGTGGAAACTGAAACAGAGTTAACCCCAGTTAATCCCAGGCATATCCAAATAAGAGCAAAACCAAAATATTTATACTGAGGAAGTGAAAAACATTTCTTCGTAAATACCATCCAAATGATAAATACTATCAAAACCAAAGCAAAGATTATAGTCCCTAATAAGAGGGTTTCTATATGACATAAGGAAGTGGCTTCAATACCTTGCAAAAGGGCCTGCTGGATCACATGCATATAATACTCTGTAATAGAGAGCCAGGACATGGCTGTAGTACAATGCTCCATCATGGGCCAAGTATAGTGATACTCCATAATCAGGAGCTGGGTATAGTATTGCACCATAATAGGGCAAGTAAAGTGATACTCCATAATTAGGAGCCAGGACATGCCTGTAACACAGTACTTCATAAGAAGCCAGGCAGAGCCTGAGACATACTCCATATGATGGAGCCAGGCAAAGCCTGAGATACAGTACTTCAAGATTTGAAGCATTGCAGTATGCCCAATAAGGGCCAGGAGCATAGAGATCCAAGAGGTGTTGAGACAGTTCTGCATGTGTGGTAGCACCGTCTCAGAAGTCAGAGTTAGTGGTGTTAACACTGAAAAAATGTGACTCAAACAGTAGAGGAAGTTGCGTGAGAATATGGACTTGCAGCTATACAGTTGCACCTTCTATATTAGGACTACTGGAAGATGCCGGCCAAATGCACAGCACTGTTCACTTCAGCACATTTATCACTTTATTTCTACTGGTTTTTGTGCTTATATAAGCATCAATACTTGGTTACCTGAGTGTCCTTGGTTATCTTGATTTTTTGCGCATTTTTGCACGATGTTTTTAGTTTATTTCTGCTATAAGAGGCTATTCCGCATTTTTCATGTGCTTATGTAAGCATAGATATACAGGTGGCTGATTGCTCTTGATTATTCCAATTTTTTGGGGCATTTTTACACTTATTTGAGGCTGCTGAATGCCACCCAGAACTAGCTAGATGATTACATAAGCATAAAATGCTGAGCAGCTAAGTACCACTGCTTATCCTGATTTTTGGCACATTTTTGGCAATTTTTTGACCTGATTTCAACAGCTGAAAGCTTTTATACAGGACCCCGTGAGCGGCAAAGTGCTATTAATAGCTATTATAGCACTGCCCCTGTCTCCTGTAATATTTCGTGATTTTTCGTGATTTTCCCATATTTTATCGCTTCATTTGAAGGCAGCACAAGTTTACATCATGCTGATTATGTCAGAGCAGGGCTATGATGCACTTGCAGGTGCAATAGTTGCAATTCTCGAGCTGCATGTGCGTCATAGTTGCCTTAAGCAGAATCTATCATAGTCCGACTACAAAACTTTGTTGTCAATAGTAAGTAGCGCTCCATTACAAGCCACCAGCCAATCAGAAGCCAGGATTCCCAACCGGCGCGGAAATCCTGTGGCTGAAACTCCGACAATTCTCTCTCACGATAAGCAACAGGTAAGTAAGTGATTTGTAGTCTCCAGTTTGTTGTGATGCTCACTGCAGGCTCAGATTCAACCGTAAAATCACGAAAATATTTGGAGAGGTAGGGAATGTAATGAAAATATTATATTTGAAATATGGGATTGATACAGCAAGCGGAAGGTGAGCACTGGGCGCATTAATGAAATGTGGCACTACAAATCCAGAATTGTAGTCTCAACTACAAGCGGAGTATCAATATTTTGTAGTCTCGACTACACTTTAGATTCCCACCACTTCTCGGCATACTCTTCTCACGATCATCATCATTCGGCTCCATGTCGCTAAAGACTCCTCCTCCGTAAACTCAGGACTCGTAACTGATGTTCAACTTGATCTGAGTGGACAGCTGGAGTCTCTTTCGGCGGCCGCTCATCTCTGTCTGGCGCTCTACGCCGAGAACAAGGGTGGCTTCGTTCCAGTTCAATTGTACTACGATGTGATGACCATGATCAAGAATGCGTACTTCTGTGTCGCGAAAGCAATGTCAGCAAACCCGAATGGCAAGTTCTACCTGATCCTTCTGGGAACAGACTCTCTGGAAACACTATTCGGCATTGTACGGACTATGGTCGGGAATGATACCAACACAGATCAGCTACAGTTATCGTCTAGACTAACAACCGCCTCCCTCTGCTCTTCGCTACTTCAGTTGCATCCGGAATGGGATCAGGGTCCTCGCCGCCTGAAGTTACCGACTTTATGCTCAGGTGACGGGGTAGTGGCTCGTAAGTACGATCATATAAATCCCTCCTCGTGGAAGGGTGATGTATCCTTGAATCGTGTTGTCCTACTCACGTCATGGCAACTCGGGAAGCACAAGGCGGTAAAAGCACTTCAGCAGTGCCGGTTCACGCCTCTGTTCGAAAAAATGGAGTCATCTGGCGGCTTTGATATACTCTGCCCGTTCGGTCAAGATAAAGTCATGCTCATCGGTGGTATATGTGCCAGGGAACGAGAAGAGGATGTTGAAGAGCAAGACGAGATGGGCATCACACTCCAAGGGAGCCCAGTCGCTGTCACTGATCCCACCGAGATACAGCCTGGCTATGGAGCTCCGGAAAAGTCGGCAGTCGACCAGGATGAGGATGTGGAACCTGAACTCGAGGACTTGGTCTCGTCTGAAATGCCCACGGTTGTGAATCCTCAGGAGCCGGGCGATACTACTATGTGCGTGACATACAGCGCCTGGATTCCGATGGATGCTGGGGTCCCGGATCTAGCCAATCGACAGCACAAGGCGAGGATCTTACAGATGTACTCAAAACCAATGAGTATCCAGAGCTCAAAGGATCGCCTGCGGCGCATCAATGGCTTGTCTGCATATAATGAATCTACAGCCAGGACCCTTGTGTGCTCGTACGACGAGGGGCTGTCTCTTCTCGATATCCACAGCCCCGTCCTCACTCTTGTACGATGTAATGGCCGTGTATTTCTTGCAGCTGCCCTTGTCATCGACATTCGTATCAATAACGAAACCGTACAGACCGTACCGTGCTCTGATCTGCGTGAGCCAAGTGTCCGTGTCAGAGTGCAGATTATGCGCCTTGTGCAGCGGTCTCGCGCACAGCTGGAATCGGTCGACGCTGCACGCAATACATCCACGGAAGAATGAGAGTGGACGAGTGAATTCGAACAATTACCCGGAGTCTCGTTGTCGAGGGAGCTTGAGGGGTGCTGGGTTGAAGTTGTGAACCCGGAGCTCAAGCCTAGCACTCGGAAGACCCAGGATAGTGCACCGACATATATTTTTGATTCAGAGTCGCTGAAGGCGGCCTCCCTTCTCTTATATGAACGGCTGAAGCAGGAGATCGACGATCTCCCCAAATTACCCCTGACTTTGACATTTCCTTACCGTTCTTTTGATGGTGCGTGTTTTGTCATTTTCTCGCCATTCCTGGCCTCACGATCCTTTAGAGAAAGCTTGCTTCTTATGCGATGTGGATGTCGATTCACAGGATAGCTGCAATGAAGAACACCGCTGCCACCTCTGCCCATGGCTCGTTATCGATAAAGGACCCAAGCTCATTGAACATATTTCACTTCACCTTCTTTTCGATGCCCAAATCCTCCGCGCAGATTCGCCGTGCGGCTTGTGCCTTAACTTGGGGAATCTGTGCAGAATCCGGCTGTGCAAGGGTCCCGGTGGTAAGGATATCATTGACATGCAACACTCCCAATGTCGGAACCTCTACAAGGTGCAACTCACTAGTGCAGGAAAGTGCACGAAGACTTCACCATGTACAAATGTCCCAACAGTGTGCCCTGCTTGTCCGACTCCGTCGGATGCAATCTGGAAGTATAACTTCGATGCACACTTTGACACGGTTCATCCCAGGGTAGACAAAGAGTGCCATTGTGCGGCCTTCGCAATCTCAGATGCCGAAAGGGACTCAATGCGAGAGCGGTACAAGACCAAGCCAAGGAAACAACGTGCCAAAGCGAAGCGAGTTGTTGCGCTCCCTATTTCCGAAGCTCACAGTTCTCGCGTAGTGATGAGGTATTAATCTTTTCTATATTGTTCGGTGATTACTGTAGTGTTTAAATCGATTTGGCAGTCACGGGTCACGGAGGGCACTGACAGAGCCAAAAATTGACGCATGTCACGGGTCACAGAGACGACTGACGAAAGTGTTTTTTGGTGAAGATATTTGTAAAAAATTCAATTTTTTTCCGACATGTGCAGAGGCCTTTAAAGATGCTAGCAGAAGTACCATACTAGTGCAGCTAGTAGTTCACCATGCTGGAAGGTAAAGATTATCAGAGAAACACCCTGCTAGAACCGGATATTGACGGATATTTGGAGGCTGTCACGGGTCATGCACAGCTCTGACGAACTGACGAATCCGTCAAATGGGTCACGAGTCACAGGCCGTGCCGAATTGATCAAAACACTACAGTATGCTTACTTCGGCTATGCAGGGCTCCCGATACCCATAGTTTGGAGGAGACCGATCCTACTGTGGATGACTTCTTTGGCAGTTCCATGCCACTGTCGCCCTCTGTGACCTCCTGTGATATACCCGCCGCTTCGAATGCCGGACTCGACCAAGCTGTCATTGCAGGACCCCCATCCCAGGCCACCACTGCTACTGAGCAATCAACGACCGGACACGACGATGCTGAGGATTTTCGAGCGCCAGCACCGTCGTGCGTTGTTCCTGACTTAAGGAACAGGAAGCGGACTGCCGCTGATGCAGAGATCAATGAACCTGACATCGCGGCTTTGGTGAACGGTAAGTGTGATCCTTGTGTCATACAAGCGGCGCCAGGCTCATCTATTTACTTTATGAAGTCAAATATTCTCAACAGTGTGAGTCTGTAACTAGCGCGGGTCGTAATGCTGCACCTCCGGAGAGAGACGATGCAGACAGAGACGAGTTCTGCTGGTGCAGGGGTCCCGAGGAAGGCGACATGGTGAAGTGTGATGGACCGGACTGTAGCGGATGGGTCAGGCTAATTCTAATCTTCGCTGTTCTTTTGCTGACATATCCTCAGTTTCATTTCGAGTGTGTCGATTTGCTCGAAGAGCCCTCGGGCGCTTGGTTCTGCTCAGACACCTGTGAGTCGAAAGCCCGCTTGAACCTCAAGATCAGAGTCCCTTCTCTTGGCTCAAGAAAGAAGCAGAGGACAAACTGAACTATCCCGTATGGACGTAAGCAGCTTGCGGCTTCGTTACCCGTTGCCCGATTAATGCGACGTATATTGCTTAACTCTCTCTTATATACCACTTTGGATAGTCTTTTATAAAACACTTGCTTCTCATTAAAACTATTTTCCAAGTAATAACAGAGCCATAGACCACTGTCCAGAGTGCCGGGGCAGGTACAGGATATTTATCACACTATGGAGAAAAATATGTTTTGCGACATTTGCCTTTTTAGACCGTGGGACATTCCCACGGGGGGGGGGGGGGAGCCTAGAGACCCTTAACTGAGATTTCTGACGTCCGGTCTTTTATTTTATTTCTGTCCGCCCCTTGGACATTTCCCTGGTAATTTATTGAAAGTATCAACCTGTTACGAGTCCTGAGGAACGAAGGAGGAGTCTTTAGCGGCCTTGGGCCGAACAATGATGACTGTGGGAATAAGATGCCGAGCAATTGTGGGAATCAAAAGTGTAGTCTTGAATACATTTTTTTCGAAGTCCACTGGTAGTCGAGACTACAATTTTGGATTTGTAGTGCCACATTTCAGTAATCCGTCCAGTGCTTACCCTCCAGTTGCCATGACTACCTGTAATTTCAAATATATTATCTAGACCATATTAGACACCATCTCAAATATTTTGGTGATTTTAGAAGTGCTCCTGGCTGCACAGTGGGCATGTCTTTGGAACAGGCACTACAAATTGTCTACTTACTCATTGCTTACCGTGGGACCAGTCCAGCGGAGTTTCAACTACAAGACTTCCGCGCCGGTTGACATTTGAGGCTTCTGATTGGCTGTTGGCTTGCCATTAGAGCGCTCCTTAGTATTGACTACAAATGGTTGTAGTCGTTTTATTAAAGATTATGCTTGAAGCAACTATGATGCAATCAGACCGTAAAAGTTTGAAACTTTTACAGTCCAACTACGTCATAGCCCTGCTCAGCCACAATCTGCCTTCAGTCAGTGCTCTGAGACCGATAAAAATACCATAGAAATCACTAAAAATCAGAATATATTACTGAGACCAGAAGCAGTGTTATAAGATCTATTAATAGCACCATATAATGTGCGGTACATCATAGAATCACTAATGTAAGCCCAAAGGAAGTCCAATAAATGTCCTGAATTGCTCAGAAAATCAGGATGACTGGGAAGTACACAACAACCAATGATTCTAGCTTATATAAGCCCAAAAACAGTGTGGAGTGGCTTCTGACAGTCCCGTGAAGTTAAAAATTGCTTAAAATTGCACAACAAAATCAAGACAGCTGGCAGTAATTAGTTGGGCAGTGTATTCATAGTTATGTAAGCATTGAAGAATTGCAGAACAGGTTTTGACCACAAAAGTGAACTGGAAGATTAGTTAAATTGAACAGTGCTCCTCATGCATATAGATACTATACCAACTGCTTGTACACTACTGTGGAATGCACTGCATCTTTACCACTGTACAACATATATGAGTGAAGTGTGCCTAAATATCAATCTCAGAAAGTCTCAAGCTCAGGACTCGTATCATGCCATGCATAGCAGTGGCCCACTTCCACAAGTATGAACCCTACATATATGGTCAACTCTCTTGCGGAGGTGCTGCGTACTGCATTAAAGATGCGAGCTTTACTATGTTATACTGTATCTGCTTTGCACATTCTACAGCTTGATGTGTCCGACTGAGATCCTACTGAACGTCGCTCAGGTTGACAACTGATGACCAAGCACTGTATATTTGACGAGTCCCTCAAGAGAGAGCAGCCAGCAGGGCTCCAGTCCTACACCGTCAAGGAATTGCAACAAAATGACGACTGCAAATAACAGCCATGAATTTCCTCGCACTCTCATACCAGTGGATTACATTCCCATAGCGAAGACCGCCGCTCTTATGGATATCTCACGGTCAATCTCGCTATATACCCCTACAAATACGAATAAGCGGGTAATTGACTCCGCTCCTGGAATATATCGCATTACGCGGACACCCACTAGTCGATCCCGAACTTGCAGATCGTTCTCCAAGAAGCGTGGCTTCATGCATGGAACTCGGTACCATGCTTGCAACCCTGCATCGGACTACTTGTGGAAGTGGGCCACTGCTATGCATGGCATGATACGAGTCCTGAGCTTGAGACTTTCTGAGATAATTTAGGCACACTTCACTCAAATATGATGTACAGTCGTAAAGAGGCAGTGTGTTCCACAATAGTTTACAAGTAGTTGATATAGTATCTATATACACAGACAGATCTGCTATCTACATGAAGAACCAAAGTATAAGAGCACATACCTAGATACTGAGGTCAAAAAAGTTGATAGACATAGAAGAACATATACACATGAGAGCACATGCTTGTTTATGTACATTTGAGGATAAGATCTAAAAAATGAGATTGAAATTCTACCACTGAGTCTGTCACAGAGACTGCATATACAGTGCTAGGGAGGCTGATTTTCCCCGACATGTAAGTAGACTATATATATCCATATTCTCCAGATTACCTTCAAGGATACACTGCCACCCAGTTTGTGCACCATCATTGAAATATACATCTCTGCTTTTAGTAATGAATCTACATGTAAAGTGGAATTCACCAAAGTACACTATACCACGTAGGGTAAGCCTCTTTTTCTTATTGACTGTAAGTGTCAGAGACCTTGTAAGGGCAAGATTAGAGTGAGCTATACTGAAAGCAAAAAAACATGGGGTCTTTCTTAAGGCTGTTATGGTCTGCACATTCTGTCCACAGCACCGTACACCATGGTATACTCCAGAAGGAGCAAGGTATGAAGATAGCCAATGCTTGATAGTCAGTCTAGGAGTCTCATTTGTATGGATCTCTGCTTGTGCATAACAGTTAAAGAGCAGAGTCTCAATTGGCACATCTTTGCTTGAGCCACAGGTATGACAGTCAGAGGTCACTGTGCCAAGATCTTGCACTTTGAATAGTTCATTGCATAATTCTGCAACGCTGGTGCCCTCTCCTCTTCTAAGTGGAAATCTATGGCAATCCATTATATTTAGAGCCTTTCTTAAGTCATCTCTGCAGCTCTCCATAGTCCTGGAACCTTCCTGTATCTCTTCAAAACCATTTAATAGCAATGTCATAGAGTCATTGACCTGTAGTTCTCGTGACCATTTGACTGGATTTTCTCTCCAAACATTATAAATTATTGTTAGCAAAGCATCATATGCACAACTATAAGTTGAATGCCATATGAATCCCCTAGGTGCCATGTCATTGGTATATGCATTTGGTTCTAGAGCATGTTCTGATTGCTTGGCTTTGACATTTGGAGGTTCTACTAGAGAGACTGTCCTTATTGGTTTCTTTACATTCTCTACATTAGTCTGCTTATCATGCTTATATGGCCATATAGCATCTTCAGTTGGATCTACCAGTTTGAATGGATCTGACTGGGACCACTTTATTGCTGTATGTACTTTTTTTGGGCATTCATCTTTCTTCCATAACTGATAAGCAGTAACCAAAGTGTTTCTCCGGTGTCCTTCTATATGACTAGGAAGAGCATTATCAAAATGCAGCTCAGTAATATGATCCAAAGTTTCAAGCTCTCGGAACTCTTGTCGAAGATAACCTGATGCTTCTCCCATGATCTTATTAGGATCAAAACCTTGTATCATAATAGTCCCTTCTGCAGATGCACTTCTAGATAAACAGGTGTAGTAAGACTGATGATTTGAACAGTTATTCAGGTCTACAACATTATTAGGCCTAGTTCTGCCCTGTGAAGCATAATCAGTCATTGCAAAGTTAGGTAATACTAGGATCTGTTGTCTGGAAATCCGTTCCTCTGTATCATCTGGCATTTTGCATGTGATATCCACAGAATTTCTGGTAAGAGGGACGACATTTGGTGGAAGCCCATCAAGCTGTATATTACGTGGGGGATTAATTAGCTCAACAAACAGAGTGTCGAGAACAGCAACTCTGTCTTCTTGATGACTATGCCATGATACAATTTTAGCCTCAGCACCATTTGTGATACAGCACTCAGTTGCTTCATTCTTTTTGATAAGTACAGGCATACCTTTGCAGATTGATAATTTCCCAGGAACATGTTGAGTGGAATTAGGGGGCAAGCCCCAAAGAATTTCCTGTGTAGCTGATTCAATACTCTCAGAAGCATGTAGATGCCTAGACTTCTTCCTATTTTTCTGCTTATTGTGTTGTGTGGGCACCTTCCACTTATCCACAGAATAAAAGTCTACAAGCTGCTGCTGTGTATCATTTGCAAACTGCTGTGCACCAAGCAGATTGATTCTATCTCTATGAGCATTTCGTGCTGTAATGACAGACACATGCCTGAAATTGGGTTGAGCAAGTTTTGGTCTACTAGGGCCTATCCCAGCAATCCTAGTACAACACCTGTTCTGCATTTTTTCAATGTTTACATAATCATGAATTCACTGCCCAGCTAATTACTGCCAGTTGTCCTGGTTTCTTTTGCGCATTTTTAAGCAATTTTTTACATCACTGGACTGTCAGAAGCCACTCCACACCAGTTTTGGGCTTACATAAGCTAGAATCATTGGTTATTGTGTACTTCCCAGTCATCCTGATTTTTTGGGCAATTTAGAACATTTATTGGACTTCATTTGGGCTTACAGGAGCGATTCTATGATTTACCGCACAATATATGGTGCTCTTAATAGATCATATAACACCGCTTCTGCTCTCAGTAATATATTCTGATTTTTAGTGATTTTTACGGTATTTTTATCGGTCTCAGAGCACTGACTGAAGGCAGGTTGTGGCTGAGCAGGGCTATGACGTAGTTGGACTGTAAAAGTTTCAAACTTTTACGGTCTGATTGCGTCATAGTTGCCTCAAGTGTAATCTTCAATAACACGACTACAACAATTTGTAGTTAATACTAAGGAGCGCTCTAATGGCAAGCCAGCAGCCAATCAGAAGCCTCAAATGTCAACCGGCGCGGAAATCTTGTAGTTGAAACTCCGCGGGAATAATTCCACGGTAAGCAATGAGTAAGTGGACAATTTGTAGTGTCTGTTCCACAAACACGCCCACTGTGCACCCAGGAGGCCTCGTAAAATCACCAAAATATTTGAGATGGTGTGTAATATGGTCTAGATAATATATTTGAAATTTTAGACAGTCATGGCAACAGGAGGGCGAGCACTGGACAGATTACTGAAATGTGGCACTACAAATCCAAAATTGTAGTCTCGACTACTGGCGGACTTTGAAACAGATGTATTCAAGACTACACTTTTGATTCCCACAATCACTCGGCATCTTACTCCCACAGTCATCATTGTTCGGCCCAAGGCCGCTAAAGACTCCTCCTTCGTTCCTCAGGACTCGTAATACTCTTCTAACCTAAAAGTGTATCGGGGAGGGTGACTCTGTCACGGTATGTGCCCGATAGAGTTATCCTCGAGCCATTGTTAAAAGGATTGAGATGGACTGTACAGCTTGACAGCGTCCTGGACGCGGACCCTTGACCCTTGCGTCAGCGAGCATGGACATCTGCACCATACATCCAACCTACATCGAATGATTGAGGAACAGCTTGTGAGAGCAGAGCTTTCCTGCATGCGCGAAAGGTCCTGTGATCAAATTTAATTCGCCAACCAAACAAGAATCGATTAGGTCACCAGCCATGGTACGTCGTCCATTGCACATATCTTTCCCCTCACTCACTGCGGATTCAATGAAGACGAGTTTGGGATTAAGGAGAAGCTGTCCTCAACGTCGAGAGGATCGCGTCGCGGCAGATCCAGTCTCGGGAAAGCGTGCCTATCCACCTGTATGTACCGAACGCGTATGTGATGCATCCTCACCTTGCAAGCTCGGCGATAGGACTCCTATCGCCGGAGATCATGTCCAGGTAGGACCGTGCTAAACGTTATCCGAGGTGTTCCCCTCTGATTTGTTTTGCAGGATATATTATGATGTCCCCTAAACCTGGTAACGATTTCAAGTCTGTCTACTTGAACATGGGACTTGATGTTCACACTCACGGCAAATGGTAGAGACTTACATTATTGCATATAAAGTGAGAGACAAGTTTTGCCCACCGAGCGCCCGTCGTGATGTTCCTTTTCAAGCCTGATACGAGGGCGTCCATGTCCAGAACCAGAGTCAGACCATATTGCGGACGACATGATTAAACGAAAACTCACATATCGATTGTGAAGCTCGGAGGCACGTCCGGTATTTCAGACGTATCTCAAGCCAAGTCCACTTGCCCCCTCGGGAGCATGACTTCATCGAGTACCTCTCAAGATTCTTCAGGCCTGAAGATGAGAGAGATACAGAGGCGCCAGAGGTGATCACTGCAGAGACCAATTTTTCATCGGCGCTAATTCGCCCGAATCTCTCTAGGTAGCGTACCACCGCCGTCCACCTATATGCCTTCGCGGCTCGGTCATAACACCCGGTGAAGATCTCTTCCGGCGGAGGATATTCCCAGTTTCGCGATGCCTTGTGAACCTGATATTTGATAGCGAGAGCGCTCGCCACAAAGTGCGGCGAAGGCGTGACGCGACGTGCACTGTGACAGTGTGGCTTGTGGCTTGTCACACGATAAAGGCGCGCCACGACCAGATTGTGGCTCCCTCTCAGTTCCCCCACTACCACATCGTTGAAAGTTCGTCACTTTACGGACTCACGTCTTTCCACTGTCTCAACTCCATAACATCAGTATGTTCCCTATCTCCCATACATCAAGATCACGTCCCTCGAGGACCAGCAATGTCGGCAAGCTTCCTTGTGCGGGAACAACCGTCATGACTGACGTTTATACGAGTCCGTGAGTGCCTCTTTTCTGCTAATATATGGGCTGATTGTTGACAATCCCTCAGGCAGAAACCGCCGGTCCCGATTGCGAGGACCAAGTTACAGTTCGTCTATTGATCTTTCTTGCTTGTGGCTTGACTGACAGATGTGGCTCGCAGACCATCCAAGTCTGCCGATTCTAAAGCTGAAGCCTCAAGGAACGCCAGCTTCTCTCCTGCCTACTCGCTCCTCGGTCCATGCAACAGACCGCATCAGAGTTCTTCCTCTCGCCCATCTTACCCGCCGGCCACCGAGGGTGGGCACTCGTCTGGATTAGGATATCAGAGTGGTCAACAGAATGAAGTGTCCCAGCAAGTGCATTCCACATCTATTCGCCACAGTCTTAGTCAATTCCTTGGTAGACCGGAGGACCTCGAGAACATACCTCCCACTGTTCGCGGTCGGTCACACTCGACGGGCCAACGTCGAGCGCTGCCACCAACCGGACCATTTTTATTGCTCCCTCCTCCTAGTCAGGTGGCTGCTTTCGACAAGGTTCTCGGCAAGCGGAAAGTGGCTCAGGAGAACGCTCCGCCGTCGACATTAGAAGAAGCTTATCGGGTGTCGTCTAATACCAAAAGAAGGCGGCACATTGCCACCACTGCCCGATACTCCCAAGACCGTCAGGAAACCTTTCTGTACGAGAGCTGTGGACCAGTGTCTGTTACTGGAGATCCTCCGCTCAGCTTACGGCTTGAAACCCAATCTACAACACTACCGCTACTTGCGGGCTCCGGCAGCTCAGATCTCTTAACCGTTCAATGTCACGAAGAAAGTGCCCCATACTCTCGCCTCGAGAACGATACAGACGGAGCGGCGAATCTGGACTTGTGGCAGGAGTTTGAGTCTAGCACACTACCACTGCATTCGGACTCCACCTTAGAGCTCGTCACATCCCCATGCCATGCAGGGGATGGTCGTCGCACTCCGCTCGAAATCACTGGCCATGGGGCAATTTCCCCGGATCCTTCTTCAATCCCATCTTGGGCAGACTCCGCCACGCTACTGCAGACCTACGACTCGGGTTCAGAGTCGGACTCTCTGTTGCACCAGCTCGTCGCCTCCTTGCACGAGTCTGAGCTGGGACCGGACCTATTGGCGGAGGCGGCACTCTTGGATGGCATCTCAGCACAAGAGCTGTGCTATGTGCCTCCGAGCTATTCTGCTGGAGTAGCCTTGCCAGACGTTTTGGCCCCAGCAGGTGACCAAGGCTTGTTCGGAAGGGACTTGAGCACTCAAGCTCCTGTCATTCCTCCCAAGCACGTTGAGGCTGCCTCCGGCATCACACTCTTGGATGCCTCGATCTCTTCCTATGATCTTTACGGCATCGCATTTCCGAGGAAGCACCAGGTCACCGACCAGGAGGCGACGGATTCTTCAACTATGCCTGAACTTCCGCAGCCCACACCTCTCGCTCCGGTTGAGTGTTCTGCGACTGTGAACCTCGTCGAAGAAACTCCAGCTCTGATGAATGTGCAACCACAGGTTTTGTCGGATTACGAGCTTGATATCGGACTGGAAATATTCAGCTCCTGTCTGGGCGAAAATCTTCCCGAGTTCGAATTCTCGGAAGATCTCGTAGAGGCTTCGAGAGCCTCTTCCTCGCGCGAGACATTCAACGGTTCTCTGTCACTGATGACGGAGTACCATTCAACCGATGCTTTGGAAGGGACTCCCGTGACTGCGGCCACTCCGCTAGATGGCAACGACGAGGCCCTAGCCGTCAGGCGATTTCTTCAGTTCTCAGGTGATCCAGAGCGCCAGTTCGCATGCATTTATTCTGAGTGCAAGGAAACGTTTCGTTTATGCAACATGATGGCCCACTTGACTTCTCATGGCGGGCTCACCAGGGGCGACGGGGAGACAGTGAAATGTCCTGCGGTAGCGTGCACATCTCGACCCATGAAGCGTGACAGCATTCAAAAGCACATTATGGACATACATTTGAAGGCACGTCAAATCCGGTGTCCGATGTCGGGCTGCAAGTGGAACGCGAGCACGGACTACTACGGGAGGAACCGTCATATTATCAATGTCCATTCGAAGAAGGCACCGGAGGAAAAGGCATAGGAAGATAATATACAGAATCTATCCCATAGTTTGCATACGCGTTGTGCTAGTGTAAGATGCCACTGTGACAGTCGTACGCATGTATTCCTGTTTTTTACTGTTTCTCTAGATCTCTCTTCGTGTATAGCTTACATATCAATACTGTTCCCGTTCCCTCAAGCTTACGAGCTACTGCCTTCCCTCTGTCATAACGGCAATTCTATGCGACACAGGGCTGCGTGTATCTATAAAGTCGCCAACGAAGAATGACTACGTGATCACTAGTCATAATATTGTCTATGGAAGACTCTTGTGTTAGATATATAGTCTCTATTATCAGAGTAGAGTATGCGACGCGGCTTCCGAGGATACATTGCCGGAAATTACTGCCATAGAAATCGTTCTGCAAGGGAATAGAAAAGCGGTAGGTTCGCCCTCAGACTTCATCATTTCCCGCAGCGACTGACTGCGTGACATGGAGTAACAGTGGCGAAGTTCCCTAATAATTTCAGGTTTGAGCCGCTCGTCTCGTAAAACCACAGTACGCCCTTTAGTTAAAGCATTCATGTGCACATAGGAATATTGACTTTAGCTTGAACATGGATAGTACCATGCTCGACTTCCTGTAAGTCTATAAGTAATGCCCGGGTCATATGCGTGCCACAATCGTGCACGTGATTATTGACCCAATATGGTCTGGACATATCCCCTTTCACTATGTCTTTCACACCACTTCACAATTGCTTCTCTCGTACTTTTCTCTCTTTCCGAGACTGATGATACATACGTCACTTTCCCAGTCTTCTCTCATATATAAGGCGGGAGGCCCTTTGCTCTCAGGGCGATTGCCTTCCCCCCCTCCACTTATTTGGCGCAAGTCGAACGTTGAACGGTTCGCGCTCGCCACGGACTTGACATCCGACTGCCTCCGAACTCTCATGATAACATCTCATGAGAGGGCTTGGAACTAACTCACTCACCCTGCTAGATTGGATAACATTTACTTAGTAAGTGTCATTTGCGTCTTCGCATTCCTGTGAGATTGTCAAGATAAATAACATCCTCTACTACACCTTGCTAAAAAAAAAAGGCTTCGAGCCCCGAGACAGTAAATCTGAGCTTTCGTCGTTGGACTTCGAGGTCATGTGTTGTGAATTCATTCCGTTTTTTTGGTTTCTTTTGCCTTTTGCTCTCAGAGAGAGACTCTTCCAAGAGTCCAGCGACTGACACAAAAATCGTAGGAGACTTCGGCGCTGCTTACAGTCGACCATTAGCGGAAGGGTAAGTGTCCAAGTGGGCGCCTAATTCGCTCAAGTACTTACGCATACGACCGGGCGTGCTGTGTTTGGCTGTCGTGGCACCGGCGTGCACAGGCGCTGCAGCGAGCACACTTCGACTGTACGCGATCCAGCGCAGTCTACTCTCCTTTTTTCTATCTATACGGCACGATGCTCAGCAATCCGACGACATGGCTAAATGTCACACCCATCGAAACGCTCGTCACGACAGCATGCAACCCCTCCCTGCCAGAACCAAACTACGCACTCCATCTCGAGGTCGCAGACTACATTAACAAAAAGAAGGCGAACACGTATGTGCGCCCTCGTTCTCCCCTATGTGCGCTTGCGTGACCCTCACCCAAGTCCCCGCGAAGCCGCCATGCTCGTCGCCCGCCTCGCGAACCACCGCAATCCTCACATCGGCATGCTTGCACTCGCGCTCCTCGAGACGCTCGTGCAGTCGTGTGGCTACCCATTCCACCTTCAGATTGGGACGAAGGAGTTTCTGAACGAGCTGGTTAGGAGGTTTCCTGAACGTCCGCCGCCTTTCCCTGGCCCTGTCATGCAGCGCATCCTCGACCTGATCCACAGCTGGAAGGAAGGCATCTGCGCGACATCGCGGTGGAAGGAAGATTTGGGGAATATTAGAGACATGCACCGTCTTCTCACATTCAAAGGCTATCGCTTCCGCGAGATGCCCCGGGCGAGCCAGAATCTTGCATCCGCGTCGGTACGTTCACTATCCCGTAGCTGCAGACTGAGAACTAAACGTTCTGTAGAATATCAAATCTGCGGACGAACTGGAGGCGGAAGACAGAGAAGCGCAGGAAGCGAAGCTGCAGGAACTCATCCGCCGTGGGACACCTCGCGACCTTGCAGCCGCGCAGGAGCTGATGAAGTCGCTCGCCGGTGCCAATCCAGAAGCGAAACCAGATTACCGCTCGCAGGCGCTGAATGAGCTGAACAAGCTGGAGCAGAAGGTTATATTGATGAACGAGATGCTGGACAATGTGGATAGGGAACGGGGAGAGAAGTTCGTGTCGGGGGATGTGTACGATGTGCGTCATGTTACTTTCTATGCTCAGCTTCGATGTTGACGGCCATGGTCGTTCCAGCAAGTCGCACAGATCCTTGTCAACGCACGTCCAAGAATACAGAAATGGATATCAGACGCCGAGACAGAAGACCCAGAGTCCCTGGGTACGTCCCATTTCCATCTCTTTCCTTTCTGCTTCTTACCCTTCCCTAGACACGTACCTGCAAATAAATGACCAAATCAACACGGTCATCAACCGCTACGAAGCCTACAAGAAGGGCGACTACAGCATCTCCGCCGTCCCAGCGGAGCTTGCTGGGCCTTCTCAGTCAACTAGCACATCCCTCATTGACTTTGATGAGCCATCACCTGCTCATACATCGGGGCCTTCTAACCCCGTTGACGAGCTAGCGGAGTTATTCGGTCCCTCCTCGTCCTCGACATCCGCTCCACCTCAGCAGGCTGGGCTAAACCCGAACATGTTCTCTACATCAAGTCAGCCCCCGCAAGGCGGCTTCGCCGCGCCTCAGCAGTTTGGCTCGATTATGCTCCCTGGAACGCCGCAGATGCCGCCGCAGACGACAGGGATGGGGATGCAGAGGGTCAGCTCGCCGAACTACTTCGGTGGCTCTGGGAACGGGATGGGGACGGGCGTGCAGACGCTTGGGAATGGGATGGGGATGGGGGCCGGGATGTCACCGCGGCCGCAGCAGGCTCAGCAGCCTGCGCAAATCAATGGGAGTACGGGTTCGACGACGCAGCCGCAACAGCAGGGGAAGGATCCATTCGCGGATTTGGCGGGGTTGTTCTGATCGTGGTGTCGTTGTATTCTACTGAGCGGAGTTTTGTTATGTTATTGATTGATTCTCTTCCGGTTCACGGTACTTTGGACTGTATTGGCAAGCCGGCGACCTCGGGTTAGGAGTGTGCGAGCTTCTAGTTTTGTACTTGCACTGGTCAACTGTTGCATTCAAATTTTTATCCCGTAGCTATTTACAGTGGTAGACTACATCTATACAGGATACTTCCACACATTGCTGGGAAAAGAAGGACTAAAGAACGTAAATGGTACATGCGTGGCGACAATCCAAAGGAACTGCATATCTTAACCATAGAGAGAACAGAACGTCGTGCATAGAGAAAGAAATTCGTGCATATGATCCGATTCTGGGAACGTACTCGTTCAAGCTTCAAGCTGCTGTGTCCATGGGAGCCGCATCGTCGTGGTTCGTGTCGCCAGGCTGCTGCTGAGGCGGCGGCGGCGGCGGGGTTGGCGCAGGCGGAGCTTGAGCCTGGGGGACCTGCGCTTGCTGGGCTTGCAGTTGAGCGTACTGTTGCTGCTGGTGGGCTCGCGCGAGCGCCTCCAACACGGCTTGCACCCTGGCGATCTCGCCTTGCGAGAACTGTACCGGTGTGGCTTGATGCGGGTGCGGTACTTCAGTCCGTTGGCCCTCCTCCGGTGCGGCCTGCTCTGTCGCAACCTCCATTCCCACAGCCTGAGCTTGAGGAACCTCCGCCTCGTGTGAGTGATCCTGTACGGCCTCCTCCGATTCTGCTTGGACCTGGATGGCACCCTCCTGCTCGCCCTGCTCCTCCGCAGCGCCTTCCTCCTCCGTGACGCTAGCCTCTTGTGCAGCCTCCATGGACGGACCATCATCCGGCTCATCCTCCGCGTCGTCGTCGAGCGGGAAATCGCCATGGATCATGTTCGGATGCTGACTCGCGCAGTGCCGCTTCAGCGCGTCTTTTCTGGCCAGACTCTTCCCGCAGAACCGGCACGTAAAATTGAGGTGGAGGTGCACATGGCTGATGTGGCGCGCGAGGTTCTCGAGCTTCGCGTACTGCGCGCAGTCAGGCCAGGGGCACTTGATGTGCTCGCCCACCAGGCCTCTGCCTTTGAGCACGAGGATGTGGTTCACAATGTGCTTCTTGGACTCGTTTTGCCGGCGCAGGTTCAGCGTCTGGTTGCAGAGCTGGTAGGTGCCCTCGGCGAGGCGCCGCCGCATGTCCAGCGGGTGGTCTTCGTGGAAGGGCAGCGGCCAGATGCAGGTCGCTTCGTGCGTGTTGAGGTTCATGACGGAGGTGGACGAGCCTTCTTGGGCGGCATCGGCGTTGCTGGGACCTTCGCCGGGGTCGGAGGGCCGAGCACGCTTGGGGGCGGGCTCCTCCCTGTCGGGCTTGCGGGTGCTCCTCCTGGGGCGCTTTTTGCGGCGGGCACGAGGCGGGAGGTTTGCGGAGGGGTCGGACATTGCCACATCGCCGTCCTCGGAGGGGCTCGCGGTCCGCGGAGATGCTGCACCCGAGCCAGCGGGAGAGGCGGAAGCAGAGGCGTTCCTCGCTGGGCGCTCGCCGTACATGATGACAGCCATGTCATCGGCAGGGGTGGGCTCGGCGACTGAAGGTTCAAGGTTCAGAGCAGCAGGACCAGCAGGAGCAGGAGCGGCGGCAGAGGCAGAAGCAGAAGCAGGAGCGCGAGCGAGAGCCGGACGCGATGGCTGAGCACGAACCACAGATGAAGCAGTCGCAGCAGCGCGACCTCCACGAGCCCGACCCTTCTTTCCTCCCCTCCTGGCAGGAGCACGACGACGTACCGACGGTCCACCACGTCCGTTTCCACCATCGTCATCATCTTCTTCCAACTGATCCACATCCTCGCTAATCTCGCTCTCTCCCTCTGTGTTGTAGTACGGTGATTTGGGACTCGCAGGCTCGGCACTGATAGGCGGTTCATCATGTTCCTCGTTAGATTCGTCATCAAGCGGCATAGGGCTGGAGGCCCGATCCGGAGAGATGGAGTCGCGATGATCGGCAATAGACTGCAGTCTGGGAGTGGGAAGAGATGGCGCATCTTGTGGCATGAAGGAACGTCCATTAGGCCACGCAGAAGGGCGGTAGTACTGACGATTTGGAGGCACCTGAGGTGGCAGATGCTGATACTGCGGGTACGGCTGCAGCTGTGGCTGAGGACGGGGAGGCGGAGGCGGAGGTGGAGCTGGTTGTATGCGAGGCAGATGGTATGGTGGTGGTGGTTGCCGGTGATGCGGCGGATGGGGTGCACGGGGCTGGGACGAGGGCCGAATATTCTCGATGTCATCGTGAAAGTAGGGTGGGACAGGTGGCGGAATCCTTTGTGGTATAGGGCGGGCAGAGGAAACAGAAGGATATGGATAGTACGGCACCTGCTGGGGCTGGGGACGCGGGTCCAAGCGCGCGTCTGCGAGTCGATTTCCACGATTCGGTTGAGACTGCAGCGGGTGCGCCGATGCGGACTCGCGTTCTTTCCTCTGTGATTGATATCGATCGCGCAGGGCCTCTGGATGGTATGTGGGTGCGCGCGCTTGCATATATTCGTTCACCATACGAGCAATGCTTCCGACGAGCGGGTGCGGCACTAGGACAACGTCGAATACGGTGGGATCGTAAAGTAGTGCAGGTGTCTCAACACGAGGCACAGTTGGAAGTTGTCCGGATTGTTGCTGGCTGAAGGAGAGCTCCCAGTTCGTCTGTATGGTGTTGTGCCAAGCGACGTTTGCTGGAACAGGATGTCCCGGAGGAGCAGACGTTGCTATCTGTCGCCTAGCGCGTTCGCGGTCGTAGTCGGGTTCACGACCTCTGTCTCGTTCCCTGTCGTGTTCATGACCTCTGTCTCGTTCCCTGTCGTGTGCTCTGTCGCGTTCCCTGTCACGTTCCCTAGTACGCTCCTTGTCGCGCTCCCTGTCGTGGCCTCTTTCGCGATCGTTGCGCCCTCCGTCGCGGCCATTGCGCTCCCTGTCGTGGTCGTTGCGCCTATCGTGGTTGTCGGGCCTGTCCCGGTCGTTAGGTCGCCCCATACGCGTCTAAAACACAGGTGAGTCCCAGTCATTGAGTACGGCGGCGACGATACGTACGTCGTCGACGGAGATGGAGACGGAAAAGCCACAGCGAGTGGGGGAAAACTGCGTGCAGCATGCTTTGCCTCTTTATAGATGTGGCTTCCTGTGGCTTCTCGCGGTGTGGCATGGATGTGGCACGGCGCTGCTGCCACATATGGGAATATTTTGCCTCGGCGGTGGTCTCCGGTGGTCTCCGATTTACCCGGGGTATCCCATCATTTCTACCCGGTCTGGCCCGCGTCATCTAATTTTCCAAACCGGTGTGGCCGGTGGCGGCAGCCACGTTGTGATTGCTGTGGCTCAACCATCCTAAAACGTGGAACAATAAGCCCGCAAACGTTCTTTCCTATAGCCGAAGGCTGTCTGCAGTGTACTGCTTGTTGCCTAAATTGCAGAGACTATTTGAGAAAATTTACTCTACTCTTACGTCCGTTATAGATAGCCGACATGCTCCTGCCACAATGAGAAGAAAGGGATGCGCTAATCCAATTGCGTGGCACGCCTCTGCCTAACAACGAACAGGGACGTGTACTTCGTCCGGATGAAAGATCTTGAGCGGGTACGTCCATATTCGCAATTTTCTCAGCAGCGATGATTCTCAGCCACCCTGAACTTGCCGGCGTCACATGCCCTCTTTAGTAATCCTGTGGCATGAATCGTAACCGACGCCTGTCTCAGACGCTCGCTCTAGGCACCTCCAAGCATTACATGACTGCTATTGCAATGGGCAAGCTCATGCCACAGGTGCTTGCAGAAGGCCTCAACTCGCCCATCGGCCGAGGAACTAATCTTCAGGGTATCTCATATGTATGTTGAGCTTTACTTTCAAGCAAGCGCATTGGGATATGCATCTCGCAAGCGACCATCGGCCACGCCGCGTCTGGCAGTTGCCTTGTGGCACTCTGGTAATGCTTCCAGTTGCCTTACGCGACTGCTTCCAGTAGCCTACCCATTGTTCGCCATCATGCTCCATCTTCCCATAATCGGACCGCACAATCCGGGACGTTGGTGAGTAGCGTCATGCCGTTTGATATCTCCTTCCGCGCTTATCCGCTGCATCTCCTTTGTGGCAGATTCGTGTACCACAGCTCTGCTCGTCGATAACGCAGGGAATACCGCCATTACCTGCTCGTTTGTCGGCAGAGTCAGTGAGAAGAGGTGGATATGATTCCGCTAATATTACCTACGGCGTGGAAAACTAAAGCTGACGAGGCTAATCTGCGGGCCCCTACCTCCCTTTGTCCATCGCTTCTTTCAGATCGGACGAGCTCTGGAGAATTTGTCCCCTTGTCAATCGCGCACGGTCGACGTAACTAGGAAGTGTCCCTTTGTCTCTACTGACCCATTGGAAGCTCACTTCCATTTAACTGGTACCTCACTCTAATGTTTCAAGAAAATGCCACATCAACCTGTGACCCGGAGACCACGGATTGCAATGCACGGTCACTGATGATAACGCCATGCTCTGGTACGTCCATATCATCAGTGATGTCGCCATTGTCCTTGGACAGGGGTAGCCTTGAGGCTTCTTACTACGTCGACCTAATTTGATTTTGCCTCGTTTTCGACCATTGTTCTTGTCGAGATTGTTCTCGCATTTTCAGGTGGTGTCCGATCACCTGTGGCATAACGCTGACGTCGCTCTTGAAAGTGCGCCTTAACGAGAAACCCTCGCTTTCAAACACTTTCAAACAGGACGAACATGTTCATCGCCTTTATCTGGTTCTGTGGCTCGATGTCCATAATCTCGCCGGCACACCTCAGTGTCTGCCACCTTCATTCAGCGCACGAGACTCAAGTCTCACGTGACCTCTCGGTGGAAGGACTAGTGTCAAGCTCGCATACTCAAGAGTTCCGCGACCATTCACTGTCCTCGATCACTTCGAAGGAGCCGTAGTGCTCTATTCCTATAGCGGACACTTTCATCACTTTCATTCATGTCCCATATCCCTGTTATTCATCTGTAGCAACCTCCGGGCCGCTTAGTGTCTTGTACTAACAGGACATCGGTTGACGTCCTTCCTATTCCCTATGGTCAATAAAATGCTGACCTTCCTGTCTGGACCTGCTACGAGAGAAGTTGCGCCGCCACACAAGAGCCTATGAGTGACGCAGAAGCTGGCAAAGATGATGTTCTGGCAAGATTGCGCGGAGCCTGTGTGGTTTTTATTGCGTACACGACAAGTAGCAGAAGTGTGTACACCTAGATAGTCCGCTAGTCAGACGTCCAGGGGCCATAGAGAGTCGCGCCAGTCTCCTCCGCGACTTCGACGAAGAATGCGGCCTTGTGGCATCCACCATCCGCGCTGAACGAGCAAGTGACCGAAGCCTACATGAGACATCACCGTCAGCAATAATCTACGTGAAAACGACTCATATTACACTCGCCTGTGTATCCCTGTTCTGCAGCGTGATGTTACCAGCGCGGCAATTTGTGCCCGTGAACACAAGGGACGTGTTGGCGGGCTTGTAGTTCTGGCTACGATATATCCACTCATCAGCCTCTTCAACTCTACAAGGCATCAGGAAGACACTGTTACTCACCAAGCAGACTTCCACTCAGCGCAGAACGCGGTCGCGTTGCCGCCAGGGTAGTTCACTACCTCGAGCTTGTCATCCTGCACGCATGTCTGGGCGAAAGCAGTGGTCACAACGGCGAGAGTGGTGATGGCAGCAGTGAACTTCATTGCGCGCTCGTGGACTGGTAGGAAGTGAGGTTGGGTGGCCTGATGACAGGTAATGGTGAAACTGTAGGTCGCTCTTATAGGTTCCTTGCCCCTACAACTCCCGAGTGGCGTTACGATCTGAGGCCCCCATGCTCGAGGCATCAAAAAGCTAAAGTGTCTAAGCTGTTGAGACTGATCCAGGTCGTGCTGGAGATAGCGGCCGTCGGGCGACTTTGCTTATAGCTACAATCATTGTCAACAAGTCCCGGGACGTCAAGGCCATCAAAACTTAGCCTTAAGGGACCGGAGTAGGTTCCTGAGGCTCCCTAGCAGATGCATGAGCATAGCAGTAACTGAGACGCCTGCAGAGTTTGATGCGGCTGTGCGATGGATTCAACTTACCCCTGCGGCTTCCACAGTCGCGTGCTTAAGCTGCACCATTGGCGACATACTTACTTCTGAGGATTCGGGTGGCCATTTGGTGCGTCGGGAAGAGCTCAAAGGGAGGTCGATGTAGAGAAGGCCCGCTCTCCACAAGCTAGTCTTCGTGAATTCATCCAAGCCCTAACGAACGCTGGAAATGCAGGAATCCGAGAGCAGAGAATGAGAGGATATTCGTGGGAATGTGGACTTGTTACAGAAATGTTATTCACCGCCTCCAACCCTTCTCGTGCCCGCCCTCCATCATGGGCTCTACAAATCCGCGAAAAATCCATGGTTGTTCCTCTCTAATCCCTTCACTTGTCGAGCATAAACCTTCTCCTTGGGTACCACTCAAATCTTGTGACCATCGCATCCCATACCCCTCCGGCACCCTCACCTCATATGCCAGAACTTGATGCGGCAACCAATGCAAATTCCGCCAACTCGCTTTGTTCATAACCCTCCAGAATAACTCTAGTGCCCTGTCATTGAGCAGCGCAACCGGTCCTTTCGGTGTGCCCCACCATCCATGGTCAGTGTCCTTGGTCTCATCCGCCTGTGAGCGGTGGAAGTGCTTCGTCCAGGCACGCGCTCCTGCACTCAATCCTGCTTTGTTTGGCGATATGAAGCCTTGGAGGCATTGGTTCATCGTTGGCGGCGTGCAGCCCAGCGCAGAGCCAACAGTGTATGCCAGGCCATGTTGGAGGTGAATGACGAGTGGGTTGGAGGGATCGCTGGAGGAGAGGCTTGCGCGTTCCTCTGCAGCAGATGGGAGCTCGGCCATGCCTTGGCAGTAAGGCGTTGGATAAGTCATGATGCGTGGTTTTATCGAGAACGAGCGAGGTAATAGTGAGACAAGGCACAGAACTCGTCTCAGGAATAACAGAGTCCGAGTCATAAAGAGAATAGCATTGATCTCCCGCAATACATGGCAAAGTCATATAATCTGCGGTACACCATCAAAGGACACATTTCTCCCGGACGGAATAACAGCATATTCGGGGAATTGCAAGTGGTATTAAGCGCTAAGCAGCGACGCGACAGAGATTAATAGAGCATGGTTGCAACAGAGGTGCAAAAAGTGTGACATACTCTGAAATACATCAGTCAGGGAAGTGCAGACCAGACCAGACCAGACGAGCTCTGCTTGCAACCGGAATACTGGGGATTAATGAAGCAGCTGACTCCACACAACTTAGTGTACCTGGATGATATATGTATATATGGAACTTACGTTCTGGGCACTCTGGAGGAATAGCTCACTTACAGCGGGTCTAGGGACCTTAATGTGCAAGGCGTTGTCCAGAGTAGTACTTAGACATCGGATACGTAGTAAGCACCGCGATTCACGAGTCTTGACAGTATAGACCATACAGCAGAGTGGGGAAAGACAGAGGTCCACTCTGGTCCATTTAGCAGTATCGTTCGCGATAAGACGCGAGACAGTCTAGCTCCGCTGGGACTTCTCTTAAAGTAGAGTCAACAAGCCAGTGATTCAAGGAGGTCCGTCAGTGTGCATTAGGTGCGAACCTGAGCATAAGACAAGTTTTCATGCCATACGGCGGCCGTGGAATATTTACGAGCGGTTGTGCCGTGATCGGAGCCTTGATACTGGGGCTTGCACCAGTGCTGTTATAGGCAGCCACTGCTATCACCACGCTGAGCAGCAAGATGAATACGCGAGGATATAGAGAACAAAGCCCAAGGAGATGCATCATGCATAAGAGAAGCTAGAGACGTCGCGCTCTATCGCGCTTTGCGCGTCTAAGTCCATATTCCCACGCAGATTGTAATATCTTCCTTGGGCGCTTATTTCGAACATCCGACTGTAATCCTCCCCGACTCCTCTGTGCGAGATCGGTAGACGCGTCTATTTGGCATCTAACATCTTCTGACGACCCACCGTATTGCATATTGCTGCAATGAATGGGTGGACTTCAAAAATGTCTGCGAGATACACGCACGCACGCGCCATCCTCGGTCCTGAAATGTCCGAGCGACTACCCGAGACTAAAGTATTGCTCGTAGGGGCTGGAGGGATAGGTTGCGAGCTACGTACGTATTATATTATTAGGATGTCTAGCTTGAAGAACCCTGACGATGCCTTGATGCAGTAAAGAACCTCGTACTGGCGGGTTTTGGCCAAATAACGCTGCTCGATCTCGACACCATAGACTTGTCAAACCTGAACCGCCAGTTTTTATTCAGGAAGAAGGATGTTAAGAAGAGTAAAGCCATGGTGTGTCATTCCCTTCTCCAACTCCTTCATTATGGCCTCACGACCGTGCAGACAGCCGCGCAGACCGCAGGCCCGTTCAACCCTAATGTACACTTACACCCCATTCATGGTAATATCAAGGACCCTCAATTCGACATGGAGTGGTTTAGAGGATTTGATATCGTTCTCAACGCCCTTGACAACCTCGGTAAGTCTCTATATTCCAGGCAGAGCGCACTTGCTGACGTGCCCACATTAGACGCCCGAAGACACGTAAACAAAATGTGCATGGCCACCCAGGTGCCTCTAGTTGAGTCAGGAACGGCTGGGTACCTGGGCCAGGTGCAGCCGCTACTAAAGGTTGGATAGAAGTTCGACCATGCCATGGCGCGTCTTATCTCTCCTATTCCAGGATCGAACGGAGTGTTTCGACTGTATATCGAAACCTACACCCAAGACATTCCCGGTTTGCACGATCCGCTCGACACCCTCCCAACCGATCCACTGCATCGTCTGGGCTAAGAGCTATCTTCTAGGGTAAGGACATCGCTTCGCCATGGGGACGAATACTGCATGGTATGGAACAGGCAGCTTTTCGGCGAGGACGAGGACGCCGGCGGAGAGCTGGATGAAGCAGAGAAACAGGGCGAGAACGGTAGGTGTCGACATCCTCCCTTGTGATGAAATGTTATCTTATTGATGTTCGTAGCACAGGAGATCGCGACACTCCGGAAAGAGGCGCAAGCTTTCAAAGCCGTTCGTTCAGCCTTGCGATCGAAGGATAAGTCTAGCAACGCCGCAAAGATGGCATTCGAGAAGGCAAGTTCTTTTCTACACACTCCCACGACCAGCGTATCTAACAACATGATTTACAGGTCTTCAACTCAGACATCCGCAACCTCCTATCCATGTCGGATATGTGGCGCTCTCGCGCACCGCCCGTGCCGCTGGATTTTGACGCGGTAAAGAAGGGGACGTTCGTGCTACGGGGTATCTCGGCTACTGGTCCCGCAACGAATGGTTCGGCAAAAGGTAACAGCAACGGACATGCGGCGACGAACGGGCAAAGCGGTGCGTCCGGCTCAGGATTGAAGGATCAGCGCGCGTTGTCTTTGCAGGAAAATCTGGCGCTGTTCGTTTCAAGGTACGAGCTGCCCTGGTCTATCTACTGGTGGTGGTAGTGGCTGATCGTGATGTTGGGTAGTACGGAGCGCCTGGCTGCAAGGCTGCGCGCCGGGGAGGAGACGATATTATTTGACAAGGATGACGATGACACGCTTGATTTCGTCACCGCCGCTGCGAATTTGCGTTCCGCCGCGTATGGGATTGCGGGGAAGAGCCGATGGGAGATCAAGGGTAGGTGTATGCGCCTCATGTCAAGTCGCACATTGTCCTAACGGCATTCACAGAGATGGCCGGCAACATCATACCGGCCATCGCCACGACGAACGCGATTGTCGCCGGCCTGATCGTCCTCCAGGCAATGCACTTGCTGAAAAAGTCTTACAATACCCTGCGCAACATTCACCTGCAGTTCAAGCCTACTATGCCTCTCAGTGCCGTGATGATCAGCCCGCCGAACATGAGCTGTGGGATCTGCCGTAATACGTACACCTCGGTGCAGTGTGACCCAACAAGGGTGACGTTGGGAGAGGTGGTGAAGGGCATACTTGATGGTAGTGAGAGGGAGGTGAGCGTGTACGAGGCCCAGCGCGTGTTGAGTGATCCGGATTGGGATGACAATAATGAGAGGACATTGGAGAGCTTGAGTGTCACACGCGGGAAGTTTTTGACGATCGTAGACGAGGAGGGAGAGGTGGCGACGGTCGAGGTTGGGATTTGCAGCCTGCCGTACGTCATCCGTACTCGAGACTTGAAATAGCTATGGGTTGATCGCTGACATGCTGTTTTAGCGCGAATCATTCCGGAGGTCCTCTCATCCTACCTTCGCCTCTCCCAGACCCACCGCGGAAGGTCAAGGTGACGGTGCCTCCACCAAGCACACCGCCGAAGAAGCGCGCCGCGCCGGACGACGAGGAGGTAACGGAGTTGGAACCTGCTATGAAGAGGCTCAAAACCAACGGGACTGCTGAGCCGAATCTCTATACACCGAGTAAAAAGAGACGGTTGGAAGATGATGGGCTTGTGCTGCTGGAGGCGCCGAATGAGAAGGTGGAGGATGATGATATCATTGAGGTTGATTGAGAGTACTTCGTCTTTCGCGTTCCTGTCTTGAGTGCGCTGCTTTTGCTTTCGATGTTACTAATTTATCACAGATCTTTTCGCAATCTAATGCTGTCCTGTGCTTTCTTAGGCTATGGATCAAGAGAACACGGGGATAGGTTTGGGCTCCTGGCGAGCAGGCGAAGTTTCTATCGGGACCACTGCGTCTCTTCTTCGTTATGGCTGACGCTTGTCCTTAGCGGCTGACACTAGAGTGGTATTCGTATCTGGACCATGGCGCGGCTCCCTCCTTGTGGCTGACCTGCGGCTGGTCATGCATATAAATAAGGTGAGGGCCTTCGTCCTCCCTCCCTCTATCTTGCCCTTCGACCACATCGACCTCGGTCACCGACATTCTTTTGGCATACCACTCGTTCGCAACACCTTCGACTAAGTGATCCACAACCCCCATACTTCTTGCCTCTTCCTCATGGTCTCCCTCGTCAAGATGAGACGCTTGGTCTCAGTCGTACTTAGCTATGCTGCACTCTGCACTGCTATGCCATCTCTGGCGGAACGGGATGTAGGGCCTAAGATGGTGTTCGCTCACTTCATTGTCGGCAATACTCGACCGTATACGGTGCAAGACTGGGCTAAAGGTGGGCCTCATATCGTCCTTCCAATTTCACATCTCTGATCTTCGCGTTCGCATAGACATCGCCCTTGCTACTTCTAAAGGCATAGACGCATTCGCTCTCAACGTCGGCCGAGACGACTACGAAGCATCCAGAGTCGCAGACGCATACACAGCCGCCTCTGGCACGAACTTCAAGCTCTTCCTTTCGTTCGACATGACCTCCCTCCCATGCAGCGGTGCTGGCGATGCGTACAGACTGCGGGATTATATCACCAGATACGCGACTCATCCGAGCCAGCTTAGATATGGGGCTAAGATCCTTGCGTCGACCTTCGGAGGAGAGTACTGCAGCTTCGGGACTGGGAACCTCAATCAGGGCTGGCAGAACGCCATCAAGAGCGGGCTTCCGCCAGTACACTTTGTTCCAGCTTTCTTCTTGGATCCGGCTTCGTTCTCGGGTATACCGGTTATGGACGGCGCTCTGAATGTGAGTCTAATCGCACAGTGTTTTTGCCTACTCATCGTTGATGGTCTGGCATAGTGGAATTCTGCTTGGCCGCAAGGGAACTACGATACAAACTTCGGTCCGGATAATGAATACATATCTCATCTCGGTGGACGATCTTACATGGCAGCGTTCTCCCCTTGGTTTTTCACTGTAAGCACTTCGGATATCCCACCTTCTTTGTTGTCATTAATCCTGGCTTCAGCATTATGGACCAGACACGTACAACAAGAACTTTATCTTCCGCTGTGACAACTGGCATTTCTCGAGGCGATGGGAGGACCTAGTGGAGAATCGCGACTCTGTCGCTTTTGTGGAAGCTTTGACGTGGAACGATTTCGGAGAGTCTCACTATCTTGGTCCAGTACATGGTGATTTGTCGAGGTCCGATGACTGGACCGCTGATTACGATCACCAAGGTTAGTACAGTCCCTTGCTTCTAGTCCGCCATATGCTGAGTTCTCCATCGTATGATAGGCTGGTTGGATCTCTTGCAGTACTACATCCAAGCCTACAAGACCGGCGTCTATCCTACTGTGTCTAAGGACAAAGTCTTCCTCTGGTCGCGACTTGCTCCTGCTGCTGCCAATGCGCCCGACAGGATCGGCAAGCCGGATCACTGGGAATGGGTGAGTCTACTGGTGTAACCCATTCCTCACATCTCACAATCGAGTCGCAGACACAAGATTTCCTGTGGGTTGTCGTGCTACTGACAGCACCAGCGGAAGTGCAAGTAACTTGCGGGCCCTCGGTTGAAGAAATGTCTCTGCCTGAGGGCGTCGGAAAGCTGCAAGTTCCTCTCAGGCAGGACTGCAGTCCGTCAGTAACAATCTTTCGAGGTGGTCTTTCTACTCTTCGTTTTTCTCCCGATGGTTTCAACTTCCGGACCAACCCGAGGAATTATAACTTCAATGCGTATGTAGCGTCATCTTAAGGACTCTGGTTTATCGTGTATAACTGTACCTACGTTCTTGTATCTTCAAGCATCCTTCGTCACGCCGAACAGCAGAGCCAGGGCGAGTTGTGAGATGAACGTCGAGCAAACTAATTTGAAGGTCATACAGGACTTGAGTTGTACTGCCAATCCTTCCATTGATCATGTCCCTGGCGGGAGCGGAAGCACCCGGTAAATCACGTGCTCATATGCACGTGGTTACGACGCGTACGGTATGTGGCGACGGAGTTTTATGCATAACATGAAGTCATATAGCATATCATAGATAGTGTACACATAAGAGGCATAAGAGAAGCATCATGCAAATCAAGAGACGAACTACGGGCAGTCATGATTTCTTACCGCCTCCATCGTCTCAAACTGCCTCCTACACTTCGAGCACTTGAGAGCTGGGCAGGTCGGCAGATGCCGATAGACGACATCGATCCTGCTCAATAACTTCCCGCATGCCGGACAAGGATGAGTTCTCGCAAGGTGGCCGAGGCTTCTAAGATGCCGGTGAAACTGGTTTCCTGGAATAACCTTGTTGCATCCATCCCATAGGCAGCAAACATTTCCCTGACGAGCTAGAGGCCTGTCCAGGTGCTCCTTCAGAACGTGCTCGACAGCCTTATTCCTGTCCTCGGGAAGGCGCTTCCCGCATCCAAGCCATCGGCAATGCGTACTGTTGTTTGCAGCCAAGACATAGTTCCGGAGACGCTGGCGATGGAATATGGATTCTGACATGGTCTCTCGTGACGAATCGCCGGTCGGACCAGCCTCAATGTGGCCGGTCGATGCTGTAGCATCCGACTTTGCCGCGAGCTTCTCTGCATGGACAAGTCTGTCACAGGAGCATCGGATCAATGTCTGAGAGATAGGCGCATGGGTATGGACTCACCGGGGTAATTTGATGCATGTAGACCTGTTCTCGCTTTCCGTATGATCATGTGATGTCTGCGTCTGCTTGCGTCCACTGATGCGGATCTCGCAAGATGCTCCAGGATATCTCTGAAAAATAAGAGCCGTCAGTTGGATGTATACTGCATGGAACAATATAGACTCGTACCAATACGTCATTATATGGGTTGTATCGGTGGTGATGACTTCGATTAAGCGCAGGGACAGTCTGTCCTGACGGCAGACAAGAGCTCAAACTTAAATGGGGCGCAGTCACCTCAACAAATCCATCTCCAACAGAGAATGCTGGAGGAGAACCATGACCATTACTGTTATGGGAAAAGTTAGATGAATCATTGATGCAAGATATCACCCACGTACACTTTGCAGGGCAGAATCCAGGAGGAAGCCGAAGTAGCATCGCTGCTGGCAGACGAAGCCAAACCTTCAGCAGAATCGGAAGACGGAGCCTCAGACATGGTAGGTATACCTACTTCCAACGAAAGCGGGCTGTGAGGCTTCTGCTGAATTACCGCCGGCATTGGGAAGCTGTACTGATCGTTGGCAGGAACTTGGAAATCGACACCGGACCCGTGCCTGTCAAATGGGTGAGATGTAAGCACGTATAGACGAGGATGATCTTACATGTTTCTATTGTCGGAGAACCACTGAGCTAATTCCGAAGCAGACTCCTGCGACCCTTCCGTCCAGAAAGCAGCCCACCTATATCTCCAGTTCAACCTAGGATAATCGGGACGGTTGAGGCAACGTACTCGGCATCACATACATCGAATTTGCTCCAGTCGAATGCGTCTAGAAAGGCGCTAGAAGTCGTATTATCGTCGGAGTTGGCCACAGTGAGCTGAGGACCGTCCTGGGGGGTGTCCGAGGGTTGCTCGCGATCAGCGCCAGCGTCCATGGTGTACAACCAGAAATGAGAGATGTGAACGGTCCACGGTGCTTGGAAAGAGTAGTGGATGGCTGGTGTATCTCATAATATAGCGCTTATATACCGCGCAGGTACGCCACAGCGCTTTGCCACACCATGCGTCCCTGAGGATGGGTGCCACTCGCGCTTCAACCTGTGGCAAAGCGCTCGGCGCCTAATGTTCGGCGCCTGTGCACTCGCGCCGCTCTGGAGTCTAAGCGACTGAGGTAATAAGACTCTGAAAGAACGCGGTTATCATCATATGATTCTCCCATGGCAGCTCTTGGTTTGATTCTAGGGGTGCAGTTGGCTCTGTGTGAACCGGCGGTGTCGTGCAGGTCTTGGCTCCTAACCCGTTGATTCGTAATCGAGAAAACACAGTACACCAAGAGGCATAGAGCTGTTTATGCAGTACACTGCATTCGGGACTAACGGCTTCAGGCTTCAAGCTTCAAGCTTCAGATCCGTGATCAGCGACCGGGATCGGCAGGTACTAAAGTCTGAAGAACTCACCGCAATAATCGTGACTACGGAATCTCGCAGATATTGTGCAGAAAACAAAGGAAGTCAGTCGCGCTATCTTTCGTAACAAATACAGTATCAGCAGGTATCAGCGTGTTGCTTGGGGCCACCTGCCACAAATAATTATAAGCAAGTACAAGTGCACTCTCACCTTCGAATTCGTACCCGTACCGCAGCTTCCGCTCGAGCAATGCGACGACCAACCGAACTCTATCTACTGCACCAAGAGTCGGCACGCATCACGCAGATACACGTTACTTTGAGATGCGGTCTAGACTATAAGATGTCATCTCAGTATCATCAATCGTCGACGGCTGCCTGTAGTGAAGTCGCAGGATACCCACCGTATTCTCCAATCCCAGGCTAGACTGCCAAACTTCATCCAACCCTTCCGGGTGGTCACCATGTCTTCGAATGAAATGAATCACTGCAGCTAAAGCTGGTCCGATTGCTCCTTTGATCGCTCCATCGGAACATTTCGAAAGAAAATCGACTCGCGCTGCGAGTGATCATGCTCGGTACAAGTATGATAACATCTGGCATGTCCTTTGCTTCTCTTCGGGCCGAATATTGTCTCTGGGGAGAAGCTTATGTTCTGGAACAGGTATCATGGTCTTTGGAAGGCCTTGCTCGAACTGCGTACAAACGTCCCGAGTCTGTGCTTCCTCGTGTATGGCTCTAGAGTTTGATGAAGCAAGGGCCCGGCGCTGAAGATCTCTCACGTCTGCTGCATTTCCCGGCGCCTGATAAGTATCGGTGCTCCACGTCAAGCACAATAATACGTGCGCTGCATTCGACAGGCGCTGGTCCATGATCAATAAAGATTCCTGGCAGCGTTCATGAACAGGGAGAGATACATCGCCTCCCGACTACATGGCTTAGGCGGCATGTTCAGGCGTCCACCATCTATAGACTCTCCAGGAGAAACGTGGTCGTCAACTGACGAACGATGATTGCAGAAGAGATCGTTGAAATCCGGTATGTTCTCACGTTGCCCCACTGTCTCGAGCGCCATGAAATCCTCGAGGCTGGACAGCTCGAATCTCAACTGGCCGCTGCGCTTGTGGAAAGGCCAACTTAATTAGGAATCTCTATGCCTACCTGTCGGAACAAGATTGCGCAAAGACGCTGAGCTCCAAATTTCTCAGCGCCTTTCGTCCTCATGGACAACGCGTGAGGCTTCGCGGAGGCACATTGGACAAGGTTCCACTTCACTCTTTGTGAAGCCGGATAGGTGAAAGTCCGTTTACTGAATGACCGCGTTCTGAGAGAGCCCCAGACGTGCGCAGGAAGCGGATACTACACGTTTCCACCCTAGAACTGATTCCTGATGTGCTCCGCTGAGCGATGATGCTCGCTTCCAACGGTATTGTTTACATCCCCGTGCCGTGAACTGACATTGCAGCCATGGTTTTGTATTTTCTCACAGGCAGGACCATTCGAGACCCTCCAGTAGCGCTGAGAAACCCTTATAGACCCTAACAGCGACTGCTTTGGACCTAGGTGCTTCCCCCTTGGCTCATCACTCGTACCTGCTACGCGACCTATAGCTTGAGCGAAGAATAACACGTCCCCTGCGTCATGTTCAAGTCGCTTAGCTCCAAGCACCACGACGGTCGTGCCGACGCTGACTACGACGGTGGAGAACGTCTCGCGCGTATGTGACCTCTTCGCTTACCCCATGTGTCTACCTGTAATGACCTGAATCTGGATGATCTTTAGGCGAGACGTCTCATGCCTCCCATAGATCTATGAGTGAACGGTACCATGATCGGGAAGATAAGCACGAACATTGCGGGAAAGTTCTGGGTGCCATCAGGCATCCCCTGAAGCATCGCAATGACCATCATCGCGCTCGGTCAGGTCATGACTCAGAAAGTATTACTCCGACCACGGACCTAGGGCTTAGTGCTGTCAATAATGCCGTTCCTCAAGGCTCGGTTGAATCGTATCCAGTTCCTGCAGCCGTCGCGGTAGGCGAATTCACAAGTACGTTGTGTTCTGATCAAAATCGATTCAATACTGACAAATAGACACCCTATGCAGTCGAGAAAATCGAAACGGCGGAAGAAGTCGATAGTAAATTGGATCCATTTGACAGTGTTGAACAAGGTTCCGAAGGTGGACATGATATATCAGACGCTTCATCGATGACGTTCAATCATCATCAAGGTGAGCTACCTTCGTTTCAGTAAAGATAGTAGATACTCATGATCCACCGTCGCATCCCATGCAGGCTCCGTGCATGACGCCCGACGAACGGTCGAGCCATTGAAGCATAATACCCGCTTCTCCGGCGTAGGTGAGCCCGTTTATACGGCTGAATGGACGAGTTATGTCGCTGACGGATGTCTGACGTCTCTGTAGAGAAGAGCACTCAGCTAGCACGAAGTCTTCGGGTTGCATTTCACAAGTTCGAAGAGAATCACGAACACATCCATGAGGCGCTCGTCGCTATATCGAAGATTCATCCAGTTGTCAAGAGTAAGTATACAGTGTGAAGCTCCGCTCATCATTTGGTTGATCCCAGTTTGTCGTTCTGCGTTTCAGTCGCACTCGCGCCTTTTGTCATTGCGATGAAACTGTATATGCACTGGCGCAAGACGGACAATGCCGTCACTCTCCTATATTGTGGTATGCAAGACTTGATGCATGTTCTTACGGCGTAGGTGCATTGTAGCCTCAGGGTTATAAAAAGGCCTGACAGTCTGTAGTCTTCCGCAGGACAAATCGGATACATATGAAGCACTGAGGGTTGATCTAGAAGGAATTGCTGAGGAAATCAAAGCTTGCACAGCGCTCTGCGATGCTTACTATAATAGCAAGCTGATCGGCAAGTTTCTTACTTTCCATCAATTACTCACGTATCTTAATAGTCTCTGACAGTGAAACTATGGAAGAGCTTCGAATGGGCTCCTAGGTTTACCGGATTTTCGCAAAGCTTCCAACGCAGGAGCTCATCCTTACAACTCCGTATCGCCGCCGTCACTGTTACAAACGTCAATAACGTTATCGCAGGCATGGCTGCCATGAAGCTCACGATAGACGCTATCGGGGTTGACGTGAAGTCGCTAAATGACAGGGAGAAGATGCTTATGATGTTTGATGCTTGCCGGAGTCCGAAGGAGATGGAGCTCCAAAGGCGTATAGAGAGTCGGAGAGGTCTAGACCAATGGGCCGAAAAGGACTTTGCGGAGCTGGTTCTAGCAAGTGAAAAGATCGATTCCAATTCGACAGCCCTGGCATCTCTCGGTTCGCAGCGGGGCTCTTCAGAAGAGATCGTCAAGAAGCTTGTATATTCGGCGAGAAAGCAGCTCAGGGATGACGTGGACACAGTGCTCGCCAAGAATGAAGAGGTCTTTGAAAGGAAGTTTCGCTCGCAAATGAAGGATATCGAAGACGAGATACACAACGAGAGCGATCGGATTATACGATCACTGTCTTCTGGATCGCATGACCGAATCGTCGACCCTGTGAGTGATTACACGTGTCATGTCCTTGATATTTAAGTGATGTGGACAACATCCATGTCTCAGGAACTTCGTCGTATATGGAAAGAAATGGTATGGCGTGCTCTTAGCTGGATTCCGTTGTGCGTGCTTACCGTATTCTGTAGAAGTGGAAAGGCATCGTCAAGGCGCGACACTTTGTCGTAGCTGTCCAGAGTCATTACACGGAGAGGCTTGAGCTTGCAACACAGACTAGCACCATGACGCAGTCCGTCGAGGTGGATAGACAGACCGGCCGAGAGTTTCAGACAGACTCAAGCGCAAATGACGACGAAGGTACGCAGGAGATCCTGCGGCCGATTAATGCAGGAGATCGCTGGGCATTGCAATACATCGACATCGTTAGGCTGCAGCCTCTCATCGAAGCTTTGGATGATGATGCATCGGGGTTCATTAGCGTACAGGAGGCGAACCACTTCTCTGATCCCCGTATCAGACCTAAGTCATGGAGGTTCGTCGACATATATTTGTGCTACAGGAATCTGCTGATGCCTCAAACGCCAGCCTCGCTCATTGGATGGCGTATTGGGCAGCGGGTGAGCAGGCGTGGTTCACCCTCGTAGTAGGATTATACGAGGCTGACCGCGACCATCAGGCTTTCCCCAGGTCTTGTTTCATTACCATGAAAAGATCAAAAGCACCCTTTGCACGATTTTTCACTATAAAGATCAAGTCCTGCCTGCTAATCGTGCCTTGGCGGATCGCTTTTTGGGGTCCTGCGCTGTACTTTTGGTGGATTGTCTTTTGAAGGGCATTGAAGAAGGTCTAGAGCATTACGACTACAACGAGAAGCTTTATCAAAAGTTCTCTGACCACGTCGACTCGGAGGAAGAACGATTGAGAGTCAAACTCGAAGATTTCAAGTTCCATGTTGACGCACCCAATACACTTCATATCATAACAGGAAGGATGAGGCTTGAAACTGTAGGCTCTTTCCGTCCTTCTGCGACCCATATGAACTTATCCGACCCATTATACTCAGTACATTGCGCCTGTCCTCTATCTACTCTTGGATCGTCTGTCTACCGTTATGCGACTTGCACAGTCCTATACGCTCGATGAGCGTGAATTATCTTTGGCGGGGGAGACCCTGTCCATCATATGGCGGTGCACGTTTGACCGTATCAGCGGCCTTAAAGGTGAGCGTTTCAGCCGTTTTACGCTTATGATGCTCGTTGACCCCATCCCTAAGAGGTCTTCAAGCAGCAAAATCATAATCCGTCGCGCCGTCTGCAGAACTATGCCTACGGGATGGTAAGACATCTCCAAGTAGCGTTGTGCGGGCTGACATCCTTCAACTAAAATACATTCTTTTCAGTTATATTACCTTGACAGACCCGACAGCATATACGAGGAAGGCTTCTATGATTATATCGTGCCGGAGCACGGTAGAATTGCGCACGCAGAGAGAGAGGCACCCTTGGCCCTCAAGGAGTGGATGGGCATACTATCTTTTCGTCCATTAGAGCTCGCGCTCCCGGTATCACGGGTTCATGTTCTGCTGGCCACAAAGGGTGCGACTTCGCCCCCAACATTCTTTCCGAGTAGTGTCGCTAAGTCATCCTAGGCGCCAATGACAATCCGCTTATCTCGGATGCTGCGCCTTCAGAGCGTGCAACATACCATGATGGCGCCGGTCAGTCATCCTGTTGCGCCCGCAGCTGTGCGTAATGGCCTGGGGTTGCATACTGATAGTTGCGCTTCAGTGCATCATACGCGAACTAGCCCTTTCCGACGAGCAAATATTGCGTCCTTTGGGACTATCAGTGGCGCAGTCATGCATCTTCATGATCCACGTCGGCAGGTGAGCTGCATATTGCTGTTATATAACCGTTCGCATGCCCATTCATAAACGATGCCCAATTCCAGGACTCTGAAGGCCACCTCAGCTTGCACTCCTGGTCTGCCACGGTCGATTCGATACTCCGATTTGCACGAACCACCGGTATCCTTCCTCACGACTTCAAGAACAAGGAATTGAAGGAATTCCTAGCACTGAGTCTTCTTCACTTCATTTGTGACGATGGTTGGGCGGAAATTATGGCGATGCATCCTCCGTCACCTCAAGATAATCAGGTACTCAAGGAACTTCCTCCACAATTGCAACTCGTAGTGCGGTTCGTAGCTCGCAGGGTGAATATACATTTGTACGTTCTTCTCCCTCTATAAGTTCTGGGATGTTTAGTCTCATGCCATCCAGCTTGTCTGAATGCGCACAATGCGATCAACGAATAATTGGGACCAGATATCTGTGCCTCGAATGTACGGAGACGGCGCATATAGTCAATATATGCCGGGACTGTCGCGGGTCATCTTTCGATGTCATGGTCGACCGGCAAGAGATGCACCACTCTGCGAAGCACCGCTTACTGAAACTACGGCATTACCTTCATATGCGTGACTCCGTCTGGGTAACGGATCAAGCTTGGCACATGATGCACAAGGTCGACCAACTCCTGCGCCGAAGCGAGGCAATCCCGGACTGTGCCTTTTGCGCTCAGCCGTTGAGTCGGCCGTGCTGGTTCTGTACGACGTGTAAAGGTACGCCTCTGACGCTCTACGAACACGCAGGTTACTGATGGGTTCTCTAGACCCTGTATTCATGTGCCAAGCCTGCGACATCAAGCTCGAGAGAGAGAGACCATGGTTGTTCCATGACGAGAAGTCGATAAAAGGGAAGTCGGAGAATACAGCGACTCATGACTGGACCCATCCCATGCTCTCTTGCTCGGAGCGGGACAAGCCCGAGCTAGCAGGTTCAGTAGAGTCGAGGCTCGCGGAGCTCGAGAGTGCTACGAAGAGGATAGAGAGGCTTTTGGTGCTGCTGACTCGGCAAGGTAGCCCGCCAGCATCTTGGGAAGGAGCAATCGGGGAATGATAGGACTTTCCATATGCGCCTGAGTTGTAGCATGTATGCACGAGTTCAATATTACCGTTCTCTATGATATATGGCTTGCATCCATTCAATCAGCCTTAGCGAGTGCATCGCAACCCGGCAACTAAAGTAGTAATGTCAACGTACTACTTCCCGAACGGATCCGCGTTTAGTAAAAGCTCGAGTAATATCTATCAATTGGTTCTTGTTGGCTGCATACTCTGTTTATTTGTGAGAGATAGTACGGAAACAAGCTTGCGCGTACGGTGTTAACTGATAAAGACGGAGAGATAATAACGAGTGCAAAGTCAACCATGGCCGTATTGAATTGAATGGATTACAGCGTAATTAAGTAATGAGACGGTCGAGACAGATGAGACAATTCCTGCCAAGTATCCAAGCTAACTATTACTGCGGATAATCATGAACTTTAATCACTGCCTCGAAGTACAGTGTTTCTTGTGTGTCTGTGCTTCAGTAAGAGTGAAGAGCTTTTGTGCGACAGCCAGAGCAGCCAGAACACATGTTATCCGTAATGTGACGCGAAAGTGCGTCCTTTCTCGAATAGCTGTTATCACAGAGCGGACATACATGAATCTCCTTCATGTGATCCTTGCGCTTGAGATGGCGGGCCAAAGAGTCAAAGCGTTGAAGACTTTCGCAGCCCTCCATTATGCACCTGACTTTGCGGGGTGCAAGGCCTTGAGTTCCGTATCTTAAAGCCAGATGGCGGTCGCGGACATGGTCGGTTAGAACTGCAGGGTTCATGGGCACAATGCGCCCGCAACCCTCCGGACCGCGACATACGGCATAGTCCTCCTTTGAAGGGAAGAACCGCACATCGACGACTAGAGGTTCCCCGGGCTCCATATTCTCCAGACCAATCTGGGGTGGAGGCTACAACGAGCGCATCAGCACAGTTCACCGACTGTTTAAGGATTCGGTTACCGAAGACATCACGTCGAATGGATCCACATAGATTTCCTGCACACGCCTCGGCCGATGCACATATGCCGGAGCGGGTAAATTCGCACTGGTCGAGAACTGAACAACCGTCCAGCACCATGAAACGATGCACTTACACGTCTCTGAAGAGCAAGCTCAAGGTATCTGGCGCTCGCACATCTTCCAGGCTGTTACAACCAAGATGGATTAAGTTAGAAAGTAAGAATCGCAAGAGTAATGCAGGATTTCATTAACGGTATAGTACGAGAAGGCACTTACGGCGATATGCCATGGCCACTACACGATCGCAGGTCAATATCAGCGCACGGTTTTGACCATGTAAGAGAGAAGACTGACCCCACTACTGACGTTAGAGCACTGCTCTGGTCGAGTCGTTCCTCGTCAACTAATATCGTCCAAATTGAGTGCGGCCGCGGAGATATCCATGAGGAATCAGAGAGCTCGGGAATGATGCGACAAGGAAAAGAATCACAAGAACAGGAGAGAGATCGTGGGTCCACTGAAGAGCGAAGGAGAAAGACGATGATGCCCTTTACCCAGTGCAAACAGCGACAAATTTCAGTGGTGGGGTCGAAGTTCTCAGAATCACGGACAGACGCGTCTGAGCGCGTGTGGCACGTGTGACCCGCGACAAAGACCCGCAAGTCATCTTCCGTAGCAGCACTATGCTTAAGCCCGTCCACTACCGCATCATCCGCGTTCATCTGCTGGAGCAACTTCAGTCTCAACAAAGCCCGAGACAGCGTCGCCACCGCACCTTCTGCCAAGCTGGCCGGACCAGGACTCCGATGTACTTAGCCACTCGCACACGCCTAGGGCTTGCATACGTCCGCACATCCAGAGCATCCACATTTCGCAACCTCGGCAATGAACCTAATTCCCGCTTCTCTGTTCTGCGAATCGTTCGCCAGAAAGATAATCGCCGCGAAGCTACCTGTGACTCAATCCTCTACCATTGGCACCAGCCTCCAGCTCCGTGAATGCGGTTAAGTCTCCGATGTTCGTTTGCTTGAAAGGCTTAGCGAATCCCTTCAATTTTGCAGGAGGGGCACCGAATCAGAAGACGCGAGAGTGCCGCACACAACGCACGCCAAAAAACCTGCCACAGCATCCATCGCCTGCCACATTGTTCCCGGAGCAAGGCGGTTGGCCTGCCCGTGCCTCAAGGACCCTTCCTAGTCAACTCTACACTTGACACCATACCTGATGGTGGCGTTCTCCGTTACAAAATCTCATCCCTGCTACATAGCATCAGATGCGACCACTGGAGGAAGGGATTGCACGGATACCTTAGTGTCGAGCCACGCATCCCGCAGTGGATTGGTACACTCGTCAGAAACATGCATCCTAGGAGGATTGTGAACGTCCTCAGCTCGAGGTCTGCCTGCTTCACCCTCTGTCACCTTTCTACGCTCGATTGTTCATGTCTCAGTCCGCCACTACACTCTGGCCGCCGGGCCTCCGAGACAAATCAAAGATTAGCATATTGCGGACAAGCACCGTACTACCTTAGGAGGCGTTTAGGACCATCGGCGCCACTCCCTTGTGCTCTCGCTAGATACGGAGCACTGTAATTCTCTTCGACAAACTGGACCCGGACCGCACAAGGTCAATAACTTTTGGCGCACCTGTCTCTCGAGCCGAAGTAGGCTACATGCTGGGACAGTCCAGAAGGAGAAGCAACCTTGATAGGTAGTCTCCAACGGCCTTGACCACAATAGGCTTTGATCCCAAGGCCCATTGTGAAGGAACACGACCCAGCCAAGCGCAGCGTGGTTTAATCGCGCTGGCGAGTATCCCGACCAGTCGTCACGCCGGCACCGAAGCCATCATGCTTCCAGTACCGGGATATCACGACAAACTTGTCCTACCTCGGAACCACATGGGCATCTTATATGCCAGCAGAGGCTCCACGGGCGTTGTATGCGTGAGCCTGATGGGGTATCGAAGACCAGCTGCATGCGGTACGTTGCAATCTACAGACTCTCAATCGACTTCTGCTCACTCAACTCTCGTGGATTTAGAGAGCCCATACGTCTCCTGAGTGCACAGATCGCCTTCATTCCTCACTATTGGAATAGGCACGTCACATCCACGCTTAAACCAATGGTAGCATTGCTCACATCTCTATATACATACTAGGGTCGTTCTCTTGTACGGTTAAGGACAGCTGCGCCACTTGGCGCATGCCCGTTTGCGGAGGGGAGTTGCACAGAAGCAGCTATCACAGCAGCATGGCACAGCACGTTGCGAAGTCGAGCCACAAGAGCCTTTATGCCCGACTGTGGCGAAGACCATCCTGCCATCCTGCATTGGGGTGACTGAACCCGAGCGCTCCACGGAAGTCACGCGTAGGCGTAGCGCTTTGTGAAGTCTGACGCAACCAGAAGCAAAAGAAGCTCAGGTCTGGCAAAGAGGAGACGGTTAGTGCCGTTCAGTTGTGTGAAGATCAACCGCATAGTAAGCACCTGGTCGAGTAAGTCTCCTGCAACTGGCATCCATTCCCTCCCTTCGTTCGACTTCAGGAATTCATAGCCGATACCGTACGATATCAGCAAGCGGAATTTTATACCAACGACATATGAGCCAGAAATGTTCCGTAGTAATTGTTCGAGGTTTGTCTGGACTGCCAATGGACAGAATATTAGGAGCTACAGTGGGTGAGGCTGGACATGGGCTTCGTCGTTGTCGTCAGATTAAGTTGCCAACCTTCGAGATATTCCGCACAAGATTTAACCATGCGCGATCAGCTCCATGCACAGAGTATACAAAAAAGACGAAGCAGAACAGCAGCGGCGAGCGCAGGTGGCGGGCTCGAGAGTCGGCGGGCGGGCGCGGGTGAAAAGCGCCAATTCAAATGAGACGTGACTACACGTGCGGAGGTCACGCTCTCAAAGGTGGCGCGATGTGGCCATGCGTACATGTGGCGGCGGTTGTGGTTGCCTCTGAATTTTATCGACGGCTATTGGGCTAACGTTGAAGAATGTGAATGAGTGTTATTGGGGCTTTGTTTATTAAACTAAGGACTATATTAGATCATAGATTCTAAGGGTAAGGAAAGTGACTTGGTCGGGAGAGTGAGGGCATATGTACGTATAGTGTGTCGTCGCATGCAGGAAGAATAATCCACAAGCAGAAAATAAACAAGGAGAGTATGACGAGAGCGCGGACACCTGGCGCCTACCCTATGCGCAGGAAACACCCTTCTTCAAACGACCATTCATATTGCGGCAGACCAGCCGATAACGGACTCCGGGTTACCGAGCTTTGGGGCACTAGAGAGGGCATCGGGTTATGTTTCTAAGTCGTGAGAATCATCAGCACACTGAGGAAGATGACGAAGGTTAGACTGCATACTATTTCCTTGCTCTTCGTGTACGGAACAGTGGTATGAGCGTGACGATGCTTGCGCTTGCGCTTGCGACCAGTACGGTCTTCGGCAGACTCGAGACTGATAGAGGAAGAACTGGAAGCACGAGATAGATCATTTTCGGACCGGAGGCAGTCAGACTTTATACGGGAGCGGCGCGGTGACCGGGAGGTAGCGCTGGACAACGGGGAGGGAGCACTGGACGACGGGGAGGGAGCAACCGGTACCGGAAAAGACGCCACCTGGTCAGGGTTATTCGAAGTGCCGAAGATCTCCTCGTAGATGGAATCGATGTAGTTCAGCACCGGAGAGGGAACACTGCGCTCCGGCGAAGGCGCGAGCTGGCTAGGAATAACGGAAGGGCCAAAGACCTCCTGGTAGACGGAGTCAATGTAGGTCCACGATTGTGAAGAGGCATTGGAAACCATCGGATGTGCGACCTGAGACGGAGTACTTGAAGGGCCAAAGGCCTCCTCGTACATGGCGTCGATGTCCAGCTGCAAGGAGGAAAGGTTCCCAGCCAATGTTCCGATCCTGGCGGATTCATCGGTCATTTCGACTCCGTATCCCTGGGCTGCCTGGTGAAAGATAGTACCATCGGAGTTGACCCCGTACCTGTAGGAATGGTTAGTGGTAGTACGCCGAAGGGGAAGAGGTCACGTACATTGCGAGATCTTCATTTGACCATTGAGACGTTTCTTGCGGAGCATAGCAAGTCCAGAAATCGTCCAGCCTAAAGTCAAAGCACTATGTAAGACAAGACTCTTCTCAGGCGTGTATCTTGACTCACTCATTTTTCAATGAGCCCCAGGTTCCCGAAGTCGACGCACCGGTCGGCTGGTCCTGGTTAGACCCGCCGAGACCGGACTCCGGACCACCATCAATCTGAGCGCGGAGCTTCTTGATGTGTTCGTCCATAGACATTATTGTTGTGCGAGACAAATTAGAGGAAGGGAGTTGACACTCTGGTTTCTCGAGATGGGAGGTGTCGAGGCTGCTTCAGGCGTCGTTGGGGAGGACATCGTCCCGCCCATCCTATATACCAGCTATTGAGCCTGCACTTTGACATACGCATTGGTGTACGACCCTTTCACTTTGGCCGGGCTGCCAAAGCGCACGGCTCTAGCTGCGCCGGGCGCATGGTTTCACTATTGTCCTCTGCAAGCGATGGTTCGTGATCAAATCTGGATTGGTTCTATGCGGAGCTTGACCACAGGGTCATTATCTTTAAGTAACAATACCACTATAGAGGGAGCTACTCACCTATTTCTGGTGTTTGTGGACCCTGGACCTAGGTTACTGTAGGTATAGGCGTAGTACGTGCGGGATCTGCGATGTCTAACATGTCTTGTTATTTGAGGTGACGTTTAGAAATGGTAAAGCCTACCAGCTGTGAATCAAATAATCATGCCAAATACCAAATACAAAGGCACATGAGCTTGAGTTATCCAAGGCTGTCGACCTTGGTTGCGCGGGGTCACGGACGTGCAAGTATGACTTCTCAGACATATCCCAATTTGGCTGCATATGTCAGGCCATTATTGCTTACCTAATTGTCGTGGCTCTGCCTCTTTACGTCACAAATTCCAAAGTCTCTGCGAGCTCGTGTTCGTATGCATATACTTACCTGCGCAACGTCGGCCGGGGTAAACCACGATATAACCTTGGAAGGCCGTCAGCAAGACCTCAAGCTTTGTGATATGGATTATCATTACGCATGAAGATGCAGACAAGCAGAGGATAGCGATGAAACCTGGATAGCTTGCAGCAAAGGGTGTTCTCTCTATTGACCCTGATCAAAAGGAGGGCTTGATGCGAGTAGATTGCACTGGTATGTTGTTGTTCACCAATTTTACGGAGCTATGGCATGTTGAAGATGAATGTATCACGCTCAGTTATCCTGGTATAAGTGTATCGCGATTGCTCATGTTATATGATGTGAGTGTTACTGGGATTGCTGACCAACGACTCATGGCCGGAACTCATTGACAAAGACCTCCCGTGGCTTGCTCAGCGTACTGCGACCCCTCCTCAAGTACTGTCCATCTCCCTTCTTCCCGACAAGCCCCCCGTTATCCCTATCCCAAACGACTGCGCCTCGCAAGATCGTCCATCTGGGCCAATTCTCGAACCCCATACCCTCAAACGGTGTATAGTCAATGTCGTGGTGGAGGCTGTCATTGCTGAGTGGGAAGGGCGTCATCTTGCCTGATGGGTACCAGATGACCAAGTCGGCGTCGAAGCCAGGTGCAATTGTGCCCTTCTTTCCAAGTCCATATAGCTTTGCTGGGTTAGAACTTGTGAGCTCGACGAACTTTTGGATCGTGATCTTGTCCTTGAGGACACCGCCGGAAAAGAGGATTGGGACACGGGTTTCGACACCTGGGAGGCCGTTAGGAATCTTGCGGAAGCTCGCGATACCGTCAACGAGACCGGCTTTCTTCCCTTGCGGGTGGTCAAACCTGCGTATGTTGTGAACTATCATGGAGGAGGGAGAAAGTATCAAACCTACTTTGTCGCTGCATGGTCACTGGAGAACGTAGTGAATGTGCCATTCCTCAGCCCTTGCCACATGGCGTCCAAATCCATCTGGTCCTCCCGCAACGGCGGCGAACACACGCATTTGGCTCCCTCGAAGTGCTCGCCCCTCAGTCTGTCACTCTTCAGGAAGAGATAGTGCGGGCACGTCTCAGCATGGATGGGTAGGTCGCGCGTCTGTGCTTTGCGCACATGTGACGCAGCGATCTTGGATGACATATGGACGATGAGTATGGGAATATCCATGAGCTCCGATAACGAAATAACGCGGTACGTCGCCTCGTCCTCAGCAATGTTCGGCCGGCTCACAGCATGGTAGTACGGGTCCGTCATCTTCTTCGCCTCTAGTTTTTCCGTGATCCAGTCAATCATATCGCTATTTTCTGCATGTACCATGGTCGTCATCCCCAGCGCGCGGGTGCTCATCATGACGTCCAGAATCTGGCGGTCGACGAGCTTGAGAGGCTCGTATGTCATGTACAACTTCACCGACGTGATTCCCTGCTCCTTGACTAAGACCGGCAGCTCTTCATTGAGAATCTTGGTCGTTGGCTCGGCGAGGATAAGGTGGAAGCCATAGTCGCAGTAGGCGTTGCCCGTCGCGCGCCGGTGGTAATCCTCCACGACGGGGTACAGGCTCATATCGGTCTTGCGCTGCTGCGCGAAGGCCAGGATCGTGGTTGTGCCGCCTGCGATGGCAGAACGGGTGCCCGTTTCGAAGGTGTCGCCTGTTCTCATCATGGGCTGGTCGAAATGCACATGAGAGTCGATGCCTCCGGGTGTCACGTACGCGCCCTCTGCATCGATCTCCTTGGCTGCTTTGAAGATTGCGGACAGACCTTGACCAAGGCAGAGAATGCGTTCATCCTTCACGACAATGTCCTGGTCAGGGATGATGTCGGACGCGGTGGCCTGCAGAGGTGCATAGTAGCTGTTGAGCGCCGCACTACTCAAGAATCGCAGTACGTTTCACTCACGACGGTTGCGTTGCGGATGATGAGATCGACCTCCATGGTGAACGAGCCAGCGAGAGAGACCCGATAAACCTGGATAGCTCCCAAGTCAAGCTGAGGCCCATCTATGCTTTTAGATGTGCCATTGTGACCTGGATCGGACTTCCGGAAGCTTTCCGACCTCTCTTCTTTGCCCACCAATTCATCGAGATAAGGTGGGAGATAAGATAGGGACCGGCGGCATGATGGGGAAAGGAGGTGCGCCGTCCTGGAATGATGCAGGAACAACGTATAAGTATACCATGTTTTTACGGCAGCTCTCTCCATTCCATCCGTGGTACCCAACTTACTGATACTCTTTACGGTTGCGACCTCGTCCCTCCAAGCGCCTGCCCGTCATGCCTCGCGTGGTACGTCTTGCTGCCGCCCAAATGGGCGCAACCCACCGCACCGATGGTCGAGAAAAAACCATGGCGCGGATGCTGCGCCTGCTCGACGCCGCCGCTGCCCAGGGTGCCAAAGTCGTACTCTTCCCCGAGATCGCCTTCACCACTTTCTTCCCGCGCTACATCATCCACGAGGACGAACTCGAGTCATGGCACGAGCAGGGCGACATCACGACGAGTCCGCAGACGAAGCCCTTGTTCGACCGAGCACAGGAGCTGGGCGTCGACATATCTGTGGGTTTCGCTGAGGCCACAGATGATGCGGAGCACTTCAATACTTGCGTCTACTACAGTAGTCACGACGGCAGTATCATCAGCAAGTACCGGAAGATCCATCTGCCTGGGACGTTCGAGCCGTTTGAGAACCCGGATGCCATTCAGCAGCTGGAGAAGCGGTACTTCAAGCCAGGGAACTTGGGGTGGAAGGCGTTCCGAGTCCCCGGTTTGGAGAAGAATGGGCCTCCTGAAGGGCGTGGCGATCCCATCTTCGGTATGATGATCTGTAATGACCGTCGTTGGGCAGAGTCGTGGCGGGTGTTGGGTCTACAGGGTGTGGAGGTAGTTCTTTGCGGTTACAATACCGCCGGGTATGCTCCGGACCTATGGGGTGCTGATGCCAATATGGATCCCAAGGAGGCCGAGGAGAGGGCGCTCATGCAGCACAAGCTGTCCATGCAGGGACATTCGTACACGAACGCAACGTTCTCGGTGTCGGCTGCGAGGTGTGGGTACGATGATGGCAAGTTTCACTTGATTGCCGGCAGTTGTATTGTGGATCCCGAGGGATACATCCTGGCGGAGAGCCGGACATCAGAGGATGAGGTCATCGTCGCGGACTGCGACCTGGACGCGTGTCAAGCAGGGAAGAAGAAGACTTTCGACTTTGGCAGGCACAGAAGGATAGAGCATTACAAGCTGATCACGGAGCAAACAGGCGTTATTGAGCCCCCTTCAACGGACGGCACTTCTGCTACCGTCGTGAATGGGACGTCTGTGAATGGTGTCCGGAGGGAGAAGATCCGCATTCTCCTGTGCAATCCTAACTCAACGAAGTTCATGACGGACAACTGCGTTGAGATGGTCAAGCCGACTTTACCCCCTGACGTCGAAGTCATCGGCCTAACCGCTTCTGCCCCTGGTCCCACTGCTATTGAGGGTAACTTCGACAACATTCTGTCTGCTGCCACCGCCGTGCGTGATGTCCTGCCCGTTGCCAGCGACTTCGATGCTATCCTCGTCGCATGCTACTCCGACCATGCATTGATTCGTATGCTACGGGAGGAGCTCGAGCAGCCCATCGTTGGCATTATGGAGGCCAGCTTGTTCGCGGCACGCACCCTGGGGGCACGCTTCGGCATTATAGCGGTCTCGGAACGCTCCAACATAATGCAAGCAGATGCCGTTAGGCATTACGGCCTCGAGAGCTTCTGTGTCGGGGTGGAGAGTTGCGACCTCGGCGTCCTGGAGCTAGAGAGCAAGCCGACAGAGGAGGTGATGCGCATTATGGCGGAGGCGGGGACGAAGTTGGTGGCGAAGGGCGCTGATACATTGACTCTTGGATGTGCAGGTATGACCCTCCTGAAGCCGGCGGTGGAGAAGGCTGTGGGCAAGGACGTTGCTGTTATTGATGGGGTGATTGCGGGTGTGCATCACTTGGTGGGCCTCGTGCGTATGGGCGGTAAGACGGCTAAGGCTGGATTCTATCGCTCTTCGGAGCAGGACAGAATTGCCAGGGGTCAGAAGGTGTGGTGAAGAAACTCAGGACGGAGGGATGGATCTGACCGAACCTCAGAGACAATGCATTGGTTTGTGCTATGACATTAATACTCGATTGTTGATCCCGTATTGACGCGCCAGAAGGTGAGATGTGATAAGGTCCATTTGCAATTGGCAGTTATAGGATAAGTCTTTACCGCGGATGGCGTCGACAACCCTCAAGTCAGTTACTCAGTGCATAGTCTGTCCATCCCAGTACATTCACAGATGTAATATCAGTACGAGGCAATCTCTATGCTTAACTGAGCCAGGTCGTGTAGTTCTCCGACGTCCTCAGAATCGCGCCTGTAATCTCCCGTGCCACAATTCTGTCCGCCTGCTCGGACGGGTGTAGCTCGTCATACCTTCGACAACATGTTAACATGTATGTTCCATAGAAAACGAGCGTTGACACTCACCACAAGAAGCTGTCGCGGTCGGTCCCGTTCGCAACGGTACAGACACCAGGCGTGTCACTGAGGTTCGCGTTGACAGGGTAGACGCACGAATTCACGCAGCCGGTCACGTTCAGCGGCGCGGTACCGTTCAAGTATTGCGCTGGGTTATTGTACATGTCGGAGAAGAGGCCGTACGAGTCGAAGATACCTGCGAGGCAATCATGATTAATGGGCCAATTGGATCAGAAATGCAAGGATAGGCACCGATGTGCGCGCCGGGCAGCTGGTACGCGAGGTTCTCGAGCATCATGCGGGAGAGCAGGTTCCCGGTGTTCGTGATTTCTGTCATCATGACGTTCCATTCCGTTGTGTTGCGCGGGGCGACGTAGTAGCGGTTAGGATAGGAGTAGTTCGAGTATAGGATAGTGTTTTGCAGGGTGAGCATCTGCGGCATGGCATATTAGATTCGACTATCTCATTAAGGAGATGCGACACTCACGTTCTGGAACAGGAAGTTTCTTGCACCATAGCCGTACATTGTCGAGACCCAGTTCACTGCGCACTGGGTTGTGTTCACGAGGGTAACCCCAGGGGTTTGAGAGCCAGTGAGCAGCTCATTCACCCCCACGTCATTCGTACCGATCCAGAGCGTGTAGATGGTCTCGTAGGGGTTGAGAGCCAGAGTGCCATTCTGCACTTCCTGAAGATATGTCGGGATCTGGTACTCGAAAACCGGAGGGAACGGGCGGTCAGTGAGGTTGTTCGAGCATGCTGCACCGGACTTGGCGAAGGGGTACAGGTTGAAGTGGCCATAGTCCGCAGCGTAGACGGGCCAGGCCTGCCCACCGTCCGCTGGGTCGCCAGCGTCCGTGTACGAGTCGCCGAACGTCACCAGGTTCTTGATCTGGCCAGGAAGGGGGCCCCCGAAGGCGAGGGTGGAGGGCAGGACGGCCAGGACGGCGACGAGGGAGGCTAAGAGGCGCGACATGGCTTAGGACGGGCTCTCGTCGGGTGGGGAAATGGGATGTGGATGAGCTCTTGATATACCCGCCAGGATGACCAATCGAATTCTGGTCCGTATTCCTTCACCCGGGTCACGAGTCTATAAGCAGTCCAAGGCGGAACGCTTGATGCCATAAATTAGTGAGTATTCTTGGGCAGGTATCGTAAGACGCACCGGTTATGCAGGGAAAATAGTACAATATTTAGAATTTCTGGTAGAAACGGTGTTAGAGGTACAGAAGGAGAAGCACGGACAATCCGCACCGTTTTCGATACGGCATAAGTAGGGCTGATTGGATAGGACGAAGTAATGGCCACTTCAGCACTTCAGTGTGCCTATTGATATCACCTCCCCCTTTATTCCGAATTATCTCCATCAGATCTTCGAAGGCGAGCGAAGGTCCCAGGCAGCAGGGCCGGATGGGCACATGATAATCATCGTGTCAACAATGATTTCCCCGAAACATGGGCAGCATTCGATACGCCTTCCAGCTGATCGTCGACTTGGTCGTCTCGTAGTGGGTGATTGCAAAGCATTGGACTGCACCCGAACTCAGCGTTGTGTAGCATCGCCCAGGCCGAGCCTGCCTGCAGTTGACGTCAAACTGCTTGGGAGGTGCAGAGCGAATGCAAATGAACGGGAGGCACGAAGAGTTGGTTCACTAGTCTCGCTGCCGCCGGAGACGCGCGGAACTGCATGGCTGCCACGTGGAAGTAAATGTGACTGGACGCGACGTGTCACGCGCAATGCGACGAACATCTTGGACGCGTTCTGCCACTGCAGCATTCTGTATGTCGTTCGGAGACTATCTCGAATCATCAATTTAACAGACTAGCGGCAATTGGGAGCGTTTTTTTATACCTGAGGATCTGCAAATAATCCTCTGTTCACCCGGACTTTGTTGGTAACGTCACTCTCCTTTATGTTGCAATGAGGACTGTAACGGCACCAACGAAAATAATCCTCCTTTGTAGACATGCCTCCATAGAGGGCAAAGTGTCTATTGTTTATCAGGTCATATCACAAGACTATAAAAGCAGGCACGTCAGACAATGGTCGACGAAATTGACTTTAGCCCTAGTATGCCACCCGACTCTGACCCTTTCCCTCCTTCCTCGCAACTGACTGGCTCTCAATGGATAGCAAAGTCCAAACGCAAACGGACGTTGGATGAAGACATTGTGATATGGCAGGGCTCACAGAGTACCTGCGCCCCGCTTAACCAGCTGATCCAGCTGGAGGCCTCCCAGACTCGTCCGAGTGGGTGCTTAAGTTACTGCACACCACGGTCTGGCTAACATGAACCTTCCAAAAACTTCTAGTACCTCGCATTCCAAGTCTACTAGGCCTCGACGGACCCACCTACCTGCCCAGGGATCTTGCCACCGATGCCTCCAGCTCTAACAGCTCGCCCGCCGTACGCGAGTCATCTCGCAAGAAACGTATGCGCCCGTCCCGTATACGCAGGCACACGAGCGAACCTGAAGAACCGCAAGGCGGCGACCCCAGTGATTTCTACCAAGCCCTACGCGACACCGCTGAACGCACGTCGGTGAAGGCTCAGCAACGCAAACGTAGGGAGCTAGAGAAGGCGCAGGGAACCCCGCCTGCGAGAGTACAGTCCGCACAGGATGTAGGTGAACCGCCTGAGGCTCCTAAGCTGAAGCGGGACAACAGTACTCCAAGAACATACCCCGCGGACGCGGGTAGGGCTCCTGATGTGAAGGAGAGTGTCCATGCCGGCAGGACTACCCAAGGACACTGCTCCGCACCTGACATCAGAACAAGCACGGCTCCGTCTGCCTCTTCCATTTCCTTCGCTGCTCCCACTGTAATGTCGAATAAGACTTCTTCACCCACGATGCCACCTCCTGCGTCTACGAGCAAAGATCACCACGAAATGTCTCCACCTGCCCGCCCTCCGACTCCACCTATCACAAAACCACAAGCCGCTTGTAATCCCCGTCCATCTACACCTGCCACCAAACCCTCCTCCACTCACGCGCAAGTTCCGACATCCCGACCTTCAAATGTCTCAGAGGCACGCCGAATACCCTCGCCTGACACCCTCCCTCCGGTGCCCACCCAGTCCTCCTCCCGCCCTCCTGCCCTGGGGATGCGCCGCGTTGTCAACGCGGTATCGAGAACCTACGCCACATCCCCGTCACAGGATTTGCCGATGAAGAGAAAAGGTTTCAAACCACCTCTGCTCACGGGGCCACAGATGCAATCGAAGGAGAATCAGAGAGATAAGCTACCCAAGAAATCCTTACCTACGCCAGACGTAACTCCTTCGCCCAATGACCACGATGGTGTACCCGTCTCGCCGCCTAGGCATGGCGATACGAGCTCCAGCGACTTTGAGACGTCTTGGGACATCGACCAATTGCATGAAAGCCTTAAGCAGTATGATATGCCATAGGGGTAATGATATGCCCAAGTTCATTTTCGCTTCCATTGCGACTGCTTGTATTATTTATCTTGTACTTAGTCCGTTGAGTATACTTCGCGACGCTATGGAGATGCACTTGTTAAACCAATAGATAGATAAGCTACATAAACCAATATTGATACAACACGTATAAGCTCCAGGTGCGAATGCCAGGAGGCAGACTCTAAATTGTCCTCAACTTAGATATGGCAATCTCCCCGTCCAGTTACTGCTGCTGTCCTCGTCGCTCCCTGGGACGGTGTCGAGGATGACGATGCATTGGAAGTGGCATCAGCCAATCCACTTCCTCCTCGACCTGCCATGGATTTTCATCGCTGTCTTCTTCACCACTCTGGTTCGGCAGATTTTCCACGCTCGGGCCAGCCACAGGAGGCGATGGTGCACGGTCACGTTGTGGTCGGACGCGCTGCCGACAAACAGGACAAGTAGTAGCACTACGAAGCCATGTCTAGCAGCACGTTCAGCATCGATATATGCGAATGTGAGCATCTTTACATACCTCCAGACATTCCTTATGAAGCCAGTGTCGGCAGTCATGCATCTTAAGGACAGGATCCAGTGATTTGTACTAGGCAGACCGGGCAGTCAGGGTCAGCGAAGGAGTGGAGGCATGTGCACGTACGTCATCCAAACAAATCGGGCATCTCGTCTCGCTTTCGGCATCAGCCCAGTCCTTGTAGAATCCTGTAGGCATCGATGCTATGACATGCTCGGGGGTAGAACGAGGTAAAGCGTCTCCAACAGAAGACGCCAGTGCGAGCAGAGTTTCGTACGATGAGTCGAAATCTTGATCTCTCTGTACGAACTGCTATGAGCCTATGACAGAAGTACAACGTGTGCCACATACCATGTAGTCTCCGAGGTTTCCAGTGTTCCGCCGAGCACGATATCGTGACGCAAGGAACGTGTGCAGCGGCAGCTCCGCTCGTGACCGGACTTCATCTTGACCCTGTTGCCGCTGGCGGATCTGGGACTGCATTGCACGTAGTCTGGCATGTCTCTCAAAATGAGAGCGTACATGGTCGTGATTACCTCTGGACGGACTACGGGACTGGGACCTCTGGGATGTTGCTCTCCGGGAAGGCTCCCTAATCAGGTCTGTTGGACGGGCAGTGGTGCTTCTAGGTCGTGCTGATGTCCGCCTGCTTGCCCACTCCTCAAGCTCTCGGCTTGCCTGAGTTTCGTTGGAAGCGTCTGTAGCGTCCATGTCGTCCCATGGCCTGCGACGTAGTCGTCTTCCATAGACACTATCTCTGCGACCCTCGTTGCGAAGTACCTGTATTGCCTGTTGGAACTCATTATGGGAACGCGTGGGGGGTCGGATGTCCACGTCCAGGGCGCCCGGCAGGTCGTTCAACTCCGAAAAGATATCATCGGGTAACTCTGCGGGGGACTGATCCCACCAGTCTGGTGATGATATGTCAGCTTCCCTTGGTCGGCTAAATCTACCTCGAACCGCGGATACGAGCGCGCTGTCAACGCGCCGAGGATCCGGAAGTGGACGATCGCTGCCCGCCCTAGAAGGCCTTGCATTGGTGGCAGGTGGTCGTTGGGCGAGTCTCCTGGGTGAAGGATGACGCGTCTCTCTGGATATAGATCGTTCATGTTCGTCAGTTGCAGTGTGCAACGGATGAAGGCGCCCGAGGCGACTGTCCAGCATGAATTAGCAGGTTCCTAAGCGAGACAAAGGATCGATACTTACTGGGCCAATGCCTCCCGCTGAGAACGCGACGAAACCTTGCATCGGGATCAGTCTCGGATAAAGAAATGCTGACATAGGCGCCTACCTCAGACGAGTTCCTTTGCCGGTGGAGCGCTGACAGACTGGGGCGCGAGCTAGAATCTGACAAACGCGTCGTGGGCTGCGAACTGGTCCTCGAACGGCTGAGCTCTATAGATCTTCGCAGAGAAGCTCTGAACGGCCCGTCGTGGTATGCATTGAGATCAATCCCTCTATATTGGGATCCACTGCCGCCGGTGGCTACGGGTTCTAAGTGATCAGGTCCATCCCACTGACCGAACAGTGAAGATTGACTACTGGCGGCGGCTGCAGGTTCTAATCGATCAGGTTCGACCCATTGGTCATATGGTCCCGGAAGAGGAGATCGACTCCTACTTGTGGCAGCAGATTGCATCTGATCAGGTTCGCCCCACCGACCGAAGGGGCCCAAAGGCACGGATCCATCAGTGCTGGCGGTTGCAAGTTCTGATTCATCAGCATCATCCCACTGACCCAAGGGGGGGAGATGAGGACACGAAGGCAAAGGCAGTGCAGTCGGAGCTGATCCCGCAGAACTCGTTGGAGGACGCACGCCTGGAACCTCATCACGCGAACTGTCGTCGTTCTCAGGAAGTGTGGCGATGGAAGGCAATCTGCGGGCACTTGCAGCACGCGTCAAAGGAGGGAGGATCACTGGCAGTCGCGTCTGCCCAGATCTACGGTAAGCTGGAGGGATATTCCTTTCCCCTAGGCGACGCCAGTCTGGAATGTATGCCACGGCTGTCGATCGGTAAGACGACGCTGACGGAGCTCTAGATAAGGAAGTGCGAGACGCGCCGCTGCCGAGGAGCGGAATTAATGCAGGGGGATTAAAGGATGGATTGGACTGAGTAGCCGTCCCCGCCGACTCTGTCCACTGCCCCTCACGCCACGGAGGTCTCGGAACTGAGAACGGTGTCCGATGCTCCTCTGCTAGCAGTCGACGAGGATCCTCTTCTAAGCGAGACTCTACGCTCTGCCGCGAGGTCGCAGCACTCGACGCCCAGGAAGTCCTACGCCTATAGTCGGAAGCAGAGGAGATGCCATCCCCACGACTGCGAAGTCCTACAGGTGGGTCAGGCCTGATAATCCCGGTCCATCTTGTTCTCGAGTCTCCTAATTCACTTAGGGAATTATCCGAAGGTCGCCTCTCATGGTCAGCGTCTGCTCTGGGCGAGGCAAGCGGAGGAAACCAGTCGTTAGCCCGCTCATCCAGGCTGGTGAGAATATCGTCTGCTTCCCATCCCTCCAGTTGTAATGCGCGGTGTAGATGACTTTCAGTTCGGGGTGCTAGGCTCGGCGGCGGCAGACGGCTTGCATTGCTGGACTCGTTTGTACGGCGAGCCATGAAGGACCGGGAGGAGACGGCGCGAAGACGAAAACGGGATGCAAGGTCATCTCTATCGCCTGCCCTTGCCATGAGTTGAGAGATCAGCGAAATATGTGCAAAGGAACAATACCTGAGTTAATCAGGTCCAGAGGGTCTGGAGAACTGCGGATATCAGCAGCAGCTCGAGTAGTCGGGAAGGGATTGTACGTGTTGCGGGTTCCTGTAGCGAAGCACTGGTGAGCCTATATATTGCCGGAATTGGAGTATTCCAACATACCATTCGGGACGCTTCGGTTACTAAGGGACGATCCCGTATCCTCTTCCTGGTCCAACCGTCCGCGAAAGGGCGTTCTGAGGGGTTGTCTAGAGGCATAGGACTCTCGTCTACTCTCTACAGCGGCCCTCGTTGACGAATGGTCATCTCCACTGCCATGCACTGGAGAGGGTCTATCATTCAGGAAGAGAGATATACTTTCCCGGGTGGCCTCCAGCGTCTCATTGAAAGAGCGAAGATCCTCAAAGACGCGGTTCATGCTAGACTGTATCCCGTCATCATCACTCACGATCTCAAATGATCCAGAATACGACGGTTCCACCCTAGGTAACCCGGTCCCGCCAGACTGTATCCCATCATCATCGCTCACGATCTCCCATGATCTAGAATGCGACGGCGCTATCCTAGGTAAACCGGTTCCGCTTCTCTCGAGGTTAACTCTGTATCGTTCGTTTCTCCAGTTTACAGCGGCGTCTTCAATAGGGTCATCTTCGGTGGGGTGGTCTTCGATTGAGCCATCTTCGACAGCGAGCCCGGAGCTGTGCGCATGGAGAGGACGCGGTAACTCGTTGGATGCTGCTCCAATTCTGGCTGCCGCTGACATGGGCAAAGGGGACCTAGAGAGTGAAGACAGGGAGTCCGTGGGTAGTGGAGGAGGTTGGCCACGGCTGGCGGAGGATCCAGACGAGCGCGACAGCACAGTAGGTCGCGGTGCCTACAAAAATGGAATGGTTAGGGGATAGAATATACGTCAGAGATTTGAGAAGCATACTGATGGCGAAGGCAAAATTCGGCTTGACACGGAGTGCGATGTGGGTGACAAAGTGTGCTCGGACAGTGCTCCAGTCAATGTGCTGTACCGACTTTCACGATTGGCGGTGAACGACGTCTGATTTCCGGGCTGCAGGTCTTCTTGCGGATTCACAGAAACTAACGAGGATATCACAGGCTGCAAGAGAGGTACATAATCCGCACAGCTCACAGAGGTCGCTGGCGCTATGGAAATCCCCAGTCTCTCCGGGATTGACTCTTGGGAGGTGCAGTCTGTTGCTAGAGCGGTGATCCTCGGCATTCGGCCAGACTTGCGCGTGAGATGTTTGCTCGCTGGACCGTCCGACTGGAAGGGGAGGGTAGGACAAATGCCTCACTATAGATGCCTGCCTCACCGAGGAGTCAACAGCACCATCGATCTCCTGGCGTAGATTGGTTTGCTCGCCTGCCTCGATGTGGCGGCCTTCAGCTACATAACGTGGCCTTCCAGGGGCTTCGTCGACAAATCTCGTCCCTGAGTCCTGGCCAGCATCCTGTACGTAACGCAAGTTCCTGCTGTCGTCCTGTACGAGCGCGGAGTGGGCGCTCGCATTGTATGAACTCGCTAAGCCTGACGAAGACTCGTTGCTTTCACTGCTTGACGAGCCACTCGACCCCGCCTGCGACGATGATGACGCAGAGAACGCACGCAGACTTTCATCTCCAGACGTGTCGCTCTCGCTCCGAGCCCTCTTGTGTCTGTCGCCCTCTTCACCATCACTCCCTACGACTACTCCCCCACCAGCCCGTCCGTTACTTCCACTTGCGCTGCCAGTGGGCCATTCGTCGTCGATATTAAGTTGGGCAAAAGGTCTCTTGACTGAGCTACCATGATATGTTGGAGGTCCCTGAGGCCGGAAGGAGGGCTCCTCGCCGTCCATGGCGATGAGCAATATGGTAGACGCAGAGAGGCGTCTCGTCCGAGCGGGCCACAACTACCGCTGCTATATTTGGCTAAATAATTCCATTGGTTGATGGGCCGGCGGCATTGCCTGAAGGACAGATGCGGCAAAACATGCAGCGAGCTACGGAAAGTCCCAAAAGCCTGCTGCTAACTTCACTCTACTAGTTCGCTGTCATGCATAAGACAAAAATACACAATAACATACACCACGATACCGAGTCATAGGATAGACATCTATCTCTCCATCTCAGTTTCAAGCCATCGCATACTGCTCCGTCCATTCTCGACTAACGCGTTGCGCATCTTTCTCGTCCTCCTTATAGTGCTTCGCAACATCGGTGGCGAGGGGGTCGTCTGGGTTCGGTGCGCTGAGCAATGCCTGTATGGAAAGCAAGACCGTCCGAATTTGTAGGGCTGGAGACCATTTGTCTAGATTTACGGAGGTTATGCACGCTGCCCTCGAGACACTATACAGTTCACTCACCTTTGAGAATATCCAAGCAAATCCGACCCAGCTTGTCTATCAAGACCGACCGAGCCATGGTCATTTTGCGCTCGAACGCATGGCAATGGACATAACATACCGATATTGGGGTGATAGATCTTCGTCAAGAATCGTACTTTCGGCGGGGCCATAGGATACTCCTCTGGCAAGAATAATTCTAGGCGGAAGACACCGCCTAAAGCCCGTGTCAAATAAGAAAAAGCTCTCAGTTAGACACCAAACCGCACGTACTCTGAAATGGACTCCCATCTGGCCCTTGGATAGTCACATCGAAATACCGCAAGTTGTCTTCATGGGGAGTAGCGGTAATGCCAGGAGCCGGATCCGCTACGAGACGTTCAGTTTCCTGTCATCCGCACACCCCAAAGATGCAACACAGTACCAGATCCGTTAGATGATAGTTTGCTGCGGTGAAGAAGTCACAAGAGCGCACCTTGATAATTCGCTACATTCCGGCAGCGAGTGGGTTATCGGCAACGATCTCGTTCTCTAGCAAGCCTGCATACCTTCGGAAGAGACATTATGATATCCAGGGGTTTAGGTCGTCGATGGTAAGTCTATGTGCAGTGGTCTTGCAGCGGGTCCGGCATAGGTCCGCTCGCAGCGATTTCCCCTTGCCGAAGATTCCCACGATTGCCCGTACTTAGAATTCCTTGCGCATTCACCGGCACCTCCATCATGCCAGGCGACGTCCAAATGAGTGTACGGACACTCACTCATGATGGAGAGACACGCAATTAACTTTTATAGGATGATGCTCAAGCGGCAGATGACTGGGTCCTCATAACCGCACCTGATGGCTTCTCTTTCATGGTAAAGCGCAAAGTGGCTCTGATTAGCGGCACACTGAGGAACATGTTAAGCACCGAAAGTAAGTATGTCAGCTATTATGCGCTACTCCGGACTAAACTCTCGTGTAGGTAATTTTAGGGAAGCGATTCAGAGCCAGTGCGATATCCCTGACACTAGGTGCGTCCCGGCTTTCCTCTGTGGAGGGCTGTTAGAAGTCAATGGAGCCTTATCTAGAGCGGCCGTAGTTGAGAAGCTTTGCGAGTACATGGCATACAAGGCGCAGTACGAGAATACTCCGCCTAAGGAGGAGATCCCGGATTTCACGGAGCGCATTCCACCAGAACTTGCGCTGGAACTGTGAGTGGATCATGCACGGTGCTGGACACATATATATGTAGTTAATCTTCTTTCTTCGTACCTCAGATTAGTTGCTGCCGATTATTACGAAGGTAACTGCGTGGTTTTCTGCTTGCGTCTGCTTCTGACAACTAAGGACTCTTCAGTGTGACGACCTGGTGCTCCCATTATCCGCTCTGTGTTTGTATTGTTCCGCTGTCATGGTGTGCTTTGAATTCATCACATACGCCGATTTTTCCCTGGCGTATTCCGGATGCGATCCACGAGCTAAATGCACATCTCAGTCTGGCTCACGTTCCATCAACCTGTCTCTTTAGCCGACCACGTGCTGCAGGATCATAAATCCATCTTTCTCGTATGTCTTGCGCATATTCTGTCTGCATTGTTTGCTCTTGTGCAAGAGCAGTCGGTGGTTCCATCCATGCCGTGGCGCCGTGCTGCTTTACGGCTCGCAAGATATGCGAAGAGACCAACGCTTTCCCAGAGAGGTTCTTGTGGTCTCTTTGGTGGCTTGATTATACTTTCATGCCCTGAATCTTATACTCTCGACGACCATACTATATTACCCTCTTAAACTGGCGCCGTTATTGAGCAGAGTTGTAGATATCCGATGTCTGGCTAGTGCATTCTCGATGCTCCCAGGCATCAATGGGGCCATAGGAGCAGTCTACTGAGGCTGCCGGCGAGGTTATATACCACGTGACATGGTCGCGTCGCGACACGTTCATTAAGGGCGACTGTGACGCACGTCACAGCAACGTTTCTGTTCTTCCTCCTCCCGTCCTCCCTCTCTTCCCCACTACACTTCTTTATGTGTCTCTATACCTTGGCTGTGCTTCTTGCCTATAGTCCTCTTGTTATATTATCTCATGAACTCCAACGTCATATTCGGAACCTCCATATACTTGGACCTTGTCTACACCGGCCTCGACATCGATGATCGAGGATATGGGTTTCAAGGCATGTTTTGAAGAGCGGTGGAGGGGGCAAAAACATGTTTCAGTGAGTAGTGCTTCTTGTACAGGGATGTTGCATTCCGGATGGCTCCAAAGGTCGCTTCGGTGCTGAACTTCAAGCTAGGCGATGCATCTCCTCAGTCGCAGAAGTGCGTAATTCACTAATCGTTGATCACTCACCCGGACAAGACACGTTGATGAGAATCGAAGCATTGTTGATGTAAGTACTGCTTGTTATCCAGCGACTCCTCTCTTGATCTGCCTACATCGGACTGGCTGAGGCCATGTTAGCTCTGTACCCGACAGCGGATCAGTCCAGCTGCTGCTCCCCAAGCATCTGGGCGTCTTTCCTTCATAATTCTAGTCCAGAGACGCGAATGAATGCCATCCAGTACCATAGGATTCTGGGATGACTTTAACTGCGCATATAATCGAGGTTCTGGTGCATATATTTTGAAGTTCCTGACCTGATAGAGCAGCGACCTTCTACTCACATCAGCCTTCGTTCGACCTCGTCAAAGGTGGATCATCCACGGGGAGAGTGTACCGAGTCCATCAGCAAGATCACCTTTTATATCGTAGGGTGGAGACCCCGGAACCAATGCGTCACCGCACGTGGAGACCGAATAACCGCTGTGCTCTTTACCATGAAATGCCGTCGAATCTGATTCCTAGCATTGAAGGCTTCGCGAAAGTGAGCCAGCACAAACCATGTTTAAGGAGCTTCGAAAACTTAACCGACTGCGAAACCTACAGGGCGCGTTTGCCACCGCAGCCGGCCTTTCGACCATCGGTGCGCGCTCTTAACCTCGAGCAGGTGGCTGCTACTGAAGACCACAGGCGTTGGGCTGCTCTATTATGGCCAGAACTATCTAATATACCCTTCTGCATATCCTCCGGGGTCTCGTACAGGTGTGTTACAGACGTGAAGGAGGAAACTGCGTTGCTAACGCGACCCAAGTAGAAGTCCCCGTACCGTCCGACTTTGGTCTGCCCTATGAAGACCTACGGCTCACGACGGCCGACAATGTGAAGATACAATGCTACTTGATGGTGCAGAAGACAGATCTGGGGTCGCAGGCGACGCCTGTACCAGGAGAGCTGGACGTGTCGGCGGAGGAGGTGAGCGTGCCTTCTGGTCCTGACTGGTGCGAAATGAGACGAGCGGTGATAGTTCCCGGCTACTCGACCGACGATTATGATGTTCCATGGAAATGGCGGGAATATGGGACATCGAATACCGCTCGCGAAGGTGTTCTACATCAAGATGCGGTGTAATGTTATGATGGTATCTTATCGAGGGTGCGTATACTTCTGGGTCGGTCGCAGTCACACAACTCAGAATATAATCTCTTAACAGTTATGGTCGTTCGGAAGGCTCCCCCTCTGAGAAAGGTCTGACATTTTCAGTAGTGTATTGCGTATGCCCGCTGAGACTTGCTGAAGGGATTCAGCAAGACGCACAGACAGCGCTCAATTACCTCACCTCGCATCCCGTGCTATCGAGAACACCCGTAGTCCGTGCACTACTTGCTCGGCGGACGGATTGTACTGACCTTGACTAGATTCTATATGGTCAGTCTATAGGTGGCGCTGTATCCATTGACCTCGCGAGTCGCAACCTTGAGACTGTGAGTCGCTGGACTCTTTTCTTGCCCGCACTTTCTGAACCAAGTTGCCTAGGTGAAAGCCCTCATCCTCGAGAACACCTTCCTCTCCATCCCGAGACTCATTCCCCAGGCGCTCCCCATTCTCTCTCCCTTCTCCTTCCTCTGCCACCAAAAATGGGAGAGCTTCACGAAACTACCCCAAATCCCTCCTTCGACTCCGATCCTCATGCTGAGCGGTAAGCAGGACGAAGTCGTGCCACCAGATCATATGGAGGCCTTGTGGAAGATTGCAGAGAAGAGGGGCCAGCAGCCAACCGAGGAGGTGAAGACGGAGGAGGTCAGGGATGATAGGGAGAGAGGATCTGGGAGGAGTCGGTTTGTGTTGTTTGAGAAAGGGCATCATAGTACGTTCCCGTTTCGAACGATCTGTGCTGCGCGGAGCGATGCTGACCTGTTTGGATAGATGATACATGCGTGCAGCAGGGGTACTGGACGGCCGTGAGCGAGTTTGTGGCGAGTCTTGGAGAGTCTTGAGCTGTGTACGGGTGTATGTCTCTCCCATCAGCTATGACGATACACGATGTTATGATCTTCATTATGATACCAGGAAGATGCACTAGTCATTCGCCCATAGCTCCTGGCGCGAACGATGAGCGCCGGTTACATGGAAGCGCTCTTTGACCGTTCCCTTTGCTTCTCGTCTATCTGGCTAGACCGGTCCACTATACGGACAGGTAACGCACCTTGCTCTCAAGTACTGTGTATGACTGGCACAAGCATGATCTTGGGATGCGATATCGCTGTAGCGAGGAGTTGTTCAGCGAATGGAGCGAACAGCGGGTCCTCTGCTCACCACCACTGTTCAAAGCAGCCCCTGTCCGAATGGAACAGCCCCATTTAGACGTCATCAGGTAACGCTTTAGTAGGAGGAGAACAGACTGATTTCTACAGCTGGGATTAGATGGTAAGCTCTTGCGATCACAATTGAGAGATTTGGAGTTGCGACAATGAAGTTGCCGGCGGTATACGAGGACCCGTATACGTTTAGTGATCCGGGACGCCGAGTCGACGTGGGCAACTTGAAAAAGATTCCGGTTGCCATCTCGTCATCTCTCGCTTGAGGAGCTTCAATTAGTGAGTAGTACAGAACGAGGCGAGCAGGATGAGTTACGTTCGCGTGCGACGACATGGCGCGCGACATATGGGTTGTCCACTGCCATCATCTTTCCGCTTCGGCTCTTGCTGGTCGTCATGCTCGTCGCCGGCGCCTCGATTCGCCAACACTGTCGACATCCGACGCGAGAGACTTCTGTCATTACGCGATTCTCAAGCTACGCGATGATTTCGGACTATGTAGTAGCGTTCAACATTCATTCCTGCTCATCGATCATCAATTCGCTGTACTCGGGGATCTGCAGCTCTGAGACAGAGTGATTTACTGCGGGGTTCTAATCCCTTGACGCCTAGCGGTCCTAGCCTGACAGTGCTGACGAAGTCGTCGGCACCATCGCGCGCAGCGCGCAGCACTGAAGAGCCGGAGACCGACGTTTCAGTCCGTACCCGACGGCCAGCGACTGGTGCCACCTCATATCGTACGTCAGCGTTTCGACCCATCGGTCCCGACAACAACGTGGATGCTAAAACGCTAAACGCATTGAACTCAAGCGGGCGCCTGGTTTGTTCTCCAGAATAGGGCAGCGGTTACCGCTCCACCGCCGCCAAGTTGTTTTGGCTTCTTATACCCTAGAATGCCATAATTTCCGTCATCCATCCCTCGGCTGCTATGTTTGGCTCCGTCATGAGGGTCACGCCGTGCTGTTTCATTCACCGACTACCGACTGAAACGTATCCCGTACGTCTCACGCAACCGTCGATCTTCTCCTGCACTCCACTTTCTGCTGGAATCTGGGTTACAAGGGTCTGTCTCAATTGATGCAGTAGTTGTCTGCAGGTCACTTGGACAAGCCAGCTTTCTCCGAGAACGCCGTCTGGAGAACTGGAAAGACTGACAGCAGAGCAACGGACCGCCGACTGACCTGAATATAGGTCATGCCTTTGGCGACGGCTCGAGTACGAGGTGGCCGAGCGCGTAGAAGAATGGAATGCGTCGGTAAGTGAAGAGTCCGAAATGATGGTTACTTCTAGCCGAACTGTGTCTACCCCGAATTCCTGATGTCAGATCATCGAAGCTAAGGAAGATTCCTATTTTTCTCCCGGTGAGGCCACCCTAACTGCGATAGTATATAATCTCATTCCCGCCTCGTCTCAAAATTCCCCATTGACTTCCAGTCGCCTTTTCTCCTCCTCTCTCCCCTCAGAAAACCTCTCTGTAACCCAACCCCCACAATCTTTACAAAATGCGCTCCTTCACTGCCATCTTCTCCATCGCCGCCGTCGCCTTCGCTGGCCTCACCTCCGCCGCCCCCGTTGACACTTCCGCTGTGTCCGGCGCCGTCAACACCGTCAAGGGTGTTGTCTCCAACGTCCCTGTTGTCGGCGGTGTTGCGAAGGACCTGAGCATCCGTGCCGATGCTCCACGGGGTGTCCAGGAGATCTTGATCGATGTCCAGACCAAGATCACCCCCTTGACCCAGCAGATCCGTATGTCCCTTCTCCAATATTATATTTACGCGTGTCTAATTTCCCTTTGCAGAGTTCTGCACGGTCGAGAACGCGACTGTCGAGATCCTTACCCCGATCGTCCAGACCCTCACCTCCACCCTCGAGGAGATCGTCCCTGAGCTCCAGGCACTCGTCGGCCAGCCCATCGAGGTTATCCTCGCGTCCGTCACCGGCACCGCCCAGCTCACCGTCGCTGAGGTCGCCACGCTCGTCGCCAACATCCTGACGCTGGTCTTCGGCGCGCTCGGCACCGTCAGCACGCTGCTCAAGGGCGAGGTCTCTGCGATCCTCCCCATCCTCGCGCCCCTCGGCGCTGCCGTCGGCCACCTCCTCCAGGCCGTTCTGGCTGCCGTTGGCTCCGTCGTCGGTGGCCTCCTGGCTGCCGTCACTGGCCTCGTCCAGAACCTGGTCCCCACCCTCCTGACCCTCAACCTCCAGGAGGTCCTCCAGATCCTCGGCCTCTAAGGGCATGATGCTAGTATGTGAGATCTGCTCGTCCAATTCTTCCTGAACGCATATTAATGAATGTCGTCTGTCAGACCCATGCTACGAGAATACCCCTCACGCATGACTAACCTCATCTACTCACTCGCTGTCGTACGATTGCTACTAGTATCGATTAATCAATCATTAATTCCCGATTGACTTGTTGTAAACTCGAAAGTACCGCTCTGTGCCCGTCGGAACGCGACACAATACGTGTGGTAAGTTGAATAACTTAGTCGGTCGCAGCCACATACGCGACGCGTACGAGTCCCGTGACGGCGATGCGATACCACATCGGCTCGATGCTGCTCAGAATCGCTGACGCTCAAGCAAGTATGGTACCTTCCCAGCACCGCCATTCATAGCAGCAATAGCACTGGATCTCCTTTGTCGCATCAGGCAGAACTACTGTAGAAGTTGCTGCGCCTTGTGGTCCGAGTCATTTCCCCTCGTTCGGCGCCTAGCCTGACATATGGGACTGCAATGCACGGGGGCGTCTATTCAGTCACTTTTGCCATTAGCGCAGGCGTGAATTCTTGAGGGTTACCTGGCATTCTAAAAGTAAAATTGTATCTGAGGATTGGGGCTGGAATGGAGAGCGTGGTGAGGGAGTTATGTACAAATATTAAGAAGGATGAGGCGAGTGTGGCAGCGCTAGCCACACTCGGACACAGAGGAGTTCGTTACTTTGTTCTGTTCTCCTTCTTCGCCATTATGCCTGTAGGCTTCGTATAGAAATATAGAGCAAATCAGTAGCTGATCTTGGGGCCTCTGTATATTTTTGCCAGTAGGGCTGCTGGTGTGGCACGGGCGTCTATTGAGAGGATAACACCGTATTTGGAGGTCGTGAGAATTGTTAATGATTTTAAGTGCCGTAATCTAGCCGCAGATAGAGCTCTATTTCCCCGCACTGCTTCATCGCATACACTGCTCATTAAAGAGCGTATAAAAGGCTCGAGTCGGTCCTGACTGGCCGTATCGCCTTTCATCTTCTTGGTCAATCATGCTTGCAGCAACTCGAGTAGCCAACATCGCGACCCGGGCAGGGGCGAGACGCGCGGTGGTTGTCGCGGGTCAGCGCCAGGCAGCTCTGTCCGTGGTCAGGAAGAGCAACCATGGACAGATCAGGAGCATGCAGAATCTCGCTCAGACTGATAGGGTGTGTCCTGAATTATTGACATATCATCGGAGACTGACTGTTCGATGCAGGACACGATCATGCGCCTCCTCTACTCCATCGGGACGAAACAAGAGGTCGAGCGCTACCTGCGCATATTCTCTTCTTCCAACCACCCTTCGCACCCTGCCAAGTTCGCCGTGATTAAGGTTGGCGGCGCCGTTTTGGACGATCTCGATGAATTGGCGCACAGCTTGAGTTTCCTATACCGAGTCGGGCTGTACCCCGTCGTACTGCACGGCGCGGGTCCTCAGCTGAACGAAATCATAGAAAGAGAGGGCATTGTCCCCGATTATATCGATGGTATTCGTGTCACAGGTGCGTCCGATTATAATTACAGTGTTACCTTGCCCTGACTCGCTGCACAGATGCCAAAACCCTGCAGATCGCCCGTCGAGTTTTCCTGGAGGAGAATCTCAAGCTCGTCGGAGCACTCGAGAAGCTGGGTACCAGGGCCCGACCCATTACCTCTGGCGTGTTCACTGCCGACTACCTCGAGAAAGACAAGTATGGCCTGGTCGGGAAGATCACCCGGGTCGACAAGCGGCCCTTAGAAGCCGCCATTCGCGCGGGCGCCCTTCCCATTCTGACCAGTCTCGCAGAGTCTGCGGAGGGCCAGATTCTGAATGTGAATGCTGACATCGCTGCAGGCGAGCTCGCGAAGGAGTTGGAGCCTCTCAAGATCGTGTTCTTGAACGAGAAGGGCGGTCTGTTCCACGGCGTCACAGGCGAAAAGCTAGATGTCATCAACTTGGACGAGGTATGTAGTGTCTTCGTTCCGTCTGCTCACTTGACCTACATAACTATCGCAGGAGTACGACAATCTCATGAAGCAGCCTTGGGTCAAGTACGGCACCAAGCTCAAGCTGCGCGAGTTTAAAGAGCTGCTTGACCACCTCCCGCGCTCCTCCTCCGTCGCTGTCATCTCCGCTGCTATGCTTCAGAAGGAGCTCTTCACCGACAGTGGCGCGGGCACCCTCATTCGTCGCGGGTACAAGCTCTTCCGTCACGATTCCATCGAGGGCCTCGGCGCGGACCGCCTCAGACAGGTCATCCACGACCGGGACCCAGACGTGCTGAGTGGTGAGGCGAGTGTCACTGGTGTACTCAACGAGCTCAAGAAGACGCCGTACACGCTGTATGGCGATGAACCCCTCGATGTTGTCGCCATTGTGTCTCATCCCCCGAACGAGACGCCGGTTATGACGAAGCTTCTCGCAACACGCAGCGGTATCTTGAACAACGTCGTCGACAACGTGTTCAACGCCATCAAAAAGGACTATCGCCGGCTGTTCTGGACCGCCAACGCGGACGATGAGAATCGCGCATGGCACTTCCAGCGTGCGGACGGTTCGTTCACGAGGTCGGGCAAAAGCTTGTTCTGGTACGGCGTCCAGGATGTTGCGGAGGTGGAAAGGATTGTAAAAGAGTTTGAGCAGAAGGGTAGGCTGGACCGTGCGTATCTGCCCGTCGGGCCGTCTGCTCCTCCGCACCGTGGTGCCGCCACCGCCGCACCAAATGGAACGCGCTCGTACTCTACGATGGCGAGGAGGGTCTCCGGGTCTTCCAGAGGATACGCCACCGCTGCTACTCCTCCTCCCACTACAGAGCCGAAGCGCCTCGCTCTCATAGGCGCGCGCGGGTATACTGGGCAAGCGCTGACAGGGCTTCTCTCGAACCACCCGTACCTCGACCTCACCCACGTCTCCTCCCGACAACTTGCTGGCCGGCCTTTGGAGGGCTACTCTAGGACTCCAGTTACATACTCGAACCTGTCAGTGGAGGACGTTGAGAGGATGGAGAAGGATGGGGAGGTCGATGCGTGGGTGATGGCGTTGCCTAACGGCGCGTGCAAGCCTTTTGTCGATGCGGTTGATAAGGGGTCGTCACAGCGCAAGGAAGGAACGCCGAGTGTTGTCGTGGACTTGAGTGCGGATTATCGGTTTGAGGATGGATGGACGTATGGGCTTCCGGGTGAGGCTTCTGCATGAATGTATACTAGCGGAACATCAATTGAATCGAGACTTTGCTATCCCTTATGCCATACAGAGCTTTACGGACGGGAGGCGATCCGCGTTAGCAAAAGGATCTCGAATCCGGGATGTTATGCGACGAACTCGCAGCTGCTCATTGCGCCGTTGCTGAAGTACGTGAACAGAGCTGCCTTGCCTACTGTCTTCGGCATCTCTGGGTATAGCGGCGCTGGCACGATCGCAACGAACGATCCCGATGGCAGGCCTGTGACTTTACCGAAAGTTACCCCAGAGAGTCTTGCGGGGGGCATCCGCGCCTACTCTCTGACGGACCATATCCACGAGCGGGAGGCTGGCCGTCACCTATCCCGTCTGCTGGCGGATCCGAGCAATCCTATGAAGGTCGCGTTCGTGCCGAATGTCGCGCCGTGGTTCAGCGGCATTTTGTCGGTGTTGAGCATGCCGCTGAGTGAGAAGGTGAGCGCGAAGGAGGTGGTACAGCTGTACGAGGAGAGGTACGGGGGTGAGAGGTTGATTACGATTAAGAGGGAGGTGCCTACCCTCCCGGATGTGGAGAACAAGCATGGCTGGACTGTGGGCGGGTTTCAGGTGCATAGTGAAGGGGATAGGGCGGTGGTTGTCGTAAGTCGTGACATTGCAATGCCGTCGGTGAGGTGCTAACGGTGGTCACTGCGTCAGGGCGGCCTCGACAACCTACTGAAGGGTGCTGCCACACAGTGCCTCCAGAATCTGAACCTTGCCCTCGGGTATGAGGAGCTGGCCGGTATCCCTATCAACTAATCGCAGGGTGTCCTCCCTGAATCTATGTTACTGTTCTTTACTAACGACTAAAAGTACTTAGAGCTATCGTGTTCCAGTCCACGATGTTTGCTGTAAACAATGTAGTATATGTGTCTAAATAGGTCGGAATAGTGCCCGGACTTCCGAGGCGCGATCGGAAATAGAGACTTGGTTGAAGCCAGTGGCCGACGCGACCCTGAAGCATACAAAGTATGCTACGGCCTCGGGCTCGTCGTGAGGCTCGACTCGAGCAAAGGATACATGCTGCAGCCAGAAGTATTCTCCAGTCGGCTATCCCAGCGGGCGGCATAAGTGCAGCTGCAGACTTCGAATGTGGAGTGCCGGCGACAATACTGTTTCCCTTCTAACTCTCCCGCATCCTCGCCGACTTCATGGCCGCCGACGGTCAGGTTCCTTCAAACTACTATCAGAGCGCTCTCTACCGCATCCAGGAGCGAGATGGCACGCCCAGAGTAGTGCCCCGTGGGCAGCCTTCGGCGAAGACGACGGAGCGGCAGGTCAAGTCTGTTCGTAGACCTTCATTTCCCGAATTTGTGCGGTTCTTTTGTGTTTCGTGTGGTAACCTTTCGCGCAGGTCCCTGAACCTATCGCCTCCAGGCCCTCGGACGAACAGCTCTGGACTACCGATGAGGCAGGAGAGCGCAAACCGAACGCGGACTTCCTGAGACACCATTTCTATCGGGAAGGTCGGTTGACCGAATTACAAGCCTTGTCTATTCTCCAACAAGCGACGGAGGTCCTGTCTAGGGAGGCCAATCTGCTGAGTGTGGACGGTCCCGTAACAAGTACGTCTTGGTTATTCTCCGGTCAAGATACTTGACACGAGGACGGCGGGCGCTCTCAGTATGTGGAGACATCCATGGTCAATATGTAAGTCTGCCAACATGACTCTCGATCTGTTGCTGTCCTAAACTTCACGACAGTACGATCTATTAAAGCTATTTGAGATTGGAGGACCTGTAACAAATGGCAACTATCTGTTTCTGGGAGATTATGTTGATCGAGGTTGTTTCGGTATCGAAGTGAGCGCTTTCTCCACCCTCCCCAACCATATCCCGCCAACTGCCTCGTGCTACGCTATAGTGTCTATTGTATCTCTATAGCCTCAAGATATGGTATCCCAATCAAGTCTTCATGTTACGCGGAAATCACGAATGCCGGCATTTAACTGAATATTTTACGTTCAAGCAAGAATGTGAGGGACTTTCTGAGGATCTTGCTTCTGTAATCTTAGTTTCATGCCCATCAGGTCTCCACAAGTACTCCGCCCGTGTATACGAGGCCTGCATACAATCGTTTTGTGCACTACCTGTGGCAGCGGTTGTCGATGGGAGATTCTTCTGTGTCCACGGAGGGATCTCTCCCGAGCTGAACACGCTGGACGACTTATACAAAGTGAATATGTTCACTCCCGTCTACTGAATGGTAACTAAGATATTTCAGATGGACCGTTTCCAAGAACCTGGATCCCGTGGGCTATTGTGCGACCTATTGTGGGCGGACCCGATCGCCGATTTCGATCGTCCCAGCGACTCGACGACATTTGGATTCGCGCACAATCAGACAAGAGGCTGCTCTTACTTCTTCACGTACGTTGCCATATCGCGCGCCATACGCCTGCCCGCCGAGGTTGATCTTCTCTTCTTTACCAGATACGCCGCAGTGTGCTCGTTCCTGGAAAGAAATCAGTTACTTGGCGTTATACGTGGCCACGAAGCGCAAGACGAAGGGCGAGTACACTCCTTCTGCCGCGGGAATACCTTGACGTATTATGACGAGCAGGTATCGCATGTACCGGAAAACCCCCGCGAAGAAATTTACCTCCGTCATCACAATATTCTCCGCTCCGAATTACCTTGACGTATACCACAATCGGGGCGCTGTCCTGAAGTATGCAAACAAGAACATCACGATCCGGCAGTTTAACTGGACATCACATCCATATTGGTTACCAAACTTCATGGACGCCTTCACGTGGAGTCTGCCATTTGTTGGGGCGAAGAGTACGTTGTACCCGTCATTGACAGGCATATATATGTTCATATCCGCCTTTCCTTGAGTCACTGAGATGCTTCTGGCTATTCTCAGTATCTGCAGTGAAGAGGAGCTCGACTCGGTGGACTCTGACGAGGACGAGACTCGTCCCGTGGCGGATCTCGCTATGACCGCGAACGAGCTCGCGCAGCGGAGGCAAGAGATCAAGAACAAGATCTTGGCGGTCGGCAAGATGCAGAGGATTTTCCAGCTTCTCAGGTTCGCACCGCCTCACTGTGCTCATCCGCCACAGTAGTACATTAGCTCTGACATGATCTGTCTCTTCGTAACAGAGAAGAAGCTGAGAGCGCATCCGAGCTCTCTCCGGACAACGAGAACCCGTCTTCGACATTGGCACCGCGGCTCGGCCCTGACGCATTGAGCGTCCAGGGTAACAACATGCGGCGATACATCCGGAACTTCGAGGACGCGTGAGTGTCACATCAACCTCTGTACGTCCAAATGTTGGTTTGGCTGACAAGCTTCATCGTCTCTTCAGACGTCGGTCCGACATTGTCAACGAGCGACTTCCTGAATTTACACCTGAGCCTACATCCTTCCCTTCGGTCCCCGCCCCCAGTATGCGAATGCAGAAGGCGGGTACTTCGGGTAACATGGAAGTTCTCATCAGGCGCGTCCTGGAGGAGACTGAGGATGGTGACATAGTGGAGACCATCGCAGACCGTATCTCGCAGGGGAGGCGAGTGACAGGGAGACCCAGAGCTCTCAAACGGTTTGAGACAACGTGATACGCGTCTGGCGCTGGGATTCGGCAGCGGTTGCGATGTTTCTTGCACAGCTCGTACATGGCCTAAACTTGGATTTTTGGTGAATGGCATGCAATTCATGATACCTGAGTCGTGCGCGTGAGCAGTTAACCTAGTTGGCGTATGTGCCTTTTCGGCCGCTTGGATATGGTATTCATATGACGATAGTGGAAGGATAAATGGAAAGCGTCCAGCTTGCAGACTATACGCGCCTCTTTGCGTTTAATCCAGCATCGCGATAGTTGTACGGGTGATAGGTAACCCAGTTGTCTCCTATGGGTATATGCCACCCGCCGGCGGGAGTAAAAGCACGATCAAGAACGACCGTGCTGTTACGCGTAACGATGAAAAGCTAGATGTAACACACTTCAAATATGCTCGAGGATCTTGATGTATAGTGTTGTCAGACATCTCGTGTCGAACAAGAAAGTATAATCCTGATAGGAAACAAATGAGGAACGGAAATGAAATCGACGACGCATATATACGCGGCACCTGTTTCAACCGTACGGCAATTTCACGGGCTGACAGGCGTGCGTTAGGCAAGAGCGTTTCAGAATTCAACCAATGCATCCATACCGAAGCGGAGTCATCACACGCGCCGTCTGTTCGCCGGCCATTGAAAAACCACGTTCCTGGGCAAATCAATCTCCAGCCCGAGAGTAGTAACCTAGACAGCTCTCGAGTGTGAGATTGTACCCACAGATCATGTCGCGAGCTACCTTGACATTGACGCAAACAGCTTGACCTTCTGGCCAGATGATATGTCAACCAGAATTTGGCTGCGGTTACCACAGTAGCCGTGCTCTAGGGTGACTCGAGATTTTCCGAGAACCAGGACATCGGGCGTCTTTCTTTATTGATTAGGAGGGGATCGAGCATATTCCAGGATACACCAAAGAGTGTTAGGCAGGGCTTCGATAAAGCGTCGATAAACAAGCGAGGTTGATGAACTGTCAGTCAGTCACCTTGAAATTTGTGCCAAGCTACCGCGACAGTAACCCGTAGGCTGACAATGGAATGCGCGCCTATTCGCCATATATCTCAAGGTAGGCGCAACGCCTAATCACCGAAGAAAGAACTTGGCTCCCAGCGCCCGCGAAATTCCGTGTACACGCTAGCGTTTCATTACCACGGAGACAATGACAGTGCGCAGGGAGACCGGACTCGAGACGGATTCATATCGATGGTAGATTTCATGGGCAGGCCTACGACCATACAGTCCGCGTCGAGAGCCCAGGAAATTGCCGGAATTAATTGACCGCTTTTCGACAATATTGATCACTTGAACACCAGCATGTTCGCCAACACCCTAGCCATACGGACATCAAGCAGAACGCCGTGAACACCGTCGAAGGTCGCCTAGTAAGGATCAGGGGTACAAAGCCTAGTCTCCAAGGAAGGAAAGCAGACAGGTTCCCGGGCGGATGTTGCCACGATAGTCCATAAATGACGCATGGAATGGTATGCTAAGGGAATCTTGTGAGTACCATTCACTATAACATGAGTCCGCCGGTCTGCCAGGCACTGGACTCCCTGTTAGTGTTTATAGTTTGTCTTCGTACCGCACCTGGATGCGCTCTCGTCCCACAGAAGGAAGACAGGGTTCCGCAGCCGTTTAATATGTTCACCACGCACTGTGGAAAGAAAGGGGTCCCAGCCATGAAAGGAGTTCCAGTGTGCGAACGTTCGCTGAACCCGTGCTACCACGGAGGAGAAGGATCAAGCAAATAAGCGCTGGACAAGATATGGAAGGACTCAACACACAGCTTGGGTTCCTTCCATCATCATCATCACCCGCATTCAAAAACTGGAAACGATGGGAGCAGCATCTTAAATTGAACGGCCGCGACCTCTGAAACTTCGCAGGATTCCACGATGTTTTGCAATTGCCTCGCATGGTCGGAAGTGCCGACATCGGCAGGGGTCTCGCTGCAGCAAGCTTGAGCATGTTCCAAAACAGAGAAAGCGCGACGACCCTGCGTAGGTCTACATGTCATTCAATGACGACGCGTCGCTGCCGTTGATTATTATTGTTCTTTTCCTGGTTATTCGTCATGTCAGAACGCTGACACCGTCCTGGTAGAGTGAAACAGAGAGTAGCGCTCGTACCAGCTGTCCAGAGCAGCCCAAAATACCGCAGCATATATTTCCACAAGAACAAGTTACGGGCCGTCTATCACTTCTATCTGTGAAAGCATCTCAGAGTTCATCCAGGCATGGTTGTACAGTGTATACACTGACCTGAGAGATCAGCTTCAGTGTTGAGTGACTTCTTCGTGCTAGAAGACTGAGTTTGGTAGATAATTTCCCCGGGTCGGACGGATCTCCTTCCATAATCCGTAGGGCACCTGAGTCTGAGTCTACAGCCCTTATCCAGGGACCCCATGTTCCAAGATTCTTTACACTCACCTTCCAAATCCAGTACATCAGCGACAGGCGCCCTTGCGAGGAAAGCAAGCCGATCGCTCGTACTTGCCAATCATGGCATGTCTCTGAAGTTGCATGGGTCAGAGAGTTAATCAAGCACTTGTCTCGTCGACCGGATACCATTCTTTCTGCCGTCCTCAGGCCTTCTATATATCTATGCGTGGAGTTTCAGTGATAACCTACGGCGCGATCAAGAGTTACGAACCTCGGCTGCCGTTTCTTCTAATCAGCTCGAGCCCGTATGCAGTTCGTCTGCCACCCGGGTCCTTGTTGAAGGATTTGCCAGTTGTCGGAGCAATCTCGCGGGTCCCATTTTGTGCCAACCAAGGAATTGAACATCGTGTCAGTCGCTGAATCCAGTGAATTCCGTCAAAAGATTTCTTGATCCGCCTGTCACCCATCTTCACGGCAAGGGCCGCGCGCCGGCTCGCCACAATAACTTTCCTTACTCTGTCTGGTCAAAATCGATTCTTGCGATACATACTCGAAATGAATGCTGTACTTTCCTCAGCATGGTCGACCCAGGAAAATTCGACACGAGCATCCGAAACCGGCGATATGCAGCTCGGCTCTGCAGAAGGTATCGGTTTCCTACTCGGTCAAGTGGCGAAGCACGAGGCGCAGCACGTGTATCCGTTTTGCTCGCTCTGCTTTGACAGAGAGAACTCACTTTCAAGATTCCTAGTCTGATGTCTAACCCAGTTACCTCTGGTTGCTACTTCAATACAGCCGGTCAAGGAAAAGAATCGTCTAATTCATGAGTTGGCACGCTGGGTGTATTCGAGGAGGCCGGTCATGGTGGTCTTCCCGTGCAACGTGTGGACCCAAATGAGCGACTTTCTCGGTGATTTCTGTCGGGGTTCCATTGGACGTTGCCAAAAGTATGGTGGGATAGTTCCTATATTGAGGTGAGATAACTTTCCCCCGTTTGCTCTCGGCTTGGCGACGTCCTGAGAAAGCGAGCTATGCGAACTTATTTCTTCACAACACTGACGCAATAAACTAGAACGCTTCGCTCAAACGTCAAACATATATCATTTAGTCAAGAGGGGTCTCCCGAGCTTGGGGGCATCTGAGATCAGTGCTGCGAAAAGACCGCGGAATGGAACTATGCAAGCTGCGGCATTGCCGAGACTCAGAAGTAGGCGAAGGTAACATTTGGCGGAGATCGCAGATATGCTTCCGACATGTTGTCGATGGTAGCCTGATGTTTCTCGCTATCATATCCACGCAAGTCTACTAAATAACTTGGTAGGCACCTGTAACCCCGAAAGCAACGTTTCCTATAGCAGGATAATGAAGTGAGCATGCAACTGCTCCAGCGACAGAACCCGTTTACCATAAGTTACTGCCGAATAACAATCAGTCTGGCTTCAGCATTGTCCTGTGTGCGCCTCTAGGTGGTTTTCCATACGCTACCAAGAACCTTACGTCCTTGGCTCAGGCCGTGGCGCCTTCGAATGAATTATCGGTATCATCTCCGGTCGCGAAAGTCAGTCAGCTCAAAAGACTTCGCAACATGTACACTGATAATATAAGACGGCCGACTGCCTCATTCTATCCGGCAGAAGCAGGAACCCGTGACGATCTGCTGATGATAGAGAAAGTACCTGGCAGTGCCACACAAGGATAGTAGTTTGGTTCGATTATCTTGCAGACGCCCGAAGCTCGGCGGAACGCGTCGCGATGCAATCCAGGGCCCCCACTCGAAGTTTGTTAGGTAAATGGCCGAAAGTGGTTCTCTTCTATGGGCATCGCTACACGAAGGCCGAGCCAAAACGTGGGGTCCTGCCCGCTAATTTACCTACGTCTGAGCGTCCCAGCTTCCTTGATTGCCTTATACTTGACTAATCCCCAAATGACCCGTCAGGACCCACAAGTCCGCATGCGCGTATTTTTGTTGAAGCGTCCGGCATAGCAGCCTTGGCCTATATAAGGACAGCTATACCTGTACCCGTGCACTCATCACGGCCGGCAAACCATGCACTCTCCATCTCTCAGAATCGCTCTCCTGCTAGCATGCGCGGCGTCATCGCATTTATGTTTTCGCGCACCCAACCCCCCTCCTCCTCAAGAGGAGCAACTGAAGAAGACTAGCACCTTTGAGAGAAGGGTGCGATGGGTCACGTTCAGCTGTCAAGTGCGTGTACCGCTCTTTCACATCTATGTCCCATTCTCATTTGCATATCCCCATGAACAGGCTGGAGCGGCTCTTGGAGTCCTATGCGATGCGGCTGCGACATACGCAGTGGCATTCGTGCCCGCACAGTTCCAGCGCTACACCTGCTTCAGGCAGCTCCCACTCGGCCTCCTCGAAATCGAGCCCACCTTCCTGTTGGGAGTATCCATGATGGTATTCGGATGCTTTATCCGCCAGTGGTGCTTCCAGACGCTAGGACGGTTATTCACCTTCGAAGTGAGCATCAGCCCGGAACACCGTCTCGTCACGGGCGGGCCCTACGCCTATGTCCGGCATCCCAGCTATACCGGCATATTTCTCGTGTTAGCGGGGGCTACCACCGTCATGTGCTCGCGCAATTCCTGGTTCCGTCAGTGCGGCATCCTGGAGAGAGGCGGCGCGCCGCTGCTTGTTGCGTGGATGGCGCTATGTATATGGTCGGCGAATTGTTTAAGGCAGAGATTGAGGGTGGAGGATGAGGAGTTGAAGATAAGATTCGGAAAGATCTGGGAGGATTACGCCGCCCGGGTACCGTATACACTTATACCGGGTTTAGTCTAGTGGGAAGTCTTGTGTCAATGTTGTGTCACTTTTATACTAGAGCCTGCGAGTCTGTATCTCGCCATCTTCAGGGTTAATGAGCCATGCACCAAGAAGAGAAGTCATCGGTCTTCTGAATGCCCTTCCTAGATAGCCTGAGTAACCCTGTCTTTCCCCTTCATTGACCTCAGGTTCCCGAGTATCCTATTCTAGGACTTCCGGTTCGCGTTCCACCACATGGGGCTCCATTTCATCCGCCTGGACGGCTTCCTGGAGGTATTCTTATCCTCGTCATCGACTCGGCCCGCGTAGGTAGCCGGGCAGTTAATCATTCCAAGCAGCCGGTGTCTTTAATATTAATGAGTACCTTATGCTGATCCCGACAATCTCTGCGTTACAATCTCCTTGTCAGACGGTGTCATTCAGTAGCGGCCTGACCGGCGATCAAGCCACATGGATATACGAGCTTCAGCCAGACTAAGTATAGAGACGCGTAATGCACTCACGACATTCATAAGACCCGCTACAGATTTGTGATCTTGGGGACCAGGCTCAAGTTGCGTGATCAGCTCCCGCGAGTGTCGCTAATAGCAGTCCACCCATGGAGATTCTACACCAGAGGGTCGCGCACGTTCCGGAAACGCGCTAATTAGAGTATCAGTCGAAGATCATACGGCAGGTCATTGCCTCCCCCGTAGAATCATCACGATGCACGAAGGAACCCCTTCTTTTCTAGTGTCGGTGTCGGGGTTCACAGACACTGGTGACGCGGGTAGAAGACCTCCATTGCGTGGTCACCGAGATGAGAACATTACTTACAGCTGTCTCGTCGGATGATATACTGTCGGCGATAATACTCTGGACCAAGATAGTGCGGTAAGCATTTATAGTTCCTGCGTGCTCCACAGGAAGCCCATGCTGAACAAGCAAGAAACTATATCCTAGAGCCCAATGAAGCAATGAGACGCTCACCGACGCGGACAGCCGGTAATTCGGACTAAGTGATTGGTCTGCCCGGCAACTCAAGGAGTGCTAGTGCACCCGGAACCACCTTGGGTGTGGCGTACGCATGCGAAACGATGAGCTATCGGACCCGAGGTTATTCTTGCCGTGTGGTAGTGGTACCCGTGTCTGTGAAAACGATCAGATGTGTGCCTTGGAGCGTGAGTTAGCGCCAAGGCGTAAGTACGCACGTTAGAATGCAACACAATCTGGGTACCGCTGGTTCGGAAGTCCCGGTTCCGAAGCTACATGACCACGCGAGTCCAACTATATTCAACTCACTACTCATCCCTGAGCCAGGACAACTGCACGGATGTTGCGCGACGTCGGCAAGATAGTGTTCAAGATATAGAAGAAGCTGCCAGCCAAGTAACCGCATATGATCGCGGCGCTTCTTGGATGGATTCTGAAGATTATCAGCGTTGCAGAGGGCTTCCCGGACGCGACGGCCGGGAGAACCATTATCGGATCGCAGGTCTTGCGAGTGCCAGCACCTCAATTGTTTTTCAATTTGTAAGAGGACTGACAAGCTATTGCGTTCTGCACTCAGCGGCTGTCCTACTAAGGATTGTCAGCTGGACACCAGTGGGAATAACACGGAAGATATTTGCTGAAGAAAGATAAGCTATGACCTTGGCCGATGAGCTCTTGGGCGCTGTGCCTCTGCCTATGGCCGAGTATCCACCGTGTCGAGCGTATTTAAGGCAGCTTTACTCCCAAGGTCCCTCGTAGTTAACGGGATTCCGTCAGCATTATGAGTTTGAGCAGGCTCAGTATTCTCACATTTTTATATGACGCGCGCAGCGTCTTCTTTCGAACCCCCAAAAATGCATTGGTATCCGCTGCGGAACGAGATCCAAATTCTCGTAATTCGAACGAATGACCGTCACAATATCCTGAGTGAACAAGACAAGCTGTTCCTCTGCGTCGTTCTTCGGTAGAAACGGACTTAGTAGGATCAGGACCGCATGCTGATGCGAACCATCAAGGATGGAAAGGATCAAGAGACCCTAACCTCAAGAAATACTTGGACAAAGCTTGCCGGCACCCGGGACCGGAGGCTTGACATCCTTAAATGGATATGATATCTCCACATTTGGTATATATTCCAAGACTGCTCGCGCTGCAAAGGTCTCAGAAGTTGAAGCCAATTACTGTCTACGTATACCGGAGTTTTCAGTTAAACTCTATCATCCCGCATCAAACTGCATCAAGCGGCTTCATGAGCTCCTGCAAAAGACTCAGAATAGTACTTCATGCGATTACCGGAACTGTCTGATTGACATGAGTCGCAATAGCAACCGTGCTCCCCAATATTGGGCCTCCCTCTGATGATTGAAATATTGAGAACCGGCATACCGCTAGCACTATATAAGTTACAAGTTCCGGCCAGTTTACTTGACACTGGTATTTCATCCGAGATCCACCGTCAAGACGGTCATGCCCGCAAGCAAATAAATAACTTAGCTAATCTAGTATTATACAAAACATAGTAAATAATACAGTCACAAGGAACGTCGCCAAGTCCATCAGTAAGATAATTTACAATCCACCCCAGAAATCCTCCAATCCCTCGGCACCCACTTCCTCCCTTCCCATCCTCAACTCCCTCACATCCATACAGCTCACCACTTTCCGCCTCCTCGTCTTCTTCTTTTCTTTCTCCCTCTCAAACTCCACCCTTCTGAAGTCAAACCAGTCGAACCCACCCTCATCGAAGTCGATAGCCTCGGGAAGGTACACTCTGCTCCCAAAGGTGTCTCCCATACTCGGCGCCCACGTCCGCTCCCGCTCGGCTTCCTCAGCCGCACGAAGCTTCAGCTTAGCTTGCTCCTCCTGCTCCGCAATGAGCGTCTCCGAGGGAATGCCACAAGGTTCCGCAATGACACAACCGAACAGACTACCTTCCGCACGGCTCATCACCGTACCCTTCCATCCAGCGCTCTCCAAGAGCGTGAGCATCTCTCGGAGAGTCCTTTCCTGACTGTTGAATATGCACCGCATCTAGAGGAGTACCATAGTCAGTGAATTGGATCCGCCAGAACGAATATCCACAGCCGCTCACAGTCAGATCCATCCAATACGCGTTCGCACTGGCCTTGCCCAGATTGCTCAGAAGCGGCGGTCTCCAACTCGGCAACCTCGTTTCCATCAAGCCATCGCCGTCATCAGCGCCTCTTTGAACGACCAAATCTTGGCAAGCCAGAGGCAAGACATGATCCGCAACGACCAACCTCGTCTTCACCCCACCTTGTACATCGAGGGCCGCTCTCCGCAGATTAAGCAGTATTTTCCTAGCATACTCGTCCGGCCAATCATGCGTAATTACCCTCAGCAGGAACACCGCAGGTGGCGCAGGCAACGTCGGCTGCGGAGTGAAGAAGTCATGGGCTAAGATACAGGAGAAATAAACATCAGTGCATATACTCTGGTCATCACCGGACAACTAACCTAGGAACGTCACGCGCCCGCCATCTAACAACTCTGGCGCCCTCTCCCTCCATGCCTCTTCACCCATCTTCACCACGCCCACCCGATCCTGGACCATGAAGTTCAAGTCCTGATACTTCTTCGCCAGCAGCAGACTCGTACTCCCGATGCCGCCACCGACATCAACGACGAGCGAGCCCTCCGGCAGCGTATCCCACGGAAACGCTGCGGATTATTCATTACTACGATATAAGTAGACGAGGAAGCACTTCGAACGTACCTAGTACTCCACCACCTCCGACATCTTCCCACCCTCCGCTCCCTGTCATGGCACATCCAAACCTCTTCAACCTCCCTTCATTGCCCTTCCCCTCCAGCCACGCGAAGAACTCCTTCTCCGTCTTGAACGCCGTGTTGAATGGCGAATGAGTCGGCGAATTACTCAGATGCAACTTTACTTCTGATTCCGCATTCACCAGGGTTGCATCGCTCGAAGGAGACGGAGAGTGCAGCGCGAAATTAAGAGAGAGCGATGTCAGCGATGGCTTGGGCGACAACGACTTGGAAGAAAGATTGCTGAAAGACTGCTTCGGCGAAAGCACCCGCGAGGGAGCTGGAGATTGTAGCAATGACGGGTGGCGAGAATGGGAGCGCGGCCTATTTACTATGGGACTCCCAGGGAAAAATAGTCTTGAAGGTTGCTGTCGCAGTGTAATCGGACTACCCGGGACATTGTAGTCGTTTCTTCTAGATATGACTGGACTGGATGGTATCGGATCAAGATCAGAGGGCCTTCGGGCGTGTCGCGGAAGTGAAGGAGACATAGGACTCCACGGAGCTGCGAGCCCCGTCGGATAACGTGCTGGGCTAGGCTCTCGCCTTGAAATCGCACTCTTCTTGGTAGTGCTATCTGAGCCTTCAGAACGTCGGGTCCAGTCGCAGAGAAGAGCTTCCGTCCCACCAACAAGACCAAAGTGCTCGCCTAGTCCACTCGTAAGAAGAGCTTCTGTGCCACTTCTGCCTTCTTGAAACTCACTCGCATCAGGGTCTGCGCGACGTGATGTAGGCCGAGAAGAGTTGGCACCGGCTATGGGAGCAGGAGTCCCAAGGGCGCTAAACGGTGTCGGCGGCGGCAAAGGGCCAATTGCTCGAAATGACGGAGACTGGGGAGTCAGCAGCACTGGTGTCGCAGCGCGAGCCGCGATAGAGTTTATAGAAGGCGGCAGGAAGGTGTCAGTCATCCAAGCAGCGGCCTTGAACAGTTCATCTGAGCTATACATAGAGCAAAAGGGTCAGCAGTTGTCCTGACAGAGTGAAGGAAATGCAGAACTCTTACCACATTGCGACGAACGCTGCTACACCTTTAGTACCCTCATACTTTTTTTCCGGGTTTGCCAGAATATCTTCCCATGATTTACCTGTATCCATTGCACTGCTAATCCGGTTAAGAGCAAATGTGTCGGCCGACACTTCGATAAGGTAATGATGCGTTGCCAACAGCCGCAGAATATGCGTGAGCTTCCCAAGGTCGCATCCGTTCTTCGCGGCGATATCATTGACGTGCATGCCTTTGCTCCCAGTGTCCCGAATGATCTCGACCGTATGGGATGCCTCGAGAAAGCGAAGGCAAGACGGGAGGTGATACTGTCAAAGGTTAAATATAAATGAATTACCATGTTACACGAGCACTTACCCCCATGCATCCGTCGCACAATGTCAGGAACGGAGCCTGCACCATGACACCGAGCTGCCCGGAAGCAGATACAATTCTCTTCGTTGCGCTTGCCACTTCAGGATGAGCAGTGAGCTTTTCCGAAGGGCTGTTGGCGTCGTATGATCCGTGCAAGCTCGGAAAGTCGACGTGTTCGTCCACGCGACTACGGTATTCGAAGCCTGATTGTAACGCCCTAGATGAGCCCTTGGCCGGTGAAAACGGAGAATCAAGCTGAATCCTGGGAAATTGAGACTCGATGGGCGACAGTGGGTCTAAAGGTGTCGTCGGGAAAGACGACGAGTGGGTCGGAGTTGAGGGCCTCGATGAGTCGAATGATGTCGCAGTAGAGTAGTATGAATCCTCGCTTGATGCTGGAGACGGCGAGCGCCAGCGAGGATCATGGCGGTCTTCGTCTTCCTCCATGAACGTCTGATTGTACGATGCGTAGACGCGTTCAATATCGTCGATGGCATCGCCAATGACGGCGTGCAGAGCGCGCAGGTCGGCGAGCGTCATGTAGAAGCCTCAGCAGCGACGACGAGGTCGAAAGAAGGATGAATATAAAGACGAGGAATGCGTTCCGCAATGCATGATTCTCCTAAAAGAGCATTAATTAGATTTATCGGTGATTGACCTGAGATTGACGCGTCCACGTCGCGATACGTCGCGATACTTCGGTGAAAGTCAAATCTCACCGAAATCGGTTTGTGAATTACTGTTTCCGGTATGTCTAGTGCAAAGACACACAGCGCGTTTGTCGCATCCTTCTCAGAATTTCAGTACTCCATTTGCAGGAGCTTTCGATCGGAATATGCTGAATAGCTGAGGCCATGGTTCAACGTTGCAACGTTGATTACTCGGTCGAACGAATTGGAGTCGGTGGCATAACCAGCGCCCGTCTCGGAGGAGTTCCGCGTCTACGCCACATCTCTACGTATTTGTTCCGGTTTGCGGCTGTGGCGCCTTCCCCTCTTGTGGCATAGCGGTTTCCTTCTTACATGTCTGTGGCACATGAAACATGGACTGCAATACTCAGATACACCTTCTCAAAGACCGCACAATTCTTCTGTCAAATGCAAGCATCCGAAGCCGACGCGGCCCTGGGACAGACATCTGACGAAACAGGAGTATTCTCTGGTTTCCCTAGGGTACGTGGAGGTCGGACGGCGCAGAGACCGTTATTGCCAACTCCAGCCCACTTTCATCGGGCTTGAGAGTAAACACAGTAAGAGCCTTATAGAGGTAGAGCTCTTGACCATTTTGCCAAGCGTTACTAGAAGTATGAATATTAGCGTGGGGGACAAGTAGCACGTATAAGCGGGATTGAGAGCTTCAGGAGTTAAAATTCGTTACGACGAGCTGCTAGTGAGATGTCATTGCTATGTACTAGAGACAAATGCTTAAAAGAGGCTCAAGATGGTCAAATACATTGCGATGACTTACTTGCGACGTGCGAAGTATAAATGACTCCCGAGAGCAACAGAGACATGGCATGGCGCTGGATTGCATACTAGACGGTGGCGTACCGGTATATATAACAAAGTTGGATTCATACTCACATCAAGCATACCAGCCGCACGTATTTCTTGCGCCGCATCGCCTCCTCAGGCGGATCTCTAAACGTCACCAGGATCCCATACACTAATAGGCTGTCGATGAGAAATGCCTTACATAACCGAGAGCCCACAAACCTATCGGATGCTCATCATCATGTTCGTCACGGCCGACGTGATCAAAGACTCTCTAGTAAGGAATACCTCGTAGTGGGTCAACAAGTGGAAGACCGGAGCAGCGCGGCTCAACGCCGGGTGATGGGCCTTTCAGAGATACCAGACAATGTCAACTGCGGAGACACCATAGGCGCAGGCTGTAGATCAAAGTGAGAGATTATGGCCAGGAACCGGGACTCAGACTTACCGGTGTCGACTATGAGAATAACGGTGGAGTATGGTGATAACGCGGAAGCGGTGATCCCACATGACAAAACATCTCCATATCCATGTTAAAGTATAAGCAAAGCAATGAAGTGAATGATGACAACTTACGTGCAATCTATCTGCAGTTCAAGCTGACAAAACGCGTCAATCGTGTGTCCGAGAAAATAAGAAGGCGCCTACTTATTGAATCACTGAGCGCCCGGTATGAATTGAAAATATCTCGATCACGTTCAAGCCTCCTAACAGTCTGCGCCGACAACGTTGACGTAACGACGGCACTAGTGCAATAAGTGTCGCAGCTCACCGGTAGAACGGTCAGTCTACGCGGTTACGAGACAGTCCACTTACCATAGAGCAGGGCCGCGAGCTACAGACAGGCATTGTCCTTCGGGAGAGCTTCTACGTATGAATAGTTGTTGGATATCAACCCAGAGGCGTGGAGGCACTGTTGATCAAAATGATGAATAAGGAAATAAAATGGGAAGGACACCCGAGAGTACGACAGACTAGCCATCTAGGATTGAATGAGTGGGACCGGGATACGCCATGCTAGATGTTAGTCGAATCGTCATATATGACACTCAGGCATCATGCATCATGATGCGCGCCCTCTGTCAACCACAATCAAGATGTGTGAGATATATAACGCAGTGCAAGAGGTTTAAGGTTTAAGTTTTGGACCACCTCGCCCATGAGAGCCGACAACCTGGATGACTTGCATCGCAGTCCAGCCGCGCAATGGTCAACGCAGTTCCTCTCCATTAGTAGGAGAAATGAAAATAGCCGGGGTCCAAAGCTAGAGTGAGTACAGCTCGCGCCACTAGACCTGAACACTGACGGTCACAGCTAGCGCCATGGTATTAGGTTTGGTTACGAAGGGAACGTGATATGAGAGGCAGCGGTCGCATCAGCAAACTGACCGAGCGGAGAGAGGCTGTCGTTCTTGACGAGGAGGGATAAATGGATCCAACGTTGTGAAGGCTGTCAGACTCGGAAGGCCCAGCAAATATCGATAGTACCGCCTCTAGTCCCAGAACTTTGACACTTCCTTCTGCGCCGCGAGTTATAAGCGGACATCTGGATCAGAGGAGTGACACAAAACGCGGAGATCTTGGGAGTATAGTCCAACGAATGAACCCGAGTATAGCGCAATGCATGCAAGATCAGTGAAATTAAGGAAGGCTCAGAGACTAGGTAGTGATCCAGTTGCGCTTGACGGCTTGCGCGGAGACCAACAGGCCACGGACAAATAAGGACAAGTAGAGAAAGTGTGGCACTGTGGCTGCTCGCGCCATGACATGTCGACAAGCATCAGCCAGCTTCCAGCCACAGCCAGGCTTTAATCGCTCCATTCATTAGTCAATATAATACATAGCACAGATATTCCAACAGATTTACTACAACCGTACCGGATCCAGACCGTGGATCTGTATTCGTACATTCCTCTAATAATATTAATATACACGAGCACTCACAAGATGAAACCATACGTGACGGAAGTGTCTAGCCCAGAATCCAAAGACCATAGCGGACTCCAGCATAGATACCTTTTAAGCCTTATCACGAAGCGCCATTGTAGTAGGTTTCTGATTTTGATACGACATGGACCCTGATCTTGGGCTCCATCGTGACCTTCTGGGCCGTCATTGCTTCGATATCCGTAGCAGGATTATTAGAAAACTCTATACGCCCTCCGGATAGCTGAACCGCATCAGTCTGCTCCACGGTTTTTCCGAGGGTCACAAGCAGGATAATTAGCGTCGGGAAGATGCCCTGTCCGCTTGTGAGATAGTCATAAAGGCTGGCAAGATACCAAGAGCTTACGACGAGTTGGTACTGCATTCCCATAGTAATTGACTGCAGAGCAAGTACACAAATTAGTTTACGAAGTGGAAACAACGTGAAGGGGCATACTCCTTGCGCAGTGAAGCCCGCCGTATACAGGACACCTGATAACAGGAGCGACAGCGAATAGATTGAACCAGACTCAATCCTAGGAAAATGCATTGTCGCCACTAAGTATCATGCGACGTCTGTCCAAAGAGGATACGTACATGAGATACACCAGTCGCATGTACTTTTTGGCTTCCCTCGCATATCCGTACTCTGCCTGGTTGCGGACAGTACACAAAATACGACCGACTATAACATGTGCGTCACTATTGACATGATATTGAATACCGAATTGAATACTGACCGATGAGGAGGCTAACAAACATATTGGTTGCAGCCGACATGATCAGGAATGACCTTGTGAAGGAGGTCTCGAGGTGAGTCAACCGAGCCCAGCTTGCTCCTGATATCTTCAAGTCAGGATGATGGTATTTTCTTAGGTACCAGATCACATCCGTGACTACCACCCCGTATCCGCAGACTGTCACAGAATTGAGGTGTCAGCAGTGAATGTGATCTGGCAAGGTATGGACTGACCACTTCCAGTCATGAGCATAGCAATCGGTAAAGCAACAATCCAAAGTGTACGGCCCCATACGATGAAACATCTCCATATCTGCACAAAAATACGTGTTCAGAGCGCTACACAATGCATACATACGCCCACGCTGCACTCACAAGGAGCCCATCTGCTATCAAACTGCGCGTCCTGTCAGTGCCGCACCTCCTGTAGCAACAAACACGCGCACTTCGTGCTGGCGATCATCGAATCGCTCAGAGCTTGATACAAGTTCATCACGTTCTGGTCGTCCTCGAGAGTCCTGTTCGTCGCTGCAGAGAGTGTTGCAAGGTCTGTGGTGTACCGAACGTCGTACGTCAACGTCAACATGGTATAGACGAGTACGCAGATGGTTTGCGCGGTTGACAGAATGAATAGTACGATGATCGTTAGTACGAGGAGTTTGCCGATTCGTCGACGGCCGGTACGGATGCTGTACATGCTAGCGGAGAATATGACCGTGTACGCTCCTATCAGGGAGTTATTGTGGTGGCTAATTTAATAAATAGATTAATGGCATACCGTAGAACAAGGTCATGAACTATCGCCATGGCTTGGTTATCCACGTATTTGGTCATAGTGCACAGGAATATTTACCCATAGTTCCAGAATATTGCACTGGATCACAAGTCCCTGTTCATACAGTATGTATCGGCAGAAACACGAGACATACCTGGGAGAATGTCAGACCAGCCATACCGGCGGCGGCAGTCGAGGCAGAGAGGAAAGACGAGGATGACTGCTTTTAGGCGCCAGGTGAAGGGTTGCAGGCTGGTATATGTAGCCTCGCTGAAGCCGTCAGTAAGTCTCGGTTCCGCATATGTAGATCCCGCAATTCAGGCAAACTGTTTCCAAAGTTAGCAGACAGGCTCTCATAGCAAACATTTACTCATCAGCGGCGTGGAAGATTGGGTTGCGATAAGAGCACCGCCGTGCAGCCTTCGAGGCAAGCGCCCATCAAAGGTACGCCCCGACGTCAACTGTAAGCTTGTACTGAAATAACTGCCGGTGGGTGGCGTGCTCAAAGTATGTAAGGCGGCAAGTTGCTTGTTAGCACCTGCCCAGTCCAGTACAGCCCGACGGAGTTTCCCCGTAGCGCCCTGACACAAGGTTCAGTATTCGGATCAGCCAGTCGGAATTAAACGGAGTACTCGGCCAGCAGGGACGAGGAACAAGGAAGCGTCCTGTTGTGCGGAGCTGCATCTGGACTAGTCTGAGTGCGCGTCAGCGAGAAAGGACGAAGACACCTAGCACGACTACGCTTAGAGCCAGCATCGCACCGGCAACAACGCCACCAAAAGATCGATGAATAATGGTGTCGCTGCATGCCTTAAGTTGATTATCACCTCAAAGCGGTGGCAACAATCGGCGATATCCCGGTAGGGTCAGAGTTGCCAACGATCCTGCTAAGTAGTGATAATCAGCGGAGGTATATGTTCTGCGATGAAGCATAGATGCACTCTGCCCGACTAGCTATCGCATAGTCGATGGCTAAACAGCTGCTATTCAGCGCTATATTCGCAAGCGTCGCGTTATGGCGGCCTGCAGGAAGTCCGCTGGCAATGTAGAGTTGGTATTCACGTAGAAATATGCTTGATACGCGGATTGATCTGTTGAAATGAGTTCGCCATCGAGCGACACCGAATACGGACCCTGGCCAGGCCCTAGAATGCCGTATATCCGGGCATTGTCTCTTAAGCCAGGAATTGCAAGATTGCCCCGTGAATGGGAAGGATGGTTTTGCCCTGTCACGCGGATTAATACACGGATGGACACCATCAGTGAAGGGAAAACTTGCGGTAGCATCGTATATCTCGCTCAAGCTGAAGGTACCACCCATAAAGTACTTAGGAAAGCCGTGAGACGGAGCAGGAGAGGTTAGCATAACGGACATGTATATCCTCTTCCACTCGGACTGCGGTCTGTTGGTCATGATCAGATGCACAGAGTCATCGGGTCAGCTGGAACTGTAAACCAGATATAGGGATAACTCACATTCCGGTTGTTGGGCGTCGGACCAATGGCAGCGACTGAGAATGCCACCACCATTATTGAAGGCGAGTTATCCACCAATAAATGTTGTCTTCGGGCCATGCTCACGCCGCGGAAACCAAGGTAGCAACCACTGTGCATGCAGCGGATGGGCTCCAAAATTCATTCTGTGCGCGTTCTTTACGGGATTGACCCGTATTTGAGTAGTAGAAGGATAGTATGTGTCCGTTGCGCCCATGCTTCAGAGATCTTGGCTCAGCCTACCCTATCCTTAAGCAGATGGGGTTCACCACATATATCCCGCTGCGGGACCCATGTAGTGGACTACCTCCTCATAGGTAGAGGGTAAAAAACGTAGATATTTCTGTCAGTGGCATTCTCAATCATCACATTGACTGGGTCTGGCAATCAAGGCGCCTCCCAGATCCTCTCTCCCAGGCTTACCCCGACATCTCGTGCTACCTCGAGTACGGCTTCGTACCCGACGGCACATTTGTACGTTGGCCATGTTCCCGTTAACAAGTGCGCCTGTGTCAGGGTGGTAATCTACCAGCACAGCGCATTAGGCGATATTGATGGGCCTCGGAAGAGTACTCACGGCACCTAAAAGCCCTGCTCGTCCGACCTCCACTTCTGCAGCCCGCTCCCTCGTGCCTTCATTGCCAAAATCCAGGTCCTCCTCGTGCTCGACCATAAGATTTCCCAGTATCGCCATCATCCGGTCGAGCGGAAATGCCGTTGGCCCCAGGAGGCGCTGCGGTACCTGCGAGGTTCCACGTTACATTGTTGTGAGAATGCAAGAAAGGGAAGTATCTTACCTTGATCGCCGCACCATCCTTTCCCTTTCTTGAACTCGTTAAAACACTCGACTTCCTCCGTTTCCTCCGGCCACCTTCTGACCCCCGGTAGAGCATTCGCATGTCACTCTTCGTGGGGTTAGTCGAGGCGAGGTACGACGCGATCAGGATGTACTTCTCCGTCCGCGTCAAGTTGAGCCTCGACGGAACTTGCGAAGATAAAGAGGAGGCGGGTGCTGACCCGAGCCGGGGATACAGCACATCTAAGGCCTCTCGGAACTTTGGCGAGAATGCCTTGAGAAGTCGCAGTTTCAGTTCATCCGTAATGTCAAGCTCGCCCTCTTCTTCCTCGTAGTCTACACCGCCCTCTGTCGCGAGCCGGGCCAGTTCGTCGAGGAACGCGGGCCACAGAGTCGCGCTCAGGTATGTCAGCTCATCCGGATCAGAGACAAAATGGCCGCAGACGGAGTGGAGCGCGGAAATATAGGGTGCTTGGAGAGATTGGATGCTCTCTTTCGATATTCTTGTGAGAATACTGTAATGAGAGCCAGACGGAAGATATTCGGTAAGCGAAGTAGACAAATTTTGCAATGTCGCTGTGTGCACGATAAGCTAATGAAATGGATATAGAGGATACCGACGGACATTTCTGGTTGGGTGGGTCAACATAGAGGTGGTACGGATCGGGTGCGGCTCCTAGAGGGGGCTTTATGTCGTACCAGGGTAAGGATGAGGTGAAGATGGTCGTTAACGGCGTTTGTGTCTACCGGTGACAGCATAGGCTTGGGGTCAGTCGGACGCGCGGAGGTCTATTGTGGCACTCACGAGTTCGGCCAGCCGTGTTAGCGCGACCATCAGCTCAGGCAATAATCTCTCCGCTCTCTCAACCAAGAGAACCATCCTGACCTCCACCCTGTAATCTTCCTTGGTCTTTCCTTTCCTTCGTCCTGACGCTGCGTCGTTGCGATTGCGACGAAGATAGTCGTGCACGTCTTTAATACCCCATATGAAACTGTCCAGGCTCTCATTATATCTTGCTCCGTCAGTACAGCTCCAATTTGCACAACCATCATCCCATGTTGGTGAGTGTCGCGCTAAAGCATTGAGAATGCTGTCGAACAAAATCCGGGGCGTGAAGGCTGCGACAGCGCTTATGCTTGCGGAGGCATACACGGTCTTGTGATCTGACTCAAGCGCAATAACATCCAGAAGCCTCTTGAGTGCGCACGAAGTGAGACGGGAACAGTGGGCGTCTGTAATGTGCATGAAGGATGGCGGGGTCGCGGTCAGAAGCGCGTGCAGCGTTGCTATGAGTGTCCCTTGTGAGGGGTAAGAGGAAGAAAGAGTCGCTAAGTCCGCCATTTCCAATGGAGTGACTTAGCGCATACAGTCGTGAAAGTAGAATGTGGCACGAAACTGAAACGTGTGGCAGGAAAGGGCATGTGTAAATTTCGAGCACCGACTAAGCTCCGACGCGTTACTGTACATAAGTCACGGCGGCTTCGCCGTGACAATACGCGCTTAAGTTCTATATGTTGTCACTGGTATCGCATGAATATCCTTCAACAGAATGCAGAGGAGTCTCTATTCTACTACACCTTGCAACTCTACCACCAACTCTCCGGCCAAGTTCGTGAAGATCAAGCTTCTGCGATGTTCCATGATGCCAAAAGCTCGATGCGCATTACGGATGATCGCTGCTCCCGGACCTGCTCGCGATACGTGGCTGGGTTGCGAATGCTCAGAACTTCTTCATGAACAGGTTGCCACGAAATGGATCATCATCAGGCGGTTTCCGTTCTTAAGGTCGAAAAGATACTCAGCCATGGCCCTGCCGCCACGTCCCAATACTAATCTGACCTATTCCAGTCTGTACCCGGCCGTGGCCATTAACGCTTCCGTGGCACTTTACCACTCCACCCCCGGTTGGCTGGCAGGACGCGTTTTTCTTGCGTGGTGTATCCTGGGACTGGGAGTCCTTGGTGTTCCTAATGTAGCGCCAGGGGCGGATGCAAGCTATTTATACCGATTATCCCAGCGTAACTGGAAAATGCTCATTGCCTCAGGACAACGGAATATGATCGCAACTGTCAACAAAGATCGCAATCAGATTCGGTCCCACTGGATTCCCAGATGCTCCATAAACAATGTCGCCAATATCCACACCAGCATACGCTCTACACAGAGAGGTACGTCCCATGGTCTTCTTACCGAGTCAGTAAACTTGGGCGCAAGACTCAGCTTCGACTTATACTCTGCGCACAGGATACGGTTGGCAGATATCCGGTGCCTACCTGTGCAATGATGATGTCAAACCGAAGTGATCAAGCCTTCTAATATTAGCAAGTGGACCGTCAATAAGAAGACCAGGCGCCGTAGCGCCCGTAGGCTGACTGACATATCAGACGTATCACATCGCGAACCAGCTGAGTTGGTGGACTAGGATACGAACCATATAACGCAGAGACGTTGTATCGATCCCCTTTCCCACTGTCAGCTCTCCACCTCCAGGCGAGGTCCAGGCATACTGTTCGACTCAAACAACATGACCAACGTGACCACCCTAATAGACAATGCCAGTCCGCTCATTACCTACTTACCTCCTGGTGCATGGCAATTCCGCACCCCCAGTGATCCCGCTGATGCTGGGATGGACGCGCAGTATGCCAGGTGAGCAGTCAACTCCCGGCCAGCATGCACTGTATCTGACAGTCGCTCGAGGTATTCGATGGGAGGGACCTTTACTGTAACCACCACCGATGCTGCAAGCGCATCCTTCACATTCAACGGCACTTCAGTAACCTTATATGGAGCTAACCGGCCGAATCATGGATTCTACAATATTACCTTAGACGGCGCTTCGCAAGGCTCATTCAACGGATCCACCAACAATTCGATTGGCGTTTGGGGTCCTCTGTATTCGTCGGGCGAGTTAGAGGAGGGATCCCACACAGTCATCGTGAGCAACGATCCAGTCGACGGGAATCATAACTGGCTGGATCTGGACTATGTGAGCACTGCTACCTTATCAATCATACGTGTGATTTATAACCCTTGGATAGATCACCTTCAGTACATCAGCAACGATACAAACATCCCTCGTGCAAGATACAGATCCATCGTTTGCATATCAAGGCAGCGGCTGGTCCGACACCGTGGCATATCAAAATGAGTATAATGGAACATCCGGACAGTAAGTTGTGTCGTGAAAATCCTGATCCGCAGTGCTCAGCGAGTTTTTTTTAAGCATCTCTTGTGATAACGAGGCTTCGGCCGTATACACTTTCCAAGTAAGTGCCTTTTCTTTCTGCACACCCCATGGCTCATCTCTGGACAGGGTAAGGGGACATCGCGCGGCTACGAAGGGAACGTGACACCATCTTCATAACAGGGGATTCCGTGCAAATATATGGAGTCTTAGGGCCAAGCCAGGCCTCTTACTCTGTATCGCTTGACGGCCAGAGCGTTTCACTGGTAGCGAACGCATACCAGCAATACTTTTACGCCGACACGATGCTCTACGCCGCGAGCGGGCTTCCTGTAGGTCTACACAACGTGACGCTCACCAATCTGGCGACAAACCAGAGCTGCTTGGCGATCGACTATGCGATCGCTGGCCATGCCAAGTTCGTCTTCCGCCAATCCTGAACTATCCTACGCGCATATTGACAACTAATACTCCAGCATTGCCGCTTCGTCCACGGTGTCAGGTACAGGACCGAGTGCCGCCGCAGCCCAAACTGCGTCAAGTACCCCGACCTCGATAAGCTCAGCACGTACCACGTGAGTATATTTTTCCCACCGAGATCCCATGCATACATTAACCTTGGCACTCTCGCACAGCAATACTGGTGCTGTAGTCGGCGGCGTTATTGCCGGGGTCGTAGTCATAGGTTTGATCCTTGCTGGCCTATGGCTCTTCCTCCGCCGTCGCCAGAGAATGCCCAGGACAGCCCCGCTCATCGAGCCTCCCGCGTACAAAGGTGGGCGAGAATCTGCATTCTCGCCCACGCGAGAAACCGACCTGGCTCATTATAACTTCGTGCTTCCGAACCCTCACTCTGCGCCACTTATGGATCCTCTCGGTCTCGCGCCTGAATATTCTGAAGAGGACCCTTCGATACACCGTGATACTGCTTGGTCTCCGACTTCCGGCCCAGCCGGCGGCGATTATCCACAGAGCGTATCTCAACGGCTAGAGCCCCTCAGACTGAAGGCAAACCAGCCTTGACACTTATTTCACTGTGTTACTGTACAGTAACTTTCGCGTCTATTTGGACATTTTGTTCGTACTGAGATTGCGGTGCCATCTCCGATACTTAGTGCGGTTATACCTATCATTGTACCTGCCTGTCGAGGCAAAGACCCAGATGCTCCTCGGGTAACATCAGAGATTCACCGCTGGACGACCTGCAAATCCACCGACCATCGTCTGACTGTTCCAAAACTGTAAGTAGGGTACCTTTGTGCTGCCCGGAGAGAGCAATAGCCTTGGATTTCTGCTTCGGCTTCAAGAGTGCTAGGTACTCAGTCGGAACCGCGACTTGCAGTTCCTGGTTCGGACCGGGTTTCACGAGTTCGATGCAGACAGTACGCTCGATGGTGGCGTCTGATAATGAGGGCGGAGCCATTACGAAGCCAAGCTGGCCTTCGTAATCTCCATTCGCCCAGCGAGGTGGTCCGGTATCTCCCAGGGTACCCTTGATCATTGCCATGAGGGAGCTGTTGAAACGCGTCGAAGCCTCTTGCACAGCTAAGCACACAGTCTGCTCCTGAGCGACCGCATGAGGCAGCAAGTCGGTCAGGGTGGACGGGACGGTGTCAGGCGACCACCGCAGCTGTGGAGATGCCTCACGCGCCGACGGCGCCTCAGACAGTGAAGGAGCGCATGGAACGACGAGCGACAGAGGTGCTAGGTCCTGGCGGGGTTGCGTACCGCCCGCGTGACTGTCCTGATGCACATCATCAAGGGCGTTCCCCTCAGGAGGGACGGTCAACGTAGCGGGCACCACTGTGTGTCCAGCGGAGGGGATGAGACAGTCCGGTGGAATGATACGGCGTGGGGCAGAGCCGCCCAGACCTCTCCTCGGCCGACTCGTCACCCGGGTGGTATGGGCAGCACGTACTGGCGCCATCTCCTCCAGACCTGCATGAACATCAGACACCCTAGTATCCACATTTTTGATGACCTGCAGCATGGTCCCAATCTGCGCTCCCTCCTTACCCACACCCCGCTGCCTCATATCCCGAACGACGTCTACGACATCTTCGAGATGCATCCTGCGGCCGAAGACCGCAACAGCGAGGACGACCACAACTAACTCCGCGAGCGACCACTTCTGAGAGACAAGGCGCGCTCGAAGCATATCGTGGGCACCAAGGTTCCGGAGGTTGCGGAACGTCTCGGTAACATACGCGTGGAAGGTGGGTGAGGGGTGTTGGTCGGCTCGGAGCCATCTCTCGAGCTCGAAGGACGTGACTATGCGATCTGGCGCGGGGTACGTTTCGATGTGGTACAGCATCTGAGCGACGCATTTGAAGGGGCCACCCCTTGCGGCGTCCCAGTTGCTGCAGTTGTCCGCGAGCCAGTTCGTAGCTGTCATGTATTCTTGTACTAACTCCCGGACTAGTGTCGCACGTGGGCTGGTGGTCAGTTGCAGTTTTTCTAGAAGCCAGGCCGAGTCAGGAATGTTGAAAATAGTTTATGCCATCTGCGGCACGAACCTGCGTACGATATAGAGGTGCCCGACTGGAGGCGCTGTGTCATGGGTTAGATGCGTTGAGCGGACAAAGTTCGTAGAATAAGCTACCTCGAACATCATAATTTCATCAGCAGCGCATATATCTTGATACTCGACGCATGGAAGTTGCTTGATGGCGAACCTCCGCTGGAATTTCTCGGCCAAAAGCTTGCGATGTGGCTCTTCCTCATCGGTCTTGTACCAAAGTTTCTCGTGAGTAGTGCTACGTTATGACTCGTGTTAACGTACATGACATAAGATGTTTGCATCACATACGGATCAACATCTAAAAAAGGGGCCAAGGTTATCATGAGCAAGGAGGTAACCGGGATATAAAGAGGCTAGCATACATGGAATCTGACAAGCAGTAAAGTCAGTATGGAACACCGTAGTATTAATACTGACATCGTGAAACACGCACATGTCCATTCATGAAGCTACCGACAGGTCAAGATGTCGATGCGAACTTGAGACTTTACCTTAAAGATCACAGGGAGGCATGCTTACTTGCAAAGTGCCATGAGCCGTTGTTTGCCATCGACACATGTCCTAGTTTCGTTGCCTTCCTGATCAACATCTACGGCTGTCTCAATGTCAATAACACCGCGTCTCGCAGTAGAGCAGACGTAAAGGGCTCATACTAAAGACTAGAGCCGGTACATGTATATTTCGAAACATAGAATCAATCAGGTGACACTGCTTTTGTTCGGACCAAATGTTCTCTGCCATGCGGCCTGGATTCAGCAAAGCGTCTGTAGCTTAGCTGGTACTCACTTCGATGATACAGGCTCTCGAAGACGATCTCGCCCTGTACCAGCTGGTCTGCAAACCGGATTGTCAGATCTGCAGCAGCAACGGACACGACGCATGTCAGGATACCGAAAATATGTTGCACAGGAAAGGAAGTGCTGCGAGGTGGTTTGAGCGCTTTCATCGCCTCGTGAGCTGGTGCATTCCTAGAATTCGTGGACGTATCCTCTAGTTCGCCTTCTTCCAGTGCCAGAGCCCAGCAAGGAGACACCGATGGCATGACCACCAAGTCGAGTCACACAGAACGGGCTTCATGAGTGCATATGTATGCCAGAGCTCTCAGGGCCGTTTGCATCTGGGGAGTCACTGACGGCGACCTGTTTCGACACTTTCGACTTCCCTTCATGGTACCGAGAACCAGGCGCGACCTCCGTCGAAGAACTGCTCTCCACCGTTGCACGAAACGACACAAGCTGAAGGTTCGCTCGACGTTGGCTGAGCAAAATTGACAAGATTAAGCCCTGTCCTTTTCGCGGACGCAGTCGGAGGAGACCCAAACAAGCTGCGTCAGGCATCGGAGCGCCGATACTCGAATTTGTTTTTTCCCAAAATTCTCCGGCCCCAGAACGACTAGACCAAAAATAGCAATATCGAGTTCAAAGCCGGTTGCTGAGAGCTTTCCTCTGCGACGCGGCGACCAACACGCCGCGCTCAGAGAGGATATATACGTTGGTATGTTTCAGCCCGTGCGTCCCTAGTTCCGCCTTACATACTCCCGCGAGGACAGAATCTACCCTACGGTAACAATAAACATCTGCTGATTCCCGCGAAGGACCACTGGCGATCGCAGGAAGAGCTACGGCGGGTCTGATTGGCTCTCGGAAGACTAGAAGGCACGGTGCCTGTGCATTCTCGTCTCGCTTGTACCAAGCCGAGGCCACGGAAGTCAAGTCGGTTGCCCGGGACTTACCTCAACGGCTACGTAGACGACTGCTATATCCCTGGCGACCACTACTGGCGACCCAGGATCCCACTGGGTGGAGAACAAACAGTTCCACTGCTGCAGGCGCCTACAAAGTGCTAAGCTTGAACCTGGTATTACAGATATGGGGACGACTTCCGCCGCCTCCAGTGCCTGGAACTGTATCCAATCTTCAGATCTTCTACTTCTTCGCTACGATAGGTCGGTTTCCTAGGTAATCTTAGCGGTCCCGATGAATATTTTCCCGGTATCTTTTGTACCATCAAGAACCACCCTCGACTTCAAGCTTCAGTTCCGTCACTCTACTGCTCGCCGTCATTCGGGCCTCAGCCATGTCGTTCGCTCCTTCAATCAAGTATTTGAGGTCCTCGGACGGCGCCAGGATATACGCCGAAGCTGTCGGCGACTTTAACAAGCCTTCTCTTGTGTTCACCCATGGCGTCTCGCTCAGTTCAGCTATTTTTGACGATCTTTTCACGGATGAACGCCTTTTGGCCAACTTCTATCTTGTACGTCGAGCACTGTATACATTGCTGCTTTTTCGTGTGGTAACACCGCTCCGCGCCTTTGCAGGTGAGATATGACATGCGGGGTCACGGCAGGAGCGATAAGCCGGAGACGATGGAAGGATATGAATCACATCTTTACGCCAGCGATTTTGCAGCAGTAGCGACAGCTTTTAATCTCATCAAGCCAGTCTTCGTCGGTTGGTAAGTTGACGTCTACGCAGATATACTTGAAAGTAATTGACCTCTGTCAATTTTGCAGGAGTCTCGGTGGTACGTTTAACCCCTATCTTCAGTTAGTCGAAGTCTTACCCGAACTCTTATTTCGCAGCCACGGTCGTTGCCGACATATGTGCACATCTACGCCCGTGTCCAATAGCGGGTGCAGTCTTCATCTCCGCCCTCCCTTACATCGGGCCCGTCATGCAATCCGTCGGGAAATCCACGATCCTCTCCATCATCCCCCACCTCCTGCCTTCCTCCGAATCCAACATCACCCAAGTCAAAACCCTCCTCACCTCCTTCATCGACTCCTGCTTCGGCAACCCCGAGCGCGTGCCCTTCGCTGTGAAAACGTCGTGGGTGGGCATGGCGGCCCTCCAGCCGCCCTCCGTGACCGAGTTCGTCTTTACCCGCGCACAAGACCCCCAGCCCATGTTCAACGAGGGCCAGAAGGGGCTCCCCCTCCTCTGCATATGCGGCGCGGACGACCCCTTCGTCGACGGCCAAGCCGTCGTCCGCGAGATGAAGCCTCACTTCCCCAAGCTCACGGACATCAGTGTACCCGGGGGAAGCCACGCGGTCTTCTACGACCAGCGCGAGGACGTCGTGGCCGCGCTCCTCGTGTTCGGGGCGAAGGTCATGGGAAAGAAGGTTACCATCCCGAAACGCATCCTCGTCGGGAAGATCTGGGCGGCGAAGAAGAAGTTCAGTATCGACCAGACGACGTCGCCTACGCGATAGACGCTCGCCCCAGCCCTCGACCCCACGCCCCAGCACGAATCGGTACGATCCTTACATGAACTCTATGACCCAGAAAATGTAGCGTCTTTTAATCATGTATCGGCATTCCTTCACGAGACCTTATACCCCGGACTTGTTCTCCAGCATAACGATATGTAGGAGTACAGAACAATAACTCCACGTATTCCGCGATCACATCGATACCCTTCACAATTCATACTTTTTCCTCGGCAGAAGCAATGACAAGGGCCGCGATATGCAAAGGTGCGTACAGCGAATTGCAAAGAGGGAACTACGAGCGACCTTTCTTCGCCAACTTCCGCTGTTTCCGCTTTTTACCAATGAGGGATCCCACTGGATTGGGAGCCTTGCTCGCTTTCTTCGGCGACTCGTCCTTGTCGCTTGACTTGGGCCCTTTTTCCTTTCTCGGCTTTTTAGCAGGTCGCTCCTCCTGCCCTGCATCTTCACTTCGGGATACCTCTCGCCGACGCGGTAGCCTATCCTTCCCCTCCTAAACGGTCGCCCGTCAGTCAACACTTCCCTCAGCAGACCAACCGGAACACTCACAGCGCCCTGCTTAGTATCCCTCTCCCTCGCCGCCCTCCTATGCACAACCTGCACATTCTCAATCGAAAACTCAACAATCAACGTGCCCTTCGCCTTCACCTCCTTCTCCCTCTCCCGCTCAAGGATCTCCAACCTGCCCTTCTCCCTCTCCTTCTCACCTTTCTTCTTCTCCGCCTTAATCAGCTCCTCGATTTCCGCCTTCCACCACTCCTGGAACAGCTTAATGACTTCGGGGTTGTTGTTCGCCCATCTCAGCATGCGAAGCGCGTTCGCGTGCGAGTCGAGCTCGAGGAACCCGTAGCCTCTGCTCCGGCCCTTCCCCGTGGCAGGATCAACACGCTCCGCCTGCCTTACGATCTTCGCCTGCCTGACTTTCGAGTTCCTCATCTTGAACGGTCTCTTCGTCGTCCCTAGCCGGGACTCTGCTTCCGGTTGGTCCTCTCCCTGCTCATGAGCAGGTTCTCGCCCCGCAGGATCGTTGAGTTCGTCTTCCGTAAGCCCGGGTCTCGAACCGTGCAGGTACTCGATATTGAACGCCCGTATTGCATGCGCTGCAAGCCGCCTGAGCATCCTCTCCGTTACGAACAGCGGGATTTGCCGTATACTAAGTCTTGTCTTTGAGATGAACAGCAAGGGGTTGGACTGAAGGAGCTTTTTCCGAGCGTTGTAGCTCATCGTACGCTTCTCGACTTCTACAGTCGTGAGGTGCTCTGCTGCAGGCGAGTTTGGTAGGATGACTAGGTTCAAAACGGGGTGAGAGTCAGAGAAGGGTAAGGATGGGGGGAGAGACTTACTCCCTTCTCGGAGGAGATACATGTTGCGCTTGTCCGCCTTCTGCCGTGCCTTCTCGCCCGCCTCCCTCAACTTGCCGGCCTCATCCCTTGTCACAGCCCGTATAACATCCAACGTCCTTCCGTGTATGACCAAATTCTGAGCGAGAGCAGACGAGGGATCAGGAGTCAGAACCGATGAAAACTTGAACGGATTCTTCTTGGGTTTCTCCTAGATTCAGCTCGTATCAGACTTGGCTTCCACTGAATAAAGAGGAAAGGGAGAAGGTAACTGACCACAGCCTCATCACCACCAGCCTCTGCTCTCAGGATCTCACTCTGCGCAATGGCCTTGTCTGCATCTTCCTTATTCCAGAAACACGCGAACCCTGTCCCCCTCGTACGCCCCGTCGCAGGGTCCATCGTGATTCGTGCATACCGCAACGGACCGAAGGCGCGGAACCTACATATGGAAAACTCATTTAGCACGCACACCAGGGCAGCAGGGAGAAGCGAAAGGTGCTTACAGCGTGCGCAGCTCGTCCTCCGTAGCCTCGTAAGGCACGTTCCGGATGAACAGCGTAGTACCCGTCTCGGGAGGCGGGAGCGTGGGCTTGGCAGGTTTTTGGTCGTCGACGTCCATGTCGCTATCTCCGTCCGAGCTGTCCTCATCCGAGTCGCTAGCGTCGCCGTCATGTTCATGAATCCCCAGATGCCCACCGTCCTCGTCATCCGAACCACTCTCCTCGTCCTCCTCAGATCCACTCGCAGACTCCTCTCCACCGCTCTCCCCTTCCTTGTCCTCGTCAATCTTCGCCTTCTCCTCCTCCCACCGATCCTTACTCAGTGCCCAATCAACCGCAATGACCCGCTCCCTTGCCTTCTCCTTCTGTTCCTCTTCTTGATCCTCCCCATTTTCCCCATCGTCTACCTTCCCAGCAGTCCTTGCCTTTTCCTCCTCTCTCCTCAGCTTCTTCCTCTTCTGCTTATCCTCCACAAGCCCCTCTGCCATCCCGGCGCGCACCTTCATCCCATTCGCACCCTCCATCGCGCGCTCCGCATCCTTCTTACTCAGCATCCACACAAATGCAAAGCCTTTGGGCCGGGGCTGTTCTCCTTCTTCGGCCCGCGTCGTAGGTAGATTAATCGAATAAATAGGTCCGTATGGCAAAAAGACAGCGCGCAGATCCTGCTCGGTAACATTGAAAGGCAGGTTGCGCACGATCAGCCTGCTCGATCTGCTGGGCATCGCGGAGGTGGCTTCGGGCTTCGCCTTTCCGCGCTTTTGAGTGGCTTTTGCGAGTCCTTCTAGCCGCTTTTTAAGAGTGACGGAGAGCAGAGACCCCTTGAAGACATGAGCGTGAAGCTTGGCCACGGCATCCTGCGCAGCTGACGGCGAGGTGAATATGGCGTGGGCTGCATTACAAAGTCAGATAATGGGTATGGAGGAGGAAGGGGAGTGGCTGCCTACCGCCGGTTGGGTCCTCCGACCCGTCTTCTTTCTTGAGGGGCCAGTCGACTTTCTCGGCCCCTGCAAACTTCCTGATCTTCTTCCATAGAGATTTTGAGTCGATGGAAGACGGGAGGCCGGATATGACTATTGTGCGGATAGCCAAGGGGTCATTTGAGGTGGACGTGGGTCTCGCTCGGGGTTCTGGACGGGGCTTTGGTGCCTTCTTTGTCTGGTCCGGGTTTTCTTCCTTGTGCTTGTTCTATGACAGAAGTTAACCTCGCCCTGCAAATAATATGGTGGTACACGCACCTTGCTATCCGCCCACGACACTCTCAAACTTCTCCCATCAAGCGCGATCCCTTCTTGTGATAACTTCTCGAATGCAGCTTTGCCGTCCTCTTTAGTGGCGAACGAGACGTACCCAACACCTTTCGACACGCCGGATCCTTTCTCGGTTACAACAAACGCGGAGCGCACAGGTGCAGTGTCGGAGAAGAGGGTTTGCAGGTCCGTCGATGTAGCAGTATAGGGTAAATTCGATATGAAGAGAGTAGATCTGAATTTTCAAATGGTTAATGAAATTCGACCCTGCTGTGGTTATTCACGGACCCATGGAACTGGGGTTTCTCGGACTCTTCTTCCCTCTCTTTTCGTTTTCCAAGAGCAGACATCCTAAAAGGCTTTCTGACAGGATGTGTGTACTGTTTCACCACAGGCGTTCTTGTAGTCCTTTTCGTTTAGGTAGCCGAGTCTCCTTCAGTCAAGCTCGGCGCCACAGAACTTTTCTGCTGATCGGGCCAGTTGTTGTTTGTCCTTATTAGAATCCAAGGCTTTTGCCAAGCAAGAGCAAACACGCTCCTCATCTTGCTTTCTGGAGTCTGACGTCTCTGAGCTGCATCTTTCTCCTGCATCTACAAGATTCTCTGCTTGAGAACATCAGGCGCTGTAATACTTACCAATTATCTGGCGCTGAACTTGAAGCTCCTCATGCGCCCGTTCTTTCTACGACGTTTCGCCTTGTCTTCATCGACTCCCGACGAATTGCTCACTGTTCCTGCCCTTGCATACCAGCAACGCTGCCTGCCGGCGTCAGCTAATGCACTGACTTGCTTGCGACTTCGGACTAGTATGCCTCGCCGACAAACCCGAATATGTTACCCGTCTCATTGACCATCAAATAGGAGGGTCGCGGGTTCAAGTTTACCCCGCTGCCGCACGCTGGCCTGGCTCTTCAAGTTGCATCCGCTATCACAGAGAGCGAAGCATCGATAGGCTGCAAGTACTGGCGACGATCATGGGCTCTTACACCTTCAGCCGTCAAGGCTATCAATCCACTGCAGACGCTTCCTCGGCGCCCCGTCTCCAGCGGGTAGGAGCGGAAAGGCTGTATGCATAAACTTCGTGGCTTGCTCGTATTCGGGGCTGGCAGCTTGACCTCTCGATCCTCACCTGGAGTCTGGCAAACGTCCGCGTTGCCTGAACGGATATTAGGCATTGACCATTTGGCATACGATTGGAGGCACTGTGGCGCGACCGTCCCCTCTCTGACGTCTCAAGCTGGACCATAGTGATCTGGTGCTCCTGTTACTTCTCTCACAAGTATTCGGCCTTGCCGCAGGCGACATCGTTGACTCGTTCTATGGTTCCACTGAAACGCTGGACTCCGTTCCTGGTGCTGAGGCTCGAAGACATCATATTAAGCTTGTGTTCACGAAGGCCTCTGTGTTTTGCTCCAGGATGAATCAAAATTGATTGGCTCTTCAAACAGGGTAGCAGATCTGCCTAAATATTGAGATGCGACACAATTCTCGGTGGGAATGCTTCATGTCATAGTGGGAAGACCTAAAGCGGTATCGGTCAGATGTGGCGAACCAAAATACTTTAGATATTGTGCCATTGTCAAGATCCCGGTCCTCGAGGACCTTACGTTAGCTGTTAGGGCGGAAAATCAATCTTCTGCCACTTCTTTGTCGTTATTTTATTAGCACAATGTTGTGGCAATCAGCGCCATCAGCCGTAAGTTACTGCAGGTACGAGTCGTCTTTCCTAGTCCCAGTCGAACAGATACTAAAATCACGCCAACTTCAAATGGGTAACTGAACGCGAATGTTAGAACGCGCCACATCCGGGAGCAATTGCAACGGAGTCATTATGTTGCCACTTGCCAGCGCCTGAATACCGCGCCAGTCAAGCGATAAGGGCAGTTCTGTCAACTATTCCTGCTTATCATGAAGATTTCTCCAAATGCCGTAACGCCCGGCGCTTCTTGGGCCTCTGGCTCATCTTCTCATCCTGTGGGGAAGATAAGGACCGGTCTGATCTAAGCGAACGTCGTTTAAAGAGGACCGAAAGACATACGAAGAACGAACCTGCGTCCTCGTTACTGGCCGTTCTTCCCTTCTGTTCCTGCTTCTTTAGACGCCAGCAACAGAAGATGTCTTCAGCAGCCGTCTTGCCACAGGGAGCGGGCTATGGAGTCGGTGAGCACGTTCAGTTGTTGCTCAGCAACCTATTGACTTATTTCGATTGGTTTCGTCCCCTCTCAGTCGTCGGTAAGCCTGAATCCATTGTCCATGCAATCACCGCGGCTGAATGAACGGCGTCCGAAGGGATCGGCCTGTTCTTCAGCGCCTTCATGCTGGTGCTGACCGCAATCCAGACGCGGTATACGGGTTTCTCTCCCAAGAACTCGGAGGAGTTCAGTAGCGCATCGCGCAGCGTGAAGCCGGGCCTCATCGCGTCAGGTATCGTATCGGCGTGGACTTGGGCGGCGACCTTAGTAAGGCGATCCTTGATGTGACGGTTCGATTGCAGCGCTGACCGCGGATCCTGATCACTTGAGCTTCAATCAAGTGCGGTTGCTTACAGGTATGGGATCTCTGGGCCCTGGTGGTATGGGTCAGGTGCGACGGTACAGGTGTTACTATTTGCAATGGCAAGTAGAACTGCAAATAGTGATTCATGGGTCGAACTAACGTATTTCGTGTTGCAGCTTGCAGCGAAGCTGAAGCTGAATGCACCGCATGCTCACACCTGGCTTGAGATTGTGGGAGCTAGATGGGGAACGGTAGCTCACTCAGTCTTCATGTTTTTCGGGTAAGTTCTTGATCTGCTCGAAAGTGTATGAGACTCAGGAGCATATACCCAGGTTGGCGACCAATATCATTGTCTCCTCCATGTTAATTCTGGGAGGCTCGGCCACTGTGACCGACCTTACCGGTATGAACACGATTGCCGTATGTTATTCCTACATCCAGATTCGTAACGCGTCTATTTACGCACCCTGTCACAGGCCTGCTTCCTCATTCCACTGGGCGTGTGCATCTACGTGGTCGTCGGCGGCATGCGTTCCACCCTTCTCTGTGACTAGTAAGTCCGGTGCACCCAGTTCCGGGTCAACCAGCATACCCTAACCCTCTTCACAGCACGCACACAACCGTTCTATTCGCAATTATTCTAACGTTTGTGTTCACCGTCTACGCCACATCCCCCAAAATCGGCAGCTTCTCGCACATGCACGAGCTGCTCACTGCCGCAGCTGCCAAGAACCCCGTCCCGGGCAACGCGCATGGGTCGTACCTCACCATGCGCTCGAAGAACGGCTTGATCTTCGGTGTTATTAACGTTATTGGGAACTTTGCTACTGTGTTCCAGGACCAGGCGTACTGGCAGCGTGCGATCGCGTCCAAGCCTGCCACTTGCGTCAAGGCATATCTCCTGGGTGGCATTGCATGGTTAGTGTGGCATCTACTCTTCACATGACTTACAACTCAGGGTCATCAATAACCGTCCAGGTTCGCTATCCCCTTCTCATTTGCAACAACCCTCGGTCTGGCCGCTGTTGCGCTGACCGGCGATCCCGACATGCAGACGCTGACTCCCGCCGATGTCTCCGCCGGTCTTCCAGCAGCTGCAGCGGCGTCCGCGCTTTTGTCCAAAGGTGGCGCAGCTGCCCTGCTCGTACTGCTTTTCCTCGCTGTGACATCAGCTACCTCTGCGGAGCTCATTGCTGTGTCGTCTATCCTGACCTACGATGTCTACAAAGTGCGTGGCTGCTCGAAGATAGCTATATTCAGTGTGTGGGAGCGGCCACTTAACCTCCGTTTCTCTTCACAGAAATATATCAACCCTCGTGCCACTGAGCAGCAGATTCTCCGCGTTAATCATCTTATGGTGCGTTCTGGGGTGCCAGACTTCAGTTCGTAGGCTCAACGGGGCAACTTAGGTCGGATTTTTTGCAATCGTGATGGGTCTTGCCGGGACCATCTTCTATTACATCGGTGTATCCATGGGCTGGCTATACGTGTGTATACCACTTCACTGTGGGTTTAGGGTCAACATTGATTTGTGATTAGACTTTTATGGGTGTTATACTTGGATCGGCGGTTGTCCCCATTGCCATTTGTATCACCTGGAGGAAAGCGAACAAGTGGGGTTGCGTTGCTGGAGCATTGATTGGGTTCGCCTTGGGTCTCATCGCCTGGCTGGTGACGACGTCGAGTTTGAATAACAAGGTTATCAATGTCACAGTGAGTTAGACGTAGCCCAGTGCTATTCTTGTACGTTTCAAATTGACGGAGCTCATCTCTCAACTGTCTAGACTACCGGAGGTGAGCAGTTGAGCTAGTACATGGACGACATCCCCGTTGAATTGATTTGTAGGCGACTATGAGATGCTCTCGGGCAACCTGGCGTCTATCGGCGTGGGCGGCATAATCGCCGTTGTCACATCTTTAATAGTGCGTGCTCCTGGAAACACTGTTGGGATGCTGAAATGAATTGATCCTTGATCCAGTGGCCGGAGGACTTCGATTTTGAAGCTACCAGGGCAATCAACGCGAAAGTGCATGAAAAGATTGCCGTGCCGGGCTCCGACTCTAGCAGCAGGAAGGTCGACGGTAGTATGGACGGAGTGGACGAGAAAAAGCGCCAAGCGTCCGCTTCTGATGACGTGCAGTCGGTATCATCCGAGGTCGCTGCCATGGAAGAGGAGCAGGAACTCGACCCTGTGGGACTTAAGAAGGCTTATCGGTTTGCTTCTTGGTCTTCTGTTGCCCTGGTACGTACACATCTGCTAGAATCTGTCCAGAATGGCGTGAGATTGATTGGCCCATCTTCGGTCCCTGCACAGACTCTCATACTGCTCATCATCATCCCCCTCCCGCTGTTCTTTGCCCAAACGATCTATGGCGTCCGCGGGCTGACTGCTTGGGTGGTCATCGGTATCATTTGGACATTCTTGTCAGCGATATCAGTGGTGCTTTACCCGCTATGGGAAAGCAGGCGGGCGCTCACGCAGATTGTCCGGGGAATTGTAAAGGTACGTCGGGAGCGCCGTCGATAGTAATGATGGTTCGGTTAACTGAGTGCTTCTTCGCATGCTCAGGATACCTTCAAGCCCGGCAGTGGCAAGTATGTGCCGCCTGCCGTAACGACATCTGTATGATGGACCGATGTATGATTGAACGATGGGGTCCCATAGACTACTGTAATGTATACTTGTCGATGGCTGGGGTTCGATCCAGTTTTGAATTGCTGCCGAGGATATGTTTCCGACATGAAATCTCTTTTGGAAGGCATCGCCACATCTTCGGAAAGCGCGAGCCGAGACGGAGGCAAATACAAGGGGGTTACCTAAAGCATCCTCGTGTTACGCCACGAGATGTGTTCTTGTCCGGACGTGGGTCCTGAGGTCAAATTGGAAGGCGGAGACCCCCCAGACATGGAACTGAACGGATGGGTCGCACCTTCCTTCGAGACCCTTGTGCCTTGTATGGGAAATTGCCTCCGTTTCCCTCGTCCCGCTAAAGTTTAAAAGGTTCTCAGTGCGTCTCTTCCATTTTCTTTTCTCTCTTAAGCCTAGTCTCTCTCTCTTATCTTGCGGTCGCATCTGATATATAGCCAGGTCTGGCATCCTCGACTCCCACTCGTTACTCTCCTTTTTGTCTCCTGTAACAATAAGATGAACGCTGCCCTCCTCACGTTACTGGTCGGTATAGTGTGTACCGGCCTTTTCGTAAGGTCGAGATCGAAAACTCGTCATCTGCCGCTTCCGCCTGGTCCGAAGCCTCTTCCCCTGGTCGGGAATGTTCTTGACATTCCGCTCAAGCAAATGTGGCTTGCAGCCACGGGATGGGCCAAACAATATGGTAAGTGCCACAGTCCTATGCCTCCGAGTCGGTGGAAACTGACGTCTAAATCCCAGGCGATGTCGTGTATGTACACGTCTTTGGCGTCGCCCTGGTTTTCTTGAACACTACCGATGCCGCCTTCGACTTGATGGAGAAGCGGGGCGCTATTTATTCTGACAAGCCTCGCCTCGTCATGACCGGGGAACTGTAAGCAATAAAATGACTTTCTAGTGCGGCGTGCTTAATCTGACATCGGTTATGTTGCACAGCTGCGGCTGTGAAAGTATGGTATGAGTTTTTCCCAGGTTTAATGGGGTCTGTCACCTCACTCCAAAGCCCGCAGGTTGCTTTCACTCGTTATGGCGACAAGATGCGCCGATACCGCCGTCTCTTTCAGCGTGCCTTCGGTCCCGCAAGTATAAAAACCTACTTCCCCCTTCTGGAGATGGAGAGTGCTCCTTTCCTTCGCCGGCTTATTACTACTCCTACCCGTTATAACGAACACATTCGCCGGTACGTCTATGAAGTGATTCCCCTAGTATTAAACAATTGAACGATGTATAATCAATCAGGTACGCCGGTTCTCTCGTTCTGAACGTAGTATACGGCTACCAGGTCACTTCGAACAACGATCCCAACCTTGGTCTCGCCGAAGAATGCGTAGACCTCCTTGCCAACCGTATTGCATCTGGTGGAGGCATCTGGCCTGTTGATGTGATGCCCTTCCGTGAGTTCATATCGTCAATCTTCTATGTCCAAGCGGCCTAACTTAATCTTGATCGATCACTCTTCACATTTCATAAGTACAATACATGCCTGACTGGATGCCTGGTTCTGGTTTCCTTCGTAATGCAAGAATATGGAAGGCCAAGATGCAAGAATTCGTCGACAAGCCGTATGAATATGTCAAGGACCAGATGGTGCGTTGTTTGTCTGAAGGCAAGACTTACCGCCTTTACAACTAGCTTCACTTAGGCTAAAGGGACCGCCGTACCCTCCTTCTGCTCTACTTTGCTCGAACAAGATGGTAAATCTGTGGATGAACAGGCCGAAAACGACATCAAATGGGCAGCCAACTCAATGTACTCCGGTACGTTTACTTAGACCCTGCTGCAGTCGACGTTGCTGAACGGCTGTGTCCATTTTCAGCTGCTGGTGACACCGTAGGTTCTTATGGGGTGCATGCCACCCGGTGCTAACCAAAATTCCCTCAGACTATCGCTGCTATCTCCCACTTCATTCTTGCCATGGTCCAGCATCCCGAGGTCCTCCTGAAGGCGCAGCAGGAGATCGACACCGTCATCGGCCGCGACAGGCTACCCAGCTGCAACGACAGGCCCAATCTGCCCTACGTCGAGGCCATCCTGCACGAGTGCCTGCGATGGGGCGTCCCCGTTCCTCTCGGTAAGTCCGCTTCCATTCCTCACGATCGTCAGCAGCTCGGCTCCGATTCGCATGGACGCTGACGGTGTCTTCTGATAGGTCTGCCGCATCGCCTGATGGAAGATGATGTCTATCGGGACATGTACATCCCGCAGGGTGCTCTGGTACGTCAATCGCCTCTGCGTCGTTCCGGCATTGCGGACTGATCGCCGTGCATTCTCAAGGTCTTTGCGAACATTTGGTATGTCGCCTTCTGATGGCGTCTGTTCGGGTGAACTGACATGGCGGTTGCAGGGCCATGCTGCGTGACGAGAAGCTCTACCCCAACCCGGACGCATTTTATCCTGAGAGATTCTTGGAGAAGGTCGACGAGGTGACCGAGCGGAAGCGGGACCCGAGAAACTATGTGTTCGGATTCGGCCGCCGGTGAGTCAGCGGTTGTCGCCTATACTTACCTGTCTCTGGTACTTACTGATGTTCTCTATAGACGCTGCCCAGGAAATCATCTCGCGGATGCGTCGACTTGGCTGCTCATCGCGTGCATGTGCGCGACGCTCGACATCTCGAAGGCCGTCGACGACCACGGGAACGTCATCGAGCCAGACGTCAAGTTCGAGAACAGCGTGTTCCGGTATGTGCGTCAGTGTGCTCGCGTTTCTTGCGCTCATGGAATCTGCAGTGGCCCTTCCCCCTTCGTCTGTGATATACGCCCAAGATCCGAACAGGCGCTCCGCCTCATCAGCCAGGACGCCACTGAGTAGGCGCCCTCTATAAATACTAACACGGACTCGTCCTGCGGACAGTTTTTTCCCGAGGTAGATCTAGTACTAGGGTATCACTGTGTAATAGTTGCTTTGCGGTTGCTTTCGTCTTTCGGTTCGCTCTGCATTTCTTATAGTAGTATTTACCAAGTGTACATCCCTATACTGGCGCTTACAGTCGCCGCATCAATGAAAGAGTTTGTTGCTCCTCTAATAATCGACCGCATGAAGATTATATGTACATAGATGCAAGTACGCGTCGCGTGAGGGCAGTATTATTGGCGGAGTGTGCCAGCCAGATCTATCAAGATTTGTCGAACCTGGCACGACCCTCGCCCTCACGTAGATACGTCAACTGATTTTCAGCCTAGTAAGCGCAATCGAAGGTCTGAAGTAGAGTGGTAACTTCTAGGATTACATATAATTGACAAGTTTCTTTACACACAAGCTAGGGCAATCAAACAAATATAGCACGATCGCCGCAGCGTGCAATAAGTATTCAAGCCAAAGATAATAAAAGTCGGGAAGGGGAAGGGGAAAGGGCAAGCGACGCACGTACAGAGGAATGTACAAGCCTAGCTAGAGGAAATCTTTCCTAAAGCCTACAATGCTCCGCGTGCTCCTTAGCAGCCCCTAAAGTCTTAAACTTTCGGCTGCAGATCTTGCAACCTTTGCAACCGTCCTTACGCTTCAGATGCCTCGAGAGGGCGTCGTTCCGAGATAAGCCATCCTTCTGCAGACATAACGGGCATGATACCGGTTCAGGTAGATGATTTTGTGTCCGGTAATGACGACCCAGGGTAACTGAGTCTGCAAGAATGCTGGGACGACGGCACCGCGGATGATGACAAGTTATCCTCCGCTTGACGGATGTCTTCCCGTACTTGTGCTGGACGTGCTGGAGGAGGTGATCCGCCCAGGCCTTCGCGGTCGGTTGGATGTGCGAGGAGCAACCTTCCATACCGGTGCAACGGAGCAAGGCCTGTCCCTGAGCAGAGACGAAGTGGCAGTAGTCGATCGCAATGTCGACCAGCTGCTCGGCGTTATCATTGGAGATAGCAGGCGCCTTGGCGGAACGATTCTTGAAGTGTTCATCGGAGCCAGAGTCATACTCCTGATCGGAGTCACTCTCGAGGTCCTCCTCGGAACCAGAGTCGTACTCCTGATCGGAGTCCCCGTCGCGGTCGAGGTCGCAATGGGGGCGCTCGTTGAAGAAGTCGACGTATTGGACGTCAGACCCCTCCTCGACGTCGGAGGTCTCCTCTCCAAAGGTAGAAGGCTGGCGAGAATAACGACAAGGGGCTTTAGTTATTGGATGCAATCGCTTGAGGATTCGCTTACCGGTTCCATCACCAACCTCGGTGAGATGCCGCCCAAGCTTTGTAAGGATAATTCCTCGGGTGATGGAGACCCCACCTCGGAGTCATCAGGTGATGATCCGGACGACAGCGCAGAGTCGTCGCTTGAGGGATACATATAAGTACTGGCAGTTATAGCAGATGGACCTGTTACTCACGCTTCAGTTTCATCCATGAGAATGTACTCAAAGCTCTTCGGGATCGGTGGTCGTTCATAGAGCTCACGTAGGCTCATGAATGCTTTTATAGGGACCAGGTAGTCGTCCGGAGGTGCACGGGGTGAGGGCGGCCGCCCCTCCAGGTGGCGAAACTTTGCGCGGGTACGGGAAGGAGTCGCGGGAGTGGTCAGCACGTTCAGGCTGGATGACAGTCAGCGATCATGAGAGAATATATGTAGCTCAAACTCAACATACGCCGTAGATGTCGACCTTCCAAGACTTCAGCCAAATTTTAGTATCTATGAAGCGATTTATCAACCCGTCGACTTACGCGTGATTCACGCTCGAGCGGGCCTGATTCCGTTGCCTAGCTGGCGAATTTCGGACAACACTAACACTACTCACAAACGCGGGTTAGCTGAGGAGCGATCGAAAGCAATATGCAAGACTAACGGATGAATGAAACTAGTTATTAGAGCCCATACACATATGAGTAACGACCCCCAAAGTAAATGAGAAAGGACATACGGCGGCGCTCCATATGGGAACACATTTTCGTCGAATTCAGCGACAGACATGTCCGAGAAGTACGCTTGGAAGGGTATGATATATGTTGATGTTATCCACCGCAAGAAAGTGGCGACGGCAGGATGAAGATTGATGGAGAGGAAGTCGCAGCTAGCCAAGTCGCTATGATGCGTAACGGAAGCAAATGTAAGGTCTTTTATACCCTACAGCAAAAGCTGTGCAGAATTATAAGGTTTGCGTATCAACGAAGTCACGCACATACGCGTCGCAGCGCGAGGCAGGGGCAGCGAGCGCGGCGCGTCGTGTAGCCACATGGCATTGCTTTGTTCTCTTCCGTCACCAGGTCCTCGCGCGTCCTCTCTTGCAGGCCCCGACTATCGCCTACTCCGCACCTGTCACTGTGTGATCAGCCTTGGGAAGACGTCCATAACGCGGAACTCTTACCTCAGATCGAGCATGGCACCACTCGCCGCCCGACATTGAAGACGATCTTGACCGCCGCGCACACCATCAACCACTCGCATCCGCCCAAACTGGACCATCCAAGATGCATTGTCTCGCCTGGCTCGACGCCGACACCTCAACAAGTGCCTTGTCGAGGTCCACGAAGACCACGAGCCTTCAAAAGACCGATCTCAGCATGAACAAACCGCTACAAGAGTGCCACGGGACCCACCTGTGCCGACTACCACCACTCCCGAACACGACAACGCACAGCGAAAACACATTGTATAGTACCGTGGCCAGTGGCTCCGGCGGCCCCAGCGGTCAAACCACAGCCGTGCCACCTCCTACGCCACACGGCTCGCTGTGAGAACCATAGCTTGCACTGTGGCCAATGCCGCTGTGAACAGAGCCACTAAGGACCATCACCCCTGCCTCAATGGTCCCTACGCTGCGACGCTTGGACGGACTACATCTCGAAAACGTCCCAGCCATGCCTACCTTGCGCTCAACCCCTTCCTGTTTCCTGTCTTCGACGACATGGCTCAAATGACTGAGCGATACATGTCGCGCGGGCCGACCATTGCAAGAACGCGTACTCCCTGTCAGACAGCGTTGGCGTTACCCATGCATGGAGCCGCTGAAGCCGCCACCGACATCTCCAGCGTCGAGGCCTGCCACTGCCCAGTGTACCACAGAGAGTGCACCATCCCGGGTCGTCCGTTTCTGACAGGGCCAACGTCGGAAATCTTCACCAGGATCCCACTGTACCATCCGCTACGTAAAACCCGCTGCCCTAGTCGAACGGGTTTCAAACCGCAAGGCCCTTGCACGGCATCCTACCGAGAATGGAGACGAGAACATGGCCACCATCCGGCGTGCCACAGAGCACGATGTCTCCTGCATCACCCCAACTTGAGGGTGGCCAACTGTGCCATCGCACCAACGAGGGCATACGACCCAGCTGTGGGGCAAGTCGAAGCGTCCGCTGCCAGTGTTCTTGAAAGGACGACACACAGAGTGTAGACGACAACGGAGCGCTATCTTCCTCAGTAGAGGTCGCCGCTATCTCTAGCAAGCGTCTGACCAGACCCCATGCTACTGTTGAAACAGCAGGGTCTCGCAGGTCCGGTCGAGCCACTGCAGGGCGTGGGCCACCGGGGCTCAGCCTCATCCCAAATCCCATCAGCCTTCGCTAAGTAGGCCAGAGCACAGTAGCCAGAAGCCGCCCATAAGATATGCCAGTCAGAGAGATGGCGGTGCATTCATCAAGGTACAAGGTCCGTCGTGCCTACGAGGAATTCAGCTCACGGGTCTCGTATTTCAGCATGCCTGCGACGACCAGCCGTTCAGGCCGGAGCGGACATGGTACGCCCATCTCTTGTCTCACCCATTGTTCCCTAGATCATAGCTCACGGATTCTGTCTCAGATGTCATCACACGTATGGCACGCTCCAGCAGTTTCGTTGTTCTTCGTTTTTATACCTGGGTGTTGGGTGGAAGGGCGTCACATGTAATCCTCAGATTCTCACTTGCAATGGCATTGCTCACATATCTATATACAGCGCAACAGGGGAGCAAAGGGACTTTACGGTGACGTTTACCTGCGTAGTCCCATCTGATCTGCCGGTCGAGGGTCATGACGTATAGGACCGGACGACGGTAGGGGCCGAATCTGCCCAGCACGCTGAAGATAGATGGGAGCGTGGGGGACAGTGAGCGGCTTCACATGGTGCAGTGCAGGACCGGCGCTCGCAAAGCATGTGGTACTCTGGTGTACGGTGGCGCACAGGGTCCGGAGTCTGTGACACCCAAGGGTCAGTACGCAGGGATCACATATGTGAGAGATAAATCATAACTACCATTCTCTCTGCGCATCGCTAGAAGTCCCTTGTTCCAGCAGCAAATCCCTAGGGGCCTTGCCATTCCAGGAAACACCGCAACGAACAAGCGGGAAGCGTACTGGGACTTCAAGAAGATCGGGATTTTATCCTCCTAAGCCATCACTGGCCTTGGAGAGTATTAAACTGCGGCTACCCAGGGGGTGCGACTCCAGTTAAATTTTCGCCAGACCTGCGCGGACACGCTGTCACCATGGACCCAGTTCAGAAGTAGTCGCAGCCATCGTCGAGCGTAGACTGCTAGGCAGACTCGTGCCAGTAACGGAGGGCGACGAACGGTGGGGGGCGGGGGCGGGGAGCACAAGGTGCCACACGCGCGCCCGACTTTATGTGAGGCCCGCCTTCTACTTCGAATTTCCCGGAGGGTCCTTTGAAGCCCGAAGCCACAGCCACTCGACCACGTGGGACTCAACACGAGCGAATTGAATTTGATGGCGGATTTGGTCGGGCCGCTGCATACGCTGCCAAGTTCGAGCTTTCCTCAGATTTCTGACCTGCAACTGGGGCGCCACTTATGATTTCCTTCTCCCTCGGCGGCCTTGAAGAACGACGGGAAGATTGTAGGCGGGCTGGATGTGCGATCATTGCAAAATTTGCAACAGCCAGGCTGCAGTCTAGGGTAACTTGTTGAAGAGGGCCATTGCAAGCATGGCATGGTTTTCGAGTCCTGAGGTTATTTAAATCATTATTCCGCGTATATTGCTAGTGTAACAGTTTTGTTTCCTGCTTGAAGTAGTGTCTCTAAGTTAGTATCCCTTAAATTACCTTCTAATGTGCAACTCCTTCCTGTTACCATGCCATCATTGAACCATATATTTTTGTCCTTAGTTATGAACCTTGAAGTGAAATGATATTCACCGAAGTATACTAGACCGCGGAGGTGGTATATTCTCTTAGTCTCTATTGTTAGGCTGAATGATTTATCAGGTATTAGTTTCGTACCTTCCAAATGGAATGCTATTATCCTTGGTAGTTTTTCTAGTGTTGAAATGCTCTTTATATTGGTTCTGCAGCACTTGACTCCTATGTAAGTACCATTACGGTTAAGATTAGACTTCAACCACTGTTTAACTGAATGAGAAAGTGCTTCCTGAAGATTATCTCGTCTGGAATTCCGATAGCAGGTGAACATAAGTTGGTCTATTGGTACCTCTATTTTATTGTGACATTTAGTGCAGATAGATATTACAGATCCCATGGACTCTGTTGCCAGAAGTGTCTCACACAAATCAGCAACACTTGTACCAGCTCCTCGGCGCATAGGAAATTTCATTCTATTTAAATTATTGAGATGTATGCGCAGATCATCTCTGGCTTGTTCCAGAGTCATATGATGCTCTTTGGTTTTCTCAAATGAGTTTATTAATATGTTCATATGTTCATTAAGTCTCATTCTCCTTGACCACTTTGGGGTATTCTCTGCCCATATGTTATAGAACACATTAAGTAGAGCATCGTAAGCACAGCTGTAAGTAGAGGCCCAGATAAATCCCTTTGGGGCGGTATTTACCTGTGATTGGTCATTTGGGACGGTTGTATAGATTGCTTTCCTTTTGATTTTTTTGCTTGTAGTAATTGAGTTATTATAGATATCAGTATCAGGGCGTTTTGTCAATTGTCTTAACTCATTTATTCTAGTACCTTGTGAAGTCAGTAACTTCCATGGAGATTCTGGAGTTTCCTCTAATAAGTTGAAGGGATTATCCTTGCCCCATCTGATTGCAGTATGTATGCTTGGGGGACACTCATCTTTTTTCCAGATTTGGTAGGCTCTGACAAGTGTATTCCTGCGATGTCCGGTGATGTGATCAGGTAGGGTGCCATTGTAACGCATCTCAGTTATGTGGTCCAATATCTCAAGTTCTCTGAACTCTTGTCTCAGGTAGCCGGATGCACCTCCCATGATTTGTTTCGGATCAAAACCTTGTACTATGACTGTACCTTCTGCTGATGCACTTCGTGATATGCATGTATAATATGACTGATGACTACTGCAGTTATTGAGGTCAACTACGTTGTTGGGTCTTGTCCTTCCTTGGGCAGCATAGTCTGTCATTGCAAAGTTAGGCAGTACCGGTACTTGTTGCCTCACTATCTTCTCAATTGCATCATTTGGCATTTTGCATTCTATGTCAGTACTGTCTCTGTTTATTGGAACGACATTTAGTGGTAACCCATCTAGCTGTACTGATGTAGGTGGGTTTATAAGCTCCACAAAGAGGGTGTCTAATATATTAACTTGATTTTCGTAATGGCTGTGCCACGCTACAACTCTTGCTTCTGCACCATTGGTAATGCAGCATTCAGTGGCAACATTTTTTTTTATGAGCACAGGGAGACCTTTGCATAGGGATAGTTTGCCGGCCACGTGAGATGAGTCATTATGGGGCAGATTCCATAGAATGTTTTGCGTACTGGAATCAATGACCTCTGATGCTCTGACCTCTTTAGAGTGTTTTGTCTTCTTTCGTGGGTTAGACTGTGAGCTGCTTTTCCATTTATCTATGGAGTAGAACTCTGTTAGTACTTGGTTGGTATCATCTGCATATTGTTTTGCGCCTAATATATTTATCTTATCACGGTGGGCATTTCTAGCTGTAATCATTGACACATGCCGAAATCTTTTTTGTGCTAGCTTTGGCCTATCTGGAGTCACTCCTGCGATTCTGCTGCGCAGAAATTGTATGTCGTCCTCTGTACAGGATTTGTACCGCATATTTTCCAGAGCAGTATGGAGCTTTGCGTCAGCAGGTGTTTGTGTTTGTTGTCTCATGTTCTCCCATAGAATGACCACTGTTGTAAATTGATGCCACAGTGCTTTCCCGATAGCTGACTGTTGAGCCATAAGGGACATTCTTGGACCGGGATTTGTTCCTACTTTATGACTATAGAGTGGTGGTTTGTTCATTGCTGGTGGAAGTTGTGCAAAATCTCCGCATAATATCATATTGACACCCCCAAATGGATCTTCAGCATTGGATTTACCTTTGCAAAGTTGTGCACATATACGGTATAAGTCATAGCAACTAACCATGGATACCTCGTCTATAAATATATAATCAACGCCTTCTAATTTTCCTTGTATTTTTGCTTGACTAGCACTTGACTTATTTGTGGCGTCACTAATATCTGTTACCCCAAGTATGGAGTGGTAGGTTGATCCTCCCACAATTGCAGCTGCAGATCCTGTAGGTGCTAGAACTTGGAACCTGTATGACTCATTTTTTGATTTGAAAAAATCTATCAAAGCCTTTATAACTTGGGATTTTCCTGTGCCACCCATGCCCCCTAAATGCATCATTAGCTGATCTGTTTGGGGCATTGATGCGTGGTTTGATATAATTCGGAAAGCTCTCTCTTGTTGTGGACGTAGAGAAAACTTACTAATTATAGATGTCTGTAGTTCAACAATTGATGGTAATTCTACTCTATACTCCTTTAATAGATACCGTTGATCTACCAATTTCACATCATTAGAATTTGCAGTTGGAAGCACTCCAGTCAAATTGCTAGAATTTGGCTGTTTTCGGTCGTGATCCTTTTGTTGTAGTACATCGTTGCGTCTGTGTTGTATAACCTCTACCCATTGCTGCCTGTTTTTAGTTTCTATGCTGATAATTTCGGGTATGACAAATTCAATTTTTTCCTGGCATTTATCTAACCATCCTGATCCTTTTAGTACACCTTCCATTTCCTCCATTTGTCGTAGTCGCTTAATTGCTTTTTTGCCAATTTGACCGAATTCTTCCGCATCGGGATGTTCTACAAAATTCATGTTGTCATACATGTCATCTACTTGATCACTGTGAATACCCATACGTAGCAGTAGCTCCTTATTGTGTAGTGCAGGCATGCCTGGAATAATACCGTTTTTCTTCTGATTAGAGTAGTCATCACGAGCATCATAGCATTCATAGCGTATATTAAAGTTAGACATCAATTCTTTCTGTCGTGTAGAAAATTGGAAGTTATTGAAGGCTTCATCCCATGAATCGTTAGGTTTTTTCAGATCTGTTCCTTTACGCCATGGTTTAAAGAGCGTAAGCATTGTAATACAGTAGAATTCCCTACTACCACTATCTTGCCGTGGAAGGTTACCACCTATAAAGTTAGGCACAAGGGCGTACATCTCTGTTACAATAGTAGCATAATGGGAAGTGTGTTGTGGGTGGCCTTTAGTAAACACTAGACTTCTTATATTGTGTTCTCGGGACTTCTGGTCTTCCGGTTCTTTATTATTACTGTTTTTGGATAACGGTATTTTCCTTGATAGTCTTAGCCAGTCATACAGACAATAATCTTCATGCTTGTGTGCCCTGTGAGTGTAGTCCATGACAGGTGAGTACATTATGTATCCATCTCGGCTCCTTCTTACCAATACTTGGTCTTTAGGGTTTACTTTTGTGTTCGTGGTCAGGTCAACCAGTTCATCATTATGCCATGAGGATAGCACCTCACTTACATAAGATTTCCAGTATACACTCTTGAATCTATGGCTTGTATAGTGATCTGGATTACCCAGAATATAAGCACTTGCCATAGGGGCTCCGATCTCCATCTTTACTGAAAGAGAGTTTACAATCTGAGTCAGTAATTTTCTGGCTTTTTCCTGATTCCTTAGGTTGCCTCCAATTATATTAGATTGGCGATCAAATACATCTCGAATGGTCTGAAAAATGGTATATGTTTTAAGTGGTGTTTTAGTGATGTAATCTGTAACATATGCCACTACTGCTTTCAATGCAGTTCCCGATAGTAAGCTTGTGACATCAGAGTTAGAACAGAGGAGATATGTTAGGGCAGGTGTAAATGTATTTAATCTCTCCTCTAATTTTTGCAGTAGGATGGAACCATCATTATCATCTACAACTGTTTTATTTATAATTGGTCTTGGAAAACGGGCCTTGCATATGCCCTTCACAAGACAATGGTCACCACAGCTATGGATATTGGATCTGTACAATAGGTCATTTGTAATACCTTTAAATTTAATCCACCATTTATTGCTCATGTCACATTTAGGGCATTGAGGGTCATTGGGATGAGTACAGGGTTCTGGAGGTATGTCAGGCAGAGTCTCAGTAGGATTTTTGTAGACCGGGTCGCTCTCTGCATACTTAACATCATTTTCTACCTCGCTCATGGTTTTTTCTATGAAGTGTCCTTGATGAACCCCTTCAAGATACTCAATCATCTTTTGCCGGAATTCTGAGTTAACTTCCATCATATTGTTTCGGATTTCTTGGGGGCTTAATGAACCTGTTATCCATAATAGTAAGTGGAGGTGTAATGTTAGTCTACCTTGTTGTTCTACAGTCCCGTAATAAGCTGATGTATTCCCATATAGGCCGGGTTGTTCTGATCCGATTCCTGACACATGTTTTATGAATAATTTTACCATCATGTCAAAAAAGCGTGCACCGGCAACTGGATTATTAGCGATTAATTTGGCACGTTCATCCCGTGGTATTATCTCAGGTTTGAACTCTTGTTTTGTTGCTGCATAATACAGGCATATTGGACTCGTAATTCAAGCTACTCTCCGCGCTGCCGCTTTCTCTGATTAATGATATAGCTGCGAACTGACTTTGGTCCCAGCTGGAAATAGGTACCTGCATGCGCACCGTCATGGATTGCGCCCGGCCCTCGCTCTAGGGCCATGAAGTGAGGGCAGCCGTTGAATGGATCAAGTTTCCATCTTCTGCTGTAGGTGACTTGATCTTCGTCCTTCGCCGACCAGGTTGTAGGTGCGCCGAATTCGTACCTGGAGCATTTACCTCTGCTTGGCATACCAATTTCACAGACCCGTGGCAGCTAGAGGTTTTACCCTCCCGACACCAGTATTGTGGAATGAAACTCGATGGGCTGACGACTGCGATCTGATCTTGACTATTGACCAAGACTATGAATTTGACAAGGTTCAATTAATATCTAGGCCTTTCTTATTAGGTTTTTGTGCTGTGTAACCCCACTAGCGTGATGTTTCTACAGGGTATATTGGTGTCCGTACGTACCTTATAAGCCGTAACGCGCAATAGCTTGTCATGACAGGCATAGTGCGTCTTTGCTCGGTTATGATTTGTCTCTGTCATGCTGACTGTTGTCGCTTTGCGTTTAAAGTTGCAGAATTGTGGCCTCCTCGGTCCACCCAACAGCCACTGATACTCCTAGGAGCGCAAGCGGCAGGTTCATGCGTCTCTCAGTAGACTAGCGCCTGAAGCTTGAACGCGTGATACAGATCAATTTGGCAGTTCGAATATCTTTTCTTCAGCCGTGATAAATGGGTCAGTTGCCAGCGGGTGGAAGCCTTGCTCTGCCTTGCTCCTGATACTCTCGGGTCTGTTTATTCTATACCGCTGGCACAGACCGTAGGAGGTAGCATACCTACGCTAATCCTGTTCTTGCGTAGTCGTCGGGATCGAATCATTGAAACCTCCGCGATTGGTACAGACTGGCACTCCTCTAGGGTCGACACCAGCGCTTCCTACATTGCATTCTTATTATGCTACAAAAGTCCTGTCTGCTGCGCCGTATTTGCTAACAACGTCCATGAAGTCACGTATATGCATCATATGTTGTCACCCTCGCCCTCGAGCTCTTCCGGCAGCCCCTCGTTCAAAATCGCGACCGATCCTTTTGGTATTGCCCTTTGGAACGCCTCTTCTTCTGACTGTGGCTGAGAAAGAGTTGCGTGTGGCGCCGCCCCTCTCAGCTCAGTTATTAGGGCCCGCAAGACTTCTTCTACCGGTGCTCCGATATGCAGGGTTGCCTTCTCGTCAAACTGAGTAGGCTGCGTATGGACTACCACCAGGGGGCTTGGTATTCTGATGTCGGTGCGAGGAGAGCAACCTGGACTCGACATCAATACCCACTACGGTTTATAATATATAAATGAAACGAGCTCACCTAGTATCATACAAAGGTCGGCCTGGGATGGATCTGTAAGCCCGCCCGTTGGACCCTCCTGGATTGAGTCGCCCTCGCTCGAAACAGCGTACTTGAGTATTGATTCCTCTCCTAGACGAACAAGCGCCGCATTGGTTGCTGCACCGATGCTGCTATCGTAGAAGGCGATCATAGACTTGGATTGTTTGACGAGCACCGCTAGCTCTTTGACTTGGGCCGGTACGACTTCAGACGGGCCAGCATATGTCCCTGCCGCCATTCCAAAAGTGCCGGATGATATGAAGGTTGCTGGGAGACTTTAGGACTATGTTGTAGTGGTAGAGTGTAGGTAGGCACGTCTGAGACTCTAAAGACTGAGAACGCGAAACCTCTGGCGCAGATGCATGGTGGAGCCCGTTTGGATGACGTCACGCGTCCAAATTCGCCCTTTGCTGTATGTTACGGTAAAGAAGGATTTGGAAGATACGGCGTCAGCAAGTTAATATAATTTTCGATGAGCAGCTTGAGTCGCAGTGCAGCAATTAATCGGTCCTGCGGGGAATCCGTCAATGCCATCCTAACTGAGTGACGTTACGGCTGTCACGTGCGCATGTCTTTCCCACTTCCATGCCGTTACCAACCGCGTCTACAATCTTTTCTCTACCATCATCGAGTCATGTTTCAGACTCCCTATAAACTCCTTTTAGTAGGTACAGGGCTGCATGGTACCCCCTGTGCCCTGTGCCCCTGCTCGGACAACGATGATTAGCGCCCATGGCGGTGCAACTTGGTGCAACCGGATCATTGAAGGTGGATATATTGTCGATGCTAGCAGAGTCTAAGCAGACAACGACGCTAATGCTCAAGGCAGTGTCGGTATCTAGTGCGTTCATTGGCTGTTGCTCTCTCTCCTATGTCCATTTGGAAAGATGAGTTGTGCGCGTTCCCAGTCACCATCAGAGCTTGGCTCCTTTCTTGTGAAACGGGACGGAGGCGAGGTTTTGACGAAATATATCTAGTGGCTTGACAGTCCTGGCTTGACATTCACATTGTCCGCCTCTGACCGTGCAGGATTCACCCGTCATGACGGCCACAACTTCTGCTCCGGTCATCAATGGTATCACGGGCCGCGACATCTACAACGATACAGTATGCGCCTACGCCTGGGGACTCTCAAATCGAGAACAATATAATACAAACGCCACATTTAATGCGGTGTTGGCCAACTGCATTGGCAACCTCCTCCAGGCCGATGGCGAGAACTTTTGGGCTGCCTATTGCAACAATCCTCCGGACGATGGCTGTCCGTACGGATATTGCCCAAACTCTGACGTCGCTGGCAAGTCTTTGCTCACTTGGGCGCAATTATAATGCCAACACTGAGAAATTCTAGGACCGATTACGAGGATATCTGCGTACTTCACATCGTTTGCTACAGGCGAGTATACAGTCCGTCAAATATTTCAAGACTAACATTCCGATTCTTGCAGCTTGTTTACTGGAGATTGCTTCAGACAAAAACGAACTCGTGTGGTCCCAATTGATCACCATATGGTCTATCCTTGTGTCCACCTGCATCTCTATCGCACACGGTCGCCAGCTCGGACGTGTGCATGCCGAACTGGCATTACTCATCGTCGGCTCCCCTCTCACATGTTCCATGTGGACCCGTACGGTCGTTTCCCTCCGGCATTTCCGGCGACACAAATGGGGCGCTGTCTCAATTACGCGTCAGTTTCTCCTGATTTGCGCATTCGTGACCTACATCGTATTCGCGGTCCTGTCGCGCTTGCCAAACACGGGCCGCTTGTTCAGCCAGGAGAGCTGTTATCAGAAGGACATCAATGTATTTGCACCGTTCTTCTTATTGACGGATGTCGGGCTGTATACCTGCAGCATTGCTCTCGCCATTGTAAGCCTGCTCTCTATCGTGGAGTGGAATAGGCGCAAAGTTGCCTGGCTGGAGAAGAGGGGTAACTGGTACCTGAGGTGGAGCAACGTCAAGGAATTCAGGTATGCTCAATGACATCCTGGGCTGGATCACTACGCTGACATTGAAATCGCAGACGAAGGATGTGCGAGAAATACCAACGTACAAAATTCTTCGCCCTAGTCTGCATACCATTCGTAGGATGGGTATGGACGACAGAGCTCATCGCCGTCACATCCGGCGGGATGTACGTCGGGAGCGTCTTCACGTTCGGCTCACTCCTCACTCTGTTCGCCACACTACCGCCCATCTTCGCTATCATCCAAGCCGCTGCCGCGAACCAAGCGGCTAGACGCTGGGAGAGGACAGAGGTGTCGTACGAGAAAGCTCATAATCCCAGCTTCTCGGGGAGCACGATTGATCTCAGCGAACTGGAGAAGCATGGAAATGAGAGGGAGAGGGAGGGCGAAGGCGAGGACTTTGGGCAGTGGTGTCGAGACTTATGGCGGTCCGTCGTCGTCGGTTGGGTATGGCTGTTTATCTCGGGGATCACAGTGGGACTGGCGGTGGCTGCGGTCGTCGTAGGCTATTGGTTAGCAGAGCAGCGGTAGGAGGAGCTGGCATGGTGACAGGAGCAATTTTGAATAACTTATTGGCTGAGAATAACTTATTGGCTGATGTGTGTATATCCTAGGCAGAATATCGATACCCACTTGTATCAGTTACCGACCATGACGACAGCGAATTTCACTTGGGCAAGGCTGCGGCATCTTTCAAGCTTTAAGAGTTCTATTGTCGCGTCTCCATCGAGTTTTGCTGCTTATCCGGCATGGATCGTGATCTGTAATGGCCCATATTGACGGCTTATCATCACCAACTCTTTGATAGACAGGTCTTGCGCTGTCCATCACTTGTTAAAACATGGATTTCCGCCGGGTTCCTTACCGGAGGTACGTCGTATTGCTTGGATGGCGCACAGTAGTGACCCTTCCAAGGTTTTATGAATAGCACTTTCATGCCTAGAGCTCTCCACAACAGATACCGCAGGCATTCCGGATACACAGAGGAAGATCGGTCCCCGGGAGTGGTTCGCGCGCTACCACTGGTCAGCCTATAAGGCCGCCCCATATATCATGAACTTTGTGCTTTTCTCCGGCCATTCGGGGTCTTAGCGCTCATGGCGGCGCTGGTAAGTTTTGGTCTTAATTTACGATCTTCTTGCAGACGCCTTATTGAGTTGATGCAGTCTAGTCGCCTAACGGCTTAGCACCGCCCCCAGTTTACGTACGGTTAGGAATCAGTCAAATGGGTGGCAAGTGAACCATCAGCGCTCAGCGCTTGTCCCTCAACATTTGTCAGCATCCCGGGGTGACAGCGCCAGATAGGACGATATAACTATGCACTTCAAGGCTTCTGTCATTCCGCTAGGCCTTTCCCCCCTCGCGCTCCAGGCAACCTCTTGCGACTCCAGGAGGAGTCTTCGCATCCCTCCACTATGTACAGCTCCTTCCCTAACGACACTTCGGATTCCGGTTACAACATCTTGAACTCCTCGGTGTGCCAAAATGCCTGGGAACACTCCAATCAGTCGGAATATTACAGCAACGCCTCATTCAATGCGCTCATGACCCAGTGCATCGGAACTGTACTTGGAGCTGATCGTACTAATTTCTGGACGGCATATTGCAACAACCCTCCGAACGACAATTGTCCATACGGGTATTGTCCAAATACTGACGTTGCTGGTGAGCTCAGTTTGTCCGATTGCTGTGACTGTGAGACTGAACAGTGCATCAAGGTCAACTAACACGGATAGCGGCCTACATAACATCCTTCGCGACAGGTGATTGAGTTTAGGGACATCGGGCATGCGTGGTACTCACATTCAACCCAGCATGTGTCCTGGCGATGGTGGAAAACAGACCTGACGTCGTCTGGGCGCAGCTGCTCACCATCTATTCCATTCTCATATCGACATTTATTTCTGTCTTGCACGGCAACCAGCTCGGTCGAGTGCACGCCGAACTCGCCTTACTTATTGTGGGCTCGCCATTGACCTGCTATCTGTGGTTGCAGACCATATATTCCCTCATCTGGTTCCGGCGCTTCAAGTGGGATGCAACATCCATAGCACGGACCATCCTCCTCATCAGCGCCTTCGTGATATACACCTTATTCGTGGTGTTCACATTAGTGGACAAGGCCGGCAACTCGATGTTTAGCCAGGAAAGCTGCTACAAGAAGAAAGTCGGCTTGTTCGCGCCATTCTTTCTGCTTACGAACGGCGGAGTGGTCATTTGTGGAGCAATCCTTCTGTTCGTCAATATATTCATCCTCGTGGAATGGAATAGACGTAAGTCAGCCTGGTTGGAAAAACGGGGATTCTGGTACCTGACCTGGGAGAACGTCAAAGGATTCAGGTGGGAGCGGACTACACTTTTCATGTTTGATCACATTACTTATAATGATCGTGCTGTAGACGCCGGATGTGGGCGAAGTATGCGCACACCCGCTTCTTCGCTTTCTCCGGGTTGCCATTCGTAACCTGGGTATTGGTCACCGAAGTGACTGCTGCGACGAATGGCGGAGTTATCCTCGGGGCCGTGATTACCTTTGGCTCCTTACTCACCCTGATGGCGTCTCTTCCACCAATCCTTGCGATCTTCCAGGTTGCCGCAGCCATTCAAGCCGCTCGTAGAAAAACAGTACTCGAGGTTGCGTATGAGAAGGCACATACTTTCGACACATCCGAGGATGGTATCGATCTTAGCGTGTTGAGCAAGCACAGTCTGGACTATGGGGAGGATGCGGGCGGCCCGGGCTTCAGGCAATGGTGTAAGGACCTGGGTCGCGCAATAGTCGTAGGATGGAGGTGGATCATTTTGTCGATGGTCATTGCGGGATTGGCTATACTTTGTGTACTGTTTGCGTATCGGATTGCTGAGAGCTACAAGGCCACATGATCAGGGCGCCCCATTAGCCGAAGATATTTAATAGGCATGATCTCGTCGTTATGTATATTATGGGTTAATTCTTCTTCATGTGGGACGCAATATAGTCATTCCAGATCTTCTCCCATGCAGGTGCGCCTTCGGTCCCAGCTGCATCGAGCTCTGCTATGTCCTCCACTGTCAGCTCTGGCAAAGGAGATGCGATAAGTGATTGGTGCACTCGCAGAGAACACTCTAACCTAAATTTCCCGCTGCTCTGTAAGCTTCCATGCGCTCTTTCTTGGTACTTGAGCTGCAGTTAACGCAATGTAAGCAAAAGGCATCTGCTTCAGAAGGGCGTCTCGGAAGCATACGTCACTGGCACTACGCCCTTCGCTCTCGACCATGCAAGCAACGCCTGCTCAGGTCCGACGGAGTACCGAGATGCTACATTCGTTGCTGCTTCCTTGCCGATAGGTACGTGAACCAGAGGTCTACAACATGTGTTTTGTTAATATAAGTGCGTGCAGCCAGAATAGAGCGTACATCAAGGGGCTATATCCCTCGACGACTATTCCATTTTTGGAGCAGTAATCAAGGGTGGGCTTGAGGCCGTCGTACAAGTACGGATGGAACATGATCTACGAGATGCAATCAGGGCCGTCTTTCGCCGAAGCAATACTAATGACAGCCTAACCTGGTTCACGGCAGGCTTGACCTGGGCATTCTCGAGCTGCTGTAAGTGCTCGAGCTTGAAATTACTGACGCCGATGTTCTTTGCCAGGCCGCTAGCCTTGATCTTCTCCATCTTCTTCCAGAACGTCGGGATATCCGGCTGAGCATGGCGAACATTGTGAATCAAGTAAAGATCGACGTATGAGATGCCCAACTAAGCATCCCAATCAAGATGCGGTTTTGTCATATTAATCTCGTGGACTTACACGGTCTAGGCTGTTTCGAATAGCAACTTCGACGGCTTGGCCATCGACTGCAGCAAACTTGGTAGTGATGAATAGCTCTGAGCGGGGCACACCGCTTTGCTCAATGGTGTCGCCTGCCTCGCTCTCATTTTTGTAAGCCTCGGCAGTATCTGCAGAATGAAGTTTCAGCGCAGGAAGGGCAAGCATATTAGTCCATACCGATGTGACGAAAACCTGCATCTAGTGCATCCCTGACTGAGGTCGCCGCGTCAGGTAGACGCCAAGTACCGTAGGCGATGTTTGGCATGCATGTCTCTATTTCAGGGGCAGTTTTGTGGAAGAAATATCCCCAATGAGGAGAACATTGCCTTACTGTCGTTGAGCTTCACTGTTGACCACGGCATGATGGTCAGGCCTCTCGAAGGATCAGCCGCCGGCGCTCATTTTATTGCTTTTGCTAGTCAGCCAGACATGACAGATAAGGATACCCTCCGCAGCGCATCGATGGTGGCTACACATCATGCTTAGCCTACCATAAGTAAGTCAGCTTCGGTTTTACCTTGCAGCGACCCAGGCAGGGCTCTGAGACTGATCAAGTCAAAGGCGGGCCCCGTCAAACAGAGCGCCTGATATTTTGATGCGCCACAGCCGACAACCGATGAACAGGATGGCAGCCGTCAGCAACAGACCACCGACGATAGCTATAGTCGTGTACATGCCATGCTCTGACGAGTCCTACAACAGCAGTTCCTGGAGTACATGGTGCTAATGTCACAAAACCCTACATACCTCAATACACACACCCTCTGTCCAAACAGTCAAGTTCAAGAACTACGTCATTGCGCTTTCCGATGCCTTAACAGTCTCAGAATATCTCGACACCATACCCGCTGCAAACTCTCAAGATGACGGCTACGCCGAGTCCCACAACAGCCATGATTCTGAATGCCTTCCTGGCACTGTACATACGGGCTCCCTGAGCTCCAGCTGCATCTATCGACGCAATGTCATCGTCGGTAAGGTCTGCCAACACACAATTTAGTACGAACAACTCCGTAGAAATCATATGAGACGAGTCGCACCAAGATCGCCAGCGGCCAAGTAGTTGTCCAAACGCTCCTTCTTGGAGCTTGTTCTGTATCGAAACCATGAGTGAAAAGCTCGCAGGCAGTGAAAGGGCACTTTTTACGTTACGGCTACAGCGCCCTTGGCCTTCACCCAAGCAAGCAGGACTTGCTCGGGTTTAGCCGAAAGACGCGACGCAATGTCGCTGACCGGCTTGTCCACTGGTCCCCCGGGCTGATGAGTCAGAGGACTATGGCATTTTTTCAGCGGGATGAGTAGAGGGATGAAAGGATGCGCACGTACATGAGTGCACTGTAAGCCTCGACCACGATGTTGTTCTTCGCACAATATTCCAGCAGCGGTGCCTGCTCTTTGTAGACGTAGGGGTGTAGCAGAATCTCCACTCAATCATCTCAGCGTCTATCCCAGTCAGGGAAAGCATATCACAGTCTAATCTTACCTGATTCGCCGCAGGCTTGACTTTCGCCGAAGCCAAGAGCGTCTCTAGGTGCTGAACCTGGAAGTTACTGACGCCAATGCTCTTTGCCTTCCCGTCAGACTTGATTTTCTCCATTTTGCTCCAGATGGTCGGAATATCGGGATTAGCCAGGCGAGGGCTATGAATGAGATACAAGTCGACGTAGGATAGCCCGAGCTATCAATGAGATCAGAGTCAAGCTTAATCATTCGGGGGACACGCTCGGACTCACGTTTTTCAGACTGTTGTCAATGGAGGTCTCGACGTCGAGCCCGCCTGTGCCAGAGTATTTGGTGGTGACGAATATGTCGGAGCGAGACAGACCGCTCTCCTTGATTCCCTGGCCCGCTTCCGCCTCATTCCTGTATGCCTGGGCAGTATCTATTCGCCCAGAGAGTACTTAGTAATGTTCGTAAGCCTCGTTGGTAGGGTAGCCTTAACATACCGACATGGTCGAAGCCTACGGACAGAGCTTGCTCAACCTGGTCAATAGGACCCCGCCCATTGCCTAAGGTCCATGTTCCGAAGGCAATGCTGGGGATCGCGTGGCCTAGCCGTTGACAGTTTCTCATTAGCAAGGCAATAAATTCGCGTAACACCGATAAAGGAACGTACCATCGTTCAACTTGATAAGGTCCCAAGGCATGTTGTGCAGCTACGTGCGGGTTGGCCTGTACGACAGAGAGGTCGAATGCGGGCGTGAGGAGCACGTCTGGGAAGCGGGTGCTGCAATGTACCAGACCGTGGACACTGCACACACTAGATATAGACGCGTCCGAATATAACTAAGCGCCATGGATTGTCATAGCGCACGTGACGTGGGCGCGGACCGGGAGATAAGGCGTCGGCGCGAGGAGCATCGACGAAGATATCTTTCGAGCCGTCTGTGACAAACACGGCTGCGAATATCGGTCGGTCCATTCATATACACGCCAGAAAGAGAGAGCTTATGACCGCGAAACCTGGTTCGGTAGCGCAATGCTACGAGAATCCCTATCGAACGTTATGAAATCCTTTTGACCAGAGTCAACATCCATCTGTTATGCATCATTATACGAGGCCTACAAATTCGAATTGAATGGTGCATTGCCATTCTGCGACGCCGAGTGCAGTATATCCGCCAGCTTGCAGCTTGTAACCGAAGGCAGCAAATTTAGAGCGTACGTGGTAAATGGGTCTGAACCACGTAACTTGCTGTATCTGAAACGCTGCGAAGCTTGCTATGTAATAAGTGGGCAGGGTCACAGCAGGGTTCAAGGAGTCGCGCCTTAAGCGAACGAGTAGGGTGGCAAGCGGCACAGTCACGTGTAGTTTAGGGCAAGCTTTGACAGACTTGTTTTGTTCGGCCATCTAACTATCTGATGGCGATCTCCGGATTCTGTTTTAGGCGCAAGACCCCCCTCTCGACATCGCGTCTTGCCTCCGTCTCTCTTGTTTCTCCTTTGATTAGACTCTGCATTCAATATGTCCTGGCAAGGTCCGTTAGGTCGTCTATGATCTTTGTACTGGTTCTGACATGTGTGCGATGTGTAGCATATGTCGACACCAACCTCGTCGGGACGGGCAAGGTCACGAAAGCTGCTATCCTCGGCCAGGCTGGCGGCGTATGGGCTTCGTCACCGGGGTACTCAGTACGTGGTCTACTCGGCGATTCAGACTTCGTCTGACATACTCTGCCTCGCTCTTATCGCGACATCGCATCGGCACAGCTCTCTCCAGAGGAGCAGAGCACCATAGTCAAGGCATTCTCCAACCAGGAGGCGACCCAGGCCAGCGGCGTCCGTCTCGCCGGCCAAAAGTTCTTCACTCTTCAGGTCAACGATCGGAGTATTTATGGCAAGAAGGCTGTGAGTACCATGCGTCTCTTCCACGCGTTAGGATCGGGCGACTGACGATGCGGATGGCCGCCCGCTTCAGGCTGATGGATGTGTTGTCGTGAAGACCAAGCAAGCAGTCATCGTTGCAGAGTATGCTGCTCCTATACAGGCCGGAGAGGCGACGACCGTTGTGGAGGGACTGGCTGACTACCTTATCGGTGTCGGATATTGATCTCGTTACGGAAGACTAAGCTCAAGAATCATAGCGGAGGCATAGCGTTTCATCAATGTAAATCAGGGCTCGCATTTTCCGCATAAGTAATCTCATAATCACTCTCGACTGCTGCGTCGGATCGTCGCCGGAGCACGTACAGGTCTTATGGAGATGACAGAGATGATGTGACATCCACGACCATCATCAACTGGCTTTCGAGGGGCTTGTAGCTCTGCCTTCCTCAAGAGCAGGAAGGAAGGTCTGTCACGTTATCGGGCGACATCCGTGGGGCCTACGCCCTTGTATTGGCTGCCTGGCAGGCTCAAGCGAACTCCTTCCGTTCAGCGTTGGCGCACCAGGACACCAACATACAAAGCCACGGTCAGCGGCCAGGAACAAAGATGTGGAACTGCTGGAATAACAGCAATAGTTGGTGATACATGTGTGGTGTTCTGGCAACCTTATGTGATTCCTCAAATGTTTTGCGAGAAGCGGTGCACGAGATCCACGCATTAAGCAGCGCTGCTCATGTTTTAATATTTATCTATTATAGCGTTCTCCATGCTGATACGTGCGTGAAAAAATTTTGAGATTTTGGGACCTGCAAATGTGGCGATATGCCACACACGTCTAGACGTGTTACAATCACGTGCGGGCGTGACAGTAATATCTGCCCAACGTGATGTGCGACCGCACTCTCCTTTCATCATGCGAACCCTTGCTCATCATGCGAATACTTGCTGCTTCCGCCCGAATTGTTGTCCAAATACCCCGCAGCAATGACTCTATACGACCTGGTCGTTGCCACACGATATGACCCTCAGAAGTCGGCCAGACTGAGGACCGACGAAGACATTGTCCGCACCTTGAGAAAGGACTTTACTGCGCTTGGCCTGCCACATCCGAAGACGGAGTGCATATTCAGGACGGCACACTTTGGGGGAGACTGGGTGACGGCTTACTGGTGTGATTTGGACGAGAATCATGTATATTCGATTCATGTATAACCCAGAGAGTGAGCTCACGGGTTTGCAGACCTTACTTCGTCTTATAAAGACGAAATTTCCCCGCTTGGATCAGAGCATCAAGGCGCCGCTTTCAATGTAAGCGATAGCACGTGTGGTCACCCCTGGATTAACAGGTTTGCGCTCTCAGCATGAAGATGTATACCTATCATTCGTGCGTGTCTACCACCGACGGACTGATCACACCATGCTCATAGCAAGCGCAGTCCCGCCAGACCTGACGCTCGCCATCGCTTGCACTTGCCACAGCCTCCTTTACCTCGCGATCGGCGCGATTCTATCCCCATGAGAGCACGAGACAGATCTGCGTCTCCTCCTCGCCGGCCTCCACCATCAGCTGTCCCGTCTTCTTCAGTCCCTCCATTAGATCAACCCTTCTCAACGTATATACAAACCCAGGTCCATACTCTTTGCTATACCGTCACGACTTCTAATGCTTCATCGCCATCTTAGGGTCCCAGTCAAGCTCCGCCACCCGTCCCGATTGACCCGCCTCTCCCCTCCGAGGTTCGTCAACCCCCGACCGGACCTTCGCATCACGACGTCTCCCGCCTCACCCGCGAGTTCTGGGAGAACCGCCGGCAAATCACCGCCGCCCGCGCCCGCCTGCCCGTCCTCCTCGAGGAGCTCAAGAAGCTCGGTGCACCCGTCCTGCCCGACCTTCAGTCTGCAGCGGACTCGGAGCGGCTGGATCTCAATGACCTTGCGAGTGCGTCTGTCTCATCTATGCATCTGTGTCCTTCTTCTAAAACGCGTGCAGCGATGGAAGCTACTTTCCGACAAGAGGCTTCACTCCGGCGCGCAGCGGAAGCGCGGTTGGCGGAGGAGCAGACGAGAAGAGCAGCGGTGGAGCAGGTGCTGAGCGAGGTGGAGAGGGAGTGCAGGGAGCCGTTTGTCGTCCCTGCGCTCTTGACGGCGTTCTTGGAGATTGCGAAGATGACTGAGGAGGCGATTCCGAAGGGGCCCGCGTCGTAGGGCCTGTGGTGATGATTTAGTGTATATTATATGGCTCCCGGGGTACTTGATGCTGATTTCGTGTCCTCTTCCGATAAGGTGAGTGAGATTTGTTGCATGCTAATGGCTTATTTAACCGGTTTGTCGCTCAGTCAGGTACCGCTGCCGGGGCCAATACTCGAGCACGATGTTCCTCGTAACTGCCGTCAGCTGCACGCAAGCCAGTAGGAGGACGACCAGTGCTGATCTGCGGTGGGTTGTCTCGGAGGCTCCAGCGTCTACGCCATTCTTCCGGTCTTTTCTCAGTCAGAGGATGCCTTCTTCTGAACCGTGTTCTATGTGCGGATTTGTGGCCGATGAAGAGCCAGATCGAACTCTCTTGGGAACGAAGGAAGCGAGTCTACTAGACGCACGCCAACTTCCGATCGCATTCGCTGGAGAGTGATTCTGCCGACGAGTATTCTTTGTTTCGCTTGCGCTGACACGACGCGTCAAGGGCGTCAGGATAAGTGCAGGGTCGACTCGGTCAGATGTTGCTCTGCTCAGCACTACGCTGCTGCCTGGAAGAACGCGGACAAGCCAGTGTCCTATAAAGCAAGCATGAAGTAAGACACCATCTGCCATGTGCTGGGTTGGATTGTTAGGACCAGCAAGCACTTGCTGTGATTCATATCGAGATGAATAGGAGCTATATCAAGTTGTTCGTTCTCTTTCTCATGGTTCAATCCGATTGACCAGAAGTTTCGGACATTGTATGCAAAGCCTCCTCGGAGACAGGTAGGATCATTCCCGGTCGACCCCGTGGCCGAGGTGAAAGGATTAAGCGCTAGCCTTGGAATTATAGGCGAAGACCCTTGGTCGCTTCCTACGGCCCTTTGGATACACATCATTCCGATCCCGTCTTTGAAGACTAAGTCGAGGTTATTCCAGCACATGGCCTGGCTGAAAAGCCAGAACCGGCTATACTTCGGAAGTATTCCTCTGTGGAAGAAGTGCCGCACGTCTTCGCGACTTCTTTCTCCTGCACTACTGACCAGACTGATGGACACGGCCATGTCACCATCGGCATGAACACTTCTTCGGGATGCCGTGTCGCCTACCGCGAGCGCTGGACCATCCAGATGGGCATGTATCACATCACCCCGGTCCGTTCGACAATCTCCTGATCACAATGACGGTATATTTGGCAGTATATATAAATGAACTGAGTTAAGCAGCGCTGTAAGGAGTTGTCCTACTGTTCCTCCCTAGGATACCTCCAGCCATGGGCAGGTTGCTCCTAAGCTTGATTGCTCTTCGAGCTGTCGTGACGACTGTAGCTCAAAAGTATGTGGTATTCGAGATGGTACTGCACATGCTGATTGTCCTCTTCAGCGCGACAGTGACTTTGGTGAATGGGGCAACGACCTCTGTGCCTGTTCCTCCCCCTCCGGCACCGGCACCTTCGACTGGAGCATCGTTTCCTCCAGTAGGATCAGTTGCCAGGGACTATAGTACTTCTGGTTGGGACAACCTATGGAATCTCGTATGTCACTTCTCAGCACTGCAAAATCACCTCGGATCTGACGCAGCATTTTGTCTCAAAGGTCGGCCCCGTGCAGTCGCCTCCAATCACTACCATCGTAGATCCCGTGCTGCCGGATGTACTCCCTTCTCCTCCGCCAGCGCTGTACCCGTCCTGGTATGCTCCACAGCCAGCCGACATCTTCCCGAACATGACTCTGCCATCCGGCTTCTTGTTTGGTGTATCTACTGCGGCGTATCAAGTTGAGGGAGCTGTGAAGGAAGACGGGAAAGGACCGACATCTTGGGATTGGGCTACTAGGCAACCTGGCGGCACGACGGATGGAACCACAGGTGATTCAACATTCCGTAGTATTTTATGTCTGGAGACTGAAATGCCTCCCCAGCTGATATTACCGATTTACAATACTATTTGTACAAATTGGATGTCGTTCGTATGGCCGCGTTAGGTATCAATACGCACTCTTTCTCGTAAGTAAATTCTTCAGAGGTTCAGACCCCAACCGAATGCTTACACTACGTAGGATTTCATGGGCACGCATCTATCCCTTCGGAGCTGCAGACTCTCCCGTCAACCAAGCAGGCTTAGATCATTATTCAGACTGTTGAGTCTATACAGCACCATTTATTCTGGGTGGGGAGACTGATGTGCCGCTCGTTTTCTAGTGATTGATTACCACCTCGAGATGGGTGTAAAACCAGTGGCGACTCTTTGTGAGTGCCTGGCTGCCTCCTTCCTAGGTTCTCATTCATTGTACACGATACGAAGTCCATTGGGATACACCTCTCGCACTGGTTGCGTACTATGGCGGTTTCTTGGGTCCCCAAATCGTTGATGATTTCGTCAAGTAAGTACCTCTTTGCCAGCTAAGGAACTTCGATATTTACTGAATATCTCGTTTAGCTACGCCAAGACGGTCTTCGCTGCGTATAAGGGACGAGTCACGACATGGTCAGTAAGACAGTCATAATAACAAGCCATTCGTTCAACATGAAATCATAGGTACACATTCAATGAGCCTCGCGTCTTTTGCTCCCAGATTGCAGGGTATCCCTTTAGTACGTCTGCATGCCAGTTCACAATACATGACCACTAATATCGCCTGTAGATGCATCCCTTCCCACTGGTGTGAACTCCACGATGGCTCCTTTCATCTGCTCCTACTACGTTGGTGCGTATGTTAGACGCTATTTACGGTTTCGCATGCAATTAACTTACGTCTCTACCACTCAGTCAAGGCTCATGTAGCTGCGGTAAAAGCCTTTAGGGAGATGGGTATGCCTGGAGAGATTGCGTACAAGAACGACGATTTCGTGTAAGGAACGATTGCTAACGTTGGAACGAGTTATCTGACACGCTCTCCAGTGGACCCCCATGGCGAGCGAACTCGACGGACGATATCGAGGCCGTCGAGCGCCACGCTGCCTTCCAAATTGGTGTATTCTCCGATCCTGTCTATACCACCGGTGACTGGCCGCCAATCATGACAGAAACTCTGCCGCCCTCCTTCCTTCCCCGCTTCACCCCGGAAGAAATCGCAGAGAACAAAGGTCCTCGTCGTTTAACGCTTCGAGCTCTGTGCGTTTAATGACTTGACCTTCTTCTTGTAGGTACTGCCGACTTCTACGCTATTGATGATTATCGCGACCAATGGCTTGCCGCTCCCCTGGATGGCCTCGCGGCATGTGTCAACAACATGTCGCACCCCCTCTGGCCACAGTGCAACCAGCTCATGCAATACGACTCCAACGCCGGCTGGTCGGTAGGACCCAACGCGGACCCTGACAGCGTGTCGTGGCTGCAGTCCACGCCGCAGAATTTCAGGTACTCGTTGCAGCAGATCCAAGACCGATGGCCTACGAATAAAATCGTACGCGCTGCTGGTTGTGTGTCATGGCGTGCTGTCATTTACCATCTTCGCAGTACATTTCCGAATTTGGTTTCGACGAAGCGTATGAAGCGAACAGGACGGAATTATACCTCATTACGGAGGACGTCACAAGGACGAGTACGTCGCTCGCCATGACAAATGCTTTTTCCGAACTCGTCTCTGATCATGGGATGGGATAGACTACTTCATGACTTACCTGGGCGAAGCCCTCTTGTCCATCTATGAGGACGGCATCCCGCTTATGGGTACCTTCGCTTGGTGTGAGTGGCTGGCTTGCAGCGATATACGGTGACCGGAGCCGCTGACGCAAACGTTCTTTCTTAGCTATCGTCGACAATGCGGAGTGGAACTATGGTTTTAGTGCTAGGTACGTCTGGTGCTCAACCAGCATAGGAAACTTGTACTGATGAACACCGTAGATTCGGTATCCAATACGTGAATCATACAACGCTTACGAGGACGCCTAAGCGCTCAGCTTTCGCCCTGTGTAAGTCTATTGTCTGAATGTATGTAAAGAACTTAACTGATTACCTGTCTGTAGCGCAATTCTTTGCGGCCCATCTGTCCAAGAATGCCACAATTCTTCCTTGATCGGAAGCTGAACGCGGTGGAATACTGTGGTGATCTTCGCAATCAGAGGCAGTGTGATCGCACTGTGGACTGTTGATTGACGATCCCTGCGAATTGCCAATTGATACAATCTGTCAGAGTAGCTTGCTATCATTGTAATTCACTACTTGCTGAAGTGCTTTGTCAAAGTGTCCGGATACAAGGATCTACTGGATGCTTGGATATACCCATGGATAGTGGTTAACTTCCCTCAGACCTCGATACCACATGGCCTAATCTACATCCGTCCCACGCACTACCTCCGTCCACTCGTCCAAATTCGCCAGCACCCTTTGCGCCTTGTCTCTGATATTAGTTTCCGCATCCTTACCCAGCACGAGCCATAATGGCATCTCCTTTCCAGTAGCCGGACCCTCACCTCTCACTACGTCCACAATTGCCTTACTCGCCTTGTCAGGGTCCCCCGGTTGCTTGCCGGGAATGGTGCGCCAGAATGCCAGCCCTTGCTCGCGGAGGTCATCTAGGGCCGGGGAGTGGATGGGAGATGTCCATGGGTAGGCAAAGATGCTCTCCGTGCGGAATGCGCCGGGCTCGACGATTAAGACGCGGATGTTGAGGGATTTGAGTTCGTGCGCCATGGTCTCCGAGTAAGCTAGATCATTCATGAATCATTTCAGGAAGGTATGAGCAGATGGGCTGATGTGACCCACCGTGCACGGCTGCTTTCGACGCGGCATAAGCACCTACGGCCGCGTTCTCAGCCCCAATCACGACCTTGGAGAATTCATGTAAAGCTTACCGATTCCCTGTTCATCGCGTCAATGGATGAGCTCCTTATAAATCCTTCATACCCAGAGCTGTACATACCATCACGTCAGTCTTCCAGGCTGACCTGCTACCGATCATTACTATGGTTCCGGACCCGCGCTCATGCATATGAGGGAGCACTGCTGTATTCACTTTCGCTAAACCGAATACATTAGGCTCGAATTGCTGCCTAAGATGTGTATCCCTGGGGACAGTCAGTTGATAACCGAAACATTCACGCCGATCTCACGGGCTATACTTACCCCATCTCCGCTGTGAGTGCAGGCAATCCGATGCCAGCGTTGTTCACCAAGACGTCAATGCGACCCCAGATAGCAACTGCCTCCTCGACAGTTCCTTTGATAGAATCAAAGGGGCAAGTCACGTCCAGCTGGAGGAACCGCAGGCGGTCTTGGGAGTTTGGATATTTGGCATCAAGGTCCTCCAGATTGGTGACATTACGAGCGGTAGCAATCACTTTGTCGCCCCTGGAGAGTGCATCTCTGACCATGCGTTTCCCGAACCCGGAGGAGGTCCCTTCGCGTATACAGCTTTAGTACTGGCCCAATGAACTGCGACGACTGACCATGCACCTGTGATGAACCAGACTTTGCTGCTATCGTGCCCGTTCATGCTGGACGAGTCACCGTACAGAGGACCGGGGGAATGAGAGTCGGGATCTAAGCCCGAGCTGACTCAAATCCTGGCCGGCCAGCCGCTATTAGCGAGGGTACGGAGGAAAGGTGCATCGCGGCTATCGGCGCTTCCTTCAAGCTTCCGCCGAGGGCAACCAACGGAAATATTTGAGGACGGGAGCACAGCTGTCCACATTATGCATACTGGTTAGAATCTCGTGACGGGCGTAGAGATGACTACACTTGCTATAAACCCTGCATATGTATCAGAAGAATACTCAGACTGCCTCAGCCACAACACGGTTTTGTGGCGCAAGTGACAAGCATGAACAAACAGATGTCCTGAACTTACAGTTCGCGATAACATGCCTAGCCAAAGGAACACGGAGACTCTGTTCGCTTCTTGGCACGAGGACGACCATGTCAGACAACGAGGCCGGCCCGTCTACGCAAATATCTGACTTTGAGACGCAGTTCGTGCCCCAGGAGAACGACGATGAAGAGCTCTGGGAGGTCATCGAGATCACCGGCGAGCAGGGCAATCGCTACTGTGTCAAGTGGGCAGGGCTTGACCCTGCGACTGGGAAGCCGTGGGCGCAGAGCTGGGTTCCAAAGCATGACTGTACAGACGACCTAGTGGAGGAATGGAAACGGAAGAAGGCAAGGAAGAAGAGGCAGCAGGAGGTGGTAAAGGACAAAGCAAGGACCGGTGAGCTCTCAGGCATTGTGGCCCTGCGGCAAGCTGATTTCAGGGTCCTTGCAAAGCCACGGCGCGTGCTTCCACCAGCACTAAGTCGTCAAATCGGCGCTCTACATCCTCAACTACTGTCAAGAGGACTACACGATCATCACGCTCTCTCCCTGCTGAAGGCGACACTCTTGCACATCCTAACAAAAGAAGCAGACCTAGCCCCGGAAAGCGTACCTCGAAGTCGCGGACACACGAAGATGATTCAGAGGAGTTCGAGCCCGCGCCTCCTCGAAAGCGTCAGAGACTTTGGGAAGTGCCTGACTCTGACTCGGAGGAAGAAGAGGATGGCTCCACAAAGAAGAATCGTGTCAATGGCAAGATGAAAGAAGAATTTGTCGAACAAGAGACTTGGAACACTGACTACTCCAATGAGCCTGGCCGCGAGCCCTCTCCACCATCACTGAACAAGGCAAATAAGGGGAAGCAGAAGGCGTCTCGTGTCTCAGTTGAGATCCCAGCCGTGAGCAAAGTCGGACCGCCCCGCGGGATGAAGAAACAAGCTGCTGACAAGAGCAAGGTAATGGCTTCCAAGGTGCCATCGAATCCTGTGGTCGAAGATGCTGGCTCTGAGACAGAGTCAGACGACGACCTAATACCTCGACCCCAAAAGGCGAAAAGGACCCTACCCTTCTCTTCTACCGTCCGAGATCGCATATCTGCGCCTGTCCCCGCACCTCCATCTGCGCGCGCAGGTAAAGGTAAAGGCAAGCTGACGGATATCGACCGCATCGCGCTGAGGGAAGAGGAAGAGGAAGAGAGTCAAGTAATCAGTCAGGTCGTCCTCTCGGAAAGGACCCCTACGCCTCCATCCCCGCTTCGACGCTTGCCTGCGCAGGACGGCGATGTTGACTTACAAACTAATGATGATTATCTGGACTACCACTTCGATGGTGAAGAGCCGATGTATTCTCCGCCCTCTACGGATCGCAGACCCAAGCTCCTAGTTAAATCTCGCCATGACGACTCCTCTGTGTTAGTCCCAGAAACTCAACCCACACCTCCATCCAACAGGCTCAGGACGCCTCCAAGGAGGAGTGGTGCCTCGGCCAGTTTTAGGACGCCCTTGACTTCTCGCTCTCAGGCCATTCGAGTCTACGATCATTCTTCTCCTCAAGTCTCTCCCCGAAGCAGTAAGAAAACGCCCAGTAACCGTCCGCTGAAGCCGATACCTGCCATGACTCCTTCAAACTTCAGGCAATTCCAACCCACCCAAGGCGAAGAAGGCGAAGACGAGTCTATCTACCAGTTCAGCTCTCCTGAGAAGGGGCGCAGCCGCGAGGCGATTTCGAGCCAGCGGACCCAGGACATGCTGAAGGAGATGTTGAAGCGCAAGTCCACGTCTTCCTTGCCCTCGCGGGATACAGTCAGCGGGCGGATGAAGCCACGGAAACGTCTCAGCGATATCATCGCGAATAAATCGGCAGTGCAGGTGGCTCCTGTCCATGAGGACGGTGTGGACCAGCAGACGACCTTCGAGGAGATGGAGAACGCATATGTTGATTATTCGAGTGGGGTGTTGGCCGAGGCGGATTCGAATAGTCTTCCAAAACAGTTCGATGCGTCGCTACCTGAGCCGGAGAAATCAGCGCCTGTCGCGGACGGGAAGACATTAGCGAACGGTGTTCACTTGCGGCGGGATAATGCTGAGGAAGTCCCCGCGAGTCTGAGTGCGGAACAGGCTTCGTCGATTGTCCATAGTCAAAGTCAGGATGAGGTATGTTCTGGTTTCCCGTGTTCGCGTCGTGTTTCTGCTACGTACGAGTTCCCAGTTTATCTCACTACGTTTCCTTCGCAGGATCTTCGTCAGCAGCTGGACTCCGCCGTCGAACTGCTGAACAAGAAGTCGCAGGAGATCGCTCGGTTGGAGACTGAATTGCAGACTGCGAAACGCGACGCGGAGCTCGTAAGGAAAGATGAAAGCCGCAAGTTCGACGAGGCGAAGAGGCAGCTGACTTTGGCGCACACTGAGCTGCTGGAGACGTGGAGATCGCAGACTGACCAGAAGGAGAAGGCTGCGAGTGAGCAGCTCCAGGCGTTGCAGCATGACTTGGAGGAGTGGAAGCGTCGAGGAAATGAGAATGCGGAAAAGGAGGCGAAGTGGGCCGAGAGTAAACGCGACCTCGAGAACCAGCGCGACCTGTTCCACGAACAGTATGGCAAGGCGTCTGACTTTGCATCGACGATGCAGGCTGAGAATACGGAGCTTCAGGCACGGGTCGGGCTGCTCGAATCGCAGCTCGAGACGGGGCTGAAGGCAGTGAGAGGCACCTACGAAGTCCGGGTCGAGAAGCTGCAGAAGGAGCTGCACAAGTACGCGGCTCAGGTCAGGCTGCTGGAGGAGACCCAGAGGCGGATGCAGTCAGAGGACGTGACGCGGCGGGCAGCCGAGTGGGAGGAGAGGGGTGCGAGCATCGCGAGGTTGGAGATGAGGTGTGAGGAGTTGGAGAGGGAGAACGAGGAGGTGAGGGTGAGCTGGATGAAGGAGAAGCAGGAGTGGGAGGATAATCGGAAGAGCGCGGGGGAGGATGAAATGGTACTGCGGGTTGGCACACCGTCGGAGCGCGGATTATTGGAAGATGTGTCAGGGGACGAGCAGGATGATATGGATTGGGTCTCACCGAATGACGACTGGGAGAGTGATGAGGAAAATGAGGATGCTGAGGGAGAGGAGGATGAGCCACAACCTATGGAAGTGGAGGAAGACGTCAAGGATGGTGGCGGTTCGGGCAATGCCAGTGCGTCTGGCGAAGATCTCGTGTACATGTGCAGGTGGGCTGTCGATGGCCTCGCCCAGCGTTGTGATGCGCTGCTCAAAACCAAAGAGGTATGGTTCCCATTTCAGTGCTCGCTACGCTTTGCTTACATGCCATTCAGGAATTGCTACAGCACTTTGTGTCTACTGGGCACGCAGGAGCTATGCTCGGATGATCTGTCATTTATCTTCTATTGGTTATACGGGATCGGTCTTGTCACGGTGCACAATCTTACCAACGATAATCTGTATTTTACATCTTGCTTTCGAATGTTCGACGACTCAGACTTGCTTCACTGTGTTGTCCATCACAGGAATCGAGACGAAATGCAAGTTGAAAGAGGAATACAGTTCTCTATTCGTTACAACATCGGGACGATTACATTGAGGGCCGATTGCTGGGATCATATAGACATGGTGATACCCATCAGAGCTGGCCAGAGGATGAACACGATCCGGAACTTTAGCTTTTCCAAGTCCACTACCGCAGATCGACTTGCGCTAAACTTGGTCTTGGGTTGGAGCTCGCCAGGTCCAGAAGGGGTATCGTAGCGCTCGTCGCCAGCGTAGAAGGTCGTCACGGGAGTCGGCGTCGGCCTCGGAGGGAGCTCGGAGACGACGGTCGAGTTTGGGGTTACTAGAGTGAGGAAGAAGGGCTGCATGTTGTTTGTGGGTGTGGGGGCTAGTCTGGACTGGGTATCGCTGGCCTGGGAGGTACTGAGAGAAGAGGTGGGCGGTGTGGGACGGATCCTGAAGTTGGCGGTGTAGATAGTGAGAGGTGGGTCCTTGCAGACGAAACGTAGGATGCTGTCCCATGTAAGTGAGAGGATGTGACACGGGGTTGGAGGGTCCCATACTAATCTGGACGACTGCTGCCGATGTTGGGTGGTATATGCACTTTGACAGACTTGCTTGTGGGAGGGACGGCTTCAGCCAGCGTTGCGAGGTATTCCTGCGTTGTATCAGTACAACCCAAGGCAGACATGCGCATACGCTTACATCCTGTCCATACAAGTCTATACTGACATTGCCCATGTTCCCGAGGTGCGGCCGAGGACCATCGTCTGTCCAAGAGATAAACGCGGCGTGGCCAGCACTGTAAACTGTATCCGCGATGGGCTGGGTGGGGTAGAAGGCCGCAGACGCGAGGCTTGATGTCGCCAGGACCAAGAGAGTCTGTGCAAACGACGGGAACATTGTGGCTAGCATTCAGTCGAGGAGCGAGAACCAGCCCAGTAATGAAGCAGGAAAGTCTGATTTTGAAACGCTCAGCGCTGCAGGGACAAGAGGAGCTGGGACGCGGTGGGCGCGTCGACTGTGGTTGGCGGAGTTGTAATAATTACGTACGTTCGGTTGTGGCCGGTGTGGCAGCGCGCTCTCAAGTCGCTGGTCTGAGATTATTGGTACGGGTCGTCTGTCTGTTTCGCGATGAACGTGGTGCTGCGCTGTGCCTATCATCCGACGATAAGAACGACCGTATATATGGAGGAATGCAAGCATCGCAACGACACGCAGACAGTAACCGAAATTGGCAAAGAGTAGCAATGTCTCCCTCCGTACAGAACTATAGGTAGGGTTCATACCCCAACAAATCCCTCCACGCCGCCAACATCATCAACCCAAACGCCTGGCCCTCCGTCGACAACACACCCACCTGCGTCCAAACAAGCGGGTCCACCACGGGGGAGAGCAAACCAAGCTCCGTCACCCCCGCCACAACCGCCTCCCTAATCCTGTCCGCGACAGCCGTGTAATTACTCCCGAAGACGGACGGCCACAGTTGAGCGCCGCGGTACGCGACGGAGGCGAGCGCGGAGGAGGAGGAGCAGTCGCTGAACGCCGGGCCGCCGATGAGGTAGTCGGGGACGAGGTTCTCGGGCGTCTGTAGACGTCTCAGTGAGATTTAGAGGAAGAGGGGTTGGAAATCGCGACACGCACGAGGGCTAAGAACTCCCCGTCCAAGATCTCCTTGACCCACGACAGGAGGTCGGCTGTTTGGTTCTTCATCCGGTCCCCGAAGGACGACTTTTCGATGGTCGCGGCGACGCGAAGCATGCCCGTCGCGGCCCACCCATTGCCTCGCGCACCAAATAAGACGCGTGTACTCGGCATGTATGTACGCAAGAGAGACGCGTACCGGTTCCCCATATCCCTTCATCCACCCACGTCTTATTCCCATCATCGTACACGTGAGCCCATAAAGGCCCAGTAGGCCCAGGAACCAGCAAAGCATCGCGATACAAACGACAGTTGTCATACGCCAGTTGGAGTAAAGTTTGGTTCTTCGTCACCGCACCATAATAAGCTAGGAAGGGCGGGCCCATGTACACGCCATCGGCCCTTTGACGCTGTGAGGGCCTGGACGGGTGACGGCGTGGAAGCGGTTTACCAATACTGTCTGCTGTCGACGCGGTGTGAGAATGCGCCGGTGGACGTTCGCGGCACGTCGTTGAGGATCTGGATGTTCGTTAGTTCCTGAAGAATGCTGGAAGACCTGGACATACAAAATTCAACTCGCGCGCTGCAGAATCCGCCCAGAACGTCTCATTATCCGTACGCGTAAACGACCCTGCCCCAACACACACCTCAGCCCCCGCCCCCCATCACACACAAACCCAACTGCAGGCACGCACCCAGCAAAACAGCAGACCCAGCCGACGCCCCATCCAACGCCGCCCCATCTTCCGCATCATTAATATCCTGACTCAGCCTCCCATCCGCCGTCTGCCTCACCACCGCGCTCATCGCAAACTGCAGCGCCGACACGGGCATGACTCCGTCATACTCAAACGGCCGCGCCGCAAAGACCGAGTATTCCGGGTTCTCGAGTTCGAGGATGGCGCCTGCGGCAGTGCCTTGCTCCCAACTCCACAAAAAAAAGGTCGGTATGTAGATTTGTAGGAGGATAGAGGGAGGGAGTACCTGGTTCGGATGGACGCTTGCATGGCGGCTTTGATCGACTGGATGAGCTGGGGGTATGTCCACCGCCTCCGCGGAGGCGCGGCTCGGGCGTTTGTGAGAATGGTCGCAACTAGGAGGAGAGCCCAAAGGATCCCGTGCATGGCTCGTATGAGGCAGAAGAGAGGGACCTCCCGCTCTCCCTCCTTATACGAGGTACGAGCCGACTGGGACGGCCCTGGAGTTCTACCGAGACAGCCATCGCAATATTATGGCATGAGAAGAGTCCCGGCACACGGTATTCTACCCAGCGGCGTTTGAGGGACCCGTGGAAGTCAAGCAATGGCACCGATCTATAAAAAGCCGTAAGTTATTCGCCGAATGGTACATGTACACTCACCATGTGGTACTGGCGGACCTTCTTCGAGTAAGATTTCTGCTATCGCATCCGGTGCACAGATTCCCGTTGCTGTGCCCCAGTGGGATATATGATGGATTCTTCTTCGCTCACGCAGATCTTCGTGTGGGCATCAATCTTAAACGTGAAGGCCTGTCGAATCCTTCTTTAGCAAGGCCATTGCAGTATCTTCCCGAGCTCGGACCGGTAAGCTTTACAGAGATCTCGAGAACTCCCTAGGATGCCTGGTCTCCAGGATTCGCATTGTAGGAATGCCTGGATAGACCCGAGTGCACAGGACCTCCTGCAGAGCCTCTGCATCATTTCAAGACAGTCGTATGTGTTCTCGGAGAGCTTGGCTACGTTCAGTCGTCTAGCCCGCGCCAGCTCATTACTGCACTAACAGTCCCTCGCTGACACCGTAGAATGCAGTCGCAAGGGGAGTGAGGACATGGGGCGCCCAGAATGGAGAATATTGTCCGTCTCAGACACGGTCTCTGCTGCCTTGCGTATGGTAGCTTTGGACGATCCGGATCCACAATCATCAAAGCGCGAGTGCGGCCTCCTCTGCTCACGCGGGGATCGTAGCAGTGCACGATATCAACCTTCCATGCCAGATCTTCAGGCCCTCACACGAAGTCCAGACACCAGGACATCTGCGGGCGTGGATTGTAACCAGCCAGAAACCGACAGGGCTCGGACAGGGCCGAAGCATCCAACGGTTCGGACTCGCTGTTGTAGGTAGGCGCCTCGTAGTCTACATCCGAGAAGCGGGTGCAGAGCCCCTTCCGATGCTGCAGCACGGGACCCATATGCATTGAAGACCAGAGCTCCGAGCGCCTAGCTATAGTACCAGTCCCACAGAGTCTTGTGACTTGGGACACTGACCAGATCCGAGCCCCTAGAAATATATTATCAAGGCCGATGTAGGTAGGTACCCTGTCTGTGTCCGAGAAGCGCAGAGCTCGCTGCAGGAGTCCGTCGTAGCAGGACCCGTAGAGATCCGAGCGACTGGCTATAGTCCTAGGAACACATTATCACCCCGAGTCGTGCACAGTTGGAGACAGCGCTACTCGAGGCCCCGAAATATTGGGGAAGGGTCGTGCAGCACAGGAGCACGCGGACTCTGGGTTCGGAGTTCCAGTGAACAGAATAGAGCGGGAAGAGAGTCACGGCACCGCCACGCGTGCTTCCTCTTCACTGCTCGGCCAAGAACACGGGATAGTCTGCTAGGTCTAAACTGACGCGGAACCCAGTCCATACAGCATCCCTGCCCGAACGATGTATACCAAGAACAAGACGCGTTCCTCCTTCTCATGACCGCACTGGGCCCGTCCGATTGAGAAACCGCCATAGCCACATCACGTGAGAACGACAGGTCCAGTGCATCTCGTCCCAACCAACCTATGCTCCGATCCAAATGGCGTGGTCCGAGTCCTTCCCTCCAAATCTCGTACGCATGCAGTCTGGACCTTTGCTCGGTGCTTCTGAGCCACAAACGACAAGAGGGGCTTGCCAGATATCCTGTACCGCTTGTCTTTGTTCTGGCTTCTCTTCCCTTCTCCTCGCCTCGTCCTCTCAGTCCCTGTCAGCTGTCCGCGCCCTCCCTCCCTCCTATCTCAACAACCAACCCACCTTGCCATCCCCATGTCCACTTCATCCCATCTCCAACTCCTCTTGCCGGTCTCTCACTCTCACTCTCCGCCCCGAGTCCGTTGCTCCATTCTGCCAGGATGCTCCATCAGTACTTGGTGCTTGGCCTTTGACGGCACTTGGTCGGGACAGCTAGAACACCATCAGAATCGGGTATAGAGCGCAATGCCTCTGCCCCCACTGAACCGGAGTCCTCCCTTTGGATCAGCGCCACTGCGACGCAGGATGACTCAGAACAGACGCTAACGCCAAAATCCACGCTCCGAGCCCCGAATCAGTGCTTCTCTTTGCGAATTCATTCACCTGAGAAGCGTCGCGTGGATCGCCATCGATTCCTGTCTCAGCCGGCCATCGGGAAGCCCGAGGAATGAGAGGATGACGTGCTGGATGGCTGGGTGTTGAGTGTGCGAGCTTCGATACATCCTCGGAGGACGAAAATACATCAGCCTCACTCTTCACATGCACACCCACACAAGCAGACCCTTCCAACCTAGCTGCATGCAATGATGACCAGACAGCCCGCCAGTAGATACCCCATGGGGCCCCGCACGAATCCAGTCATCTGCCTCCCAGATCGAGATCCCCGCACCAAGCGGATCGTATGCACGTTAGTCGACCCGATCGCACCCAAATCCGGAATCCCAGTCCAAGTCCCGGTCAGGCGATCGCCTGCTGCTGTATAAAAAGCCCTCCCTTCAGCTTCACCGCTGGAGCCTTTCGCCCAAGCCTTTGACATGGCACGAGACACGCTCCGCCTGCTGCGCCTCGCCTCGCTCGCCCTCGCCTTCGCATGGGGCGTCATCGCATTCGCCCTAGGCATATCCGCACTCGTAAAGTCCGTCTCCCTCCCTCCCCTCCCCTCCCTCCTTCTCACCTCTCCCCATCCATAGATCCGACCACCAAAAATCCCTCATCCGCTCCGCCGCCCCAGGCGGCGCCGCCGTCTCCATCGACACAAACGACATCCTCGGCGCGGGGGGCGCCCTCACAGCCGCCACCGGCCTCCTCTTCCTCCTCTCCCTCCTCTTCCTCCTCTCCTCCTTCCTCCCCCTCGCCTTCCTCGCCTCCCTGCCCCTCCAGGCACATATTCTGGCGTTCACGACCCTCTTCATATTCGCCACCGCCGTCCCGACGAGCTACTACGTCGCGCAACGCAGCGCCTGGGTGAGCGCGACGCTCGCCGGGGTCGCCCTCCCCCAAAGCGTCATTCAGAGCGTGGAGCGCGCGTTGGGCGTGACACCCGTGTACAGGCATATCAGCTACCGTGAGTGCGCTTGCCCTCTCCGCGTCGAAGTGCTGAACGAGCTTTGCTAGTGCGCTTGATTGCCATTATCCCGTGGATCGCGTTCCTGTTCGCGCTCACTTCGACTGTACTGACGTACCTCGCTGCGCGCCGCGCCCGTGCGGCTGGGTATACTGCTACCACTGGTGCGCCTGCTACGCGTGTCGAGGACGAGAAGAAGGCCCCAGGGACGACCCAGACGACGGCTGTGTAGGTTGGGTGAGGAGGGTGAGCAGAGAAGGGTGTTGAAGATGAGTAGAGAATGAAGCTGAAGACTTGCATGCTCTCACGACAATGTATACTGTAGCGATACTGGTGTTGTAATAGGGTGTTTCACGTTGAGGATTTCGACGTGATTTCAGCTTGTTTTTAGCCTCGCTTTCTCGCCGATTTTGCACTCGGAGATCCCCGGTGTTCGAAAAGTGAGAGTCGATTTTGGCTCTTTTTTCGTCGATGCTGAGATGCTGCTTTTGCAACGATTTCGCCACGCTTTTGGCATGATTTCGAACCTCTATAGGTTTAGTAGCTGGCCCGTCTGACTACTCTTCTATGGGCTTATGTTCGAGACTCTTTGCCTTACTCTTAAGACCTCATAATATTCAGGCCCGAGGTTCTTTGTGAGGGTTTCAAATTGGATATGACCCAATATTACTTCTACTAGGGCATCCATTTGCAGTTACATCAGTGATGAGATTCATACTGTGTATATAGATTATATATGGGTCTGTTGGATAGCTACTGTGACAACAGCATGGGCGAAAATCCGGCAGAAGTTGGGGGGTTTCACGTTCAGGCCGATTTTCACTTCATTTTCAAGAGGATTTTCAGTGAAAAGCAGCGATGAAAATCATGTCAAAAGCGCACCGAAATCATGTCAAAAGCGCCAACGTGAAACACCCTAATGAATGAATGAATGTATCAGCGGCATTTGCGACAGGCTGTGATCCCATATATGCATCTTCGTTGGCGGAAAATCAGCAGGTGTGGGACTTGCAAGACAAGGAGAATAAAGGGCGCGCTGTTGAGAAGCCCGGGCGCACCCAACAATGAGAGTGATAGCGACCTAGTACCGGTACTAGTGCAGTTGTGCGAGGACCCAACCGCCACCATGACCTCGCAAGGCCTCGTACGGTACTCCTCCCGCAGCCGTCAAAGGCACTGTCCCACGATACACGTGCCCGTGCACAATGTGGCCATCCACGTGACACGCCACACCCCACCTCGGAAAGAAAAACCCAACTCCTATCCATCCCAATCCACCAAATGCACCCTCCCCGAAAAAATCATAATGGCCATTCAACCTAATCACAAAGCAAAGACAACACGACAGCATGCACACGTAAAACAGACGTACTACCAGACCATAGCCAATTACTCGAGCCTACTCTATAACAATCTAAGGAACGAACGGCAATGTGGGATGCATATACAAACCGAGTCCCATTCCCTCGGCGGTGCGGATTTGCTAACACCCCTCCTCCTCCAGCTGGACACCAACCAACCCCTCCTCATCCTGCACCAGACCGCGCTCCCTGAGATACTCATACCCCACAAAATTGAGGACACTAAATGCACCAATCAGCATTCCTCCTCCTCACAAACGCCCTCCACACACGGCAAAGCCCAAAAGGACCAGTCACCCGCAGAAAGAACCCGAAAAAAACACTCACTAAATACTCCCATCCGCACACCCAACCACCACCTCCTCATGGCTCAGCTGCATACTCATCGGGTTCTTCTCCGGCATCGCCAGCCCCCCAAACCCCCTCGGCACCGCACCCTTCAACCCCCTCACCTCCCCACCCCCTCCCCCTCCCTCCCACTCCGCCAGCGCACCCCACGCGCCCTTCATAGCAGTCACCTCCGTATCAATCGCCACCTCCAGCCCAGGCGTCATAATCCTCGACGCCGAGTCCGTATCAGACTCCGAATCCTCCAAAGGCGCCCCCCGCTGGCTCTCCTTATCTTGATGCGTCGACATGAAAATCTACCCCCCATCAGCCCAAAACGCAGCCCAAAAAAGCACACCCACGCACCCTCCGATCCGCACCCGCCCTCGAGCTAAACCTCGTCGCAGTAACAACCCTCCTCTTCCTCGGATCCACCGCCCCAATCGCCACATCCGGCGTCTCCACCATCCCCACCACCTTCGGCGGCGCCGTCAAGATCGCCGCCCTCCCAAACCTAAACGCAAACCCATCCCCCTTCCCGCTCGGCGTCGACGGCGAGCCAACCGAGAGCGTGCTGGAAGTACTTGTTGTGAGCGACAGACGCGACGACGGCTTGCCAGACAAGGCAGACGGAGGAGGCGTGTTCAGCGAGGTTCGGCGCTGCGGCGTCGTCAGCGATGATCGCCGAGACAGAGAGGACACGGTGCGCTGTCGTGGGTTTGCCTGCAGGCCGCTGAGAGACTTTGGTGTCAGTGGAGTGCTGGGCTCGGTCTGCGCAGGTTCTTCGCCTTCCGTCCATTGCAGGTGCAGTATGACTGATTTTGTCGCACACTGTACAGCGTATTAGGCAATGCAGGGGAGAGGACCAGAGAAGTAAAGGACATACGGTCATCTGCGTGCCCTTGGCGGCGAACCACTGCAGCATATTGTCCGGCGCCTTCCCGACTTGGAACAGCTTGGCACTCAAGACAGGGTCCCCTCCACCAAGCTCACTAAGCTTGAACTGCGACACCATCTCCCGCCTCTCTACGATACCAAAAGACATCAGCCACCCCTCGAACCTCAACAGCACCAGTCGACTCACTTATGGAAAACACCCGCACAATCCCATCAATCGTCACACTGACGACACGCTCCCCTCCGCCCTCCTCACCTCCTACAAGTTGCACCCCAATGCTAACAGTCGTCTGCTGCCCGAACCGCACAATCTTACTCCCCACGCGCCAGTCCCAGCAAACGAGCGCTTTGTCCGCACCGGCCGAGACCAGGTTCTTCGACGACAACGCCACAGCGCGAATACCGTTCAGGTGGCCGGCAAGCTGCTGCAGAGGCGTAAAAGTGACCGAGGAGAAGAGGTGGACACGACTATGAGGGTACACTAAGTCAACGAGCGCACATAGCGGTCGAGGTGCTGCAAGCTTACCCGACGTCATGGAAGCCAACCACAAACACTTCCTCTTCAGCCAAAAAGTCCACACAGCTCACAGGCTTCTTAACCTGCAAGCACTTCTTCATCTCGCCCGTCTCGATATCCCAGAAGCGAATAGTCTCGTCGTACGAGCCACTGATCAGCCGCTTGCCTGCACTTGCCATCAGTCCACATATACCAAATTGTAGAAGGCTGATTACCTCGGAGCAACAAAGTCGTACAATAGTTCGTATGACCTGTTAAAAACCTGATAGACTGCGGAAGTGCATGCTGGAAGTTGGATTCACGATGGTGTAAAGAGCGATACAGAGGTTCCCTGAGCGCCATCAACAACAGAGTAAGAATGGTATCATCACAACCACTCACCACCCCTCCGGCCTAGCAGGCGACTTTAGTGGTATCGGGTCCGACGCCGTGATCCTCAAACAATGGTACCGCCACAGCGCGGGCAAGTGCACCATCTCCTGCCACTTCTTAGACACCTGTAGCGAAAAAGAGGGAGGGCAAATTCAGATAATCAGTCAGCCGCAGAAGGGAGGGAACAACCCACAGGCTCGACTGCCAGCAGCTCCTTGACGTTGAGCAGCTTGAGGATCTTGAACGACAGGTCGGGCGCCAAGTTGCCGACGATGTCGAACGTCGACTTGGCGTACTTTTCGAGGAGGAGGATTTGCAGACGAATGTCACCTGGCATGCATGCTGTATACATCATGAGTGAAGGAGTGAATAAGTTAGAGAAGTGCGAGAGACGTACAGTCCAAGATGATAGCAATGCTACGAAGCAAAGGGCGAGATTGGTTAGCCCAGATACATGAAGGGAGAACAGGTAACAGAACACGCACAGTCTCATCCTCTCATCCCGACTCAAGCCCCTAATTGCCTTCTTCACCTCCGCCTCACTAAACTGGCCCGCTCCATCGCCCCTCAGCGCCCCCAACAAATCCACATCACCCGTCCCGCCCTCCTCGTCGTCCCCTCGCCATCCTGCCCAGTACCCACCCTTTCGCTGCTTGCCCCCGCACACGCAGTACTCGTCCTCCCCGAGCACCATGCGAGCTTGCCCGTCGGAGTCATTCTGGCGCTCGCGGAGCATGCGCACCTCTGCCTGAAGAGCATACAGTTGTGCCGCTGCCGCGGCCTGCGAACGCTCGAGGAGCCGCTTGTAGTGCAGGATCTTGCGCGTGTGCAGAGTCATAACGGCGTTAAGCGCGGTTTGGATCTGCAGCCTGGTGAGCGCCGGTAAACTCATACATATGAATCTGCACTCACCTCCTCGTCCACCTCCCCATCATTCACATCCGTCATAAGCTCCAGCGTCATATCGTCTCCGTCCCAAACCGACATCCCCTCATCTACACCAGCCTCCTCTTCCACACTCGAATCCACCTGGATCTTTGGAGACTGCATCGTCGGGAACTGCATCTTGTCTCTTCTGGCTGGGCTGCCGTTGACCGAGCCCGGGAGGGCGGAGCGCCCCGAGGGGTGCCGCTGCCCAGACTTGGGCGTGGTATTCGCGGAACCAATGGCAGACTTGCGCGTCGGTGTTACATTCGGCGTGGTATGATTGCGCTGGGGCCCTTTCGGAGTGGACGGAGCGGATGTCTTTCCAGCAAGGCTCATAGTTCCAGAAGAGGGCGACCGTTTCAGAGGCTTCGCAGCGGCGGAGATCATCGATGTTACTCGCGAGCGCGGCTCAGGCGGGGTAACTGGCGAGTCAGTGAGGGAGAGGGAATCCGTCGAGTACATCGTCACGGGCCTGGGACGAGGGGAAGAGGTGACGACAGATGGAGAGGGTCGTGGAGGCGTCACAAGAGGCGCGCTGCCCTGCCTCAGAGACGGACTGTGCATCACAGGCGAAGGCGTCGACTTCACCGAATCTTCCGTAACATTTCTCGAAAGGGTTGGAATAGGCGCAGAGGTCCTCCTAGAGGCCATCAGACTAATTCGTCTCCCGGCCACGGACGAAAGGGGCGGGACCGGCGAGCGCGCTGTCGACAGCTGATTACCGGTGACAGTCGTTCCAGCACTCATGTCGCTCGCATTTGAGGACGCCCGAGCCTTGGGCAGACCGGACTTCGAGGCACCGGTGACGAGCGTCGTCGCGGAGATTGAAGCTCGGGTAAAACGCGTTGAGGTTTCGGAGGGGGGAAAGGACGTGCGATGGCTCGGGGCCATATTGTATGTACTACATGTAACGTTCGTGAGACTCGTGGCCCTCGTTGCAGACAGCGTACGCACCAGAGTCTACCCTCACTCCCCCTCCTGTCCTAAGGATGCCTGCTCACACGGACAGATTCAAGAGGAACACACGACCAGTCAACAGAACTCGGAAAAAGTGTAGCTGGGAGACAAGGTATATTGTTGTCGTCGTCGCCGTCGTCACCAACTCAGACGTGGGGAACAGGGGCCGCTTGACACTTAATAAGGCCTCCCTCCTGCCTTATTTGGTGTTCTCCGCTTTTGATGCAAAACTCACGAGGCCTAAGCGTGTACGAAGGAGTAAATACGTGTACTTAGGTAAAGAAAGCCAAAGGTAGGTGACTGCAAGTGCAACCTGTTACGGGGAGAGCGGGAAACAGCCGGACGTAAGAGCGACTCCTTATACCACAAGGAGGGGGAAGGGATACAGTACAAGTTTAGAGGTCAGGGATACAAAGACGATTGAAGAGGGTAACATAAACACAAACCATGTTTACCATCCGTAGCTCTAACTCCCAGCATCCTCATCTTCTTCCTCATCCGTAAGGGCCCGTGTCTGGATCCTTCCGCAATATGGCCTCCCGCATCTCCTCAGCAGTCCAGAGGAACTCCTTTGGTTTCGCCCGCCGCTCCCGCGATTATAACTTCGTCGAGATCGCATAGCCTTGCATTGTACAAGCCGGTCTAGAAGATGACGTTGTGCTCGGCCACAGCTCCCACCAGCCACGATTTCACAACCAATAGATGTTCTGGCCACCGTATCCCCGCCTCCCGAACTAGGACCTTTCGCTGTCAAAGCCGAAGAACGGAAAGTTGGGCATGACTTCTGTAGGTTTTCCGCCATATTCGTGTAGTTGCACATCCTCGTTTCGAGCTCGATTGCCCTGTGGGTCAGGGAGAAGGCCTTGAACATGGCCCTGTCACGCGAAGCGAGCAGAGGACTTGGCGGATGGTTGCTAAAGCGGACCGCGTAGCCAGCGTTGACTAGCCCCAGCGTCTCACCACTATCTGAGTCAATGATTCTCGCTGTTGCGCAGTCGTGAATGGGCGGCCTGGTGTATACCGGCTCTTCTCGCTGCCTCCGGACGAAGGAGACACCGCAGGGCTTCAGGATCCACGGAACGACGTCGGATTCGAGCGCGAGAGGTGAAGGGAAGAGCATGGATGAGCCAAGGGAAGATTTCAGTCCAATCTATGACATCTGTGGCGACGCGGTGAGCTATAACCAGTGTTAAAGTATCTTTGTCACTTACCTGCTGCGGCGAGCGGCTGATAACTTCGTCCACATCGAGGAGTGTATTTGGTCCGCGAGTGGTGCGCCAGGATGGTAGTTCTGCAGGTAGGCATTCGCACATGAAGCTAGTTTCTCTATCAAGTAGATGTAACGGAACAGCCTAACCTTGATACCTTCGAGTCCAGTCTGCTGCTCTTTCCGTTCTTTTCAGCAGCAGTCTCTTCTCCTTGTACTTCACTTTGACTTGTAGTCAGGACTTATACAATGGCTTCTGAACCTGCGCCTGTTCGACCTTCGCGGCTGCGTCGGCTTTTGCACTCTCCTTCAGTGCTTTTTCCAGAACCGGGCTGGTTTCTTGTCAAGGTTGGCAACCCTTACTGTTGTCTACAATATTAACGGGGTTCTTGCGACATTGATGGTTATGATAGCAAAAGACGCAGTAAAATGAAGGATTCATCCGGTGATGGCAAGAGGCTCGCTAAGGTGCGTGACGCGTCTCCACGCGTCCGTCACGAGTTCACAGCTTCATCTGTCGCTTTCGTCTGCAGTCCCCGCTACAGCGCGTATTACCTCCTCAAGGCCTCAGTCTTCATGCAACTGAGTAGACCTAGTATGAAGATTACTTTTTGATCCGATGCCCTCAAGATACCTCGACTGCTTAGCAGAGCTCCTTGCTCGGTTCGATATCTGGCCATGTGGGCCTGTAGGCCTGGCGCAATCGCATGCATGTGTACTGCGTCGGCGCGCTGGCACCGGGACTCTCATGGCCTACTAGTAATCGCTTCATTGTATCCCGGAGCCAACTCAGTGAAGACAAATTGGCGCGGCGTTTTTGGTAGGGTTCATAAATCTCACGGGGCGCAGTGATAAACATCACACATTGTTGTATTCTGGTCTCTTTCGGGGAGAGTTCCTTGTCTTATGCCACTCAGCTTCTCCGATATCTCGGTGGCGGCCTCCTGCGTGGTCAATCTCGTGATGGCGTCCTCATCCGACCCCCCTTGTTCGGGACCATTACTCTTATGGCAAGCCGTAATGAACCAACAAGCTGCCATCTGTGACGCTATGCTGCAACCTCCGAGAAATACCGGCTTTCTCCCGGGCTCGTCTTTGCGGATGCGCTGCTGTACTTGTGTCTCAGACGTTCTCTACCTCCCTTGAACCGTAACTGGACTCGTCCCATGTCGCCAAGCAGATTTAGCTGCCAGTCCAGCCGTCAAGTCCCCGGAGTGTTGAAGCTTCTCGTCCACCACTTATATGAATATTTCCAATGTCATTTAATAAACTTGATATCGAGTCCTCCGCCATCACATCAAGGATGTCAATTCATCGCTGCATAGGCTCACAAAGCATCTGTTTTTGCATCTCGGATGTGCGGCACAGGACGGCCTGCCGAGTGATATGCCGGTAACAAAATACTTGTATCCCCATGGCTAGGCCGATGCCTGGCCCTTCCCTTCCTTCCGTTAGGTTTGTTGCTCATGGATAGCAGATCCCTTGAGGATATCCGCATTGCACGGGTGAGGATACTCTACAGGTAAATCGCGTTCCTAGAGATACGAGTGGCATGCGACTGATCTGAATATTATCGGCAGCCATTGCTTTGTCGTCTTACGCATACCACTTCAGTACGAACGATATCTCATGCCATGCGAACTTACTGATGCATTTCCGTTACCTAGTCTGGACCATACCCTCCGAGGTAAGGAACAGTGTAACTGCACGAAAGACTGCTTTCATGTCTCCAATAACTGCGCAGATCGCCATAGTATGGGTAGGCAGTATTTAGGCTATTGAATCATCCCTCGTAGATGCTCATAGATCTTCACTAGCCGGCTCACTGGACACGTATGAAGATATTATACCTCATTGTGAGTATCAAAACAGCCGTGGTTTGACTTGAGCTCATGGCTTCGCAGAATCGCTGGCTGGGACTCTCTGTCGTCGTCGTAATCTCCATCGGTAGGTACCATACAACGCTCGCTGGACAATCCAATGATTGATCCGTTTTTCGCTAAGGTACATACAATACTAGTCTGTGGGTAACTGCATTACTTAGGGCTCTCTTGTGACATCTCACATGTTATTCGGTTTTCGCATAGCATATGTAGGTGTCCGTCGTTTATTTGTGCTCCTTTCAGACGTTCCTAAGACATCTCGCAGGCACCCACTTCTACCATGGCATGAGATACATATGTGGGTGCACTACGATGTAACCATGTGTTTGTTTTAACATGCTGCAGGTCTATTGTCAATTGGAGTAGTCGAAGGTAAGCTACCGTATCTTCCCGTCTATATTCGTGCTAAATCAGTCGTACCAGTGATTCTTCAATATCGACTCCACGCTCTATTCGAGCAGCGTGCGCACTCTCAATTCGCTATGGCTGGTAGTGTGATCTAAGGTTTCTTCCAGGCCGCAGTATTGCGATAGCTGTGACAGCTCTGTTCGTGATGACTGTCGCAGCATCCCTCGCCCTAGCCGTTATGGTCGGTTTGGGCGCCGGAGGGATGGATGAGATAACTAAAGACATCGACAATAACGGTGTGTGCAGTCTGGGATTGGACTATTCTCTGTGCGTTACACTTCTGTTTCTTCTGGCCCTCGGCGTATGATTGATACACTATATAGCACACCGGCATTTGTTTTCGATCTGTGCATGCTCCTCTTACTGGGCTATAAATTTGCCCAGCATGCGTATACGCGCTCGAGGATGAACATTCCAACATACTGGGGTTACGGAGGCAGAATTTTTGCGATATTGACAAGAGACTCGATCTGGTATTATCTGAGGTATGCAACTGTCCGAGTTCACCGTCGCTTTCTGGTGCGACTTACATATTGCACTAGTGTATTGGCTACTTTCAGCCTTCGCGGGGTAGGCAGCACCCTTAGCCCAGCCATCGAGAACAGCATTCCAGTGGTCTGGGCGTTTGTTATCCCTACTGCCTCAGCTACAAGCATGATATTGAATATGCGGCTGGCTTCAGCACAGCCAAAGCTGCGGAAACACAAGGACCGCGACTCTCGGAACGTAGTGGACCTTTCTGTTCTGCCCACATCCACTCATTAGAACGCACCGGACTTCAGGGGCTCATGCTCGGTGATCAATGCTTGTCCTGTCCAAGATCATTAGTAGACCGATGTAGTAACGCTAATCGGCGAACCGAATGACATAGTGAAACTGAAGCAATATTAAACCAAATATACGTTCCGGTAAATTCGCTGCACCACCATTACTGTTTGCAACGCTTTTTCTTTTATATTAGATGGGGCTTTCTGTCGTCGTAAGTATCGATCTGGACTTGGAGCGGAACCAATAGCAGCTCTGGGTACCATCAATATTTGTCTATGAATACCTCAGAATGATATAATGGCCGATGTCTGTCTGTCTCTGCTTGTGCTGACGCAGTCCACTGAGTCTCCTTTAGAAGTGTGGCATGCGGCATCGAGCGCGGGAATCACGTGATGCAGTCACTTTTGTCGTACAGCCACCGTGACGAGTCACCTCGAGTTCATGCGACTATCTTTTATCTTCTCTTTGTGTTTATGTCTGGCGCATCCACCGGGGGCAATATCTTCAACAGCATGCAGAACTTGATTGTAGTTTGAACTGAGAGCTGCAGTTAGGAGCAGTGTTTTCTGTGCCGAAGAGCAAATAAACATCGAATTTCTCCGCGGCCTATGTAAGTCACTATAGTCGTTTCTGAGCCGAGACGAAGTCGACTAATGGATCCGCAGAATGGATGGTCGGCTATCATATCAAGTGGCAGGTGCACCAAACGTGCTCGTTAACAAATCGTCTGTGTCACCTGCGAAATTCGGCTCTTCCAACTTGTGCGGAAATACAGCGTAACGCCCCTCTGCTCCCCGGTGATATCCACTTCGACACAGCATATTCATCTGCCAGGTATCGTCGTAGGTGGTCAGACAAGCCGTGAGGCATACTAGCGCGCACTTCAGCGACACGAGGTGCTGGACCACAGTACTGATTATATTTGGTTGCACGACAAGATGGAGCAGCGACTTCGTGCTTGGCCGTGGCAATATAGCCGAATCTCGACCTCTCACGGATATGGAGGGAGCATCAATATCTCATGAGGTCAGCCAAGCCTCTGCAAGTGCTCCGGTCGATGGCGACGCGGTTTTAGAGGGCTGTATAATGGCCTCAACTCCTTCCAGCACCTCTGCTTTCGGCCACTGTTCCGTCAATCTCGGCGATCATGACAGTCAGTGTGTTGTCTCCCGACTGAGGGCATCTGACTGAGGTCTGCTTTCTGGACTGACGATGACAGGGTACTCGACGACTCTACCACGACGCTAGCCCGTTCCTCGCTCAATCTCTGGCTACAAGCACCTATCGTCTCGATGGTAGCACAATTGTTTATCCATTATGTCGGCGCCGCAAACGAGGGGCTTTCAGGCGCTACTATTCGCTTCCTCACCGTCGCAGTGGTACAGGCTATAGCTCGTCGTATTCCTGCTCCATGCTCTTGGGAGAATTCTCATCTCGCACAGCTTTACTATTGAAGGCGCCTTCCTTGTGGTCCTTGTCTCTACGCCGCTCGAATTCTTGACGCGCGATGACAGTCTATCCCGAGCTCCTCTTGCTCGGGACCATTACCATCAACCCAGAGTAATGAAGTCAAATAGCCGCCGTATTTGATGCCAACGCTGCATCCTCCGAGAAGTTCCGGCTTTCTATTAGACTAATCCGCGTGGATGTAGTGCCTATGTCCCTGCTCTGCCTGTCAGTTCAGAGTTATAGTGGAAGTCGTCCTATATCACCCAGCGTTACATGGTGTATTGTCCTTAATCGCCGCCATGCCCGTCGTTACCGCATAAGCCATCGACTAAACCAGACTGGTGCGCTTTCTCGTCCGTCAACGATATAGTTATCTCTGACCTCCTTTTATAAGGCTTTTATTGACCTTAACAATGTCGTGCGAAAGATGTCATGCTCGATTAGCACCCGTCTCGGTCTCGCGAAGAAGTCCCGCTCTTGCGCTCGGTCATAATCTGATAGAATGGGATGCAAACGTCTTGCTGGTAATAAATATCACTTATCACTCCGGCGGGATTGCGCTTGACTCTCATTCCCGTCTCACGAGTCTGTCTGCCATGGATGTCGGATCCCTTGAATACTTTCGCATCGCACGGACAAGGGAGTACTCTACGGGTGAGCACAATATTCCTGGAGACATCGGCGACATCAGACTGATCTGGCTTTATTGGCAGCTATCGCGTTGACTAGCTATGCATACCACTTCGGTACGGCTTGTAGGTCATGTTCATACGTGACCCGCTCAACGTTCCATTATGTAGCCTGTACAGTCCCATCAGAGGTGAGGAACAGACACCCGTGCTAGACCCCGTGTTCTCATCCATCATGGCGGCATAGATTACCATTGTATGGGTAAGTAGCCCCGCTCTGATATCGTTGACTTGGGATGCTCATGTGCATGCGCTAGGCCACTCCTTGGACCCGTATGAAAACCCTATATTTCATCGTGAGTATCGAATGGTCCGTCTTGAATTGAGCTCATGGCCTCGTAGAATCGCTACCTGGGACTGTTCGTCGTCATAGTGATTTCCGTCGGTAGGTTTCCTCCAACCCCCAACAGATACTGCGCCGGTCATTCATGCATTTTTATAGGGACATACGACACCAGCCTGTACGCTGACTTCATTGCTTGGGGTTGAAGTATGGAATATCATGACTGATGGCATCTGCCGCTCTTACAGAATATGTATGCACTTGACTATGCCCTTGCGTTGTGCTTCCCCTTACATTTCGCAGGTACCCACTTCTACGGCGGGATGAGATACATATGTAGGTCGACCTCAAGCTAACCATCTACTGTTATACTCAACGTTTGCAGGCCTCTTGTCAATCGGAGTTGTCGAAGGTAAATAATCGCTTTCCTCAAACCTGGCCTCGGCTAAATCGTTTTGTACTAGTCATTCTTCAACTTCGACTGCATGCTTTGTTCGAGCGTAGTGCGCACCTCTTAATCTGTTATGACTGATAGTGCCTTTCTAAAGCCAATCGTAGGACTCAGTATTGTGATTCTCGTGACAGCTCTCTTTGTACTGACTGTCAGTGCGTCAATCATCCTAGCCGTCATGGTCGGCTTGGGTGCTGAAGGGATGGACGAGATAACAAAGGATATCCGCGAGAACGGCGTGTGCAGCATGGGACTTGACTATTCTCTGTACGCAAAGTCGTATATCTGTCCTGTCTGTTAACTCATGGATGCCACCCCACAGAAAGCCCATCTTTGCTTTCGATGGGTGTATTCTGCTCTTACTGGCGTACAGATTTGTTCAGCATGCGCATTCGCGCTCGAGGATGCATGTCCCGACGTTCTGGGGTTATGGTGGCAGGATTTTTGCCATCTTTACGAGAGACTCCATCTGGTACTATTTGAGGTATGCAATTGTTCGCATCCATCTTCATCCTTCCGCGTGACTTACGTGTGGCACCAGCGTTCTAGCCACGTTCAGCATCCGCGGAGTAGGCAGCGCAATCTGCCCGGCCATCGAGGACAATATTCCTATCGTCTGGGCGTTTGTTATCCCCACTGCCTCAGCTTCGAGCATGATCTTGAATATGGGGCTAGCTTCAGCCCAGCTTAAGCTGGGGAAGGACAACGGGTACGACCCCCCGGACGTAATAGAGTTGTCTGTTCTGCACGTGTCTGGTTCTTGAAGTACACAGGGCTGCCGTATCTTGGACCGTTAGGTAGATCATGGTAACGACAATAAAGCAACGTCTATAATCCGAAATGCGATACTTGGTCGCAGACTGCATCCAGAAGTTGATGCTTGCAAGTGCAACTAGATCTCCCGATAATTAGGCTTGGCCCTTTCTTCCTCTGTCACGTCTTCATGCATGCCACATTTCAGTTTCTATCGCATGTTTCGTATGAGCTGATGCCCTCGACACTAGTACTTATACGATGATAGTCTTTACCCCGCTTCGCTTGCTCTCTTCATGGTCAGGACTCCTAGTCTTGCCACAGACCGTCCGTTGTGGCTCTGGCCCGCGGGCGGCGCACGTCGGACCCACAACGGCAGTACTATACATATCCCGTGGAAACATGACGATCTTGTCAATGGCTCTACAAGGTCTCAGTCCCGAAACTGTGACTCTAGCCAGAAGTATAACAATTTTCACTCAACAAGCTTCGGATCTTCGAAGTTGTACCAGTAGCTGTCGCCTACCTGCCCGGCGTCCTCCGGCATTTCAACATAATCCGAACCAATCGCCCCGAACCAATCGCCGCTCCATGCAACTTTCAGTCCACCCTCACCGTCATCGTCCACGGCGGCAACGTGGTATTCTGCCTTTGCGTGCGTCCCGCCAGGCTGTCTGCTGAGTGATGGTCAGGCAGCCATCCCTCAACGCTGTGCGAGGTGCGTCTCTTGTCTACGCAGGCTTTCGGACTCTCCGATTTCGCATTCGAGACTGACAGTTATGGTCCGCAGTCGCTGTGAGCATCATCCACCCGGTCGCGATCCTATGCACCGCGTTTCGACTCGTGTACCGTTGGCGGCAGAGGCGGTTCTGGTGGGACGACACTCTGGCGGGGTTCTCGATGTTGTTTGATGTTGTATTCTTTGTAGTCATATGGATCAGGACGTTTGCTTATCGTGAGTCGTGCTTCTCGCTTGTTGGGAAACTTCACTCACATTTCTACTATGAGTGAGCAGGAGAGCCCATGCGCACAAAGGTCGTGAGCTATTGGATCGTCTCATTCGGGTTTACCTTCGTGCTCTGGTACGTCTCGTATTTCCGTCTCCTCGGTTTACCATTTATTCGACCACCATTCTGCATCAGGTCCGCGCGACTCAGCATCCTGCTGTCTATCATCCGTGCTACACCCCCTGTAATTCTCCTCCGGAAGCTAGAATTTGCCGCGGTGGCGCTTTTCGCATGCATCTGGGTTGCCCTGGTCGCACAGAAAGCCTATAAGTGCGGGAAGGAAGATACGGATTGGAAGACCATTGTGCCTTGGGCGCAATGCAAGCTGGGGAAACAAGTCGCGATAACGGAGCTTGTTAGTGAGTGTATTCGCATTCCTCTCGTCGAGCAGGTTTTGATTCTGGTCCAGCGGATTTTGTGGGCGACGCGATCCTTGTATACCTCCCGATCCAGCTTCTATGGCAAGCGCACAAGTTGACACCCAACCATCGTACACTATTGCTCATCATCTTCTCGGGGAGTATGGTGACGACTATCGTGAGCATTCCGCACGCAGTATCCGTTATGGGCCCGGAGGGCCTCCTTGAGGGTCTTACTGCCCATGTCGAGGTATGTGAAGTCGACCACACCCCAGCCCTATTTGCTCACGTTTTATAGGCTGGCATCTCGCTAGTTGTCGCCAATCTCCTTGTTCTTACCACCTTTCTCTATCGCCGGGTCCCCCCATCGTCGCGCAACGAACAATCTTCGGAACCTGGTACCAACACCGATACCGTACCCGACTTCTCAGTGCATCCGACGACGCAATTTATCACCCGCACTTCGGAATTTCCGGACTCGATGGATTTAAAATTTTTGGCGTCAACGAGCACGAATACCGAGGGACCGAGGTTTACGAGTCGGGATAGGAGGAGGTTTGGCGAGCCGCTGGAGGATATGGAATATACAGGTGAGGAGGAGAGTAAGTAGGAGAGGAGGGACATGCAGGGGAAAGAGATATTTTGCCTGCCAGAAGAGCAGAGTTGTACAATACTCAAAACTGTATCATATTGTGCCATAAGTCATGGTAATGTATATTCTATCATCTATGACGCCGTTGACTAAGGACTGATGTATTTCTTGCCCAGCTGACCCCCTTCTCTCAACCGCGACCATCTCACACACAGCCGCTCACTAATCTCCTAATCCTTCCTGCGCCGGACGCTCTCTAGAGTACTCCTTATCCTTATGCGTAATGATATCTGCATGCACTGCAGTTTAATACTTGATCTGCTCTGTCGACACATGTCTTCCAATCTTCGAGCTCCTGGCCTTGCCTTCGTTCTAGGACAATAGGGGGAAGTTGGTAAGTCTCAGTCTTTGGGGAGTAGCTTCTAGGCAGGTGTCACAGGCCCACGGGTTCCAGGATCTCCGTCTGTTATCAGGTGCGTAACATTTTTCGTGTGGTCTGCACGTTAACTGACGTGTTGTGCCGTTCCGATACGCGCTTATCCGTAGATCGTCTCTGCAGAGACTCTTGCTATCCGGGTTTGTGTGGGGGTATACGACGAGTCTATAGGAGTTACTGAACCTTCCGGATGGCATGTGGCGGGAGCTACGGTTCTTTGGCGTTTGTCATCGCTATCTCTTCGGTAAGTAGAGAGTACCTCCATGCAAACAATACTTGCGAATGCTAACCAACAAAGTATAGAGAATTCTGGGGATGGATGTTCTCTCCGAATCCTGGGCGATTGCGCTGCTAGCAACCACCTCTCGTCTCTGGCAAGTATGCAAATCTATGGTCCTGTGTAAGACCAGGTACATCACGCTCAATCTACCTCTGAACACGAACGTGGTACAGGTCGGGGTGGGCCTGGACCGCGAAGGTGAGTCAAGCATCGATACGAGTCTCCTTGCGACGGGAGTATCGTGTCTGTTGGTGCATCTGCTTCATCGTGGTGCTCGGCGGTCATGTACATATGTCAGGTAGAAAGGGAGGGGTGGTGGCCGTGCCCCACATGCATCATAGAGGCTTGCAACGACAATGACCGACCGCAGATGCCATGTTATGCGAACCTGGGTGAGTATTCGCGAATTCCATTCTTCGCTCTGGCTTAATATGGGTCATGCCAGGCTGGCTGGGGACGGCGTTGTTTTGGCTGGCCTCTGTCCATGCCTTCCAGATTCCTCGAAGCAGGACTTCGGATGTATTGCACGCATCTCCGTCCTCGAAGCTTCTCCGCGAGTGTCCCTCCTATCAAGATTCGAATGTTGCGTTGTTCCCGATTCTGAATGTCCGTGTTGATGTGTAATCGAACGCGCTGGCTGGTGCAGTCAACGTACATATCCGCATGCCTGCCCTCCGAAATGGATTCATTTGATTTCTCGAGGATGGGGGCATAGCCTCCCGAGTCGGAGGAGGATCCAGCTTTCGTATCTCCTATCAAGATTGGAGAGCGTTTAAGTGTTGCCTCTGATGTGCGCATCTTCCGTCGAATCTGGTATGTCCACGGCGTTGATTCGGCTTGGGATTCTTACGGTTCATGTCTCCCTAAACTTCCAAGGTTCGAGCGTCCTACCTGCCAATTGAACCTGGCGATACCTCCCGAGGAGCGGGTCCTTACAAGTAGATTGCTTGGCGAGGGCAGTGAATTTGCTTTATTCTGTAAGGGTTCTCACTATGCCTGCGCTGCTGGGCAAGGTTGTTGGCCTTGACCGTTACACTGAAGCTGACGTGCATGAAGTGATGCCAGCCCTCGGATTTCTGACCCACATCTGGAAGCTCAAAATACTGTCAAGGAATGGGTGTGTTCACGTCCGACGCGCCTGTCCACATGTAGCACGCCAGCACAGTCCACGTATTTCAGCCTCTGTCCGGCTGGGGCCTTGCGTGGCGTGGTCTGCTCAAAAGCAGGGGGGTACCGGTTGCTGCGGTCGCTGGCGGCGTTGCGGTGGACAGGCTTTGGTGCAGACGGGCTTCGGGAATGGTGCACATGTTGAGCGGAGCCCGGCAGTTCGTATGATGGATAAATGGAGCAGAGGGCAACGACAGAAGGACCAACTTCCTCAATCCTTCGCAAGTCCTTCCTACAACCGGCGAGAGTTACCCCGAGTGTGCTTACTTGACTCAATGTTCGCTGTGATCGTTGTCTACCTACAATCAATTCATTCATCCGTAGTCAGTCAGTCTTTTAATCTTTTGAATGATAGACCGAGAAGATGTGTCAGATAAACTTCAATTATTCTTTCACCTCGGTAATGCCATTGCCATTATCAGCCGGGCGGAATCTCCTTGAATCTCAACGTTCTTCCGTTCTTGCTGCCATGTCTCTGTGGACGAGCGGCCGTCCATTCCGCGATTCCTGAGCGCTGTTGAACGTCGAACTCTGGAAACTGGAAAACATTACCGTATCGCCTGGTACCACTTGATACCAGCTTGGAATGCTCTGGCCACTCTTTTCTGCCACAGCGTGATCCTGTCAAAGTGAAACCCTAGCGATTCTACGTCATCTGAAGCGTTAATTATGCCGCTTATAATTAAGATTTTAATTCTAGGCGTCGGTGCCGGTGGTGTACAGCATGCGGCCCCCCTGTGCCGCCGGATCGTCGTCCGTCCGGCGCAGCCAATCAGAGCCCGGCTTTGCTCGGGCAGGGGCGAAGTACGCTGGGATCGTCCAGAATAGCCTGGCTGCTATAAACGTCAGTGGTTACAGAAAATGTGCCTAATTTCGACTCCGTCATTCTCTGCGTCGCCGTCGCTGTCGCCGCCGTTGACCATCGCTCGCTTTGTATATAACCACCGTGCTCGCTGTCGCTGTCGCCGACACCCGACATCGATCCCGCTAGCCAGACTGGTTCTGCTGTCATTCCTTCTCGAGCTATCTTTATGTTCTAGCTTGCTGTCGATACCAAGTATAACCGCTCTCTCGCGTCTCTTTGCTCACAGGCGTCCCCGAAATGAAGCGCATTCGCCAAAAGCTCTCGTCTTCGGATGTGAAAACACCCACACCCACGACGATCCCAGCTCCCGCGCTTCCTTCGAGCACAAGCACGAACGCAAACGCGAACACGTTGCCCCCTCTCTACGCCCGGTTCGCAACCTCGAGCTTGACTGCGCAGAACACGAGTTCAGCGGAAGACGCGAGGGCTTCGCGCGACCGCACGTCCAAGATCCTCGCCGTCTCCTCACCCATGCCCCTAACCAAGCCTGCAGACGAGAGGAGGCAGCCAGGTCGTAAGCCGAGCTCCGGTGTTGCGGAAGAGCGCGAGAGAAGGTTGCAGAAGACGCAGTCCCGCGAGAAGGAGAAGGAGCGGGAAAGGCAGAAGGAGAAGGACGCGTTGCTCAGAGGGAGGAGCCTCGATGGTAAATACGCTGTACTCCACCGCTGATTAACATCCTAACTTTACGTTTAACTGTAATTCAGTGAGGGGCGATCATGATCGCCGAGAACATGGAAAGACATACCCGACTCCCAAGCCATCGCACTCCCCGACGCGCCCAACAACTACTGCGCCTCGCTCGCAGTCCCAGCATCATCCCCGTCGAGAGAAAGATAGCGGAGCCAGGAAACCGCTCCCGTCGCCATCTGCCTCCCCGCCCATCACTCCGCGTGCATCTCATGCCTCTCTGTTCTCCACGCCGAAGGCGAAGGAGCCGAGCTCGACGAGGCACGGAAACACGTCCGACGCGCCTCCGAGGCGCAGCGAAAGCCGAGCGCATTCAACCTCCCGCCCTCCTCACACCAGCTCGCATCGCAGCCGCCGGCTCCCCACCCCGCCCTCTCCGAATGACCAGTATGCGTCGTCCCAGAATCAGCAGTTCCTGGGCGTACCACGCTCGGTGCATCGTACTCGGTCGTCTCAGTCGCTAGCTCCTCAGTCTCATTCGAATGCCCAGTCGCGTTCTCGCTCTGCTGTCCGCTCTTCCTCTCGTGCACCGTCTGCAACATCAGTCCAGTCACCAAACCGTTCTCAGTTTGCTGTGCACCCTCAGTCTCCTGTACATGACTCGTATTCTGTATTACCTCGCTCGCCATCGCATTCTCAGTTACGCTCTCCGCCTCCGCATTCCTCCGCATACACGCAAGCTCATGTATTACCACGCTCACCATCGCACTCTTCTTTCGCCGCATATCCCCAAACTCATCATGTATTACCTCGGTCGCCATCGTACTCTCATTTCCCGTCTTCTCCGTCGCTTCAATCTCATCAAGTTCAAATGCAACCTCAGCCACAGCAAGTCGAGATACAACGTCAAATTCATCACCCCATGGCTTCTCCGTCGACCCCGAGTCAATTCCCATCCCCCAAATCGCCTGAACCTCGAGCGCAAACACGGCCTTCCCTCGAGGCGTATGGTAAGACCCCGTCTGCGGCTACAACCGCTACTACTGCCTCCAAGTCATCTCACTCGCATTCCCACTCTGGTTCTTCGAGCGACAAGGAGAAAGCATCGCGTTCCTCTGGCGACAGGGATAGATCATCTCGTTCCTCTGGCGACAAGGACAAATCATCTCTTTCCTCAGACAACAAGGAAAGAACGCCTCGTTCCTCGAGCGACAAACCGAGAGAGAGGAAGCTATCCCAGTCGTCGAGCGACAAGGACAAACACAACCTCCGCCACAAGTCCCGACAAGTATTCCATCAGAGCGAGCCTGCTAGTTCCGACCTTTCGCCGCGGCCTCGGCCCAGAGCCACCCCAGGGGACATGGAGGGTCCGAGAAGCAAGGATGCGCCCAATAATGACGAAAGGACGCGTACTTTGTCCAACATACAGCCGGAGGGTTCGGCCGACAGATCTGCGGAAGTGACATCGTCTGAAAAGGTAATGTACATGCTCTTTTTGGTTTTGATATCTCCGATTGCCTTTTTGCATCCGACGTGGCGTGGTGGCTGGGGTTGAGCAAGATCCGGTCAGCTCAGCAACCTGGAGGTTGTCGCGCATATAGCCTAACTGCGGGTTGTTGCGCAAATAGCTCACGGAGATTTCCTTCGCGTGGCTTCCCGCTGTATGCTCGAACCAAGGTCTTTCTTTCAGTACCCAATCCGACAAATGTGGCCGGTGCAGTGCGAACGTGTATGGTTTGTGGCGGGCGCCGGGCTCGTGGCTGATTTATCGCAGCCTTTGGGGAGGGCGAGAACAATTCATTGGAAACGAGAGTTTCATGAATTGTTCTTGCAGCATATGCTGTCTTGGTTCTCGTTCCAGACAGTTCCCGTCACGATAATAGGCGCTACGCGATTTGATGCCCTGCAATGGACGCTTTCATTCCGTTAGAGTTCATTGATTTGATTTGAACGCGAGGACGTTGAGTTCACCGATGACGTCTTCGGCTCGTCCTTGACTAACGCCTTTGTGATGGAAATGGAATGCTAACGACGCGGCAACATCCAGGAACAGTATGCATCAGAACATACGGAGCCTGTGGAGGTCGCCGCTCATCCCGCGCCTAGTGTGGTAAGTGTTTCTCAGGAATCAATATTGAGAGCCGCGACCGTGTACGGCAACCCCATATACAACATGAGGCTCCACCATCCTCTCGGCTCTGATAATAATGTCACCGTCCTGTGCTAACTCTAAATTTGTGGTGCATTTAGGCCGGGGTACGGCAAACTTTGTACCCCCTTCCCGACGGACTGCAGTACGAACCCGAACCCCAACGCGAATCTGAGCACAAGGAGCCCGCCTCGATGGACGCACCCTACGGCCCTGTGCGGGGCAAGCCTCTCATCTTTGCAGCGATGACAAGCTCAGCCGAGTTGGAGCAGATGGCGACGCCCCCCAGGAGCGGACATTCGAACTCGTATGGATACCCCTCGCCGCCGCTCGAGCCCATCTCCATCCCAGTGGAGGAACATACGCCCGCGTTTGATACCCCTCGTAACCCGACAAAGTCCAACCTTCCACCACCTGAACCTAACCCTACTCCGTACCGCCACAGCTACGGCGCGGAAGGCGATACTTCTTCCTCTTCGCTTTTCTCACCTCATGCGTCCCTGCGCAAGCTCTTCAAGCGGAACTCGCGGGATGAAGAGGGGCGCAAGCATATGGGACACCAGCGGTCCGTATCTGACGGAGACACGCAGGGCCTTTCCAAGCACCGCCCGAGTAAACTGCAGAAGCGCGGTGAACATTCGAGGAAGTTATCTGTGACGAGCACAGATGCGGGGAAGATGAGTACAGAAGCGACGGCCATGATAACGGAGATCAGGCCCGATGCTGAGATGCGCCCCCGGACCCCGACATCTAGGCCGCCATCGCCCCCTCCTAAGACGTCTTCCTATGGTATTCACTCTGCTCAACAAGCTCAAGCTTCTGTCGATCGAAGCGCTAGTGTCGTCACAAACCCTGTGCTCGCAGGTCAGTCGGCAGTATCAACATCTGCTGATCGTGCGTCCGAAATGAATGGGACGTATAATGATCCTGAGCAGCCGGAGGAGGAGGTAGTTCAAGAAGAACATACGCAGGAGGACGTGCCTGCAGAGCAAGAGATGCCTTCTATCCTCACCACCCCCAGAGTCGCGAAGCCGCCTACACCGCCAATGTCGCCTGACGAGTATTCGCGGTCACGCTCACGTCGGCGCGGGCATAGACTGGAGGCGATAACGGCCGTGGTCAAGGACGTCAAGGGCAAAGCGCGGGCTGTCCCTATTAACCCTGGCCTTCCGTACCCTCTCATGCAGCATCTTTCCAATCCTGATATCCTCCCAGCGCTGCTGGAGTATCTGAGCTTTTGGGACTGGTGCAGGCTATCTGCGGTTAACAAGACCGTTGGCAAGATGTTCTTGAAGCATCGCAATCTGCGAGAGTGCGCCCTTGAGAGGTACCTCGGCTCCGTTGGTTATTCGAGGTGGACTTGGGAAGAGGAGGAGCCTCTGGTCTTGTCGATCAAGGTCTGGATCTTCTCTTGACTTCACAAGGACCAACAGCTCACAATGCGTAACAGGATATGCATTATTACATGCAAAGTGTGTCAATGCCGACTCACCAGTACCACCTGATGGCTCAGACGTACCTGGCCTCTCCCAAGACCCACACCGACCTTATCCGTAATCTGGCCTTCTGCACACGGTCCTATAACCGGGTCGTCTTGCGCTTGCGCGCTCAAGCGGAGATCATGGATCGTTATTCCCGCAGATTATCTGATCCCTCCCGCGAAAACAGTGGTCACAGTTCGAGGATGGGTACAGTTGGTAGATCTCAATCCAGGATACCCAGTCGCGCGCCATCGCCGAACTCGTTCCATGGCAGGAACTCGACGCATCAGGGCGCCTCAGGGACGTACTCAAGGGCCGCATCTCAGACAAGATCCCAATCACGGCCATCTGGTGGTGTCATACAAGCCTCAACTTCCGGATCGACAATGAATAGCGGTCAGTCGGTGACGTTCCGATCACCACTCTATCGTGTCCGACGTGCGCCCCTGTTGTACGTATTTGTTCCGTCACCCGAGGGGGAGTGGCTGTCGGACACCAGCGTCTTGGAATGTGAGGCGGAGTTGAAGCGTGCGGGAGTGGCTCATCTCCTCAGAGCCGGGGACGTGGTCTGGGACGCGGCCGTAGGAGACGAGGGAAATGTGGGTAGGATGGTATGGGACGGCGGCTACCTGCTCGTACGTAAACCACGTTTTGCTTGTCCGATCAAGGGGACATTAAAGATTGCTCTCTGCAGGATCTTGATTATACTTTCTCGATGACGGGTGAACTGCCTCAGTATCTACATTCCCTTGCATTCCCTCCGTCATACTTTCACCGGGTCATTCGGTCCGTCAATAATCCGATGTGCTACATTGACATATCTCCGTGGAGCGAGGAAATTGCGGATAATCTCCAGCTCTTGCAGGACAGGGTCAAGACCGAAACGTAAGTGCATATACCATATCACTCGCTCGTCGCTCATAAGGTCTCGTAATAGCCCACAGGGAACTTACCATACTGTTGTGCGATGGGTTCATCGTTCCAGTTTCGTGGTCAAGCCTCCCTCGATCAAGATGCGCATTCCGAACACGGATCTCTTTATAGATCCTGGTTGGTTTGGCACCGTCGTCGTGGAAGCCGAGGGTACAAATGAAGGGCTTGCGGATCTGCAAGATCGATGCAGGGACGCATTTCCTCCGAGGGCAGGTAGCGAGAATAAGGCGCCGGGTCGGGTATTCAGGATACTGCGCGAACGGAGGCAAGTCCCCTGTTGCCATTTAGTCTGACAGTGGCTAAGCGCCATATCACAGTCGTCCTGGAGAGGTCTGGATACGAACAGTCAGGGAGAAAGAACGAGTGATGTAACAAGACTCTTGTCAGTTCTTGGCTCAATTGTTGGACTTCGACTGGACATCATCGGACTTGAATTATGTCTGCTGCGGTCTCAATTGCGCCTTCTCAAAAGCACCATATTTATCGACCTGTAATTTTCACGTATGTTATTCTCTTCGCGTGTAGCAAGGTAGTTAATCTGTTGTAGTCGACTGCTCTCCTGCTTCTCGAACATATGCATACCACAGTAAGAAGCACCCTGAATAGCCCCTTGTATCATTATTAGTCCCCTATATACATACAGCTTTCCCATCGATATTACATCGTGCTCTTCATGCCATCCGCATTGAATAAACGTTTGTACCACTTCCTTCGGCTTGCTCTATTGCTGTCTTCCGGAACCATTCGGCCAATACCTCGGTGTTTTGAGTGAGCCGGGATCGCGGAGGTGTCTGAAATACGAGCGCCCTTGAACGTGTCTTGATGTGCCAATTCTGGCGAGACATAGTAGAAATCCGGGTACTCGGGCCCGTCACCGTCCCCTTCCTCCGCGTATGAGAGAGGTGGAATATCCGTCAACATGGCGTATTTAGTATCAGGTTCAAGTAGCGAATGGTTATTAGAAGGGCTGAGCATTTTCTCGTTGCGAAACGATCTCCAGTGGCTATAGACGTCAATGAGACCACCGATGTTCCCGACTGGTCATGGGAACTCACATATTGGAGAAGTATGGGTGAGCCTTAATGCCTTCAACAGTCTTCAATCTATCGTCGGGGTTTCGTGCAAGAACCTGTGAGTCCAAGATAGACATGGTTAAGCATCGACACTTGAGCATACTGCCGTCGGCGGGAACATACCTTTTCCAAAAAGTCCCGCGTCACCGCGTCTATGCCTGAGGAGAAGACAAGCGGATCCTGGAGGACACAATCGACCAGATCGTTGATGGACCGGGTTCGCCGACCGAATGGAACCTGTATATCACATAAGCACTTGATATCCGGTGTCTACGGTGTATTGCTGAGGATTGCCGCACCTTCCCAGTTAGCATCAAATACAGTACCACTCCCACCGCCCAGAAGTCGACTTCAAACCCGTACGACGCTCCCATGAACATCTCTGGAGCCATGAACGCCCACGTGCCCGCATCTCCGCTGACCAGCTCTTCCTCGCCGTCCTCGAAGACGACGGACAGCCCGAAGTCGGCAAGTACGACGGAGCCTGAAGCTGTGAATAAGATGTTGCCCGGCTTGATGTCGCGGTGCAGGATGCGCGCGTTGTGGACCTGGGACAGAGTTGATATCTAGTTGGATCTTATGAGCATTCTGATAAGCACTATGCTGACGGGAATCTACCAACAAGAGAAGCTGTGATGAACTGTGCGCGTTCAGGGGAGAAGCGTCTGCATTTTCTTAGCTCCTGTGCAAGCGACTTGCCAGGGTAGTAATCCTGTACAACCATAATGAGGAGTATGCCATGATAACACGGATGAAGATACGGACCATGACGAAGACGAAGCTGTCCCCATCCTCAAAACTGCCTAACATCCTCGCCACACCACTTAGATGCGCCTCCCTGACTCTCCTCATCGCTTCCTGTTCACCTCGTACCCATACATTGCGTTCTATGTGCTTCTTGACCGTCTTGAGCGCCACGAGCCGCCCGGACGGGCGGTGTTTAGCGAGCAAGACGACGCCAGAGCTGCCCTTGCCAAGGTGTTCAATGATCAAGAAGTCGGATAGACGCAGAGTGGACGCGGCGACACAGAGCGTCGGAGTAGGAGAAGCTGGTGCTGAGATAACAGCGGGAGAGTTGGGCGTGCTGAAGAGGGTGGGCGTGGGCGAAGGAGGAAAAGAGGTAGTGGGAGTCTGACAGAATGGCTCCTTAGGCACTGCTGTGAGGGGGGATAATACCGTCAACCTACCAAAGGTGAATGGAAGATGCTCCATTTACTAGAGCGACCATCGTCCTTAGAAGGCTCGGCAGTGTCAACGTCCTGACAACATCATACCGTCAGCCCAACATGAGCATAGACGCGGTCAAACCACTCACCCCACTACTGTTTGGTTGTTTTACCCGACGTCTTCCATGGGCCCGCTTTGTCTTCACGATGTCCACAACTGCGCGAAAGTGAGCTGGTATACTCGCGTCGGCACCCATCGTAGAAATGGACAATGAGAAACAATGAGAAGAGGAAATGAAGGGGTAGTCTGGCAAAGAGAGATGCGCCGGCATTTTATACCTGTCTACCTGAGGCGGCTGACAATGGCTGGCACTGTCTAGATCTTCACGATTTGGCGTGTTGGATGGCAAGTCAGACCAAATTGCGATGTCCGGCTTGAGGTTAGCCCAGCGGTCAGGATCAAAACTGGACCTACGACCCTTCGCTGGTGGATACTCAAGCCATCGAGCAAATGATAAAGGATCCAGCATTACTTCTGACAAGGTCACCCCGATGCTACCGCTACGGCCAGTCTATGCACATAGTGGCAGCCATCGATGCAACTGTGCGAGAAGGTGGGGCCATGCTTCGTGCTGATTGTAAATCACGATGTCCGCTGCTGGATTTCCGAAATGAAGGTAACGTAGAATGAAACGTTGTTCCGTCCCTAAGTTTCGTCGGATTATGACGATCTCCAAATATCAAAGGCTAAAGACGAGAGGGAACTCACAGCTCAGACTGCTAGTGATACACTTCCCAATACACGTTAGTACAGCAGCATACAGCTCCTTTGTTTCTTTATTGATGTTCGTACAATCTCCCGTTCTTCCAGTCGGTAGTCCCTCTAGTCAAACACGGCACCGCCATCAATAATGATCTACGTCGACAACAGGCATAATTAATCAATTCCTCTGAGATAATTGTTCGAGGGTAAAAGGTCACTTACGCTTTGTCCAGTTATGAACTTAGCGTCGTCTGATACCAGGTATGACACTAGGGCGGCAATATCTTCCGGTGTGCCGAGGGTACCTGTCGCTGTCGTTTCCTTTTGCTGTACTCCCGAATTCCCAGGTCAGCGTCTCCCACACCATACTGAATAAATTGGCTCACAGATTCAGCCCAGGAGCCCTTCGCCGCGCCGGACTTTGAGGTGTGGTAAGTGTCCCAGGTGCCAACTGTATGAGAGCGGCATTAGCAAGTACAGTAGGCCTGAAGGAGGGTGGGTACAGACGGAAAGGCGTGTTAATGGGCCCAGGCGCGTATGCATTTACGGTGATGCCGTATTTGCCCCATTCCAGTGCTGCACACAAGGTGGTCAGAGCATGGACTGGATCCATCGCCACGTTATTCCAGATCATATGATACCAACCTGCACTCTGAGTAAGGCCGCGTACGGCGAACTTGGAGGCAGAGTACGCTGCAGCATCGGCTATGCCCTTCTTGCCCGCGATTGAACAAGCGCCCACGATTCTCCCACCTCGTCCCTGCTTGATCATTTGCTCTGCAGAGTATTTGTAGCAGAAGAAGGTGCCCCTGGCGTTGATGTTCATGAGGCGGTTCCATTCATCCGCGGATGCTGGAGTGTGCGATCCATGAGCATGCCAGCAAGTGGACATTCGGTCACACCGCAGTCCTACTTTCAAGTATCGGTTTATTTACTGTAATACCTGCATTAGCTACCATCTAAAATCATCATCATGTTTGCCCATATTTCAGATCAAAACCATGAGTACTCACAGCGTCGAGCCCACCAAACTTTTCCACCGCAATATCCACCAGTTGCTTAACCTCGTCCTCTTTGCTAACATCTCCAGTGACAACTTCCACGCTACAGTCGAGCTCGGACTGCAGCCCTCTAGACAGTGAAGATAAGTCATCGAGACGGGACGGGAGGTCGTTAAGCATGATCTGAAAACCATCCGCAGCAAGACGCCTAGCAATTCCTTGCCCAATGCCTTGAGCAGCACCTGTAACAATGGCTACCTTTGTCCGAGTACGAGTAGATTCAGAATGTGCCATTGGTATTGAGTACTGAGAGTGAGAGTGCCGGCGACATGATGCGTGAAGTCGAACAAGTTGTACTGGCGGGCCGGTGGCCGGCGGCCCGGGCCTTTATAGAGCGCCAAATGGACTCGACTTGACTAGGTATATCACGCACAAGGTATCTTGTTCTGAGGCCATTCACTATATCGATGCACCACCCGAAAATGCATCAAGTTAACATCCTCTGCGAGAGCGCTCTCCTTCAGGAACTTGAAGCTCGGTTCTCATTACTCATTTGCCGAGCTTCTCAAAATATGTTTGTAAAGGAGGGCACTTGCCGAATATTCAGCTTGTCAAGATATGACCCCAGTATCTGTGGATAGAGCACGAATCTATTACAAAAAAACATGATATAGCCACATTAGCTGCGTGAGCTGGGCCGATACGGCCAGGTACGCCTCACAACATCCGCCGACTCCCCCTCCATCACGTCCTCGATGTACATTTCCATCAGCTGTGCGTTGCGAGCGACAGCTCCCTCATACTCTTCATTTGGTACCCACCCATCCTGACTGTAGACGCCAACAGCTCGATCGAGTTCGGCTCTTGCATCCACCACGCTCTGCCACTCAATACCCTCCAAAGGATATGTTCGGCTTTGCTCCTCGGTAAAATGAATGGGGCATGGTACATCTGTAGCGCATATCGCGTCCCAGTTGTGATAGATGCGACCTAGAATGTCACGCAGTGGTATGAATTTGTCGTCCCATGTATTGCTGGCAAATTTCACTGGGAAACAGCGCAGTGTGCGAGTGGGGAGTGCGAGGGCGCGATAGTACTCGGGATTCAGACTAGCACAGAGCCTTCTGTACATCAGGCAACGGTTGAACTGCTCGATATCGTCCCTCACTTGGATCCGATCTTCTTCATCTAATGCATCGAGGTCCTCGGGAAGAGACAGCAGCTGCTCCGAGTCTCCAGCAGGCAGCTGCCTCGTCCCATGGTACCTGAAGAGTACGGGGACAGTTGCTTGGAGGTAAAGAGGGAGTACCGAAAGGTGTTGCCAGTCTATCACGGACGTTATACTGATAGCTTCGCCGGAAAGGCATCCCTCGGAGACAAAGACATTACTCGCGTGGACATCCCGAGGCCAAAGTGTTGGCCTTGTCAGCCCTTGGTCTTCAGGTACGAGGAAAGGAGCCACAGCGGCGAATTGGTCCAGCAGAGCGAGATGTAAATGAGGATGTTGAGCATGCTCGGGAGGATCGAATATGCCGAACTCCGCCGGTCGTACAGCGAAATTGTTCAGCCACTGTTTGGCGTTATTCGCAATCGCCAGAGAGTAAGCCTGCGGAGTATCCCCTTTCAATGAGAAATTAGACGAATGACCCGGAGATAAGTGTGAATTATGCGCACATGGACCACGATCAAGTTCCATGTCCAGCCTTTCTCCGGTCCAAAATTGTCTTTCAACACTTGGACCCAGGACAAACTCATGCTCGCGGACGTCATTCACGTACAGGTCTCGCGATTGATTCGAGTTCACGTCACTCCTGTAGTAGAGACTCCCATATCCGCCCGACAGACGGGCCATAAGAGCCTTCTCCAATGTAATCCATTTCGCTACGAAGCGGTTTCTCTGTGCTTCGGACAGCTGGAACCACACGGTAGACAGCTCCACACCAGTAGCTTTCTCCATTATAATGTACTCAGCTTCCACGGGGTTCTGTTCGGCCTTGGAGCTCCAATCGAGAATATCTGGCATAGGTATGCCGAGTTTGCGAGCGAAATGCATCGTCGCAACCTCGCTCGCAGTAACGAGATGAGGCGGGCCCGCGTGAGGGGTCTTGATACGAGCTATGACTTCCTTAGAGTTATCGAGACATAGCAGAAAGACCTTGTTATATGATCCCTCGGCCAGCTTCACCATACGCGTAACGCCCTTCGCATTGCAGGCGGATGCAGCAGCATGCTTCAACCCGTCCACATTGAATCGGCAGTAGCGCAGCGCCAGCTGCTTTGGCTCGTCATGTATCCACCTGCCAGAGGTATAGCGATAGAACTGCTCGTCATCATTGGAAGCCGTAGATGTACTGAAAGTGCAGAAAGATTTTCTCCGGGATAGATTTTGGACAGTATGTGAACGGGCAAGAATTCGCAGCATGGTAATTTTGGCCAACGTCTAATCGAGGGAAGTCAATTGCACTAATTCCTCGCAGAAACAAAAGTCGAAGTACTTCTCCGTCAGACTGGCAGACCGCCTTCAGCACGAGATGTCCTAAACGCCGCCTTCTAGGAGCCTCAACCAGCACGGCGGTTCCGGGCCCGCGATGCCCTGGCCAGATCCAGAAGCTGATTGTCTGCTAAGCTTCAAGCTTCAGCTTCAAAGGTCGACATGTCAATTTAAAGGATGAAGAGTCCATGATAGACCACAGAAGACGATGGTCCACGTATCACGGTGTGCGACGGACGTACTATAAGTATCTATACACGGCTATGACGAACAGAGCTGTTACTGTCAGTAGCGCGGGTCAAGGGAGACTTGCGACTGAAATTCGTTCAACTTAGTGTACGACTTAAGGGTCCAAATTAAGTAGCTCACCTAGCTCACCATTGATTTACTGGATTAGTAGAGGTACATCGCTGGGCATGGTGACTATTGCCAGAACTCGGTTTTAATTTTGGTACCCCCGTCACCAACGGCCCGGCAACCGGACCGGGACCTTCCCGATGGCAAGCGCCGAACGGAGACTTCAAAGGGTGCTCGAGTGCTCAACGTTCCACGTTCAACTGCCTAAGTACTAATTGCATTACACCCCAGATATCTGTTCTACCTGATGCCATCCGCTTTGTCACTGGCAGTGCGCCGCTGGAGAACAAGGTTGCATCCTCGGGCGGAGCTTATTCGGTCTTCAAAGCTTCATATACCAATACACCAAGCTTCTCAGAGTACCTTGGTGGGGCAGTTGCAGATGTTCAGCTTGTCCAGATGTCATGTCAGTATCTACGAATAGGATCTCCGTCACAGGGACATCGCACTGCATTGAGCTACATGAATAGCCTCAGCTGGGCCGATACGGCCAGGTACGCCTCACAACATCCGCCGACTTGCCCTCCATCACGTTCTCGATGTATAGTTCCATCACCCGTGCGTTGCGAGCGATAGCTTCCTCATACTCTTCATTTGCTACCCACCCGTCCTCATCTGAGACCCCAATAAGTCGATCAAGTGACGCTCTTGCATCCACCTCATTCTGCCACTCGAGAGCCTCCAGGTGATATGTTCGGCTTTCTTCCTCGGTAAAATGGATAGGGCATGGCACGTCTCCAGGATATATTACGCGCCAGTTTTGATAGATCTGACTCAGAAGGTCACGCAATGGTATGAATTTATTGTCCCATGTATGACTGGCAAATTTTACTGGGAAGAAGCGCAGCCTGTGGGTCGGGAGGACGAGGGCGCGATAGTACTCGGGAATGAGACCAGCACAGACCCTTCTGTAAATCAGGCAACGGTTGAACTGCTCGATGTCGTCCCTCACTTGAATCTGATCTTCTTCATCTAGTGTATCGAAGTCCTCGGGAAGAGACAGCAGCTGCTCCGAGTCTCCAGCAGGAAGCGGTCTCCTACCATAGTACTCGAAGAGCGCGGGGACGGCTGCTTGAAGATAAAGAGGGAGTACCGCAAGGTGTTGCCAGTCTATCACAGACGTTATACTAATGTCTTCCCCAGAGAGACATCCCTCGGAGACAAAGACGTTATTCGTGTGAACATCCCCAGGCCAAAGTATTGGCCTTATCAGCTGCTGGTCTTCAGGTACGAGGAAAGGAGCCACAGCAGCAAATTGGCCCAGCAGAGCGAGATGTAAATGAGGGTGCTGGACACGCTCAGGAGGATCGAATATGCCGAACTCCGCCGGTCGTACAGCGAAATCGTTCAGCCATTGTTTGGCGTTATTCGCAATCGCCAGAGAATAAGCCTGCGGACTCTTCCCTTTCAACGAGAAATCAGATGAATGACCCGGATGTAAGTGCAGAATACGTACATGGACCACGGTCAAGATCCATATCCAGCCTTTCTCCAGACCAAAACTGCCTTTCGACACTCGGACCTAGGACGAACTCCGGCTCGAGGACGCCATTCACGTACAAATCTCGCGTTTGCTTTGAGTCCACATCACCCTTGTAGTAGAGACTCCCATATCCGCCCGACAAACGGGCCATGAGAGCCTTCTCCAATGTCACCCATCTCGCGAGGAAGCCGTCCCGCTGTGCTTCGGACAGCTTTGACCACACGGTAGACAGTTCCACGCCAGCAGCTTTTTCCATAATAATGTACTCCGCCCCTGCTGGATTCTCTCCAGCTTGCGAACTCCAGTCAAGGATGGCTGGCGTAGGTATCCCGAGTTTACGGACGAACTGCATTGTCGCGACCTCGCTAGCCGTAACTAGATGGGACGGGCCCGCATGAGGGGTCTTGATACGAGCGATGATCTCTCTGGAGTTATCGAGCGATATCAGGAACACTCTATTATAAGATCCTTCAGCCAATTTGACCATGCGAGTGACACTTCTCGCATTGCAGGCGGATGCAGCAGCATGCTTCAACCCGTCGACATTGAATCGACAGTAGCGCAGTGCCAGCTGCTTCGCCTCGTCGTGAATCCATCTGCCAGAGGTGTAGCCATAGAAGTGTACATACTCGTCATGATTTGAAGAGGACGTATTGCCAGAGAGGAACCTCTTCAGACATAGACTGTGGACAGGACGTGGAGCAGCGACGAGTCGCAGCATAACTGTGCTTCAGCCGGGGCAGAACCGCGAAAGAAATTTCTGCCTTTTGTGAGCTTCACATAAGCCGCAGGTCTGATAGGTTACAGAGGTAAGTCTCGTCGCTCAATTATTTCCGGTTCCACCGCTAGTTAAAAGCACACTGCGAGGCGAGCGTGACTGTGACGCCACGTTGCAGTCACGTGACCAACTGCATAAGCGAGGCCACAACTAACTCGTGGACGAAGAGTCTGTTGCAAAGCCCTGTTCTTCGCGATAATCCCTTTGTCCTTACAGAGAATTTTCTTGACATAAGCAGCATCTTATTTGAATGGTCAAGCCAGTCAAGGTAGCCTTAGGCCAGAGGACGTCGTCCCAGTAGGCCAGAGAAGAAACGGAACTCGCAGGTCAGATTGCCGATCATACACTTCGTAATGCACGTGAGTACAGTACACAGCTGATCTATTGCTTTGTTGACGTTCGTACAACCTCCCTTTCCTCTAGTCGATTGGTCCCTAGTCGAACACAGTACCACCATCAATTAGTATCTACGTTGGAACGGAGTAATTTGTAAGTCCTCTCAAGTGGTTGTACGCGAGTGGAAGGTCACTTACAGTTTGTCCAGTAACAAACTTAGCAGCGTCGGACACTAGGTATGACACTAGAGCACCAATTTCTTCCGGCGAGCCGAAGGTACCCGTCGCTGTCATTGCCCTTTGCTGTACTCCCAAGTTCTCAAATCAGTATCTCCCAAACCATACGGGATCAGATAGCTCACAGATTCGATCCACGAGCCCTTGGCGGCGCCAGTCTTCGAAGTGTGGTAGGTGTCCCAGACTTCAACTGCATGAGAGCGGCATTAGCAAGTACAGTAGGCTTAGGACGGCTTGGGTACAGACGGAAAGGCGTGATCGTGATCCCAGGGGCGTACGCATTTACAGTGATGCCATGTTTGCCCCATTCCAGTGCTGCGCATAAAGAGATCGGAACATGAGCTCAGTTCATTGGCATATCGTCGCATATCCTAGAATACCCACCTGCACTCTGAGTGAGGCCGCGTATAGCGAACTTGGAGGCAGCATATACAGCAGCTTCCGCTGTTCCCTGCTTGCCCGCGATGGAAGAAGCGCCAACGATCCTCCCACCGCGCCCCTGCTTGACCATCTGCTCTGCGGCGTATTTGTAACAAAAGAAGGTGCCCCTTGCATTGATGTTCATAAGGCGGTCTCACTCCTCGCCGGATGCTGGAGTAGGCGATCATTGAGCATATCGTCAAGTAACGTCACACTGTAGCCCTACTTTCGAGTATCGGTTTGGTTACCGTGATGCCTGCATTAGCTACCATCTAAAATTATCATCGTCACGTTTGCCCAGCTATCAGATTAAATTCATGAGTACTCACTACATCGAGGCCACCGAACTTTTCCACCGCAGTATCCACCAAATGCTTGACATCCTCTTCTTTGTTAACATCTCCAGTAACGACTTCCGCGCTACAGTTAAACTCGGACCGCAGCTCTGTAGACACTGACGACAGGGCATCGAGATTGGAAGAAATGTCGTTAAGCGCGAGTTGGAATCCGTCGGCAGCAAGTTAGCAATCCCTTTCCCAATGCCTTGGCCAGCACCAGTCACAATTGCTACTTTTATACGAGCGGATGTAGGTTCAGAATTTGCCATTGCGTCTGGACTAAGAATGAGAATGCGCGCGACATGTTGTCTTCGAACTTTTGAAGATAATGAGAATAGATGACATCACTAAGGAAAGGATGACTCGCTTATGGGCCGCGTGGCGGATGCGGCTTGTAAAGCGCGATATTTGCCTCTATTAGTTATTACCATATTGAGCGTATGTTTTCCTGCTATTCGTACCTTATTATCGTCATAACTAGATCTTAGACATAGATATGGATTCTTCTACGATATTCCTTATTCTTGGCTTATATCATATCTTCCACTTTATGTCCCTTATAACTACGTCATTACTGATAAGCCCTGTGTATTTAACAGCCCAGTATTTGGCTCGAATACGACAGATATCTCCATTTGCGTCTTGAAGGCGTAAGTGCATTCACAGGCTCCGCTTTACGCTTTGCTCGGCCCAGGGCTCAGCGTCGTTCATACTTACTTATCATAACTTGAAGAGAACATACTTGTCATACGTATATATAGATGTCGACAGTCAGCAGGACGTGGAGGCGCGACGAGCCGCAGCATAACTGTCCTTCAAAGTTCAGTCAGCGCAGAACCGAGGGAGATCTTCCTAAGTTCCGGTAGCTTCGCATCTGTAAATTTGAATGCACGGATCGCTTCAGTTTTGTCGCTGGTGATGAGCGCTGAGCGCATAGTCCGAGAAACACGCTTCCGGGAAAGTCCGGGCCTGAATGCCATGGTCTCCAGACCTCCCGCTTACGCCACAACCAGTCTGCAGGCCACTCGCTTACTCGCAGGACCAGTCTCCAGACCGAGCAAACATATCTTTCATCGTTGAATCGTCCGCCTTTCTCGGTATGACTCGTCGGGACTCGTAGTCCGATAGGCTGAATCTGTTCTCAGGCTGTAACGCGGGTCCAGTTCTACCTGTCCTTTTAAACTCGTCCAACTTGGAGTCCGAAAGGATTAAAACTACCTAGTTCAACTGCTCATTCACCTGCCTAGAGGCACATTGCTGGACATGGCGACTTTTGCTAAAGCTCGGTTCGATTTTGCCGTCTATGCCGCCGCTCGCCCGACGTACCCTCGTCAACTCTTCGACTTCATCTCTGCCTACCACGCAAAGAACAATGCAGCACGCTGGGATACCGCTGTGGACCTTGGCTGTGGCACCGGTGAGTCATTAATTAACACTTACAGACAGGTACTCTATAACCTGACCAATATCCGAATGCAGGTCAAGCGACAGTCGAGCTCACACAATTCAAACACGTCGTCGGCGTAGACCCATCTCAGGGAATGGTTGACAGGGCTCGGGAGGTTACAGCAAAGTCCCTCCCGCTCACTCATGCTACGCAATTCGAATACCGCCAGGCTGCAGCGGAGGAACTCCCCTTCCTCAAGGACGGCAGCGTAGACTTGATGATATCAGGTACGCGCAAGATTCCAAGTCGCTTCCCGCACCCAGAATATTCTCAGTAGAATTGTATCATCCATCGTGCGACACATGTCGACTTGGCCAATAGCTCAAGCGGCGCACTGGTTCGACTGGGAGAAGATGTGGCAGGAGGCCGCGCGAGTCATACGCCCTGGTGGAAGCTTCGCGTTTTGGGTGCGCCTGTCTCGGATATGTAATGTCTTCCTCGACTTACACGTGTTGCCAGATTTACTCCGAATTCCGCCTCCCTCAGTACCCTTCCTTAACCCCCTTGATAACCTACTACGCTCAAGGCATCCAGCCAGCTTCGCCTGGCGCGGTCACCGATTTTGACACCCTCGGGCCGTACTGGGAACAGCCTGGCAGGAATAAGCTCGTAAACCATCTGTTGGACGTGCCCGACCCGAAATCTTCGGAGTGGACAGACTTGAAGCGAGTCTACTTCTCGGGTGAATCTCGTCCTATCGCTCTCTTTTCGGCTCCTACTGATGCTGACTTGATGCACAGGCGACTACTACCCGCACCTCCCCAATCCTCTTCCTCCCATTTTGCGGCTGCGTACTACCTGGGCCGGACTCTACGGGTACCTGCAGACGTTCTCCTCTTTACACACGTATAAAGAGAAATTTCCGGACAAGCCAAATCCGAGTGACCAGTTCTTCGCGAAGCTCATGGAGAAGGTCGGAGAGCAGGAGGGAAGAGAGGTGAAAGAGGGAGATCAATTGGATGTGGAGTGGCCTGTGGCGTTATGCCTAGCAAGGAGGACCTAAGAGGTCAGGGCGTCTTAGTCGCAGCCAAATATGTTTGTACCCAAGGCTGATTGTTTCATAGGATCGCATATTGATTTCTTAGGTAGAGAGATACTCGCATGCCTGACGGGTCGTTTGTAGGTTGTCGCCAATACAACAATCGCCGTGCTCCTCAAACTCTCGTCAAACGTGTCTTAGAAAAACCGTGGCGTAACATCTTATCATGAAAACAACAGTTGCTTCCCTCCCCTATTATACGGCAACCTCGATTACTGCCTTTACTCAACCGATGCAGTGGGGAGGCGGGTCGCATCCACACGGCCCGCAGTACACTTTTAAAAGAGTCAGGACCAGCATACACCGGGGCGTACGAGAAGATGACCTACTGGGATCAGCTTCAGCAGCGGCTTCGCGTGCAGCTAGAATGTTCCCTTCCGGCTGCCCATGGAAGTAAGTACGTGCTGATGAATCCCACTGCATGAAACGTACCATAGGGGTCGCAATAATCCCGACCATAACCGACGCGAAAACGAGGAAGACGTTCACGACGCGCATTGCTGAGATTTGGGGTATGGTTGGTGAGTTTTGAGATTGTAATGACCAGTGAGCTACCGATCCCTTCTTTATACGCTTCTGGGTCTCTGCGTTTCTGATTCAGGGTTGGTGAGTGGCACATGGCCCTATCTGTGCGGAACAAGCAACAACTGCGATCATGTACCTATCACCTAAGGACCATTCCACATCGTGCATTCCGTCCGCTGTTCACAGATGCTTGTCTACTGATGCAGACCACCATCTTCACAGTACCAAGTTGACTTACTCTCTTGGAGTGCGACTGAACCTGAATTCCGCGCCCACATACCTACAAGAGGTGGACCGCGGGTGCACTAGAGCGCATCATTGGATGCCTGTTATCGCTCAGGATATTTGGCAGTTTCTCTGGACAGTGTGGGGAAGTTCCATAAAGCGTGTTAGCGTGCCTGCCTGATACGATATATGCCACTCAACAGCGACTGCGATCTTTTGTGGCGTTTCGTGAGTGGGGTGTATCCAACTGGACGTTTACGACCTAAAATTCCGATTCGAGCGACCAGTTTCTTGGGAAACTCGTGCGGTAGATCGGCAAGGAGAAGGAAAGAGACAGTAGAACTGACAGTTACGTTGGAGGTGAAATAACCCGGCGGCGCCGCGGTATGTCTAGTAAGGAGGCATTAAGAGGTCAGGACGTCTTACTCGTAGACAAATGCGCATGGTTTAAAGGCTGATGGTTCTCTAGGATCAAATATTGATTTCGTTAGTGGAGAGTTACTCGTACGCATGGTGGGTCGCCTATAGGATGTCTCCAGTACAAGAATCGCCGTGCTTTTCCAACACTCGTCACTCATGTCTTAGATAGCACGGCAGTGATTCTCTTTCCTATCAGGTCACACTTTCGTGTCTTCGTCTTCGCTCAAAACGCAGGAAAAGGGCGGTTCGCATCCACACATCCCGCAGACAACTTGGTCAGGAGTTAGAATGATGCATGACTTGGACGTGGAGAATGACCTACTGGGATTAGCGGCTTCCCGGGCAGCAAGGACATTCACGTCTGGCTATCCGTAAGCGTAAGTTACAGCCTGCATGCCTAGTGTCTAAGAGGCCATACCTTAGGCATTGCAAGAACCCCGACAATAACCGAGGCAAGAGCGAGGACGACGTTGAGGACGCGCATCGCTGAGGTTTGTGGTGTAGTTGGAAAGTTATGAGATTGGACTGACCAAGGAGCAGCTGATCTCTCCTTTACACGCTTCTGGATCTCAGCGTTACGAGCAGAAGTTCAGCGCCAGTGAGCTGCACATCACTCGACCCATGTCAAACCAGCGGCTGCTGTTATATCGGTTCCTAGGTGCCTTTCCGCGTGCCAGGTCCCGCTCTTGATATGAAAGAGTTACTCTCGGTCCCTAGATGCTCCCTATTGACGCAGACTACTGCCTTCGCAATACCGGCTTCACTTGTTCTCTTCCAGCGCGACTGAAACTGGTCGCGCATGCCTAGTCCCCGTAAACGGGTCTCGCAGCTGTCAAGTTTTGCCAGGGGCGGATATCTCGCAGGACCGCTGACGACAGGGAGTGTGGCGTGATAAGGAGGAAGATTGTGGGTACGCCAATGCATCATCAGATGCGGATAGAGAGCCAGATAACGCCCAGGATATTTGGCAGTTTCCCTGGACAGCGGGAGTAAGTTCCAGAAAGCGCGTGTTAACGTGCCTGGCTAACCGACATATTCCGCTGAACGACGACTGAGATCTTTTGTGACTGGGGTGCGTCTACTATCCACCTGAAGGTACAGGGAACTCTAGGACATCGAGGTTGAGGGCCACAGATGTCTTGATACATCGGGACTTTCTAGATGCACGGACCGTCGTCCTTGTCACCTTGGTGCTGCCGAATAGCCTCGTTGAAAATTGTGCTAAGGGAGTTTAGGAGTACTCAGCAGTCACAGTCGTAATAGACTTACCTGATTCCGGAGCTATGGAAGGATGAAATCAGACTTCAGGCCCAGGTCCCAAGGTCTCTCATCCACCATAAACAAGGCATATTCACACAGTGGCACCCCGTCTTGTTCGGGAATTCGCTGCCATCATATGTGAATATCGAATAAGTCCAGTGTAAAAGCCAGCAAGGTAACGAGGACAAAACGTGAACTTATTTGGTCAGTCCCAGGGGGACATGCAAATAGCGGCTGGAGGGAGACCATCTGGATCGATCGCGAATAGCTCAGACTCTTTCCGAGCCTCTTTGCCACCGCAATAGTTGAGGAAAGCTCCACATAACTATTAAGAACGTAATTGGCGAATGATGGAGCGGACGGTATTGCGCAGGCTGATATACGAGCCGCATCAGCAACAATTTGCAAGCCGAACAGCGGCTGAGAAGCATAAGTAACCGTTGATCAAAGATCTAACTGGCAGGTACTCCAAGCGCTCGAGACGAGGATAAGCAAGGAACCTGAGGCCTGACCCTTGGAAGCGAACATAGAGAAAGGCACGATGCCATAATATGCACAGGCTGGAGATGCATCATTATTCCGGAAGTGCCAGGACAACGGTCCAAGTGAGCCCTTCGAATTAGATAAAAGGGAATAAGATGGAGCCTACGAGACTCAGAACGAACTGCAACCCACAGATTTCAGTCATGCGTGCCTTCAGCGTTGTTCTCATGCTTGCTTGCTATATAGCTGCCGTTATGGCCACTCCTACTGTGAGTTCGATACCGGGTCACTCGCGTTCCGTATCATAGACTCACTATGACTTGTTCCAGCCAAGCGAGGAAGCTCAATGCACATCATACCCGTGCAGCGTATGCCCCGGATGCTATCTTGAGGAATAAGTCAATGCTGCAGTCCCGCTAGCGGTCTTGGAAGACAGACGTGAGTAGCGGCCATACTTCCTCAGGTCTCCACACTGACCTCAGGCATACGAATAGTAGTGAATTACTGGCGTTGCAGCGCTGTGCAAGACCCGGAGTAACTGGAGACGTTTGTAAACAACGGGCTTAGTTGAACCCCAGAATAAATTTGTGACCCTGAATTGTGTTCTCGGCGTCAGAATGTCTGTCAAACATTATGCCGAAATAAAGGGCATACAAGGATGAGAGCGTATACGGCGTGGACAACCACCATTTTATATATGACAATACTGCGAGTCCACGGTCTGTACGGACCAAGTCGCATCGCGCGTCATTGCTTGCAGTAAGAAGATCCTTAGTGCAAGTAGGCTTAGAATCAGGGTCGTTCCATAGATAGTCAGCAGAAACGGTCAAGCTGGGCCGTACCGTCCTCGAGTTACAGCATCTTCTCGGTGTCCTGCAACCGGCTTCAAAATGTAACCATAGACAAGAGCGCTGCGTGTACAGCTCCCGGGAAGAATCATAAAAGCTGGACGGCGATTCATTTCTCCGCCAGGTGGTAGCTTTCTTTGCTTCATGCGACGATTGGTAACTGTGTCCCACAAGTTCGTCCGATTCTTGTCATGTTATGGATAACACGTATGCGATAATCAGGCAGTGAAGGTTGAAGCTATGACGCAAGGTGAATGTTACCCTCGAATGGAATCAACAAGCCCAGTCCGACGAAGGGAACGCCAACATGCCTTGTCGCCATACTTTATAGGAGCAAGTCCTTGGTATCCATGCATAGGCCAGAGAGGAGATAACTGGAGCATCCGGCCACGGTACAAGGACGCCTAGAGGGGTCCTATCGTGATAGACTCCCAAGGAAATCGCAGCAGGTGGTGCCGTAGATATGTAGAATCTGAAACTTCTCCCGTCGAATGCGGCTCAAAACAAAGAGGAGACCAGAACCCGCCATATATATGGCAGTCATTTAGTACCATGCAGCCTAGAGACCCATAAGTTAAACCAAGATAGGCGTGCCTTCGCTGCAATCCTCGTCCTTGGCTCCGTCATCGCTGTTGCAATCGCAAATCCCGTGGTGAGATGCAGACAAGCCTTCACTGGTCGAGCGAACTGTATCTGTAGCCGAAGGAGGGACGTGATCGTAAGGCGTCCCCCTCCCTGGCTTCTGGCTCAGCCGCCCAGATATTGCGGTGAAGATCCAAGTCAAGAGTTCCGATGCTAACACCCAATGCAGTGCTCTCTACTACCGCTGGCACGGACGGCTGTTGGCTGCCCAAGTGCATCGGTCCCTGAGGTCGTGGATATGAGATGCTGCGGGGAACTACGACGACCGGATGAATGATGAGAGCCGACATGACTGAAGCTGCTCTTGCACCCGCCAATTGTGGTCTAGACTTGGATTCAGCCCTAGAATAATGGCAGCAGTCCGTAAGCATTGTAGGACTTGTAAGGAACGGACCAGTATATGCTTCACAATCCAAGACTTCCAAGTTGTGAACTGGAACGAGGCCGATCATGTGAGCCAGTGGAATGGGGTTCAGGTAGCAAGCGCACCAGGGAAAGGTTGGCACCGTCTGGAAAGGCATGTAGCCGCTAGCCGCGACCATGCTTGCAAGTACACAGGCGGCGGCACATTAAGCAAGACGTAAAGATAGGAACTCAGCAGGGACCAGCGAGACATGGATGGTCCGATGAGCATGCAAACCCAGAGACACTCAGCGGAGGGGACTAGCCGGATATACGTGCACTAAGAGGCGAATCTGTGTTCCTCCGAAGTCGAGCATATGCCAGTGCCTTTTCAGTGCTCGTCGATAGCGCTTTCCGCTCCGTTGTCCCTGCTCGCGGACCCCTCAGTCAAACTCGTACTGCAAGGTAAGGTTTATCCACAAGAGCCTCTATCAAGAAACGCAACCTAAAGGTGCCGGTGCAAAGAGCCGTAGCCAGATGTATGCGCCCGCATGATCCCCAGGACAACGGCCACCCCAGGACTGAATATTGAATATCTGATGCGTCTGCATTCTCCAGTAAGGTCTTCAGAGTTCTTGAAACAGACTAAGTGAGTGTGCAAAAGCTGAACCGACTGGGCCACGAAGTCCTTAGTCGACGCCCCGAGACGAAGGTAGTTCGGCATCGTCCGGCTCAAGATCTAGTTATCGTTCCGTGCCTACGTACGCTAGCGAGCGCTCTCAGCCATTTGCCAACCTGGGTCCTGATAACAAGCATACAGGGAACAGGGTAGTGTAGACGGCCACTGGACCTGAGGCCTGAGGCCTGATCCCGAGGGCCAGCGAAGGCTGATGCTTTGTTTAGTCCTTGATTCAGCTGCGTCCCGCTCACTGACCGGTATCTGTAGACGTTTGCATCTCTAACACCACCTCAATTGCAGGGATGTCTACCCAAACAAGAATTCCTTAACGAATAACTCATACAGTTGCCTACCCTTCTTGCCCTTCTCTCATGTTCCCACCATCCTCGTCTGGCCTGCCTTCCCGCTCAGCCCAACTTGCAGCTTGCTCGACCGCATCCTGAGGACTAGTCTTGTACCCCATCAGATACCCTTGAAGGCTGGCCATAGAGAGCTTCCTATCCGGTATCGCTTCTGCAAACCGCGATGCCAAAACTTCCAGATCGGCGGCAACATGGGGGATAGCATCATCTGGGTCTACCGCGCGGTACTTCTCCCCTGGCCCGTTGACGTCCTGTTCTACCAGAACCACAGGTGTCTCTCCCTTCTTCTCCGTGTCTGGAAGCTCGGCCGGCTCGTAGAACCTGCAGAAGAGCTCCTTCGCCTGATAGCGGCTTGTTAATTTGAACCGCACATGCTTGTCCATCCTGCCAGGTCGTCGCAGCGCTGTGTCCAACGCATCGTATTTGTTCGTGGTAGCGAATAACAGCCGCCCTTCCTGAGCTCCCACGCCGTCTATTGCATTAAGCAACCCACTTAGCGTGACCCCAGAAGGTCTCTCATACTCCCCTCTCTGCGACTGCCTCGGCACAGGCGATTCATCCTCTGCCTGATCGCTACCGTCCTTTTCTCCAGTTGACTTCTTCCGGTTAATGTTATGGACCAGCGCGGCATCAATGTCTTCCATGATAGCGACGCACTTTGGAGGGAGGTCCGATATGAGCTGGGCCAAGCCTGCATCGTCCATCCCTCTCCGGCTCAGCGTCACAATATACACATCCAAACCCAACTCCCCCGCAAGACTCTGTATGACACTCGTCTTTCCCGTACCAGGCGGACCATACAGCAAGTAGCCCCGACGGTAGGGTATACCCCTCCTCCGGTACCATTCGCGGCTGCGCAAGAACTCCCGCGCGTCTTTCAGCAGATCCTCTTTCACACCCGGGTCAAGAATGATCGACTGCAGTGGGCGCTTGGAACAGGCCGCCACCTGCCGCCAGCGGTCCATAGGGTCAGACGCGTAGACGGACATCTGCAGATCCTGGTAGGCAATGTAAGCGTCTTTGGCCTCTTGAAGCAGGGACGCAAGGACCGAGTTGTCAAAGGTGAGGATACTGAGGAGCAACCCAGTCTCTCCCCAGAACCCCGTCTTCTCTCCGTTTACCCGAACTGCGTAAATCCACCGACCGCGGTACCAGAACGTTATGGGTCTAGAGAGGCACGGCACATATGCCAACCTGTGCCATTTGTCTTTCGTCGATGGCCCGGGGTCGTCGTTGGTCCTGAACGAAGCGAGGCCGCCGCTTCCAATGAACCCGCCAGTGGTCACCTCAACATTGCGTGCATTCTGCAGGACCGGCTGCTTGGACAGCCAGTGCATCACCCAGATGTACGCGGCGTCATTTTCGCGGAACGCCGCGGTGATGAAGAAGAACGAGTTGATGCGGTCTGTGATTATTTGAAAGTTCTGCTGGAGGGGATAAAGAAGGGCGCCTAGGGCTATGAAGGCATACTGAGCGAAATATGAGATGGATAGGTAATTCAAAGATGACAGATCTGGTATGAACGAAGAGGTCGAAGCGACTGTTGAGTTAGACACGACGCTCATAGCGCTCGCGGACTAGACGGCGCAGACAGGCGGGCCTCGCACAACGGTAAAGCTCTGGAAAGTGTGTTTATAAAGGGCGGCTCGTGTGGACGAGCTCCGCTCTGACTCTTCCAAACGCGTGGCAATGCGGCGCTTGCAATGCAATACCAGCCAAGCAGTGGCAGTGAGCACTCCAATAGCAGGGCTATGCTCTATTATGACTCTACCTGCCATATCTGCTTGGCCGCCCAGCGCGCAGACACCGCAAACCGCAGCCGAATGCTCATGTCAATGGGCGCTTGTCAAGATCATGCGAATGGCAAGCGCCACCCAGCGTCTATATCAGATCGTCCGGCGATTGAGCGCTGCCACAGCGCCAAAGCACAAGAATACCGCGAAATGCCAAGGTCAACGGAAAGCACTCCGCAACCACATCCGCATACATAGCAACATCAGTGTGTATCGCCACGACGTGACCCAGGGACCTACGTACCAGAGAAACGAACCACTCGCACTCCTACCGTCCTGGTGTGCAGGGCAGCCGCACTGCAAATGTGGCCTCCGAATACATTCATAGGATACTCACATGTACCGGCATTGCTGACAACCACCATCATAGTCGCATACCGCATCCCATCGTCCGTCTCTCGCAATGCAAGCTCAAGATGCAGCTTGTCCATTGGACGAACACAGCGATACAGCAATTCCAACTCAGGAACGCTGCGCGGAGAAACGCATATATACCTGTGAACGCACAACCTACACCATGTACAGTCCCGAACCTGTACATACACTGCACATCGCCGTGATCCCGTTCCCTGTGAACTATCTCGAGTGATCTAGTCAGCAGCGAGCTCCAGCTTGATCTTGGCAATGGCGGCGGCCGGGTTAAGACCCTTAGGGCACGTTCGTGCGCCTAATAAGCAGTATAATGTCTGAGTAAAGGGGTCCTGGGATCAACAAAGTAGGAGACGTACAGTTGAAGATGGTATGGCAACGGTACATGCTCAGCTCGTTCTGGAGATGCTCCTTACGCTCTGCAGCGTAGGCATCCTGACAGACAGTGAAGTTAGCATTGCTACAGATAGATGAATGTTGAAGACCCGACATACCCGAGAGTCTGCTATCCACCGGTACGCAGCCATCAACGTAGCCGGACCAAGGTACTCATCCTGGTTCCACCAATAACTCGGGCAACTCGTCGAGCAGCACGCACACAGAATGCACTCGTACATGCCGTCAAGCTTTCTGCGGTCCTCCTGGCTCTGAAGGAACTCGCCCTTCTCAGGCGGGTTGTCGTTCTTCAAGTACGGCTCAATGGACTTGTACTGCTTGTAGAAGAGCGTAAGGTCAGGGACGAGGTCCTTGACGATGTACATGTGGGGGAGGGGGTAGATCTTGCTGTTCTTGCCTGCATTGCGGTCGATTCGGCAGAGACAGGCGAGAGTGTTCTGTCCGTCGATGTTCATGGCGCAGGAGCCACAGATACCCTCTCTGCAAGAACGGCGGAAAGTCAGTGTTGGATCGACCTCGTTCTTGATCTTGATGAGAGCGTCGAGGATCTGGGGAAAGGCTTGAGACAAATTCTCCGACAGACAGTAATATTACCCACCATAGGACCGCACTGGTTTAGGTCGATAGTGTAAGACTGCAATGTCGGCTTCTTCTCTGGCTCATCTGGGTTCTACATCAAGTACCCCTGGGTCACCTCCTGTCCCACAAACATGCTCTACATTCCACGTACCCAGCGGTAGATCTTGAACTCCTTCATGAGAGGCTGCTTCTCCACCGCCGCCGCCTGCGCCCTGGCAGCGGACGTGGCAAAAGAGCGTGCCCTCAAGGCCGGGCGCAGCGCTGACCTGGCTAGAGACTGCATTGGGGAACGAGCGAGAGAACGACGGCGGAGGCGGGAAAGGGATGAGTGAGGTCCTTGTCGCGTGAATTCGGGTTCCGGCAGCAACCTGGGGTCCAATCACGGCCGTCCCATTCCTGCCTTAGCTCATCATTCCCACGACCAGATCGACGCCGCCTCTCGCGAATCCTGGCCAGGAGTCCTGGACGGACATAAATACATATTCCTTCTGGCAGCCTTTACGGGGAGCTCCTGACATCTATCGTGGTGGAATATATACGCACGTACTATGTGTGGGCCTGCCGATACAGAACAGTTTAATACTGCAGACTGCAGTGTATAGTCTGCATCGAGGCTTGACATGTTCATGGCTGTGAGTTGCAGTCTTGTTCTACACTTGCTGGGCGGCCTTCCTGATCATGCCGTGAAGTCTAGACAGATACCCATCAACGAGGACCGTAATAACTAGTCAACTAACCTTGACGGGGACGAACGATAGGAGGCCTGACTCCCGCACACGCAATAGGCCGCGACTTACATCGAGTAACCACCCTACGTGCCCAGTACTAGGCACATCCGGTACGCAACGCGGCAGGTCTCGTGGCTTGTGCCTATCTCCGCAAGGTAGTACGCGAGCATCGTCTATTGCCCTGAGGGCCTGCTCTGTTCGGGAAGCAGCTCGGCACGACTTGCAAAGTAAGCTGTCGATTTGTTACTGGAACTTACGATGATATGAACAATGGCATGTCCACGCGGTGACTCTGTTAGGACTAATAACGATGCGAAAGTCCAAACGGTTGACATCGAGCGCGAGCTCCAGTGCCACAGCTGCCAGACGGCAATGGCGGCACCAGACTGTACCACCACCCCCTGACGTTAATTGGGGAGCAAGAATGCCCGTGAATCGCACTAAACCATGGCAGCCCGTGTCTTATCGTTCTCATGCCGAGCTGCAGAGGTTGTTCGGTGTGCTGCACAAGCGCCGAGCTCATCGGAGACACCACCGTCTGCCAGCCGTGTGTGATGCGAAGTTTCGCAAGCCATTTCTCGGGTACAGCAACGATATCGAGTTCAGCACCTCAGGCCTCAGGAGATATCGCGAACCTCCGGTAGAAGATCCTCGCAGATAATAATGATTGCTCTGCGGGAGCGTTCAGACTATGTGGTCATGTTGTCGTCTACACTGAACTCGACTGGTCATAGAGAGGCACGCAGACGCAGAGCAATATAGCCACGGTCAGGTCCTAGCAAGCCTACCACCACAGGTTCCTTGACATGCCGGGGCATATGTCTCTCCGCAACTGTCAGAGACCTGCTCACTCGTCTGTTTTTAGCACCTATATAGGTGAGCCATGTCACTATCAGTCATCTCTTGCGTGCCTTGAAATAATAGGATATAAACCCGGTCTCGTCTCAGGACAACGCCATCCCGCAAAGACCAGACACTCTTCACCATGCGCTTCACCAGCCTTATTGCGATTGCTGCTGTCCTCTTCGGCGTCGTCCACGCCAAACCCGCAGTGAGTCTAGATGTTCCTGTATCGTGGAACACTTCTGATAGTGTTGAGTTAGTTCAAGTACACCCGTGTAGCAGCGAGGGAACCTGCTCCCTCAGGTGAGATCGAGCTTCGTCCGGATCCGGTTTCGCATCTAACATCAGGATCCCGTAATCGAAGTGGAGCTGAAAGGATGCGATCCCTGCACGGCCTGATCAGTCTGATCAGGCGACGACAGCTTTGCGGACTGCATATCCGGAGATGTAGATTGTGATAACGTTTGGTCGGTGATGGAGAGCCTTAGATGATGGGAAAAGTTTGAATATATGCGTGCCGATGTACAGGCGGTTAAGACAGTTGTGGAAAGAGTTACACCGGATTCACAGCCCAAAGTTGCTAATATGACTTCAAGTAATCGACGCCCGCCCGCCTTAATGAATACAAACGGGCGAGCAACACGCCTCATACTATTGATCGGATATGGGATGAAAGTCGACGCGTATCAAATGGACTCGTGCGATCTCGAACCAGGATTAACGCTCACGATGGGGAGAAAGCAGATGCGGCCTACATCTCCGGCGGGGTTTTTGGCGCGACAGCCGGTATAGACAGACTGCTGAAGCTGTCCGACAAATGCCAGATGAAGGGTACTTGGTAGAGCTTTCCGAAGCAGGTCAGAGACACTGAACACGACATGCGAGTGCAAGGAGCCTGGACGGTTGGAGCTGTTCCGATGACGCGGATTCGGGGGCATTCACAGGTAAGAACGGCATGCGCATGTGCTTGAGCGAGATGCTCGCAAGGAATAGCCACGAATGGTTCCCCGCGTTGGCCAGCCAGCAGTAACTTGCCGTAGTGGCCAAGTCGATCCTGGTAACACCTTTCTTCACTGACAAGGCGTAACTGTCGAGGGCGTCGTCGAGCTGTGATAATTATAAAGGGTATATATAGTATAGGTTTCAAAATTACGACACCAGTATACTCTATACCATCCGGCGCATATATTCGCTCCTCCATTCGTCAAAGCCCTTCAATGACACTTCACCGCACAGTCGTCTGGTAATCGCGTGCAACTCGTCCAAGCCCTATGGATGCACCATCAATCTAATCCTGGTCGCATATACGGCCCTGGTACGAACTGTGATAAGCTCCAATACAGCAGTCATCCCATTTGCATAGATCATATAATCCAAGGATTCAAGCTGCTCAAGTGAAGGCACGTCCGACATCGTTCCCGACATCCTCGTCCTTCGACGATGGTGATACGTCAGCCGCTCGAGCAAGGATTGCGGGAGGACATCATGCAATGGCTCAGCCGTCCGCAGCGATTGTGAGACATGGGAGAATAGCGACATAACATCAGTAATCTGTGAGGACTATTCAGCAACTATGGAGCATCATATTCCTAATAAGAACCCACGAAATTTGGATTGAGCACACGAGTGCGGTGCAGAAGGGCCAATCGCCACTCCTCGTTCATATGTACGACGGCGCCTGCCAGCTGGACAGCACACATTAGTGAATCAGAACGCCACCTCGACAGTCCGCACGATATACCTGTGCCAAATTACCCAGCATCTGAATCTGCACATCGACCAAGCGATCGTACTCCTCGAAAGGCCATTTTCCGCGAATACTCCCCTCCCATTTCGCAATGGCCGTCATCCCCTTCAGGGCCTGCAGTTGCTCTGCGATATTCACCAGATCCGCTCGGAAGAAAGCCTGCCAGCCCTCAGATGCATTCTCAGCCGAGTTGGTGCTCTCTATCCATCGGGATATGAGGAGACTGTAGAGGTTTCCAAGACGCCTGATCGTAGTAGCATTCCGAAGCCGCACGGCTTTCCGGCCAGACTTGGGCGGTAGCATCATCATGATGAAGGATGCAGCAGAACCTTGATGTGGGCCGCGAAACGATGAGGCATAATCCAAGCACGCAGGATAGGCAAGTAGATACCTATGAGCACGAGAACCCACCGCCTCCAAGCTATTGACCACCCAACACCTGGATTTCCATACGTTGGAAGGTGTCCATCGATCCAGGAGTATCCGACAATCAAGGGTATCGTGACCTACACCGAGAAGACTGTCAGTCTAATGCATTTTGCGGCAATATTGGGGGGCATTACTGCAGATGTGATGACACCGCTGAGCAGAGCCGGCGGGGCAAACAAGCGGATGAACATAGTGGGAATCATGAAGAACCCGAATGAAGCTGCGATCCCGTAAGGGTTGCCAGTTCCATGACCGGAACCTATGACGATTCATGTTAGGTGGAAATACCTTGCTAGTCAAGGGAATCCAAGGCATACCAATGTACCACACCAACAGCCCAAATATCAGACCAATAAAGGTACCAATGAGTCGTGTGAAGTAACTAAGAAATCTAAGTTCAGCCGCATCACGACAAACGTGCTGTTCTGAGACCCACTTGAAGATCTGGTCGGAAGCATACACGTTCAAAGTCATCTGTGCCATGATCAGTGCCCTATGTGGTGACGACTATGAGTCCTCAGGTTAAGACCACCAATGCAACAGGACGCACCAGACACCCTTCTGCTCGTAATTGAAGCCTGTCGCCCGTTCCTCTGTTAGGCCGAATAAGTCATGCGATATGATGGCACTCACCGGCGCTATTATGAAACACGGCAGGCAACCACAACGCAATTGTCAGCACGACGTATTTCACCGCAAACTACACCATTATCAGCCCGTCTCCTTAGTCGTAAAGCTCCAGCACTCACAATAACCTCCACAGTTTTCGCCCAGCCATACACCCCACTGATCCCATTCATGACCTTCTGAAATGCATTATCCGGCGGCCGACTATCCGGATCACGTCCTGTCCGCAAGTTCTTCAGATCTCTCCCTTAACCGGGAAGGTGATATTGTTACTTACTGGCCTCCCTCTCCCACTCGCCCTCCGGCTCCCTCTTCCTCTCCTCCGCATTCAGGTCTTCTCCAAACGTCTGCTCTGCATCCTCCTGCCCACGTTCCCTGAACAACTTCCCGATCTTTCTGAGCCCACTAGGCGCCCACACCCTCCGTCTCCTCCTCTTCTGTGTAATACCAGCTACGTTCTCCATCAACTCCTTTGTAGCCTCACCCGACGCGAGCAGCGTCGCGGCGAACACGTACGCGAGGTACAGAGAGCGGAGGGGGAGCCATTCCCTACTCTCTTCTTGTCCCGCTTTGAAGTCGGAGAAGAGAGGAGCGAAAGGTTCGACGAGGACCTTATACCTCCCTCCTCTAAACTCCTGCATCTCTTTCTTCAGCTTATCCAGTGCCTCTACTAGATTCCGTTCCGTATCCTCTCCATCCCGCCCTTTTCCTCTCAAGCGCGCCCACCTTCTGGTATTGACGTCCTCGACCACCTTGCCCAGACAGGCCAGCCCATCAATAATCGCCTTCCGAAGAGGAGCGGTGACTTCCCGAAGAAGAGGCAGAATGTCCTCTAGCCGGAGAGAATGGGCCTCTTCCAAACGCACGTTGGACGAGTAGATGGCACGTAGGAGGGTTGTGTCTGGAGAGGTAGATGGGGCTCGGCTGTGCCTGCCAGCCCCATGACCATCATCATCGGCGGGTGGACCGACATTGGCACGTTGCGGTTGTGCTTGAGGAAGAGCGACCGAGTCCGTGGACCCCGTCCTACTTGTGTCGGCGGTCTTTGCATCTGAAAGCCTAGGCAGATCGCGGGTGCGAATACGCCACACCAGGCGGGTGAGTGTCTGCAGGCCGACTGTAGCACGGGAATGAGATTTAGCCGTATGTCATCGCAGGGGCATATAACCGTAGAATGGGTAGAAGGACTGCAAAATACTACTCACCCACTCTTACGCCAAGGGTCTTGAGTGGCTCCTGCAGCTCCTTCAAGTCGCCGCTGTTCCACTTGCCATAACTGAATTCAAGGTCCGCGAATTGGACCTTGCTATCAACTAGAGTTCAAACTCAATTTCAAAAGGTAAAGTGTAGGCGAGGGATAAGATACGTACGCAGTTTGAGCCCGCCAATTACCCCGGCTCTCATCCCGTCGATTTGAGCTTTTACCTGCTCAAACGTCTCCGCCCCGGCGGTCTGACCATCCCCTTGGTGCTTCTCCTCCCCGTCTTGGCGCTCATCCGTCTTCAGCAGTGTACCTCCAGTCTCGGCCTTTGGTCGTGCCCCAGCGGCAAGCACATCCTCCTGCACACCCACGAGCGCCCGGCACTTCTCTACCTGACTTCTCACCTCATCCAGGTACGCATGTGCGACCGTCTCAGGGAATACTAGCAAAATACAGACACAAGCAATGGCTGTGTATGCCGCGGAGGATATCAAGACGGAGTTGAGCAGCGTGTACTCGGCGAAGGGAAAGAGAGGGGCATAAGACTGGTGGCAAGGAAGTCCCGTAGTTTGTAAGCATAGGTGGCAGGACGAGATCAGGAGGATACGCACGCAGAATATATCAATAGCAATGGTCGCGAAGATGGATGTGAACGCAAGTTTAGGCACGTAAGCACGCATGAGGGACAAGAGAAAGGTGCCAACTCCCAGGAAGGCCCCATAAACAGCTGTGGATCTGTTGCAATACGCTTAGATGTGAACGTCAGAAAGGTGAGAAGTGTATGGATGTACCGGGGGTCCAGGAACCATCCTTGGAAGATCTCGATCTGATAAAGGGCGTCAGGGTTCGAGAGTCCTGCAGTACTATGGAAATATCTCAATCAAACATAGCAGCCATTGCTGTTGAAACTAAAGACGCACCTCTGCTGCAATTTCTGGAAAGTCTGCTGCAACAACACCTGGCTCCGCGCAGCCAGAGATGCGCGCATGGCTGCCGCGCCGAACGCCCAGCCGAGAAGCAAGCCCACGTAGAGCATCGCGATTGCCTGGTTATTTTTTCAGTATGACTTTGAGCGACAACTCTTAGGAGCATTCAAGACATTATCCACGCACAAAAAGGAACGTCTGCACGGGCATGTTGGGCGGGAGCATCAGGCTCACTATCATTCCGAAGAATGCTCTATAGCAGTACAGATTATTTCAGATGCAGTACTTGAAACACGTTGTAGTTACTCACGCATTTCCGAGGGTCTGCAGCGACTTGTTCGGCAGCAGGAGGACAAAGGCGAGCCAGGATGCTAACCAACATCTAAAGAGTAATTTCAAAGACCTCTTAGATCGTACATTCTGAGTTATCCAGCCAGGAACCTGGAGATTTCGAAAAGGCATGTCGTATTCGGCTCTAGATCTTCTATTGATGCCTGAACTAGGTCAGACTTGAAGCTGACGGCGAGGAAAGCAAGTACTCGATGAGTCAACCAGTGCAGGAGAAAGCCAAAGTACGTACATGCAATTCGACTTAGAGGAGGAAAGACAGAAGGCAACATATATATGGAGCGGCGAGTACATCATGCGTCAGGATTCAGACTGTCAAGTACGCCGGGGAGGGACCCGAGCGGCTTTCTTACGAGACTGCCGTGACGTAGGCAGCTCGCGTGGCTAGCACAGCCACATAACCGCCCCTGCGTTTGCCACATCCGAAGCAGCTATCAACGCAAGATCTTTTCTCGTCCGCACTTAGCTCCATGTCTCCCTCCTCTGTCTGCCATTGCCTTCTCCTCCGCAACCCTTGGGCTCCGCCGTTGCTCCCATTAAGGACATCATGTCCTAGTATTGCGGGGAAGGGACAGTAGACAGAGTCAGTCTGGTGACAGCCCGCGCCTAGGCATTAAAAAACCTGCATGTAATGTGAGTACCGTCATACCCATAAGTATCAATGTTCTGATGTCTGTGCAGTGCATAGAGCTTGACTCCCGGGATATATGCGCATAAATCGTAGTTTCCTGCGCAAGCAAGAATGCCGCGTCTCTCAAAGAGACGGCGATGCGGGAGCCAGACACAGATAAGATGTCGTATCCGGAGACATCTTTAGTAAGCGTTGCTGGACTTGCTGTCGATGTCAGTACACTCGTGGATGCATATGGCAGTGCTTCTCGTATGAATAAGCGCATACAGCCGCCTCACTTTCAGTCGAGCCCCAGAATAACAATAATGGAGATTGAAAGGGTCGCATTCCAGTAAGTTACCTAACATGCCTACGCACCGTCTTGAGTCGACTTGCTCACTTTCTGGCGCATATAGTATGGCTATGAACCCTTGTATGCGCCGTTTCACCTCTAATGTTCCCGGACAGGAACGAGACTTTTCAACATTGGGACTGACATTCAAGCGAATACGCACCTGAAGACACATCCAGACAACATTCTATACCTTAGAAGCCCACATGAAATGTGAGAGTCCCGTCTCCCGCCGCCAGCACTGAGTACTGAAGTTCCCGGGGTGGATGCTCTGCGCGAGTGAGTGCTCTTCTATGCAAATATTGAGCACTACTGTCTATTACTCATGCATATAACGATCGTGGCGGAGAACGGCGTCGAAAGTCATTTATCCGACAGACAATCGTCGGCACTGCTCGCCCAGGAATGTATGGAGGCTGTCAGGAATCTAAACATTCTATCCATGCTCACTCGTGCGTCCTTCGGTCCATCCTAACCAGGCCCTGGAGAATTCGCAACCGCCGACTCGCACGCGCTCAGACAGATCTCGGGAGAAGCTGTCAATGTCAACAGCTTCGAGTCTGAGGCCTGAGGTCTACCATCCCTGAATCGGATATAGCGAGCAAACACATTTTCAGCATGAGACGGACGGCTGGTGAATGGTGGATGCGACAACCGGTATGTTGCGAACACGGTATTTCGAGGAGTTGATTCCGCCTCGATCCGATCGAGCGTCCCGTATAGCGTCGCGTAAACCCGGAACCGAGGGTATAACGAAACCGCATTTCTGATCCTAACGAATGAAATGCTTTTACTCATTCATTTGTTCCCAGGCCGCGGCGCAATGGTGCCTGGCATGGGACGCTCTCCTGCCATGGTCCCCGGGAGTATGGATGCAAATGGAAAGAGAGAAGATACCTTCGACGATATCCATCAATCCGAAGATGTCTCTGCAAATTTTGGAGTGAAACGCGCCGTATGTCGGACGCACTCTCTCCACATTGCCAGCTTGTAGAATAGACATCCATATACTCAACTCGCGCTCGCTGCTGGCTGGAACCGCCTGGGCAGGGCAAAAGATACCGTGAAGATACGGGTTCGAACGACGGGCGCCAGTCTGGACTGCCCCCCCGCGCGTGGCTGACGGTAGCCTATATTGGGAATTCTTCCGTCACACAGGCTTTAATTCCGCACTCTCCTCTTTTGCTCCTAACCGCGATTTCCTGCCTGTCTTTGCTCGCTGCGCCGGCCGTCGTCTCTGCTTATATCCCCGCCAACATTCGAAATTGGCATCGACACCTCCGGCATCACGCACACCCTGACACAGCGACTACCAGCACTCGACAGCGCCTCTCGCTTTTGTTTTCGCGACTGCACCCAACATGGACCCTTTTGCACCTCATGTCGGAGCCGAGTCACCCCCAGTGCGGCACCATATACTGGGAAACTTCCTACGCGGGCGTCCACGAGGGACCTCGCAATCGCACATTCATCTGGACCCCCCAAACCGCGACCAGCAAGAACCTTCTCCGCCTCCTGTTCCCGCCCACGAACCGTCCCCGCCGCCAGGTCACCGAAGACGCCCAGCCGCCGTCAGCGGTGCCGCACCGATTCAGACGTCCATTTCGCAGCAGAACAGCCAGCAGCAAACAGGCGGCGGTATCGCCAACATGCTCAGAAGGAGACGATCCGCGGGCACTCTCGCTTCGACGGCGACGCCACAGGTCGCCATCAGCGCCAGCGCACCCGGGCTGACGAGTGGCCCGCGCTCCGCACACCCGGCGTCGTTGTCCAACGTACCTGGTCACCGCATCCGCCTCGTCCCGCACGTTGATTCTCGCCGATCCCTCCGCTTCGAGCCCATCCAGCGCGACGTCAAAGAAGGCGACACGCCTCTCCGCATTGGCCGCTTCACGGACCGCTCCGGGCTTGGGATCGCGGCGGCCAACGCGCTCGGGTCGAACAAGCTCGCGTTCAAGTCCAAGGTCGTCAGCCGCAGCCACGCTGAGATCTGGGTTGAGGCCGGCGGCAAGTTTTGCATCAAGGACACGAAGAGCTCCAGCGGGACGTTCCTGAACCACGTCCGGCTGAGCCCTGCGAACTCGGAGAGTCGCCCGCATGAGCTGAAGGACGGGGACATCTTGCAGCTGGGCGTGGACTACCAGGGCGGGACGGAGGACATCTACAAGTGTGTCAAGATCCGAGTCGAGGTGGGGCGGGAATGGCAGGCGGCTGCGAATGCGTTCAAGTACGTGTGTTTGTGTTTTGCCGGGCTTCTCGGTCTTGATGGCGTGGCAGTACCAATGCGCTGAGGCAGCTCAAAGCCCTCGCCATCCCGTCCAAGGCATCCGATTCCAAGAAAATCGCACCCAAGAGCGGCCTGTCGGACTGCTGCATCTGTAAGTCATCGTCTTAGTTGAGCGATGAGCGCCACTCACGTTCCTTACAGGCTTGTTCTCTATCACGATCCACCAAGCACTGTTCATCGCCCCCTGCTCGCATTCCTTCCATTACAAGTGCATCCGGCCCCTGCTCGACACGCACCACCCGGCGTTCTCATGCCCAGTCTGCAGGACATACGCCGACCTCGAAGAAGACGTCGAAGTGGACGTGGAGTCGCTCGTCGGCAGTGGCGACGGCGACGACGCGGACATGGTCATGGACCCCGCGGGTACCGGCATTGCGCGTGAGCGCGAGGACGGCGCGGGCGCGGAAACCGAAGTGGAAGCCGACACCGGTGCGAGCCGACTTGGGATCGGGATTGGGGCGCCAAGAAGGGGACGGAGTGGCTTTCAGGCAGCAGGACGCAGCACAACCATGGTTGGCAATGTGGTGGATCTGACCGAGGCGGAGCTGCCGCCGCTGCCGGAGGACCACGGGCATTACCATGACCAGGATGGCGACGTGCAGATGAGCCCGAGTGTGTCCAGGGAGGGCAGTTTGAGCCCTGAGCCGGCTAGGGGAGAGGGGAGCAGTGCGGAGGCGGTCTCGGTGGGGATGGGTGTTGTGCCGGTGGGGATGGAGATGGACGCGGAGGAGGCGGAGAGTGAGGAGAGAAAGAAGGCGGTCAGCAGGGTCCGGTGAAGGGGATCGGATCGTCTTTGTGAGTAGACATAGATGGGGTCTGGTGAGTATTTCGCTCGTCCGCTGCATCCTTACTTGTGGTCCTGACGATTTCTGGCTCAGATATTTTTTACCCTGTACATGCTCCGTATCCCCTGTCTGTCTACCTTTGCCTGTTGACTGTCTGTTTGTAGGATCGGATTACGACTTAATATTTTATGACCCATATAGTAAAGTATTCCTTCGTCGCGTCTGCACTAGGGCTTCTGTTCCTCCTTTGCATCGGACACGTCTAGAGCAGTGACTGTACATTATGTGTACAGTACGTTTGCATGATTCCTATTGTATTGTTTTACGGCCATTGGGTGAAGCTAAGTAAGGACACGAGAGACTGCGGTTGCGGACTGATTGATGAAAAGCTGTACCCCGTCGGGTCTATCACTGGCCTGGCCGATGGTGGGTCCGCATCGTTGGCCGTCCCTTTTCTGATGCCTAAAGAGGAATGTCGACGAAACACAGGATATAGGCATCGCCGCGTGAATACATGCCACTGACATTGCAGCGAAAAGAAAACACTTGATCGATTTTGGGAAAGACGCGCCACTAGTGCCAATGGAACTTGCAGTCATTCGAAGAGATAAGACAACATGCCAATGTCATGACTCTCTGCGATGAGCGCACCGCCCTCGACACCGGCTGGGCGCTTCACACTTGTCCTGTTGATTCCAAGCGGGTACTTGGCCTCTCCGATACGTCCGGCCCAGTCGAAGTCGATCAAGTGGATCGCCACGTCCTCAGATTCAAGCGACTGAACGTCGACGAGAAGATTGGTGTCTCGGACGTCCCCATGGACGAAGCCTCCTTGGTGTAGTGTATCCAAGGCACTCTTCACTTTGTGCCGGATCTTCTCCTTGTCCGCCTCCGAAAGATCCATATCGCAGAGCACCTTGTATGGAGATATGTCCATGATGACCGCGACCCAGTCTGCAGAGATTTGAACGCATCGCCGGAGCATCGGCGCTAATCCGCGGGATGCGAGATAGCTGTGCGCGCCTTCCGAATACTGAGGCGTAAATTTTACGAGACAGTCGCCAGCGTCAGGCCCGTCCAGAGTAGCATAGAAGAAGAGCTTCGTGTCGTAGACTCGCGCCTTGTACGTGAACGTTATCTCTCGCTCACCATCGTTGTAGGATGTCAGGAACGGATATCCGCGAGCCTTCTCGACGCGAGGATCAGCTTCCGATGACTGTGGATTCTCTGTTGCGTCGGTGACGATGGACCGGTAATGCGCTGTGATGTTGCTGATGGCAGCCACGAGCGCATCGAGACTAGCTGCCATCGCATATCTCGCTTTCCGCTCCTTCCAATGGGTGGACAGGTCGAAAAGAGGTGTGAGCGGTTCGACCTTCACGCACCGCCCGTCCCATGCGGCTCCATAAAAGCCCATATACGAACCTGTATAACATGGTAACATGCCGTGCATATGATAGAGGTACAAAACGCACCCATGTCCACTATGAGGATACTCGGGAAACAAGTGCGGAAATTACGAAAGCGAAGAGGGTGATCGAATGCCTTCTGGAGAAAGTTCGCGTAATATAGGATGGCTTCGTTGAGTGCAGGTCCCGACTCGTTCTTGCAATCCCGAATGGCGGCAGGCATCACGACGACGTCAAGGTTTCCGTCGGTCCCATAATCAGTGCCCGGAACCTTGCTTTCGGGCAGCGAAAGATCCATGCACTCCTTAAGCACGGCCTGAATCTCCGACCTCCTTTCAACCTGAGTTTCAAACCACGCGCATCCCACCACGCTGAGTTGATTGAGACATGAAAGTGCTTGCTCCGAAGGGTCCTCTCTGCACCTGTCTTTGAAAATCGTGAAAGCTTCGTGAAGGAGTACGAGAGGCAGGGTATGGCAGTCGAAGGGACGATTGCAAGAGATAGCATGCCCTTCTCCTACAATCTTTTGGAACTCCGAGGGAGCAGTAAGCGAAGAGGGTTTCATTGCGATGTCTGTCTTCAGGCGCTTCAGCGCCATAGATTCTGGTCGGTTGTGTGAATCATGCTTGCGCTTACTCCCTGATCCAGCTGCAACGACAATTCACTGCACTGGCCTTTACCGTCAATAGAAGATGGATACTAACCTGGAGGAGGGGGAAGTTCCACGAGCAATATATCAGTCACTGAGAGCTGTAGGTCTCCCAACACCTGCCACGACTCCAGTATTATGGTTATCTTGTCAGAGAAAGCCTTGGTGACTTCCTCTTGGAGGAATTCGTCCTTGACATAAGTATCTCTTGGCCACTGCCGCACAACGATGTTCAGGGCGATCGCGCCCGGTGTTGACCCAGTTATTTCTGCTCTCATTTCTGCAGCCATCTGCCGCAAGTCTGACACATCAAACCCGGCAGCCAGTGGCACCTTGAACGGATAGCCAAGTGGTTTCCTATCATGATCGATTAGCAGACACCAAAGTTTGCCGTCAGTCAGAGCCATGGTAGATGATATATGCGACGAAAGGATTCATGCAACTGGATTCATGCAACTTTTAGATTACCGGCGCGGTGCGGCACGCCAGTTCCGGTTCAATCAGCCGGTAGGAGATAGAAACTCATTTCCTAGATTTCGCAGCGCTGGAGATGACCACAATCCGACCTTGCGCAGCGACTACATAAATGTCTTCGCATCCGGCAACCACCTGCTTGTAAGCACGGCATATATGCATGATCCCATAGCTGTAAGAGTCCATACTCTTCTCGATCACAGTTCAAGATAGACAGCACTGCAGCGTACTAGGATGTGGCATGACCTCCGCTTCTCGGCCGTTCGCCCGAAAAAGACCTTGCAGCACACATTACACTGTAGGGAGGGTCTTGATGAACTCGTACGCAAACCTGGGGCTGGCGACGCGACTTGTGAGCTAGGCCATTCGAGTGTTTCACGGAAGAAAGAAAGAGACCTATCGACGGGTTTCACCGGTACTTTCTTGTCCACGAGCTTTCCACCCTTCTCAAAGATGAAATGACTACGCTTGGTCTTCCCGCCTTCTCCAGCACCTAGGGCAGTGATCAAGACTCTCTTGGGGTCGGAGAGCAACGGGTACTGGAGCTCCTTCTATGCAGGATTGGGAATGTCAGCACATACGTGGATACCGGCTTCTGAGCGGCGCACTTTAGTCTTCCACTTGTTCTGCGCTGCCGGCTTATCAGCGCTCAGACAATACACGTCGAAACCAGCTGACGTGAAGTCAGGGTAGCTATCTCGGAACCCGCAAGCTTGGTTCGTGCATCCAGCTGAATTTCATCTCTCAGAAGTCCATTGAAATGAGCAGAATTAGTGGTGCTCACGAGTGTCTGCCTTGGGAACAAGAAAAATGACTACGCCTTTCTCGGCGGACAGGGTAGCCACGTCGACGTCCTCATCTTGTTCATTTTTTAGTACGAACGACGGAAGGCTATCTCCCACGTCTATGGGAGAGAGAGTAGGTGCTGGCGTGTCAGACGCGTCCTCCTTGGGCTCCTTTGTTTTACGACCGGTGCTCTTAGCCTAGTCGATAGATGAGCGTTCAAGACAAAAAGAGATGGGACATATGAATGGACACAACCTTTTTGGAACCTGCATCTGTCACTTCATCTGTCTCCTCTATTTCTCGAGGTCTCTTGACATTACCGGGCTCCACACTAGCACCAACCGCAGCAAGAGCAGCGGTCAGTCTAGTCGAGCGACGAGGAGCGAGCTGCCCGGCCGCGCCTTCATCTGCTGTGCCAGCCTTCCGTGGCATATTCAAGTCGAGAGATGTTAGAGAGCCTCGCTGCTCAGGTCAATTGAGGAAATGACAGAGAAAATGGCAGAGAAAGCGGGGACGCGCGGGCCCTACGACGGCTTACCCCTGCGTGAAGTCAAATCGTAGCGCATATCGGACCGCTAAGTATACCTCTTGGACTGGGCCCGAGATTCATGTAATACCCCCGCATATTGAGTACATAATTGCGCGGGAGGAAGCCTGGGGAAGGCCTTCCCATCGATGTGGCGATGGCGTTCGACGTTCGACCCATAACAACATCGGCGTCTCATGAAGATATCCACGCCGACCTCAATGCAAGCAGCACCGACTTTGTAGCTCAGGGCAACCATCAACCAGCACCCTCGTTGAGATGCGAATCAAGTCGTCAACGCACGAGTAACGTAGGAACGTAGTAATACGCGGCACCATGTAGACTATAAACAACATTAGAGTATAATAGTTCCGTCCACTCGCTATGTACCAGGGTATAGCGGCAGTCAAACAAGCACTGCGTGCACCAGACGCGAACACTTCACGCATGGGAGCCCTCAAACCGGGGACCGCGAGCTCATCGCGTCTCAATCGACGCAGCCGACGACCTCCGCGTAAGGTACGGCATCGGGCCAGGCGACACCGCAGACGTCGGACTCGCCGCGGATTCCCCAGCAGCCAGCGCGGGCTCCCCGTCGCTGCTCTGCCGGGGCGACGCAAGGCTTTGTGTTTTCAGCGACACGATTGACGACGATGTCGACGTCCTCCGCGGCACATACGGTCTCGGGGGTGGCTTCTTCTCCTCCGGGGCCTCCGTCCCCTCCGCGGGCGGGGGTATCTCCATGCCAAACTCGTCTATGATCGGCCGCGGCGGTGGGCGCTCGACCTCGACTTCCAGGAGCTATCACACCCATCAGCCTTGACGGACGACGAAGCAGCAGGATCCTGCCACTCACCTCTCTCCGCAGCTCCTCTCCCGCATACTCGCCCTCCATCTCTGCTGGGCCCAGCAGGACATTCCCCTTCCTAAATATCTCTCCCTCCTCCGCGACCCAGCTCCTCGACCTTCAACCCAATGAGCGTTCCATTCTCTGAAGCAGTCTTCACTGTACATACCTATCAGTCGGAGACGGCGACCCAAACTCCGGCGCCTCCGCCGCATCATGGTACTTCTCTCCCTCGTCCTCATCATCGCTCTCCGTAATCAAGAACTTTGTCGGGCTCAAGATCTTCTCCACCTCCTCCGGCTCCGGCTGTGCCCGGCCCTTCCCCTTGTCCACCCTCGGCGTTGCCAGCACCTCCTCGTCCTCGCCCTCCTCGCCCTCTGCCTCTGCTTCCGCATGTCCATTCGGAATCGCGATACTCATATCCTTCCCGTCGCTCAACCCCAACTCCCTCAAAGCTCCCCTCCCACTTCCCGTCCTTCTCATCAGCCCCATCAGCGTATCATTCAACATCAAAATCTCATCCAACCGCGTCGGATCCACCGTCGCCTCGATCAACGTCCTGAGCGGACCCATCATCTCCTTCACCTTCTCCACAACCTCCCCGTCCACCTCTCCTGGACGCGCGAGTTGCTCCTCTAGTTCCGCCTTACATCCGTACGCACGGATAAGAAGGTCCGAGCCGACCTACGACTTGATTAGTACACAGCCACGCGTAGAAAATCCACGCTAACCTTCTTCTCCTCATCCTTCCTGATAGTCTTCGCCAGCTCGCTCTCCTCAATAAGTCCCCACACGCCTTTGCCCAACCCTCTTCCACTCCCCGGATACGCCGCACTCGCTGCCGAGCTCCTCTCAGCCTCCTCCGTATTCCGTATACACGAATTTAAAATATCCCGACACATCCTGCCAAACATCAAGACGTCAGTTCGTCACCCTTCAAGGAGCACGAAAAACGCACCTAGCCATCTCCTCATCCCCAGGCGGAATATCCAAATCCAAACACCGCATCGTATGGTTCGCTTTCAAGCCTGAGCTCAAAGCCATGACGCCCGCCAAATCCAGATGATTCGCAGTCAAGTCAAGGTGCAACAGCGACTGTGACTCTGGGAGGAACTCGGCCAGCGCAATCGCGCCCGCGGAGGTCATGCCCGTCGACGACAGGAATAGCCGCTTCAGAGCCGTGTTCAGTGTGAACGCTGTCCGCAGTGACTGGATCTATAGAACCTCGAAATCAGTGGTCGTTCACAAAAGAGATGATGCAGTAGACGCACTCCCTCCAACCCAGGCCCACAACACGGATTCTTGCTCAAATCCAGCGTCTCCAGACAACTGTTATATTTCTACCAGCCCCGCACCACATTGCGTCAGCCTCATCGCGGATCAACCAAAAACACGCAAGATAGCATACCAAAGCCTCCGCAACAACCATCAGCGCGCCAACATCCAACTTGTTCTCACTCAGATTCAACACCTTGAGTGTTCTATTCCTCTTGAGGACCTGCGCAATATAGCTCACTCCACCCTGTACCCACCGCCCGATCAGCACCCGCGCCGACCCACAAAGGGACTAAACCACCCACCCGAATATCATTCCCCTTCAGGTCCAACGTCCTCAACGCCCCAAGCCGGGGGAGCGCATCCAGCGCCCTCACCTTGTCCAACAACGCCGCGCTCGGGCCCAGATGCCCCTGCCCCTGCCCCTGCGGCCTCGCCCCCCCAGTCAGCGGATGCCTTGTCGTAACCCCGCCCGTCGCGGACGACGTGATCAGCGGGACCGGCTCCCCCGTCGCGCTGAGCGGGTTGCCCTCCCTATCCCTCAGCACATTCGTATTGATCTGCGGCGCCCTGCGCGCGCGCGGGACGTAGGGCGTGTAGGTCGTTGCCGGCCCGCCGGGGTTCACGGCGGGGTGCCGCGGCGGCGGCGGGAGCGGGCCTGCTCGCTGCGGTGGCGGGAGCGGCGACGAAGGGGGGAGGGACTGCGTGGAGGATGTGGGCGTCGCTGGAGGAGAGGTAAGCGTAGCTGTACTGGAGACAGGGGACATGGTGGGGGAGCCAGAGGTGGAGGAGGGATTGCTGTTGGCGGTGACAGCATCGGGGTAGTCTTTGATCATTAGTGCGAGGGCTACTGCGCCCGTCGCAGTAATCTTGTTATGTCGAAGAGAGATGTGATTTAGGTTAGATGTGCGGACGACGTGGGCTAGAGTGGAATGCATGAGATTACTCGAGCTGGCATGGTTGACAGAATGAGGACACACACCTAGAGCTTCAAGGGCTGCAGGCCTGAGCGAGCAGTCGTCAAGCTTGAGGGACTCTAGCCCGGAATTCGGAGCAGTGGGTAGCGCGGCAGCGATGTATTCGACCGACTTCTTGTCCAAGACATTTTGCGAAACGTCGAGGAACTGGAGACTTTTGGCCTGCGTACGGCCATTGACTACAATTGTCATGAGGTGGACGCGGAGCGACGTACCTTGGCGACGTACGCCCCGATCAGGCGGAACGCTGGTGGCTTCAGTCTGCGGTTGAGGGATAGGCAGAGGAAGGTGAGGGATTGGGGGATCAGAAGGGCGTGCAGGATAGGTTTCAGGATCTGTGGATTGTGAGTTCTGGGCACGGCGAGGAAGCTGTAGGGCACGCACATGTTCGTCGAGATCGCATTCTCGAAATACGAGCTTTCGGAGACCCCATTCAATCGTGAATACGTCGGAGAGGATGGCTGCGGTGATGAGGTTCAGCTGGACGCCGGATAGGTCGAGAGAGCGAGGATTCGTGTTCGCAGCTTTCTGTGCTCGTGGGGTAGGTAATACGCGAAGAGATGGGATCTATGGATCATACCTGGAACGCTGCCGATATTGCAGGAATGGGGATCTCCTCTCTCCCCTCGCAGCACTCGCGGTAGAAAGCCTCTACCCTATCTAGAGTCCACCAGTCGTCCGTCTCTGCGGTCTCTGGCCCGAACGAATTGCCCCTCACAATCCTCCTCCTCCTCTCGGCCTCCCTTTGCTCCACCGTCCGCTTCTCCTCCTTGAGAGTCGGCGTGGATGGCGGGTTCTGAGCCGAGATTGGATAGACTGTGACGAGCTGGGGCAAGATGAAATGAGCACGCTTAAGAGTCCGTTCATCCTCGACTATGCTGCTGGCTGGCTGGGTCTGGGTTTGGGACGGGAGGAGCTTCGAGAGGCGAGCAAGGGAGAAGAAGGGCTGCTGAGGTGGCGGAGGCTTTTTAAGAATGGATTTGCCAGGAGTAGGGATGGTCACTGCGGACGATGATGGGAGCGGTGAAGATGAGGATGCCATAGAATACAGATGTGTGACTGTAGGCCGCTGCTAGCATACCGTCGGTGGCAATATTGGTCGAATCCTAATTAACACACACCCGGCATCAAATGTGTGGCGGGCGCTCTGCGTGCCTTTGATCAAGGACGCTATAAGCTACCACAGCACCCACAAATTCCTCGGTTCGACGCTTGAAAGCTTGACAGGCAGTAACAGAAATATCCAGGGCCCGGCATAAGCATACCCTTGACGCGGTAATCCGACTATGTGACCCCGAAACTCAGGAATTCGTGCCCTAGTATTGTACAGATTGAGATGGTATCTTTTCTCCTACTTGGTGCTGTTCGCCACGCGTCACCTACATGGGATGTGGGTCTCTCTGCAATACTTCTCTGACACGGTACATGTATGGATAACGCTGAGTCGCTGGAATGGGAGTGGACAACATGAGACTCCAACAGCGAAAAACCATACTGCCTGTATCGTTGAGACAGGAAAAAGGGAGACGACCTGAAGATGTCAAACGATCAATATATTGGGAAATAGCAAAAAGCAATCAGACATGACAAAAGCGGAAACGGTCGAGCCTTATACGGAAGAAAAGGGCGTCTGGAAGCGTCCAATCCCTAGGCAGCGGCAGCGGTCGCGCCTCTTGCAATGAGAAGTCGCAAACGAGTATGCAACTCGAAAGCTGGGGGTCCCAAAAGAAAGGGCAGACACACTGGGTATGGATGCCATGCCCTTCTGGTAGGGCAAGAACTTTCAGCGAGCTTCATGGTAGCACGATTATAGTGCACCAAGTGGTGAAACGTTTGTTACCCGTGTAGTAATCAGCTGGCGGCGACTACCCAGATGGTCTTTTACGGAACCGTATATAGTTATGACATATGTTCAAAGAAGGCTATCTCCTTCCAAAGTCATACCCAAGTGCCTGTGGCGCAATGAAGCGTGGGAGCAGATGAGTGCGCGAAGTAGCCCACGTGACGCTTGTTGATCGGTTCATGCGAGGGCCACTCGAACCTTGTTCAACCTCAGTTCAACAACCGTGTCGCCATCGCCCTCTCCCATATCGCTCTCATCCCCGCCACTGCACCATGCCCCGCAAAGCCGCTGCACCCGCCGAGCCCGCTGGCCCTCCACGCCGCTCCTCGCGCATTAAGGAGCAGCCCAAGGCCGACCCGCCCAAGAAGGCACCCGCGAAGCCGAGGGCAAAGAAAGCTGCTGCGAAACCCGCTGCTAACGGCGACGAAGAGAAGAAAGCAGACGAGGAGAAGGTAGAAGAGGAGGAGAAGGTAAAGGAGAAAGCGAAGCCCGCGCCGAAGAGCCGGGGCAAGAAGCGTACCGCCGACGAGAAGGATGCGGAGGAGGCGAATGGCGTGCTGGAGACGAACGGCGACGCTGAAGAGAAAGATGAGGTGCAGCCTCCGCCGGCGAAGAAGGTAGGCGTTTTCCTTACCGCGCCTCTAACCGCGTTGAAGGCTGATGTTCCAATCAAGCCTGCTTCCAAGGCGTCCAAGGCGGGCTCCAAGCCCGCGTCCAAAGCCGAGAAACCCGCCTCAAAGGTGTCCAAGCCCGCGTCCAAGGCGTCGCGCGCTGGGTCCGCGAAGCCTCCCTCGCGAGCCGGGTCGAAGAAGCCTGTGTCCAAGGTATGTTCTCGCCGATAAGGTGTTACGCGGGACGCTGACATGCGCAGGCCAAGGCAAACGACAAGCCCGTGGAGGCTGCGAAGGAGGAGACCATCGCTGAGGAGCCCGAGGCCGAGGCTGACGCCGAGAAGGCGGACGAGGAGGATGCTGCCGCCGCCGCTGCCGAGGTTGGTTTTCTTTGCCCCCGAAGCTGATGCACAGTGCTGACTGGATCTCTTCGCAGACATAGGTTGCGCGAGCACGAGTTTAATGCCCGTTACCTAGTCGTGCGCATCCTCTTGCCTACGCCATCTGGTTTACCATGCCTCAGTCACGACCTCTGGACGGCCACGATTCGGGATGCTGCATTGTACTCCTACCAATGTATCCTCACATCAACTTATTTTCTTATCTTTTATTTCTTTTCACCTCACATTCTACTCTTTCACATCGCTAGGGATCGTACTACTTCTGATTCAGCACTGTAACCTACGACCGCCGTTATGTCCGTGTATATACGATGCTGCTGTTGGTTATTTATGCGTCGAGATACGCCGCATACGTATACGCGGGTGTTGTCAGGATCTCTGACTGCAATACCGGGCATGTCGTGGGGTGGTATACGATGTGCTTACTGTCATCCGTTGGAAGAAGAATCTATCCTGGGACATCCGTCGGCCGAGGATCAAAATAAAATGCATCTTCCCCCCCTCCCCCCCTCTTGAAATACTAAAACTTCTGTGCTCCCCACATCCTGCCAAAGCCGCTACCAACTTTTGACATATTTACAGACACCCCAGAGGTCCTGTCGCCCAAGGATACGATAATGAAGTATGCAATGAGCATCAGCCTTGAGCCTGGTACTTGAAACCGGAGGCTCTTATGTACAGCAAGTCGTACTTCCAAGCCTGACAGACTGGATTCTACTAGTGTTTCCTATTCACAAGATACCCTCAGCGTCCAAGTGTATGCCGATACTAGTTATCTGCAGTCGACCGCCTCCCCAACATCAACCCTCCAATCAGTGATATAGCTAAAATTCAGGGATCGGCTGCTTCACAGCGCCCGCAAACATCTCGTACGACGCATTGTTGTATGGCGGGTAGCGGAACGCGAGGTGCGGGTCCGCCCTAGGAAGAAGTTCTGGTAAGCAACATCTCTCGGAAGAACAGACAGAGTAGACGATGCGTACGCGATAGGGACGTTCGTCGACCCACGCCGGTGCACGAACGTGTCAAACGAGTGTTTGCCGTTCCACGAGCCATCTACGACGTCGCCGTGAGCATAGCAAGATGGGAAGGCGCAAGGAAGGGAGACGTACACCCGGAGTCGCCGTGCCCGCCGAAGGGAATTTCGTGTACGGCGAGCTGGGAGAAGGTGTCGTTAAAGACCAGCGTGCCGCTGTTCGTGCGCGTTACAACTGCGACAGCCAGCGTCAAGCGGATAAAAGCGGGAGGGAGGGTAAACTTACATTTGTGCCGAACGTCTTCGCTCTCGGTGAAGCAGTAGAGAACTAGGGGGTACGGCCTGTCGATCGTCCGAACGTGAGTTTGAGAGCGACAGAGGCGACACTGAGGACGCACCTTTCTCTGATGACGCGCAGGGCATCCTCGACGTCGTCCACAGGGACGATAGGCAAGATCGGTCCAAAGAGCTCACTATCAATCCAACGCATCGCATGAGCCTTCCCAGCCGCCTCACGAACAGCTCGTGACTTACTCCTCCATCAACACATCATCAAGCGGCACATCGTCCACGATAGTAGGCGCTATCCGCTTGTCGCCCTCGATCTGGCCGCCAATCACAATCTTGCCCTTCGTGTTCTTCAGCATCGAAGTCAGACGTGTGTGGTGGCCAGGGTTGACGATCTTCCCGATGTGGGATGTCGGCGCAAGCGCGCCATCGGGCCAGAACGCTTTGTTCGCCTTCTCGAACCCAGCGATGAGTTCCGCCTTCTTGTGCCGGGGGACGAGGACGTAGTCAGGGGTGACACAAAGCTGCCAGGAGAGTCAGCAGCGGACGAAATCTGCGTCCGCTATGGGACTGACCTGTCCACTATTCTGCTGCTTCCCAAACAGAATCCTCCTCGCTGCCACCTCCATGTCCGTGCTCTCATCCACAAACGCTGGGCTCTTCCCCCCGAGCTCAAGCGTTACCGGGGTGACGTTCTTAGCCGCAGCAGCTGCGATAAGCCGCCCGACTCTGATCCCGCCGGTGTACACGATGTGATTCCATTTTAGGTTGATGAGCGCCGAGGTTTCAGGGACGGCGCCGTTCACCACGGCGTAGGCGTTGGGGTCGAGGTATTTCGGCACGAGGCGGGCGAGGATTGTGGAGGTTGCGGGTGACAGTTCCGAGGGCTTGAGGACGGCTGCGCACCCGGCTGCAAGGGCGCCGACTAAGGGACACAGGGAGAGAATGTAAGGGTAGTTCCAGGGACTGTGCGGCGACCGTCAGCACGACCGCAAAGACGGGAGCTCAATAAGCTAACGAGATGATAAGACAGACACCCTTGGGAACAATGTATATCGTAGTGTCCCAACCAGACCTCCAAGACTCATGAACCTCGGGCTTCTCGACCTTGTTCCATTCTTCCAGCTTGTCTACGGCCTGGAGCGCGCTAGACACGATCGGCGCGAGTTCGGACATGACGGCTTCTTGCTTCGCCTTTCCGAGGTCGGCGAAGATGGCCTCCTCGAGAGCTGTCTGGTTGTCCTGGATCATCCTGGCGAGCTGGAGGAGCTGGCGCCTCCGGTATGCGAGGGGGAGGGTGGCCCCCGAGTGGAAGGTATCACATAGCCGCTTGTAGGTCTGCCCAGGATATGACGTTCAGCAGAATCAGACGGTGGGGGACATACTTACGGGCTCGATATCACTTGTAGGCGTGTGCTGCAACATGGCGGTTCAAGGCGAGGTGGTGCACGAAGTAAGACAAGTGCAAGAGGAACGATTGATAGTCGCAGACATTGTCCTGTCTTTTTATAATGTAAGTTCTCAGATCTCGTCAGCCGTGCAGTATTCTGGAGTACGTACACGACTCTTCTTTTCTCCCGCTCGACTCCATCTGGAACGAGCGGAACCATATTAATGTAGGAATTGAGGCACTGATGGTAGCTCGCTCTCTCCGTTAGTCGTAGCGGCGCCTCCTAGAGTCTCGTGTGCTCCTGGATTATGCCGTTGTAGGGCGTTGAATAACCGAAGTATGGTCGGGTGCCCGGTTTGAGGAACGCCGATCAGTGCTTAAGCGTACTGGTGCCTCTGAGAACTGCACCGCCGCGGGTTGAGATTAAGATACGCGTACGTGTCCTCTGACTCGGCAAACCAAAAGACATCGAGAATAAGTGCGGTAGTAAAATGTTATCGCCGTTAAATATTCGTGGCTTACAGGGATCCATTAAAGTGTCAAAGGCTCAGAAGTACTGGGCTCAAAGTGAATTGGAAAGTGGCGTGCCTTAGGCGACTTTGGAGGGATCTGCAATCACGGTTGTCGGGTAGAAGCGACGGTGTATCATGAACGAGGTTAGGGTCGACGTCTTACAGCCGGCGGAAAAACTTGACCACCGTACACATCTGCGCGCTGGCATTGACCCCCCTTGCAGCAACGCAAACTGGTTACCTCCCGGTCCCACAAATAGCTCCGACGTCGACATACCAGTGCCTCCTTCGTGAGCGTAGAATTGGTTCGTCCACTGAGAGAGAAGTTCCGGAGAACGACGCCCGCAAGCGTTGCCTGAGTCTCCCATGAGCGGTCGCAGCACCGGAGGCATATTGTACCCTGCCTGCATGCTTACGAACAGGGATAGCATAGCAGCATCAGTTGTCTCGCCCATTTCAGAGAGGTGAGTGCGGGAGCTCGGAGAGATAAGAGCAACGTTCTGCACAGAGCACACGAGCACCCACAACCGTCCTTCAGCGACTGCCGCTCCAACACAGATTCTATCCCTAGCCATGCAGAGATGAGACAATGATAGTCATACTGCCGCCGCAGTGCATACATGATGCATGAACAGGAGTTCGGAACCTCCTAGGCAACCTCGCAACCCCTGATGATACCCGAAACCAAGCAGTAGCATACCATACGGACACACTGCGTCGTCCGAAAGTCTGTATCCCACTCAAGCCCAAACGTCAATTGAAACCTGAAGACGAGAAATAGAGGCTTGCGATCGGTGCTCGTCTATTTGCAGTCCAGACGCCCCAGTAGACAGTCTTTAGTGTAAGAACGCTGCAAACACGGATGCCGACCAGCTATATCATCGGTCACAATAGAGAACAGAGGTGCCAGGACAAAGCGCACAGTTTATAGGTGCTGTTGCCTGCGAGAGTGATGGTTGAGGATCAACGTTCGGCGCCGTCGCGGGTGGCTGCGGCCAAGGAGACGCACGAGCCCTCCGACCTTCTTGGTCTCCGGACTGCGTCTGCTTTCGTTGCTTCGTTGCTGCCTGCCTGCCTGTCTGCACGGCTCTAACCTCAGGGCTCTAACGCCTGCGCCATTCGTTTGTGCATATACCAACAATGTCTAGTCACGGCCACAAACATTCGTCCTCGGTCTCGCAGAACCAGAATCAGAAGGCAGTACTCGCCTCAGCTTATAATGAACTGGGCAAAGAACTGTCGTCTACGAAGATTAGGGTGGTGGGGAATTATACCCTAGGGAAGGTCATTGGGGAAGGTGTGCATGGACAGCTTGACTACACTAGTTGCTGGGTAGGACTGACCGGTGCTACGGAGTGCAGGGGCATACGGGAAGGTGCGATTGGGAACGCACAGGTTAACGTCCACGAAAGTGGCCATCAAGCAGATTCCGAAAGCCATGTCGGCGTCCCTGACGCGCGAGATACATCACCATCGCCGGCTTCACCACCCACATGTAACCCAATTATATGAAGTCATCGCAACCGAATCGTCGATCTGGCTGGTCACAGAACTTTGCTCCGGAGGGGAGCTATTCGATTACCTCGCCGAGAAAGGTCGCTTGAATGAAGAAGAGACAAGGATTATATTCGGTCAGCTTTGCCTCGCCGTCGCGTATGTCCACGAGAAGGGTATCGTACACCGTGACCTCAAACTGGAGAACGTCCTTCTTGACGAGAGATGTCGCGTGAAGCTGGGTGACTTTGGGTTCACTCGGGAGTTTGATCGTAGTGCTCTGTTGGAGACGTTCTGCGGAACGACAGGCTACGCCTCCCCAGAGATGCTTGCAGGCCAGAAGTACCTCGGTCCAGGTATGTGGTATGCTCAGAAATTTGGTTGCGATGACATAAACTGGCCGCAGAGGTGGACGTTTGGTCCCTTGGAGTGATTCTTTATACACTCTTGACGGGTACCCTGCCTTTCGACGACGACGATGAAAGTGTCATGCGAAAGATGGTCATGAAAGGGGAATTTGAGGATCCTGAGTGGCTCTCTGATAGTAAGGTGTTTTTGATTATGCCTGAAAGGCTGTCCTGACAGAACTCCATCTAGACGCCAGAGACTTGCTTAAGAAGATCCTTGTCAAGGACCCATCTCAAAGGCTGCAAATTCCGCAGATACTATCCCATCCATGGTTTACAATACCTCCACATGAGAGAAGCTACGCACCAGACACCACTGAATCTGCAGCTACGCACCCCGTCGCCTCACCAACCGCCCAGCCATCCCCGCAAAAGTCTGTATCCTCGACGGCCTCTGATGCCACCTTCGTATCAGCGTCGTCAGATCTTCCATCGGGACCCATCACCCCTGTCGATAGCGCACACGAGGCCGTCGCTGTTCAAGGGGTTGACGATATGCTCATCCGTCGCCATCTAAGTGACCACACCATTCGGGAGCAGGCTGAGGCTGGGACCAAACAAGATGATCTTAATGAGGAGGGGGCTGACGGAGGGCCAGCACGACCTTCGTTACCTCGCACGAGCTCCAGTGCTTCGAAAGCACCTCCGGCCTATCCGCCGAAGACGCCAGCTCGAACGAAGCGCCGTTCCGTGTCATCTGCATTATCTGACCAAGAGGATCACGAGAACGACCGTGCTACCATGGAGAGACCGCTGGCTCCGGCAGCGCCGCAAGACTATGTGTCGTTGCTGAACACGCCGGCGCCCATCATATTCTCGACATCGCTTGACCGCGAGCTTCTGAACGGCCTCAGCGTTCTGGGCTTCGATACGGGACAGATGGTCCATTCAGTGCTTTCGGATGCGTGCGATGCAGCGGGGGCGATGTGGTGGATGCTACGACGCAGGGCGGAAAGGAAGGCCATCGAAGAAGGAAATGCCGACAAGATAATCACATTGAGCCATCCTGACGCGTCTTCATCTGACATTGCAGAGCATGCGGAGATGAAGAAGCACGATAAGAAGTGGAAGGATTCCAGGCATGCTTCTCCTATTCAGGAGGCAAGCCAGGCTGAGTCGCCGACTCCGGGAGCTCACTCCGCTCCTGAATTCGCGCTTGTCCCTCCTACGCCCACTGTTGCTACCACCAGTCGCCCCAAGACTCCCCCAAGGACCGGGTCTCCGATGCGGTCTTTGTTATCACCAACCCCGTCCATAACAGAGATAGGTGCCAAGTCTCAACCTTCGACTCCTGGGAGTGGTGCTGGGACGAGAGGTCGGAAGGGTCGCTCTGGTAGCGTGAGCATCATGCAGCGCGCTACAACTGCTCTCGAGGCCGCCGGATTAGTACGGAAGAAATCGAGCGAAGCAGTGAAGGAAGAGAGGGAGAAGGCTGCGAAGGAATTCGAAAAGAAGATGACCAGCACGGAGGAATCCAGGAGCTCACATGGGAGCGCTTCCAGCAGGCTGATGACGAAGTCGCCTCCTCTGAAGGCCAGCAAGGAAATGCCAACGCCTGGTACGCCCGCGCAAGATGCAGAGGCGAAGTCGGGACGATCTCAGGTGGGCTCGCCATGGGTTGTAGCGGGATCGAGCCAGAGTCCGACTCATTCGCCTACACCCACTGCTTCTCCTGGGGACACGCTAACTTCATTACCTGACCTTGATCATGGAGGGAAGATCAGTCATCGTAACCGCGCAAGTCTACTCACGGCGTTCAGAATGTGGTTCCATGAGGATCGCAAGGGGAAACGCAAGTCGGTGGCAGCTGGGTCAGGTGCCCGTGGTATGGCATATGGCCACAGCTTGCAAGGTTCAAATGGTGCTTCTGGGTCCAGTCCTACTGCCAGTAGAGCCGTGGTGAAGAGGCGTACTAGTGGAAGTGGCCCGCATCCAGCACGAGTGCACACCTACCATTCCAAGCGACATTCCGCTTCCTCTCGTCGTTCGAGTAGCGTCAACTCTCGCAGGTCGTCCACAACGTCTATGCAGATGATCATCGAGTCGTCGCCGAATGTCGATCTTACCGCACCCATTCACCGGCAAAGAAGTGATGCCAGCCGGAGGTCGTTCGGAAGCCGCACACCTAACTCGGAGCGCGGGGAGTACCCGTCCCGGCCGTCATCTGTCCAGAGTATTAATATGCATAGACATCGTAAGTCGCCGTCTGCTAGCTCTGGAGGCTCCCTTAACATGAGCCGAGCAGCCTCGCCTCTGCCGAAGTATCATAGAAGGGGAGGCTCTGGCTCCTCGACACGAGTAGTTCGACAATCTCACTCGAGCCAGAGCACCGCGGGACGGCCAAGCCACGGTCGCTCGGACTCCAATACATCATCCGTGCATTCCAGGAATTCTTCGCGCCGAGGCTCATTCTATGACGAGGGTGAAAGAACTGCATCGCCGTCCAGAACTAGAGGGTCTCTGGATGAGACACCACGTCGAGGTGGACACGGAAATTCCATGTTCGTGGCGCAGAAGCGGTCGACACCGTTTGGCAATCCAGTTAACTCTGTGGGTCGTTCCAGTTGGAAGAAGTCATGGGGTCTCGAGCCTCCTGGTTGGCAGACACGATCGGCGCATATGCCAATCGAGGTGTTGGCTGTATCGCCTGCTGGTGACGGCCCAATCAGCATCCGTGACGTCTTCTCGGGCCGGCAAAGTTTAAGCATGGGAGACGAAGAGGATTGGGTGGACGAGGAGGACGATTCGCCGTTCCTAGGTGGTTTAGGCCAAATGCCTTCCTCGCAATCTGGACTGTCACAATCTCAAGCAGGGGATCCGTTCATGCTTTCGGCGCCTCCTCGGTTCAATAACGGCCGACAGACATCGGCGGGGACTGCGACGAAACGCAATGCTCGAGGCGGTACTGGGTCAGGCCGGCGGCATAAATCTGGGCATTCGCCTGTCGAACGGTCATCGCCCTTGCCCACGGAGTCGACCTTTGACGAGACTAAAGTAGCTTCGCGAAGACAGCTACCCAACGGCCGATCGACAAACACTGGGTATCATGCGCCGGTGATTCAAGAAGAAGATGAGGACGAAGAATGATTAATGAAGAAGGACAGATGTTGCCCGTTGCTCTCGGTCTGCTTTCGTTGTACCCTTCCTTCTCACTGTTCTCCAGACTTTGTGTTGTCAGAGATGCTCGAGGGCTAGGGCTCTCGTACAATAGCTTGTTGTCCATCGTAGCGTTACTGCCGAGACTGGTTGCTTAAGCCTCGCTTTTCTTTTCCTTTTGACACCACATTCTTATCCTTTCTTGCACGCTTTACGGTCATATACCCGGATCTGATTATCATCATACCTTTTCTCTCTGTAGACCGACTGCTAGAGTTATCTGGCTCTTTGCAGTATGTATGCCCCTACCGGACACAGTAATCGTCATATTGACCTAGCTCCAGGCGGCGGGCGTGACAGGACACTGAAGTGCCATCGACCTCGTCCGAACTGGTCGTATACTCTCTAGGTCACAACGTCAGTCCACACCCTGTACGGGATTATTCGCAAAGCCGTACCTGCGCGACTATAATATCAATGTTATGTTCAGAGATTGCCGTCTGTACATCGTCCATCTGCCCATATATGGAGTTGCTGGTATGTTGAAACGCAGTCCTCAGTTCCTCTGCTCCCGACTCCGGGATCCAATCGACGCAGCGGACCTTCCGAGTATGGTTGAGTTTTCATCTCTCTCATCTTCCTCGGGTTTCTTGAATGGGTCTTGGGAGACTTGACCCCTCCGCTGAGACCGGCTGAAGTCGCAGACTTGAATCACGGAACCATCACAATGATCGCGAATTTGGCGCATACATGAGGAATCGCCGATTGAAGAAGATGGAAGACCCACGGACCTCCCAAAAACCAGAGCCGCTCTTGTCCAGAAATGAGGAGGAAGGCAGGCGTTGCGATCACGTGCCCTAACGCGCCCTGTCTTCCAATTCCAGACGACGACGTTTGGCTCAACTATCCGAGGACGATAACATCTCTGCTCCGCCAAGATATCAATTGCGTAATCGTCCGGTATACTGAGGCTCTGTACAGTATAATCTGAATTGCGATAGGAGGAGAGAGGAAACTCCAGTCGAAGCTGTGCGGCGTAGAGATGTCTGTCGCCCATAGACATGCGCATGGCATGAGTTCTGCAGCATCTTAGAAGAACACGCACGTTAGACAGTGCTACGCGCAGTGGGCTGCATGGACCACGTACCGTGAGCCGATGATCTCGCTGAGAACAAGGAGGTCTTGTCTGGGATCGAAGGCAAGATCCACCCCATAATTCCGGGGGGTGTTGCCGCCCAGGACGACATCGATGATACACCACTGCTTGAGTAGTATACGTCTGGTAAACCCGGGAAGCTTATTGAACAGAAGACAGTACTTGTTGAGCGGGACGTCGTATGGGCCGGAATTGCAGATGTTCCCAAGCCAAAGCGTATTTCTTCAGCATATGGAACCTCTCCACGGTATCTAAGCCACACTCCGGTGTGTCTTCCATACCTGAAGCGCCTAGCTGGAGCTTTTACTGCAGATCGAGGGAGCCGTCCATCCACGACCGCTTTTAAGTCCGAGAGAACTGATGGAAGGTATGGATTAATGCGCACTAGTCTTTAGATCTATGAGGCCTGGTACTTACTGCTCAACAATCCGGATTCTGAAGTATGCGGATAGCCATCAGCTCGAGTGGCAGGTTGCTGAGGTGCATATTGTGGAATGGTAGTCGAGACAAAGGAATGAACGCTCCGAGAGCTCAAGCGCTCATACGCGGTGGCGCGTTAGGTGAGGTATTATTTGGCCGTATTGATCGGCCGCGCCCAACTCGCGCCACATTTCCAGATCATAGCTTCCAGCCTCTAGATCCCCGTGGTAGCAGAACCAACATGAACCCTGCCGGTCTTTCGACTGACTCGGGACTGGAGAAGATGTTGGTTGATCACACTACCGATGAGAGACACAAGGAAATGGATAAGGAGGTGGAGGCGAAGATGAGAACATTCAGTCTACCAAAGGGACAGCCCCTTTCGCATATGGCCAAGTGCTGCCTCCTGTCCTTCATTTCTATGGCAGATGGACTACGCCTCCTTGATGCCACAGAGGCACTTGCATTACTAGAGAAGTACAAGCAAGGTTTGGGCCAGCGCCTAGACGAGGCCTGGGACGCAGGTGAATACAAAGGCATTCGCCGACTAGGTCAGCAGTCAAATGCGCTGAGGTAGCCTTCTACTGACCGAGCTAGGCAGTGGTCCTTAGTGATTATCATAGTCTGCCACAGGAACCCGACACAAGTAGTGCCACAACAATCGCCAGCGAAAAAGGTACGTTCGCGCTCCATGCACAATGGTTTGTCTAATGTCTCGTATTTAGCCACGGAGGGCTCATGGACAAATAGGTTCCGGGGTGAGGCTCTTGTTGCCTTGAAGAACCATATCGCCTGGCACTGGGATCGCGGTAGAACTTATGTGCCATACTGCTCCGTTGTTCAGTCCAGCGGCACAGGGAAATCACGGACTGTCGACGAGCTCAGCAAAGAGAGCTTTGTCATACCCATGAATCTTCGACAACCCAATGAGAAAGGTACAGGCTTATTGCAGTTTGTGTCATCAGTTATGACAATGAACTCCTATCATCCAAGGTTACCCTCCTTCAGACAAACAGCTACATCGCTTCTTCAGCGTGGAGCAGCTCGACAGACTCTCGTCGGCCCAGCTGTTCCACTATGTTAGTGCGTTCGTGGTTGCGCTCTTGAGAGAATGTAAGAACGCATTGGAAGGCAAGAAGATGGCCCCCAGCCAACGTCCCGAGTGGTTCCGAAGCAAAATGTCCGAAGGTCAAACCATGGATTCGCACGGGACGTATCGTATTCAATTCTATAACCGAGTTGTTGCCAAGGCAAAATCAGTCCGTGTACAATAGAATTGGACTTTAAGAGTCTGAGACTGACGAGTTTCTCTCAGCTTTACGAAGGCAGGGAGGGGTCCCCGAAGTCGGCCAATTGTCAGTCAGGTAACTTCGCTGCTCCTTGCTTTCATCATTTGACATTATGCTCCTAGGCAGCGTGCATGATGCTGCGACCGATCTCACGAGTCTCTTGGGCTTCCAGGGCAGGCCTGAAGATCATCGCCCTGCGCTATACCTCTCCTTCGACGAAGCCCACATTTTGACACGCCCCGGCCTGGTCGAGTATGACGATACAGGACCACTTATGACCCCATTTGCGCATCTCCGCAGAGTCCTGTGTTCACTGCGCTCATTCCGTATATTTGCGCTCTTTCTGTCGACGACCGGCAAGATCAGCCCATTTATGTTACCCAAGGAAGGCCATCCCCCGGACCGCGTCCAAACGGGACGTCTTGCTCTGATACCTCCGTTCTGCGTCTTGGGATGGGATATGTTTGTGAAACCCGAGCCTGATCGATTTACCCTCGAAGATGTATCCCAGCTATCGCACCAAGTCAGGCTTGGCCGTCCCTTGTATGTGTTTTCGTTTTCTCGCTACCAGACCCCTTGGCTCATGCAGTTGCAGATTTGCGAGTCGGTATATATCCTCTTTGTCTCTCCATCGTGAGGAGAAAGTCGAGATCCAAGACAACTTAGTCAGTTTCGCGGCTCAGAAACTTATCAAAGCAGAGATCAATCCGGACATGGACTTGACGAAGGCGCAACAACTTGCTTGTCTGGCTCTGCGGATGCCCATTGAGCTCATGTCATCTACCCAGGCGGAGCGGGACCAGGTTGCGAATCACATGCGTGTGTGCCTTTCTGCGAGCAACGGGTTCCGGACAATCTTGACGCTCAACCCGTCGGAACCGATTCTGTCGGAGGGTGCCGTCTATGTTATGAAGAACCTCCGTAACTTCAACAGCCCGGTAGCACTGCTCAACGTCTTGAATGGTTTTGCAGTTAAACAAGGCGACCGTGGAGAGTTGATCGCCTTGCTTCTCTTGACTTTGGCTCGAGATCAGGCTGTGGACTCTCGCAGCGCTCGCTCGCCTGGCTTGAGAACTGTCTTTGGCCTCGTCCCCTTTCTTCGTGCACTCTTCAAGGACCAGGATATCCTGAAGGCTACGCCGTCCCGTTATCGATGCGATGCAGATCGAGATCAGAAACTGGAAGATGTTTTCGCAGATGACGTTCTGCATTTCAACCATTTTGTTAAGCGGCATGAGCAGGAGGGGCTGGACAGTGACGTCCTTGCAGGGTACTTATCCCGGAATGCAGCAGTGATGTGCCCCGATTCTCAAGCCGAGGTGGCCATGGTTTTGCCCATGGTTCGCGGTGGGCCGACCACGGTGGTGTCCAAGGCATCTCAGGCTGTTATTCTTGTGCAGGTCAACAACGACTCAGGATATGCTGTGACGATCGACGAGAACCTCTTCGAGATCATGGATCCGGTAAAGCTTGGAGTTTTCGAGGAGTCCCAGAGCGAGAGACCACCCATCATCCGAATTATATTCGCCCTCGCTGGCGAAACACCATCTACCACGTACGTGCGACGGCAGGAAAAAGCAAGTTTTACGGCGTATGACATATGGGTGTCTGGCCTTTCCTCGGACGTCTTTGGTGTCATCAAGGACGAGAATGACGACGGAACTTGGGATAACCTCTTAAGAGCCTCGTATGGGTGGCGGAAGATGTACGATGACCCCAATCCTGCCTCGCAACGGCTCCTGAAGAATATGAATCCATTGGCGGCTTCGGACGAGGAATTCTGGGCATTCACGAAAAACGCAGGTGTGTCTTGTGTATTATCGGAGTACAAATGTCTGGCACTTATGTATCCTGCCTCAAGCAGAATAATAGGAACCGTGTCGGGTACAATCCATCTCGTTTCCGGTCAGGAGCAATCCAGTTATGCAACCCATCTTGAGCACTATGGACCCGCGGTCGCGCCGAGTCCCCGGTACGAAACAATTGACTTGAATGAACAGCATGAAGCACGAATACTGCGCCGTTTTATTCCGATATTTCGTGCCGACTGTTACATACAGCCATAAAGCTTAAAGAGTAAATCGAGTACTTCGAGCCTGATTGGAAGGAGGATGTATACTCGGAAAACACATACTCTGTTATCTCTTCGTGAGGTTAAGAATCGCGCAGGCTGGCCGTGGGTTGGGCGAGAATGAATCAGAATATAGATTGAAGACATAAAGAATAAATCGAGTACTATGGGCAATAGATATAAGTAAACACCGAATGAAGTGAGCCACGTAAACAATCACTCCTCCTCAACCTTCACCGTCGTCCCACTGTATGTCCACCTCTTTCCTGGGACGCCCCCCAGGCCCGCATCGCAATCCACACTCGGCCGGGGCTTGAAGCTCTCCCTCTTCGCCCTCGCCCTCGCGCCGCCGCCCCTCGTCATTCCAGTATTCGTCGACATGGTCGCCAATGCACTGGACATCGCCCTCGTAGAGTAGCTCCCATGCGACGAAGCCGCAGCCGCTGGCACTCGCCCGTGACCGAGCGCATAATGATGCGAGCCTGGCTTCGGCGTAGGGATCGGCGCGGGACGGGGCAGCGACGACGGCGTGCTCTTCACCCGCTGCCTCGGCTGCACCGGCGTCGGCTTCGGCTCAGCGCGGTGCGACTTCGAGCTCGAGCTCGAGGCAAGTCGCGTACGGTAGCCAGCCGTGCTGGTACTGTTACTGCTCGACGACGTTGAGTCGCCCAGCCGTGCACGCTTGCTGGACTGCGACTGGCTGAGACTGCTCCCAGGCCTTACTGCCGGCGTGACCGCTCCTCTCGAATTCGTTGGCGCATGGGAGGGGCCGGCATTGGACGGCGTCTTCGAGCGAGGTGGTGCAGAGCCCGCGCGCGATTTGGACCGCCTTGTGTTCTCCTTGTCAGCAGCGGAGGCGTTGGCAGCCTCCATCAGGACGCGCAGTATCGGCTGGCCATGCACGAGGAATGGCAGGCCCGTCTCCTCTTCCCAAGCCGGTATCGACGACAACAAGTCTTGTTCCAACTGTGGCGGAGCTCAGCGCAAGTCTGGATGATAAGACGAATCCACCTACCCGAGGCTTCTCCTTCGTCACTCGCTTCCTCATCTTCTCTTCCCTCAGAAGCCGACCAGGATCTCGCGGCCCTCTCCCGAGCAGACGGCTCTGGTCTGATGCAGCAGCAGCGAGCTCCTTCTCCTCCTCGCATATCTCAAAGTACTTCTTGATCCCTGCCAGAAGAGGCGCCTTCGCCCGCTTCTCCTCCTTCAATCTCTTGATCTCATCTTCATGCAGGGTCAACAGCTCCTCAGTATGTTCATCTATCCAAATCCCTATTAGCAGCTTGCGCAAAAGCCCTGCACTTTCAACTTACCATCAAAGAATGGCGCAAAGTCCGCGCGCTCCGCATCGCCAACCATGAGCTCTTCCCACAGCCTCTCAATCTCCTCGCGTGCATTACCCACGAACACACTCATCCGCTCTCTCTTAAGCTCGAGCATCCTCTCCAGCTCCTCCTCGTACTCCCTCACAACATCCTCCGTGCTTCCCCGGTGCGCCTCCACAAAGCCGTCCATATCCTCCTCACGCACGCCAAGGCGGCGCCACAGCGCCTCCAGCTGGTCATACATCGCTTGAATGTGCGCTTCACGACGCCGCTTGATGTCCTCGAGCTCCGCGAGCGTCGTCTCCGCCCATGCAAGCAAGCCTGGAGATGGCTCGACACCTTCGAGCCCGGCGTTAGGCTTGGACTCGTCGGCTTCTTCGAGACGGCTCACGAACTGTGCAAAGATGCGCCGGTACGCGAGGTCAGAGGAGATGGGGGGAAGGTCGTCCGGCTCGGATGAGAGCATCAGGTTGAGGGGGGTGATGTGACTCGAGCGCGATGCTGGCGTGGGAGTCGTCGAGAGGAAAGGGTCGGGGGTGCTGCTTATGGACCTCGAGGATCTTGAGCGAGTGAAGGCAGGAATTGTCAGGGAGCTGCTCGGTTGGGAAGACGACGACGCCGAGGGAATGGGAGGGAGGTCCTCGAGTGAAGGGAGCATAATTCCCAGCTCGCCATATAACCAATCTATCTGCATCATCATTCCGTGCAACTGGGCAAGGCGTTTGTTCTTATGGGATTGAGAATAAGTTGTGCCGTGCAAACAGTGACTCGTAGGTACAACTCACAACTTCGCCCTTTCCGCGCACCAGCTCCTTCTCAAGCTTCGAGAATCGCTCAGGGGTGACATCGTGATAGTCTGAAGGGTCACTTGGGTCCGCACCATGGGTAGGGAGTTCCAGGATATCCGGTTGGAAGTAATCCGGTCCGAGAGTACGCGACAGGACTGCTATGCGATTCTTCAAGGTAGAGAGTTGCTCTAGCTTCGTGTGATAGAGCTATACCGAAATGTTCAACAATGTAGTGAAACAACACACATAGCATATAACATGCCTGTCGCAGCTTTTCCTGATATTCCAGTAGAAGCTGGTGTCGTCTCGGAAGCACGTTTTCCTTCCTCAGCTCCCCTACGCTAGTCCCTGTCCCCTTAACGTTCGGGCCCAGTGCATGACCATACTTGATACACTCCTGCTCGATTCCTGCACACTTCTCCGTCCACTCCTCCACCTGCTTTCTTCGCGACTCAATCTGAGACTCTACGCATTGCGTGAGTCGTTCCTGCAGCGTCTTCAGCTCATCAGCAAGCGCTGTTGCTGGCAAGCCAAGTTGCGCGTGCAGCGTCGGCAACAGCTGGGTCTGCGACTGAAGGTGCGTGTGCAAAGAGTTCAACAGAGATGTAATAGAGTGCGCCATGCCACCGCGCTAAGATAAGTTGCCAGATGTCGCAAACGTCGGCGGAGATGTCGTAAAGGCACAGGACACGATGAGGACGGGAATGAGAACAAGCCGCCACGAGGACAGCGCGACGCGACTTCAACACGTGTGACGCGTTGATCACGTGCATTACTCCACGTGAGCGGCTCACACTATCACACTATCCGACGACGCGACTGTGGCAGATTACGGTTGTCAGTGGCTTGCCCCCGCTATCGTCAGTGTATACTGAAACTACTTGAATATTTCCCCAGTGCATGTTTCGGAAACCACCCATTATGTTTCGATCATGACACGACGAAGAATCCGCAGGACTAAAGTTGACAACGGTATTATCATACACGATACCAGCGGCGAGCGATACGAGTATGTACAATGCATCCCAAGAAACCCAGTAAATAAAAATACAACACGCAGAATTTGCGCCAGGGCCCAGCATAGATAGTTACAGTACGGGCAAGATCTGCAGAATATCTGAAGTATCCGCTGACACGGACGACACCGAGACCTCCACCTGCGCGCTCTTCACCTCCTGGTGATCGAATGACACCTCATCCACATCCGTATCACTCAAGCTCCGCTCCGTCCCGTCACTCAAACTATACCTCACGCCCCTCCTCACCAACGGCCCCCATTTCGTCCACCAATCCTCCACAGCCTCCCTCGCATCATACCCAAACAGGTCCACATACTCCCTCCACTCCTCCCTCAAATAATCCTCATCCGCCTCCTCCCAGTCGAGCTTCGCCTGCCGCATCGCCTCTCTCAGCCCGCGATCCCGCGTCTCCTGCTCAAGGCCCCGGGGGAACGACGTGAAAGCCCGCTTGCGAGACTCGGAGGTTTGCACGAGGTGCGAGCGATGTTGTCGGAGGTCCTCGTATGCGCTCAGGAGAAGTGGGATCGTCGACGCGGTGCTGACGTGGGAGAGCAGGTGCGAGAGCGTGACGGCGTCTTCAATGGCCATGGCGACGTGGTGCGACCCAGTGGGGAGCAGTGGGTGCGCGGCGTCCCCTGCCAGCACCACCCGTCCACTCTCGTGAATCCAGCTGTCGATAGGCTCCCCCACGCTGTCTTTCACACATGTGAAGGTCTTTGCAAGCTTGATCATTTTCCTTAGTCTCACCGCCGACGGACTAAGTCAGCCGAAAGGATTTGATGGCAATTCCACATGCCACTTACCGCACTTCTAACACTCTGCTATCCCAGTCGATATTTTCCACGGGCCACTCTTCGTACCATGATGATGATCCCAGTTTGTCGTTCGGTGTTTCAGGCCAGATTATAACTAATGAATACGTCGATTTCTTGTCCTGCGCCACGTGATAAAATTGAGCTGGAGTATGTCTCCAGTGATCGTAGACAGTCTGACCGTTAAACACCCATACACTCCATATCCCTCTCCCAGCCATATTGTCCACTGAGTTGGAAGGTCGTCATCCGCGGTGTAGGGGACTACGTTGAATCACGGAAGAGATGCTTACGTCTTCTGAGACACACAGGTCCCTGAGGTCATCGTCTTCTTTCATCTGTTCTGTGGGTATAGATAGGCTTTTATAGACGGAGCATATATAGGTAACAGATCAGTATTACACTTCTCCCATATGATTCCAGGGCCCGAACCACTTACTTGATACTCCACGCATTCTGGTCATCAGCCCACTCACAGTCCCTGGCACGAATCACGGTTCTCCGCACAAGACTCTCTCGACCATCAACGCCGAAGACGATATCCGCACTTAGAATCTCACCGCTGTCCAGATACACTGCCGGCTGGCCTGACGGATCGAAGTGGACACGTGACGGTGAGGGAGGGAAGGATGACGTGGAGAAGGTGGACGGTGTTGATGGAAGAGAGGAAGAGGATGTCGAGGGGGAGTGACCGTTTACCAGAGGTGGCACGCCGCCATATGGGTCGATGTCGACCACGCTGCTACTGTATCGAATCTCGACGCCGACAGACAATGCGAGCGAGGTGAGCATGGAATAGATTTGACCATGCTATGCACCCGGTTAGTAAGACCAGTGATATTCAGACGAAGGAGAGATGTACCTGAACGAACAGAAAGTCGGCGCGGAAAGCTTTCATGATCTGCTCATGGAACACTGTCATGCCTATCTTCTCTCCCGTTCCGCCTACATTCATGTCATTACCGGAACGGTCGAAGTCGTGAGGTTAAGATATTAACGTACCAAGGAGGAACGAGATTCCCGAGGCTTTTACTGCAACTTCTTCCAGTTCAGGTCCGAGTCCCCAGTCGTACAAAGGTCGGGTCATATTCGGCGGGCACCGCATACCGCGCTTGCTCTTCCGGAATAATGAGATGCATCTACATTAGAATAGTTGTGCATGTTTTTCAAAAGCTTGAATACTGACCTTGAATTGCCCATCCGTCTGTTCGATGAGCACGACGTAGTGCCCGACTTTTTGGAGAGCATATGCACATGCTAGGCCGCCAATACCGCCTCCCACCACGACCAACTTCAGCGGCAGAGCCGCCGTTCCAGTGTTTGTGGCCATCCCGCCAGTGAAACGACTCGTTCAGAGGACGCGTCGCCTCCAGGCAGGCCTTAGCTGCGGTAGAGGACGTCTCTTCGCTCTATCACATATTCCCATAAGTGCATTCTTGAGGAGCTTACGAGCTGTCACAGATCTCGAGCTGTCACAGATCTCGAATGGTGCCAACTGCCGACGGCGTAGCAGCAGCTGTGATTGGCGAGCCACACTGAAGATTTGTTTTCAGGCATCTTCGCAAAATCCTCTAATCATACGCCTAAGCTCGGAACATAGCAATGGCCAGAGGTCTCAAGCACCTGTGTGCGTATTCAAGCATTGCAGATATTTGAGTCGGGCCTCAGGTCCTGTCGTGGTCCGCGGACAAGGTCGATGAGATGAAAAGGCTGCTAAGCCACAGTCAAATAGACGCAAATACGCCGGCCACATATCCGATCTGATCGGACGCCTAGTATTCTGGCAGCTACTCATCCTACACATCACTTCTAGATCTGCAGTTTTATCCATGATATGAACAGGCTCAGGCTACCAGTGGAGCTGGTTCTCAGCATCGTTTCTTCGTACGTAGAAAATCTGCCTTTGCACGGACAACCATGTGTCAAGCCAGACTGGAACTTTGTTAAACCTGTCTCGCTCGTTTCCCATGCGTGCCGTCGAGCGGCTCTGGAGGCATGGTTTAGAACGCTACGCGTTCGAAACAGACGCGACCTTGTAGCGATCTCACGAGACTGGCCTGAACTGTATCGATGGGCCAGGTAAGCGAATTCAACGTTCCGTCCGCCCAAGCCTCGATCAAATATTGAATCTTGACTAGGACATTCGTGTGCATATCTCCGGACCACAATGACCTTAGAGCCTGGGACTTGTTCGGGTTCGTTCGTCTACGCTCAGTGGTTGTGCGGATGAGCCCGGGCGGTCACGAGTGTCCTATACGCTTTATTAACGTGCCGCCATCGGTTGACTCCTTGGAATTAAATGGAATGGTAGAGGCGACTCCGCTGGACATGGGGGACGTTGCGGAAGCGTTTCCCAATCTTCGAACCTTGACACTGCGACCCCAATATACCTGGTGCGGTCTCTGCAATACAAGCCAGCGGCCAGTTCTATCAGGCGAAATTCCTTCCTTGCTCGTCTACAAGGGTGGCATTGGTCTTCCAGTACGTGGCATATGCCATCACAGACTAATTGAAGTCGATATGGATCTTCTTAATAACACTAGGTGCATTATGCAAAATTTCTCTCAGCACTTACGACACTGGAGACATTTCGTATCACTACCATCTACAAGGACAATACAGACGAGCACAGTGTCTCCCAACCCCCGTGGTCGCGATATCTCGACATAGGAAAGAACGAGCATATCTGGGTCGGGGAGTGCCACGTTTGTGTGGTGCTTCTGTACCGTGATGACGGATTTAGGGAGAGCTGGGTGGCCAAAAAGAGAGAGCCCGAAGTGAGACCTCCGGCATTGCAAACTGTAGAATGGGCGTTCATGACAGAGGCAGAGTTCTTCGTTCAATATCGGGATCTCGACGATATTCTCGATGATGAGGTATAAGTAGCTGCGTAACACATGTAGTCATGGTGGCCTGCGGATCCTGCGTCGCGGCCGCGTGCTCCCGGTATGTCTCAATATTCATAAATTTGTACTTGAACTCTTGAGCTTGAAGCCCTGAGATATATTACAAGCAGAGGGGTCAAATATCGGATTTGAGCGCTTTCATCGGCTGTAACGGTCCAGAAGTTTAATCTGGCTTCCAACGACGATTCAGCATGCATAGAACTTCCTTGCTACCATTACAGAAGACATATTATCATAGGCGGTATAGCCGTCGTCTACAGAGTTAGGAGATGAAATTGGACATCGTTACCGTCATGGGATGGCTATCGACTGTGTTAGTATGTCTGATAATATAACAGTGGAACGAATAGAATATCGTACCTGTACTACAACGAGATTATCCTCGGAGAGGCAGGCAACAGTCTCGATGTCGCCTATAATGCCTGTTTGGGCCGCTCGTAGGGTGATTGCCTTGCTGGTATACTGCAAGACTGTCTGGAGCTTCTGCATGCCCTGTCCAGTAGGCCATTTGGCTGAATGCACTCGCTCCATGTAGTTCTCGCCATCTTCTTCGTCTGCGGTCGTCAAGCGGAGATGGCGCTGGTATCGACTGAAGTCGCACAGCTGTATCTCTATGTCTCCGTCGCACCAATCAGGGCTATTGCTTCGGCGAACGTATCTGTAGCCGCCGCATGGCAATGGGCCAGTTATAAGACCGAAGTCGTCATGCATGCAAGTGCCACTCGGAGCCCATTGATGCCAGTCCCAAGCAACACCCGGCTGCATACGGGAAAGGAGGACGTGGCACGGGATCAAATGAGCAAAGGTGTACCCCGGGATCCCGTCTTCGAAGAAGTGGATGTCTACCGCAAGCAGCCCGTCGCTCTGAGCAGGGCCAAACGGAGGTTTGACGAGGGCTCCGGGACTCCAGTCAAGACCAGGCTGGCTGTGCAGCCTGATCCATCCCACCTCTTGGTTGGAGGCTGGGTAACGGAAGGTAGTGGCGCACTCGACATGCCGGAACATAGTCTTGGTGGTGAGGCTGCTGGACATGTCGTATACCATCAAGGTCGGCGAGTGATCGACTCGAGCCCCCAGTAAGACGTAATGTTCACCGAGAAAGGCGAATGACTCCAGCGATTCGTCCGGAGCATAGAGCCACTAGTTATAAACAGTCAACAGCAAAATTATTGCGACCTGTGATAATGCCTACCATCACAACCTCCGAAGTTTTCCAATCCCAAATCACCAGATGGCTTTCAGATTCCGTGGACCCGGGAGCATATGCATGCATCAGGATGCCAAGATGATTACCCAATATCAAGATGGGATGGTCGATAGGGCTCATTTTGGCACGGCCTAAAGGGGACAGGAACTGGAGGAGAGGAGAGGCCGCAGCTGGGTGGTCGCGGCAACTGGACATAGTTTTCACATATATCTTCACGCTAATAGAACAAGAAGATGTCAATTGAGTAAGGAACACTCTGCCGCTACCAAAAGACTTACAATTCGTCGCGGAGCTCAATAAGGATAAGCAGGTTTTGGGCAGGGTCTATAGCGAAGTCGACCGCGTCGCATCCGATGTCGGCGATATACCACTGCATATGGCGGATTTTTCTAAAATATCCAGGCAACTTGTTGAAAAAGATATCGCGCGTTCCGGCACTTGTAACAGGTCCCATGCGAGCAAGAACGCAACCACTGAGACGCCAGTGGAAAACTCCACCAGGAATCGGGGGGAGCTGGATGATAGGTCGGAACCTGAGGTCTCGCCATGCCGACACGTATCGCCTGAGTCGCCTGAGACGTTTTCGGATAATCAGTACATTTCCGGGACGATCTTCCATATCAGCAGCGGATAGTGCGAGTTTGTACCGTAGAGCGACAGAGCCATCGATGATATCCTTGAAGCATTGGGAGACCTATAGACGACTGTCAGAGCTGCAACAGTACGCGAATAAATGAACTTTACCTGTCTACAGGTCACCAGTGACCTAAAGTCTAGTCCTAGGAAGATAAGAACGCAAAGCTCTAAGGCAAGTTCAGCGAACGTAGGAGGAGCAGGCATTGTCAGTTCAGGATGAGCGATGGCGAGTGCTCGTACATTCCCTCGCTTTTTAATGGTCTGCTAATATCAGACACAAGGCAGGCGGTAGACTTGACGAAAATCTAAGGGTCAAATTACAATGATAACATCGTACAGGTTATCCCCATCACAGCGCAGCGTCCGTACAGCTCAAACACATTCGTCAAAGAAACTCTCAGATCTCAATGCTTACCGTTTCAGGAATACAACATCTCGCTGAGGATGGGAGGGCAACGAAAACAATAAAAATGACGAGTTAAGGTCCAGTACTACTGTTGCAAAAACAAGGTCGCAGCATTGACTGGGAGATCTGACACTAAGTATCGTTGCCCGCCTAGTCAGTCTTATATATCGATATGAGCTTCTCCAAGTTCCCACGGCCCGCTTTCTCGCTGGCCCACGAGCGCATCACCACATCTGCCACATTTGAACGATGTTCATTATGAGCGTCAGATCACAAGCATGATGTGCCAATCTTTTATTTCACATTTTGGCTCTGAATGCCCTTGCTGAGCGCTGAGCCCTAACAATTCTAGCTGAGCACAACGAATTGTTTCATGATACAAGGAGGTAGTCAGGCTACCTGTACGCGCACTGTACATTCACGCTGCTATGAAAGGGTCCACAAGGATCCTCTTCCATGCTACCATATCAACAGCAGCTAAGCAAATCCTCCGGATTCCAGGGAGTCCGGCAGGGCATTAGCCCCGGTCCCACATCCTCTGCTCGCTGCTGCCGTCGCGTCGTTGTCCAGCGTAATCACGATCTCGCCCCCGCCAACAATATCCTCGAAGGATATCCAGCAAATACTGTCGCTGGACTGTCCATTGATGGTTATGCCACTGACGTATATGCTGCTACCATTTGGAGGACTGACAGTCAAGGTAGTCGCGTCGAAGTTCTCCACAATAAAGGTTGTGACGGTGTCGAAGGCGTTGTTCGTCAAGTTGAAGGAGGATACGAAGGGAGATCCGATCAGCAGCTGACGTGAAGCTGGGACCGGATATAGACCAAGAAGGTGGAAGGTAAGCAGAGCTGCCATTGCACCACTGTCGTCATTGCCTGGGATCTTGCATAAAAGAGTCAGCAAGCCAGCATGGAATTGAGAGCTGTGCCTTCTTACTCCGCCAATCCCAGTATTGAAATTGGTATAGACAACGTCTCTGACATGCAAGGCGCTGAGGTCAGGTCTGCCAGCGTAGTGATACAGCCAGGGGAGCTCAAACGATGGTTCATTCCCGGCATAGAAGTATCCTTTGGCGAAGTAGTTATCCCTGCAGCATCCTTCCTCAATAATCGGAAGACTTCAACTGCACCACATCATACAGCACTTACAAGCGGCTCACAAACGTGTCCGGTCCTCCCATCAAGTTCACCACTGTGGACATGGAGTGGGGAGCGAAGAAACTGTATTCCCATGAGGAAGCTATGGTGGAAAGGCTATGAGCCTCCTTGCATAGTACAGAGAACAGTGTACAATGCTTACATTCGTAGAAGCCCACATTATTATCAGTGCCCCTCGCACACGAGTGAGGAGTTGGGTCAACTGGTGAACAAGCATCCGGAGGACTATACGCAAACGTGCCATTCTAGAAGCAGTATTCACGTATACATTCTGCTTCAGATGGTTTATACAAGAACTCACTGCATACCGTCGCTGCGCAAATCCAGAGAAGCCATCGCTTGTGACATTCGGATCCCAGATGTTGACGAAGCCCATTGACCGATTGCCATACTTGTCCACGTCGTCTTGAGACTTGCCTAGGGCAAGGGCCGCTTGGCGTACCGCAAAGTCACCTAAAGCGTACTAGAGGCACATGCACATCTCAGCATATAATGAAGGTGACAGGAGACGCACCTCCAGAGTCCGTGAGGCTTCTCTGGTCGGAAGACCAGTAGCACCGGATGGGTCGGTCCAGTTGGTCGGTATATAGTCAAATATCTTCCATGCAGTATTCTGTCTGCCCACTATAATCCCTATAAGATGAAAATGCTTCTCATAGCAAGTTGAGACATACCGGTATACCAATCGGACGGCTGTCAAGGGAACGTTCAGCCAAGAACACGCCTAATCACTGATGGGAGACCTACCGTGTTCTCCGCGGTATCCACCAAGGCTTGGTACAGGTCGTCTGTAGGGACGCCGAGCTCCTGCCCTAGCGAACCATACTTCACAGCGAAATCGCCCAAAATCGGCATGCCATCACTTCCTCCTTGTACATAACCACTACGGGGAAATAACTGTTGAAAGATTACATCGCGGAGAGCAGGCGTATCACGTACGCCTTTGTATTGGCACGGCATTCGGGTATGTAACCTGCAAAGCCATACTCAGATTCAGAGGACTGCTGCGATGATGAAAGCCACGCTTACCGGTATGTCGCCAACCGTCGATATACGCATTCACGATATCGGCCCATTCTCTTGGAGATGTCAACGATAGAAGGGGGTGTACGGTACGGAAAGTGTCCCAAGAGCTTGCGAAATAGTCACGAATATGAAAGACAATGAGACATACGGACTCACCAGAAAAGGGCATCGTAGAATGGATAGGACGAGTTCCAGTAAGGGTTCTCGTCCGTCAAGTTGGCTGGAACGAGAGATGCACGGTAAAGCTGGACAATTCATGAATAGTGTCTCGCACATCCACGCCGGTAGAATGTAGCCTCACCGAGGAGTACAGCAGCTCCACGACGTCACTATTCTCCTTCTCAATGTCCACAGCAATCCTATTCAGCACGTCTTCCCACTTTGCCTTGGAAGCATTTTGGACGGTATCCCAAGCGCCGCCCCATTCTTCGCCCACCTCTTCTTCAGCATTTTGACATGCCTGGGCACTACTGATAAAAGAGACTCCGAATCTTACCAGGACTGTGCTACTATTGAACGCAAACAATCCGCCGGCCTCAATACCGGACGGCAAGGAAGTGTAGGGAAAGGCTAGAGAGGTACCGTTGGGTGCTATGGTGATGTTGGTTGGTGCCGAGGTAGAGACGGACTGATATGTCCCGAATTGCACGATATTCTGAGACAGATCCGGAGGAGCGAAGTCGTAACATCCATAAATGGTGTAGTTACTGGGTCCGTAGCTCTATCATTATGTGCTGCAGTGAGCGGCAATGCACCTTTCGCATAAAGCGGGGGACAGTGTTACCTGGAGATATGTGCCGCCAAGCAAGACTCTACCAGTTGCGGGTTCGATCACGATACTGCCACCTTCGAACGACCTTTGCAAGTCATTGGTCAAGTCGACAACTACAAAGTTCGGAGTCTCTTCGGGGAATGTGAATCTGATCAGACCCGCCCGTCTGGTTGAAGTCGTCTCAATTTTGATGCTATTCGTAAAGGTCGTGGTAAAATACGCCGGTGTAGCCGCTGTGCAATTATTGTTAGGATAACGAATTTGTAAAATCCATAGGACGCATTCCTACCGTCTGCTCCCGCAGCCCGCAATGTTTCCCGGGTCTTAAGCCCGACTGGACATGATGCAAAGCTGCAGTTTGTGAGAGGAAATAACGGAAAATTCCCGTATCCTCCAGCTGTATTGCCACCCGTTCCTTCGTCATGCATCAAAGATATGCCTATACAGACTCAGCAAAGCTGTACATGCATGAGCTAAGAATGCTTACCAGTGACGGACGCATTGCCCGAGACGAAGCCCGCTTGGCGCGGCGTCATATCCACGTCTATACCGACCTAACGGCGGCGCGAGTAAGCTAACTAGAAGTAACATCGGTGGTCACACGAAGTCGCACCTTGGCCATCGCATGCGGTACAGCTGCGCCGGGAAATGCATTGCCACCACTTCCGCCATCGGCACCTGAAGCTGTACCAATGAACAAATTCACTAGAGAAGTCAAAGCACGCTGGGCAGAGACATATTCGAGAAAACATAAAAGCGGCCAGATTCGTAATCCCAGCATGATTGCGTCGCTCCAGGAGGGTATCAGTAACCTACTGACAGAGTCGTGGAGATTCTGTCAGCAATATACTTATAGCCTCATCAGCACCTCGGCCCGCCGAGCTGCTTTCACCTCCATCGTGCGCAGAGGTGTACATGCCGTAAGGCACGAATTTGCGATGAGATAAAGGTGCTGATACGTCGATGAGTATATATACGGGGTGGTGCAAGGAAGAGAACCATGCAAGCAAACGCAGGAGAAGAGTCGGATGACCTCGAGGAACCTACACACGTGCGTGAAATCATGACTTCGCAAGCCAAGATAAAGCTTGCCTTGACGCACACCACATAACATATCGGATACGGACCAGGCTAGTCGTTCTGGAAAATAAAAGCGACGGATGCTGGTCACCGACCAAGCTGGTCAACCGATATGACGGCGCTGCCCGCAGTCGAGGTGGCGTGAGTGCGTGACACTGCGTGTTTGGCTGTGTTGCCGCCGGTGCAGCCAGACTGTGCCTTGCCTTGCCGCGCCTTCTTGCCTCTTGTCATCGTCAGCAACGACGCCAGCCCTTTCTTAAATTCCTCACGATCTCGTTTGACACGGTGCGCCATAAGTATTTGCCTCATAAAGACCAGTGATACTTAACACGTTCTTGCCTTTGCTCTCAGAATCGCACGTTTCCATAATGTCAGTCCATTTGCCGTCGTCAATGCTACGCGAGACTAGTAGTGGCTGACATTGACCCCCCTGTCTCCTTTCTCCTCACCGTTCGCTGCTCTGTACAATGCAACGCATCGTTTCTCAAATGCCAGGTCTGAACCATACGACCCTTATCTTCCCCGAGGCGGCTCCGCCAACCCCTCTGGCCCAAGCGGCGGCAACGCGAAAACGGCGGCCATCCAGGCGCAGATCGATGACACAGTAGGCATTATGCGGGAGAACATTACGAAAGTGGCGGAGAGAGGAGAGCGGCTGGATTCATTACAGGACAAAACTGGTGAGTACTCGTATCTCTGGTATTCCCATGAGTCGGGATCGGCGTCCTTCACTGCTTGATGGTGCACGGGCCCTTGAGGTTAATGGCGCTCATTCTTGGCCTGTAATCAGACAACCTGGCGGTTTCCGCACAAGGCTTCCGGCGTGGGGCAAACCGTGTACGAAAGGTGAGTTGGCCCTTGCTGCGGCGACGTGAATATGGGCGCTAACGTATTTACATTAACTGCAGAATATGTGGTAAGTAATCCCATGATGCTTCCTACGATATGCGTCTCTGATTTGAGTATGCTACGACTTGAAGGTGGAAAGACATGAAGGTCAGTATTAGACGCCGCGAACATTGTCCGGCGAAGCTCATCTTTCCCGTTTCTAGATGCGAATCATCATCGGTGTCGCCATTGCCATCATCATCATTATCATCGTGGTCTCCATCGTCAAGGCTACTGGCCACTAAACACCGCCATGACTGCCTCCGTTGTATCTATGCCCTCCACCTAGTATAATTCGTTCTTCATATTTCATTCCGCACTGTGAATAGCTCTGATTAACACTGTCCAGGGTTTCAGTACTTGTTGGGATACGGAGAGTTTGTTTCGGACGTTTTCCGTATATCTCTGTGATAGTATCTCGATGGCTTATGTGTTTGTAAATGGACCAGGTTGGAATGCCTGTTATGCCCCCCAAACTGGATGGTGTTTCTAGCTTGTCAAGCTCGGGATTTCCGTGGCCATACATCGACTTCAACTGGCCATGGGGTTCTGTGGTCATACGCGGTGACGTCAAAGGAGAAGTAGCCCAAGATAGGTGTGGCGTGACGAAGGTGGGTGGGCGTCAATATTCAATCACGATGAGAAGCCGCCGGAGGTTGCAACTTCAAGAACATTGTACAAGAATGAGTGCACGTGGAATCGTGGATAATACATGCGGCCTGCTGATTCCTAACGTGAAGACGCAGACAGACACCGATCCTAATCGATAATCCTTGAAGCCTACTCAACGCGAGTCAAAAATTCACCGACGACTGCCATGTACTTCTCCCGCTCCTCCCACCAGGGCATATGGCTCGCATTGGCAAATTTGTACCATTTGATTTTGTCCATGGCCCAGAACCACGGCCCGCATATCTCATCTGTCATATAATCATACTCCCCGTTGATGAGCAAGGCAGGGACATGGCGCATCATATGAAGCTTGTCGCGGATGTCCCATTTATCTGCCAGTCCCTCGTTTGCACGCCTGTATGCAATCAACACCACTGGAGAAGCATCTGGTGGAGTGTTTCACTCACAACGATTCGTACGGCGAAGGGTTCGTCCTGGCCAATGAAAGGGGGTGCGTGACCTCGGAAGGCATTGGCTTCACCCTGCAAGCGAACGTTGCGTAGAAGACGTCCTCGGTAGCACGATACTCGTCGCTATCGGTGGTACCAGCTGCCTCGTGTTTCTTCATACACGCCCGCACGTCTTCAGGCAACCGAGCACGGAGCTCTTTCATTACTCTAGACCGCAGTGGGGAGCTGACGTGCCCGTTCGTCAGGACGAGCCGAAGCAAACCTTTCGGTTGGCGACGAATGATAAACTCGGATGCGAGCATTGCGCCCCACGAGTGTCCAATGAGGTCGTAGTGGCCGGAGATGCGCAAGTGAGCAAGGAGATTCTCCAACTCATCAAGGAGAAGGTCGATAGTCCAGAACAAAGTCGATTTATGAGGGAGGATGGTGGAGCGACCGTTACCGAGCTGGTCATAGAAAACCATCGGTATGCAGTTAGGAGGTGCAGCGAGGTCAGCCATTGGGACGAGATAGTCGTGAGATATACCAGGACCGCCGTGCAGGACGACGCAAGGTGGGCGAGGAGAGCTGGCTATGTCGCCGGCAAGCTTATAGTATGTCTCGAAGGTTTCATCTCCCACTTTGAACGGGATCCTGCCCTCCGTTAGATAGGGAGTAGGCATAGCCTTCAGCGACAGATTCAAGTGGATTAAAATTTGTAAGCGGAGGTAGAGGTTGGGGTGTGAGATCTTGAGACTGGCCGCTGGCACACGGGGAACCGAGTTCTTTCGCCGAATAGGCCGAGCAGTGTGCAACGTTCCGCGTCATGTCCTAAGCTCTAACTTGGTTCACATCGGGCTGGCGGGATCTGGTAATGAGTAGAATCATCGTGCATGATTATGTGCAGGATACGTGTAAAGCGAGTCAGGCAATAGTTGTAGTGGAAGCGGGGCAGATTTTTCCGCCACAGACGCGTCGGGCCGCCGTTAACAATATGTACAAATAACGCGCTAATTACGCGCCTAATACTCGCCGTCTGACGTTTACGCGTCGCTGCTCTGCGTTCTACTTCTATGGGTCGTGGATCTTTTGGCCTGGCGTCTAGACGAGCCCGGGGCTCTTTCAGGTCTGGAGGATACCGTGGTGGATCATTTCGAGGCGGCCGAGGTCGAGGACGCGGCGGTCGTTCGAACGCGGGAGGCGACAATGCAGATGTTTCTGCCCCAACAAGAGATGAGGAGGGCACGCAGCTGGAAGAACGGTTTGAGCAAGTAAGGGTGAATGACGAGGTTGACGAGAAGCTTGGATTTGCGAAGGTGGAGGATGGACCGAAGAGGGAGGGATGGTTGGTGAACATGCACCCCGTGAGTAACAGTGATCATTGCCAACGTGCAGGAAGCTTATTTGGTGTATAGACCTTGGTTAAGGATCCTGATTGGCCTGGAGGGAAGGCTGGTGTCGATTACTACTTCATTCAAGACGATGGAGACCTGTTCAAGTGCACGCTCCTGTACGAGCCTTACTTCTGTATTGCTTGCAAAGTAAATCCGCTTCCCTATCCTTCATTCTATGTCTAATATTCCGACAGAATGGAATGGAGAATACTGTTGAAGAGTTTCTTCTCAAGAAATACGAGGGCGTCATCTGCCGCATCACACGCGAACGCAAAGAAGACCTCCAAATGCCCAACCACCTGATGGGCCACCGCCGCCTCTTCCTGCAGCTGCACTTCCGCAACGTCTCTGACCTCCTCAGTGTTCGGCGAGACATCGTCCCTCTGGCTCTTGCAAATGGCGCGAAACGTGATGCTGTGGATGCCTACGCCGAAGTTGTCAATGCGTCCACCGACAGCGCGGGCATGCAGATCGAGCTCGAGGATGCAGATGCTGACGTGCGCAAAGATAGAGATCCGCGGGACGCGATCATTGATGTGCGCGAGTACGACGTTCCGTACTATCTCCGAGTGGCCATCGACAACGAGATTCGCGTTGGTCTCTGGTATGCGGTCACGTTCACTGCTGGCCAGCCTTCGTTCAAGCATATTGCTGAGCGGGTCAAGCGTGCTGATCCAGTTGTCATGGCGTACGATATCGAGACGACGAAGGCGCCGCTAAAGTTCCCTGACCAGGCTATCGACCAGGTTATGATGATTTCGTACATGGTCGATGGGCAGGGATACTTGATCACGAACAGGGAGATTGTCAGTGAAGACATCGAAGACTTTGAGTATACACCCAGGGAGGGTTATGAGGGTCCCTTCATGATCTTCAACGAACCAGACGAGGTGAGGCTACTGAATTGGTATATTCCACAACTCGTTGACAATAATTGCAGGCTGCTACCATCACGCGCTTCTTCCAACACATTCAGGAGGTCAAGCCGACAGTCATGGCGACCTTCAACGGCGACTTCTTCGATTTCCCATTCATCTGTGCACGAGCTAAGGTGCACGGCATCGACATGTTCTTGGAGACTGGGTTCGCGAAAGACTCCGAGGATGAGTTCAAAAGCAAGACGTGCGTGCATATGGATTGCTTCCGGTGGGTCAAGCGGGATTCGTACCTGCCTCAGGGAAGTCAAGGATTGAAGGCGGTTACGACGTCAAAGTTGGGATATAATCCTATTGAGCTCGATCCAGAGCTTATGACTCCGTGAGTTCATCATAAGCACATGAGTTGCACTTGAGCCTAATCCTACTGCTCCTCGTCAGATACGCAATGGAGCAGCCTCAAGTTCTGGCGCAGTATTCCGTATCCGATGCAGTGGCGACGTACTACCTGTACATGAAATACGTTCACCCATTCATCTTCTCACTATGCAACATCATTCCTCTGAATCCGGATGAAGTCCTACGTAAAGGTAGCGGCACCCTCTGTGAGACGCTGCTCATGGTAAGCCGTACCTTTTTGTCCTGGTATCATCGTTGTAACTGATGGCCTGTGCGATATAGGTAGAAGCCTTCAGGGGACATATCATCATGCCCAACCGACACGAGGAGGCTCAAGGCAATATGTATGATGGCCACTTGCTGGCATCGGAGACTTACGTGGGTGGACACGTCGAAGCTCTGGAAGCGGGCGTGTTCCGAAGTGACATTGCTACTCACTTCAAAGTTGAACCATCAGCCGCCCAGAAGGTGAGTTTGGCCGCCGTCATTCATAATCCTCAGCAACCTCATTTTCTTTTCTAGCTGATCGACGAGCTGGATGCCGCTCTGACGTTTTGCATCATCGAGGAATCGAAAGCGTCTTTGGACGACGTGATGAATTACGAGGAAGTCAAGCAGCAGATCCAATCGGCTCTGGAAGAGATGCGAGACAATCCCCTGCGTCATGACAAGCCCTTGATCTATCATTTGGACGTCGCTGCGATGTATCCCAACATCATGTTGTCCAATCGACTCCAGCCAGACTCCGTCGTGGACGAATCCGTTTGTGCTGTGTGCGACTATAACCGGCCGGGCAAGCAATGCGATCGGCGCATGACTTGGGCCTGGAGGGGCGAGTTCTTCCCGGCGCACAGAGACGAATATAATATGATCAGGCACGCTCTGAATCAGGAGACGTTCCCCTCCAAGAAGCCAGGCGGGTTCCAGCGACGCTTCACAGACTTGTCGGAGTCTGAGCAGACAGCCCTCATCCATAAGCGTTTGGGAGACTATTCGCGGAAGGTATACAAGAAGATGAAGGATACGAAGGTTGAGAACCGCGAGTCCATCATATGCCAGCGCGAGAACCCCTTCTACATCGATACAGTGCGGACGTTCCGTGATCGTCGGTACGAGTACAAGGGTCTTCACAAGACGTGGAAGAAGAATCTCGACAATGTCGTCTCAGAAGGCCGTACCATTGCCGAGGTGGAAGAGGCCAAGAAGATGATAGTCCTCTACGACTCTCTCCAGCTCGCGCACAAATGTATCCTGAACTCCTTCTACGGATACGTCATGAGGAAAGGTGCTCGTTGGCACTCTATGGAGATGGCGGGTATTACCTGTCTTACGGGCGCGACCATCATTCAAATGGCTAGGCAATTGGTCGAGCAGATCGGCCGACCCCTCGAGCTGGATACCGACGGTATCTGGTGCATGCTGCCTGGCATATTCCCGGAAAACTTCAAGTTTAAGCTGAGCAACGGGAAGACAATCGCGTTCTCGTATCCATGCACCATGCTCAATCACCTCGTACACGACAAATTTACCAATCATCAGTACCATGAGCTAGATGCAGAGACAGGGCACTACACCATTCATAGCGAAAACTCCATCTTCTTCGAGCTCGACGGTCCGTACAAGGCTATGATCCTGCCTTCGTCGAAGGAAGAGGACAAACTACTGAAGAAGCGGTACGCTGTCTTCAACGACGATGGCTCCCTTGCAGAGTTGAAAGGTTTCGAGGTCAAGCGCCGTGGTGAACTCCAGCTCATCAAAATATTCCAGTCCCAAATCTTTGAGAAGTTTCTGCTTGGAACCACGACCGAAGAATGTTATGCTGCGGTTGCCGCTGTGGCTGATCGGTGGCTGGACGTGCTCTTCAGCAAAGCGGAGAATATGCCGGACGAGGAACTTTTCGAGCTAATCGCAGAGAACAGGAGTATGTCCAAGACCTTGGCGGAATACGGTGGCCAGAAGTCGACGTCGATTAGTACTGCGAAGCGACTCGCTGAATTTCTGGGTGACCAAATGGTGAAGGATAAGGGGCTGGCGTGCAAATTCATTATCTCCGCTCGTCCGATGGACGCTCCAGTCACAGAACGTGCCATCCCAGTCGCTATCTTCTCTGCTGAAGAAAGCGTCAAGAGGACGTATCTGCGAAAGTGGCTAAAGGACAATAGTCTGGCGGCGTTCGACCTCCGATCCATCTTGGACTGGGAGTACTACATTGAACGCTTAGGTTCCGTCATCCAGAAGCTGATTACCATCCCGGCGGCTATGCAGAAGGTCGCCAACCCAGTCCCTCGCATTCACCACCCCGACTGGCTACACAGGCGCGTCGCAGCCAAGGACGATAAATTCCGGCAACACAAGGTTACGGACTTCTTCAAGCAGACGACCGCGGACGATATGATGACCCAGCAGACTTCCGATGACATGGAAGGCTTCGGCGATCGTAGACCCGATGGTCTCGTCCGTATCAAGCCGACCAGACGGAAGGCGCAGCAAGCCGTGGAGGAACCCGAAGATGAGCAGGAATCGCAGGCCAATGTCGCTGAACGATTGCCAGACCCGGCCGAAAGCTACTCGGCTTGGCTCCGTGTGATGAACACTCGATGGCGGAAGAGAAGGGCTGAACGCTTCAGTGATCCCAATTCTTCTCTCATGCCAGCGATGTTCAGAGGTGGTCGGGCACGGACCACGCACCGCTGGGATGTCGTTCAATTGCGACCAAGCAAGATCGCCGGTCGCTATACTCTATGGCTGTCAATTGACTCTGAGCTCGTCGCGATTCCCACCCGTATCCCGCGAGAGTTCTATATCCATCTGCGGAGCCCACCAAAGGAAGGAAGGTTCCTGCTGGATCAGTACAGCTGCGAGCAAGTAACCAAGAATCTACCGCGTGGGCAGCCTTGTACTAACCTGTACAAAATATCCGTCCGTGAAGATATCTATCAGGATGGCCGGGAGCACTTTGTCGATCTTACCACGGATCCGAATGTTGACGGTGTCTTCGAGCTGCAGGTGCGTTCAAAATTACCTCATATCCGCAGTGGTCGCTGAACTATGCTCTGTCTAGGTGCCTCTCGTAGAACGGGCCCTACTAAAGTTGGGAAAGACTTGTGTCATTGACGACAGGACTATGACCCTAAACAAGGCAGAGAGTGCCGGCCTTGATCTTCACCAGCTCGCCCGTGCCGAGCCCACGATGACGCGGGGTAGATATCTGAACGGAGGTAGCGGTGGGAAGTATCTCTTCTTATATCACGCTTCAACAAGTAATCCGCCTCTGCATGTCTTCTGTCTATTTCATCCCGATGGATCCGCCAAGCTCCACGTCGTTGACAACTCGCCACGCCGTCAGGGCATCCCTCGGCTCGCAGAATCTTACGGGGACTTGCTGGCGAAGCACCAGACGGAACATGGGTCGAGCTTCTCAATCCAGTATCCAGCGGCGGTGACGTTCGATGTATCGTACCATAGCACCGATGCCCTTGCCCTGAAGGCGATATCTCGCGAGCTTGGCCTCCTGGAGCGCCGCTCGTACATGGTCGTCGTCTCGTCCATGAAGGAGCAGACCTATTTTGACGCCCATGTGCCGAGATTGGCAAAGTTCCCTGTTCTGTCCATGCCAAAAGCGAAGGCGTCACATACTTTGGACTTCCCCTGGTTCTCGAACATGGCACAGAAGATGCTTGGCCGATATTTGTCGGTCGGTGTATGGCTCGATCGCACCGTATCATTAGCCGATTACTACGACGTACCGATGGGCCATGTTGAAGGCGACCTGCCTCTGTATGTGGCCGATCTTGAGTTCGCTCGCCGCCTGCTGAAAGAGGACATGGTCTTGTGGTGGTCGCCTGGAGACAGTCCTGATCTTGGCGGGATTGAGGAAGACAAGCGGCAAGCCCAAGAGATCCCTAGCACGGAGTTCCTATCTCCAGGTTGTTACGTCAACGTCTGCCTTGAGATTGCAGTTCGGAACCTGGCAGTGAACTCGGTGCTGCATTCCGTCATCGTAAATGAACTCGAGGGCAGTGGAGGTGCCACCGCCTTCGATTCCGTATCCCATACGCTTGATGAATACAATGGCAATGATGCTCCGCGCGACCTTACCCTGGGTGAATCGAATGTCTCGCCAAAGACCTTGAATATCCTGAAGTCAATGATCAAAACATGGCTTCTGGATAAGATTCAAGGCAACTTCGAGAGTCCCGCAGCCCTTGCAGTGGATCACTTTTGGCGATGGATCAGCTCGAGCGCGTCGAATATGTATGACGGGAGTATTCATCGTTTCATCCATAGTCTGATGAGGAAGACCTTCATACAACTCTTGGCCGAATTTAAGAGGCTTGGGTCGCACGTCGTGTATGCGGACTTCAGCCGGATACTGCTAGTGACTTCGAAGCCGCCCGGAACAGCCCATGCTTACGCGACTTACATCACCACCGCTGTCACTTCGCACGAGTTGTTCCAGCACGTCTACTTGCACACGGAACGTTACTACGACTTCCTAGTTTTCCTGGACCAAGCCAATTTAGGCGGCGTCGTATGCGAAGATCCTCTGGCGATAGATCCTCCGGAAGAGCTTGCTATCGAAATGCGCTGGAATATCGAGACGTTCCTCCCTAAAGCCGTTCAACAGGATTTCCGTAACATAGTCCGCTTCTTCATAGTTAACCTGTACCGGACTCAGCAGCAGACACGAAGCACGACTCGTACGCCTTTACGAATCCTGAATAACGATGTTCCCGAAGCTACTCAGCGCGATGCTGCCAAAACCAAGGAGATGGAGGCCACACGCGAGTTCATCGCGCGGCGTCTGACCCGACGGTGCCTCAAAACGGTCGGTAATATCCTAGAGAGATACAAGGCGTACATGATGCAGGAGACCCCTGATCCGGATGAAGACTTCTCCTTCCCAGTGTTGCCTGGCGCGCATCTACCGTTGAGTAATCCGTCCCTGGAGTTTGTCAAGTTCATATGCGCTGTATTCTACCTCGCCAAGGACTATCAGATCGAAATGGGGCTAATTCGACGGAATCTGCTCGAGCTGGTGGGGGTCAGGGAATTCTCGGATGATGCCGTCTTCCGCAATCCTTGCGAGCCTCTCCGGCTGACGAACGTACCTTGCCGGCATTGTGACGCACTGCGAGACTTTGACTTTTGCCGCGACCCGGAGCTGCTACCCACTAACGCGCAAATGACGCCTCGCTGGACCTGCGGAGAATGCGGCGGTGACTTTGACCGTACTGCGATAGAGCTCACGCTGATGGAGATCGTGTTCAACTTGGAGCGGACGTTCACGCAGCAGGATGTGCGCTGTTCGAAGTGCAAACAGATTCAGTCGGACAATGTTTCGCGGCATTGCCACTGTTCGGGAAGCTATCAGCTGACAATCAGCAAGGCGGACGTGAGGCGAAAGCTGAAGACGATCGTGAATGTCGCTATGGTGCATAATCTCCATCGTCTCAAGGTAAGAATCTTTGTTCATTGACGCTTTGGGAATACGTGCTTATCGTTCGTCGCAGGAATGTGCTCAGACCCTTCTGGAGAGCTGGTAATGGCAAGCGAAGGACTGCCGATGTAAATGTATACCTTGTACTATTGATACCATACAGCATTTGTATTTGTAGCTTTCAATACTGGCCCTGCCGCACCATGTACTTGCCCAGAGCATCGTCTCGTGTTCTTTTGCTCTGGAAATGTATCTCTCTACCAATCGTGATTGGAAGTAATGGCTTCGTCTCCACCTCCTTATCCATCTCCTTGTGTTTCTCGTCAGTGCTTAACATGGCCAAGCAATACCTAACCTAAGGCGCCTGCATCATACTGGCCATCCAGGAACATGTTGCACCTCGGTCTTCAGAGAAGTGTAAGCTCCCATCGAAGAACCTTCTGCGACAAACCCAGCATATACCACGACGTACGTCTGCATAAATGGAACCCCTGTTAGACCTTTCGGAGGAACGCGTAAGGTGCAGGAGCGCATCGATCCACCGATTGCAATGAACACGCTGTCCCGAGCGTTCTTCAGGACTGCCACATATCAAACTCCAGGCACCATCTTCTCCGTGAATCCACTGCATGCTGCTGTCATTCTATTCATATAACTGCTGCATTGCTCGAAATAGACCGGATCTTCGAGATAAGCCAGCACGCACCAAGAGTCTCCAAGAGCGTACCGACAGCCAGTGAAAGCATGACTTCTAGTGCCAGGAATACACCGGCCTTGCAAGGTTAGTACGATGAAACCAAGCGACTTGATCATAAATATTTCCTATTCAAGTTCCTTCGCTAATCGTTACACATGAGTTTAGGCGAGTAAATTATGCAAGACGGAGAGTCGAAGCACGGAACGGGAGGAGGGGTTGGAGACCTGATTACTTGGAGAGCATCATCTGTAAAGCGCAGGGCGTCAGTGGCAAGCAAGAGGATATTCGAGATGGATGCGGTTACCTTGACGAACTCTGTAATAAAGCGAGTGAGATAAAGAACTGGATACGGAGCGAGAGTACGTACCTTCGTAGTTGATCTGCCCATCACCATCGACATCCGCCTCGCGAATCATCTCATCGACCTCGGTGTCGGACAATTTCTCACCTGCCCTATCGTCAGCCTCCAATTTCACTCCTCGCAACGCACTGCTCACCGAGGTTGGTCATGACATGTCTCAGCTCAGCCGCGCTGATGTAGCCGTTCCCGTCCTTGTCGAACACCTTGAACGCCTCCTTGATCTCCTCCTCACTGTCCGTGTCGCGCATCTTGCGCGCCATCATCGTGAGGAACTCGGGGAAGTCGATCGTGCCGTTGCCGTCCGCGTCCACCTCGTTGATCATGTCCTGCAGCTCCGCCTCGGTCGGGTTCTGCCCGAGCGAGCGCATGACGGTCCCGAGCTCCTTGGTGGTGATGGTGCCATCGCCGTCTGTAGTGAAGTTAGGTCTTAGATCCGGGGGAAGCGCTCGGGAGAGTACAGACCCTTGTCGAATAATGAGAACGCTTCCTTGAACTCTATATACATATCACTAAGTCTCTATATGCGTCGGTGATATGTGTTTTGCGACTCACCAGAGATTTGCTCTACACGTAGCAGCACAGTCGGTAATCAGTACGCAAGGACAGCGCATAACGGTTGCAACAGTACCTTCGGACTAGGAAAAAACACAAGTTACTACCTGTCAATGCCATAGACAAGGAGAAAACATACCAATTGATCAGCCATGTCGTTTGCCAAGGAATGGATGGGTAATTAGTGAGATTTCGTGGTCTTAAGCAAGAGCGGCCCTGGTACGATTACACTGCCCGTTCATCTGGGACATCTCGGCAATCGCCGGTCAGCGCCGGGCACCCTATGTTTAGTGCGGCAGTGCAAGTCAGTGCAACGAGTATCGCCTCTGTTGCTCTACGCCACCTACCAGAAGACTCGGGCTGTCATACAGTTCTATGGCTGTGCAACCGCAACGAGGCAATGTGGAAGATTCGTTGTTAGTGTTGCCGCAGCGCCAGCGCCAGGGCCACCCCAGCGCGATTCGAGTGCGCGCTGGGTCACCTCAGTGCCACGCTACCCTACGTAGCAGCGC